>CM053770.1:681520287-681574880 GCA_028658325.1 Potorous gilbertii
CCCCCCCCCCCCCCCCAGCAGAAATCTTCGTGTGTCCACATAGTAAAGACCACTGTCCCTAAGTCAATCATCTCCCTTCCTGCCTTCTACATTATTTATTCCTTGGAGCAGCCAGGGAGGGGTGAGGGCCTTTCTGGGGTCATAGATCTCCCTCCAATGGTCCAACCTGGAGTGAGCCGGGCATCCCTGTTCATACTTGTGCCCGCTTTTGGGGGAGATGCCTGATGGTCAATGGAGAACAATTGATTTTCTGGAGTGGTGAAAGTGAAGCATTCCTGGTGCGGTGAAAAAAAAAGTCAGTGTGGCAGTAAACATTTATTAAGTGCCTTCTGTATCCCAGACCCTGTGCTAAGCACAAAGGATACAAAAAAAGGCAAAAGACAGTTCTTCCCTCAAGGACCTCACAGTCCCATGGAGGAGACAGCATGCAGACAGTTGTGTACAATCAAGCTGCAGTCAGGATGAACTGGAAATAATCACCACAGGGAAGGTACACACTTGAAGTGAGCCTACCACCAAGTGGGTCCTGGCCCCCACCTGCCTTTCCACTTTCTTTCGGATTGCTCTCCACCCACACTATCTTTCAGCTAAACTAGGCCTAATCATTGTTCCCCAAACTCAGTATTCCATCTCTCACCTCCACACCTTTGTCCAGTGTTCCCCCATGTCTGGAAAGCACTTTTTGGTCACACCCACCTTGTAGAGCTCCTAGCTTCCTTCAAGCACAGCCCAGATTCCAAGGCCTGCCTGAGGTGTTTGTCTTAACCTTCTAATTATTAAGAATCTCTCCCTCTGGATCCCTCTGCCCAGGATCCACATGTCTGCTTCTAGATAGGGTTGTCCCCAGAAATACCATGAGGCTAAGGCTGTCATTCTCCAATTCTGGTCCTGTTGGTTCACTGACAAGCATATGAGAACACATGTACCATATGCGCAGGCACTTCTCTACCATCCATGCCTTCTCTCCCCTCCATCTACTACCTCCACATATAACCTCCTTAGGCCTCCCACTGCCTTCACCTGACAAATGAGGGATTGGACTCAGGGATTTTGAAGGGCCCTTCCATCCATGACCCTATGCCCCCAAAGCTGGCACTTTCTTTGGTTGCATTAATCGTGCATAATTAGTGGCATAGTATCTAGGAAAAAGCGAGCTGACAATTCCATGGTCCCCGCAAGGGCTAGACATCAGCTAGAATCTCCTCATTTCTGGATCCCGCAGATGGGGGGGTGGGGGTGGCATTGCAGTGTGTTCAGAGGGAGGGGAGCTGGTGATAGGATGGATGCCTTTGAAGATTTTTGAGCAAAGGTGAGTTAGTAGGGTGGGGAATGGCACAGATCTGTGCTATTGTTTAGAAATATGAATTTGAAAGCAATGGGGAGAATGGAATGAGAGGGAAGAGACCAGAGGACAAAGAGACATTAGGAGGTTAGTGAAATCCAGGCAAAAAGCTTTAAGAACCTGAAGGGAGGCTGAGGGGAACACAAGATGTTGTGGAGATAAACTTGACAAGACATGGCAACTTATGGGACATGGGATAGACTTGGGTTATCTGACTGAGCCCGGGAGTCACTTCACAGCTCTGTGCCTCAGTTTCCTCATTTGTACCGGGGGAGGATGGCCTTTGTGACCTCCATTGCATTTTTAATCTTTGATGCTTTGATTCCTTGAGTGGAGGATGATCCCAGGGTGATACCCTTGGGTGACTGGGGGGATGGTGGTGCCCTCAACAGAAATGTAAAAGTTTGGAGGAATGTGGGTTTAGACTCTAAGGGGAAAAAAGGAGGAGAAATACGTCAAGCATTTGTTACAAATTTGAAAATATAACTTTGCAATTTGGTAAGATCATCTAATGTAAATCTTACACACATTTTCATCCACATATTCCAGATGAAATTTACTCCTGATTTAGGGGAATCCACTAGAAGCAAGGTGTAGATTCAGTTGTAGACAGGATATAATTTTTCAAAGGACATATGCCAGCTTTTCTTGTAGTAGAGGGGGCAGGTAGTGGGTTGGGTTAGATTTTTAGTAAGTATGCATATTTGAAAGACATTTCATTAAAGTTCATCTTTCATGCCTTGTATCTCTAGACCCTTCCATAAATCCTATATGAATGGACAAAAGTGAACCAGGTGTCATATATGACCTGCATATGAAAGGTCAATCTTCGGATTTATGGCTTTTGCTGTGAGAAGAACATAAAGATTTCTGCCAGCTGGAGTCTCTCTATACTTTAATGTTTCCCACTAAAGAGTATAAAAATCGAGGTTTAGGACCTCACTACTGAGTGAAGTTCAGAAATTAAATGAGATGGGCTAAGTGTCATGCCCGTGGGGCAGAAGTTCACGTCTCAAAGCCTATGGTCACCTTTGGCATCAGCAAGTGAATAGACTGTGGGCATTAACCAGGCTTAGGATGATCCGAGAGCCATGGCAATATTTAATGGCATTATTAAATTAATTAGCTGTAATATTCTACTACTCCGCCCTTCTGCTACCTCATCTTGAGACATTAATGGCAAATGACTGTCTCCTGATCATTTTTTTTTTTTTTGCTGAGAAAAGGTTGCGATGAAAGATCACCAACGAGAGATCCTGTGGGAAAAGGTTTATAATAGATTTGGAAGCTATTGAGTCCATCATGGCTATGAGGAAACTGAGGCCCATTTAAATTAACTTTCCCAAGGTCATACAGATAGTAAGTAGCAGAGGTAGAGTTTGAACCCAGGACCTCTAACTCCAAATCCAGAGCGCTTTCCACTTCACCTTGCATGTCTTAATTAAGTGGTTCTTCACCTTTTTTGTGTCAGGGACACCATTACACTTTGGTAGTCTACTGAGGCCTATATACCCTCACAGAGCAGTGTTTTTAAATGCACAAAATGTAAAGGATGGAAACTTAGTGTTAGGGAAAGTAAAGATGTAATTGTTTTCCCATCTTAGTTCACAGACATATCCATCCATAGACCCCTCCCTGGGTTAAGAACTAAGAGTTATCGGATCAGTCCTAGGGAACTGCTGAAAGCCCCTCCTCCCATCGCACAGCTAGTAAGTTCAGCAGAGAGTAGATTTCTTGTTGCAAGGGATCTTGGAGCCTGTCATGTCCAAACCTTCATTTTACAGACAAGGAAACTCAAGCTTAGAGAGGTCTAAGTAATTTGCCAGGTTCATTGATATTCATTCATGTCCTACTCTTTGCAACTCCATGGATCAATTGTTCATGGGGTTTTTTACTTGACAAAATACTGGAGTAGTTTGCCATTTCCTTCTCCACTTATAGACAAGGGTTAAGTGACTTGCCCAGGGTCACATAGCTAGTAAGTGCCTGAGGTCAGATCTGAACTCTGGTCACTCCACCACCTGGCTGCCCGTAGTTCACACAACTATTAAGTGCCCAAGGTAGGATTTTAACACTGGGCCTTCCCGAGTCAACAAAACCAGAATACGTCCTTGTTGTAAATAATAGCTCACATTTATATGTTGCCTTTGGGGCTTATAGTTGTGCCCTGAGAAACTCAGGGATCTGAGCTCCGCCTCGGTTGTAATCAGCCTTTGCTACCCAAGAATTCAAGTATCAACCATTATTACAATTTATAGGAGTAATTCTCTAAAAGTAAACTTTCCCTTTCAGAGAAAACACCCTCTCAGAAACTCAGCTAGCAGGACCCTCAATCAGTCTTTATTAAGTACCTTCTTTGTACCAGGCACCATGCTTGGCTCCTGTCTAAGCCATACCTGCGCAATAATCCCCTCTATGCCATCCAGCAAAGGGCCATCGGCTCAGCTTGAAGACCTCCAAGGAGAGGAAACCCACCACCTTCTGGGACAAGCCCTTTCCACTCGTTTTTCCCCGAGCCCAGGACTAATTCTGCCTCTAGGCACCTCCTGCCCTTGTCTGATGGTTCTCCCCTCCAGGGTCAGGCAGAATAAGCCAGTCCTCCCTTCTAGCACTTCAAATACCTGATTCCCTGAGTATTCATTTCTCCAGGCTGAACATCCCCAGTTCTTTCACCCAGTCTTCCTATCATAGTAGTGATCACCCTCCACCAGATGTTTTCTAGCCCTGGACACCGGGCTTCTGTGGATGCAGCCTGGGATCCCATCAATGAGGTCACAGACACACTGAAGTCTTGGAATGTGAGTGGGTGCCCCTGTTTGTTTGGAGCTTGGCCTTATAGTCCACCCAGCTTCTCTCCTTCACAGAGGAGACAGAGGTTAAAATTCCCATCTACCTTCGCAGGTGAATTCTTTAAAGTGCAATGAGCAGGCAGGACCTTGGATTTAAAGTTCAACATTTACATTTGTAATTTGGGCTGATTTCTTAGCTGGCATTAATTAAATTGAAATTGTTTAATTAGAATTGAACTAAAATTGATCATTAGAACTAATTCAACTTGATGGTCTTTGTGTGTCTTTCTATGCAAAGATTATGAAAGAGGAAGAAACAAGAAAGGGGCATTTCTCTGTTTCTAATATTGGAGGGGCAGTACAGCAGAGGGGATAAGGCACTGGACTGAGAACCAGAAAGCCCTGCATTCAGGTTTCACCAGGGACACTTACTAGCTCTGTGACTCTAAACCACTCATTTTACCTCCCTGCCTCAGTTTCCTCATGTGTAAAATGACAGTTTGACTAGATGGTCTCTGAGAATACTTCCAGCTGTAAATCTATGATACTATTTCTTAAATCTTCTTTTATTTAAATATTTATTTTCTGCTCTCAACATTCACTTCCATAAGTTTTAAATTTTCTCCCCCTCTTTCCCCCTTCCCTCCCAAGATGGCATGCAGTCTGATATGGGCTCCAATACATACATTCCTATTAAACATACTTTCACATTAGTCATGTTGCATAGAAGAATTATAGCGAAGGGGAGAAACCATGAGAAACAAAAAAAGAGAGAGAGAAAAGAGTCTGTTTCACTCTGCATTCCATCTCCATAGTTCTTTCTCTAGATATGGATGACATTATCTATCATGAGTCCTTTGGAAAAGTTTTAAGTTCAAGTTCATTGCTGTGAAGGGCTAAGTCTATCAAAATCAGTCCTTACACACTGTGGCTGTTACTGTATACAAGTTCTCCTGGTTCTGCTGAGCACCAGTCCATGTAAGCCTTTCCAGGCTTCCTCAAAGTCTGCCTGCTCATTATGAAACTATTTCAGTGAAAGACAGTGTGCTGTGGTAGAGAGGAAGGCCTGGGTTCAGCACTCCCCTTAGATGAACACTGACTGGGTGACCCTAAGTAAGTCATTTAATTTGTCAGTACTTCAAAGTGCCTTTCTACATCAGTGGAGGAATTTTCTGTTCTGGGGGTTTCCCACATTGATGAAATCATAGTGTACACACACACAAACACACCTCTAGTACCTATCAACTGTTTTCTCAGGTCTCTGGGTGTTGTTTCATTTGCTCTGACCGATCATCATCATCACCAGTATTTGTATAGTGCTTTAGGAGTCACAAATCGAAAATTACAAATATCATCTCATTTTATCCTAACAACCACCCTGGGAAAATCTCACTTTTACAGCTCAGACAGAGGTTAAGTAACCTTCAGGATTTGAACCCAGTCTTCCTGAGTTCAGGCCACAGCCTTCCTCTCTTCTCCCAGCTGATCTTTTCACCAAGATTCGTTCTGCTGTTTCCCATTTGATTTCTCCTGCCTCAGTATTTCAGTAAGATATGCTTGTTGATGCTTGGCTGACTGATGTGTGATCTCAATTGTGGGGAGGCCTCCTCACTAGTGCAGATTGCAGCCTAGCCATGCTTTGTCATCCCGTAGCTCCTGTACCACTGGTTTTTCAGATACAGTATAGATGGGGATGGCTGGAACAATCCCTTCCAGCTTTTTACACAATTTACACAAGTCTTCACTCGATCCAGAATGCTAGAGGCTTCCTTTTAGGATACATCTTCCTAAGCTAGAGCTTGTGAACTTGTCGCATTTTTTATATATATTTTGATAACTGTGCTTCCTTTGCAATCCTACGTATTTTACTTTAGGTCATTAAAGCATGCTTATGAGTAGGACTTCCATAGGTTTCTCCAGACAGCAACCAAAGGACTCCAGGGATCAGAAAAGGTTGGGTCCTGCTTTGCATCTTGTTCCATTTCCTGAATACCAGTGCAGAAATGGGCTGGCTGTCCTTTATCCCATCCTCTCCTCATTGGGCAGATGGTACGTTGTCTGTCCACTGCCCCGAAGTGCACTTCCTATACAAAGGTCATTGGGGGAAATGGGCTGCAGCCTACTTGCTGAATATTTTTCCCTGCCAGAGACATGCCCAAGGCTCTCCAAGCCCCTGTCCTAATTGGACTTCCCACCTCAGGCATCTTCCTGGAAGGCCAGTCACTCAGCCTTCCTTCCCTTGGGTCTTGCATCACAGTGACCTTTGCAGAGCCAGAGCTGCTGAATGGGCCTCCTCCTGGAATGCACTCATGTGGCTTGGCCCCTGGGTCACTACTGGATAATCTCACATTTTACTCATAACTATCCCCTCCCCCTGCTTCCTTCTTTCTTACCATAGGAAGAACTGTAGAATGTAGAGACCAGACACAGGAACAAAGTCATGGTAGAAATGGGAATTCCATCCACTTTCAGACTCTAGGGAAATGGAAGAGATAAGGCAACTTTTAGCAGACCCAGATTTGCTGCAAAGAAAGAGCTTGTATTGTACATGGAACAACATCTGACTTGTTGTTAGCTTAAATGGACAGTGCTACAAAATTAGCAAGTTCCTGAGTAGTGGAGTGGATCAGGTGCTGGACATGGAGGAAGACCTGAATTCAGATCCCACCTCAGGTACCTGCTGCCTGTGTGACCCTGGGCAAGTCATTTAACCTTTATGGGCCTCAGTTTCATCATCAATAAAATGAAGAGGTTGGAATAGATGGCCTCTGATAGTCTTTCCTTATTTAAATCCATGATCCCCCCAAAGATGATATGGTCCATGCTGAAGCTAGACAAGCTTATGGCTTGGACTCAGCATGTTGAAGATAGGACCTATTTGCCTCCCAAACTCGTCCCCTACTTTCCTAGTTCTGTTGATTGTACCACCACCCCAGAAGGGTGCAGAGTCTTGCTGACCGTGGCATCTCTGCCATCTGGCTCCTTAACATTACTCATACAGCCTCTGTTCTGCTTTAGACCCCATCCATCACCTCTGATCTAGACCATTTCGGAAGCTTCCTGGTGGGTCTCCCTGCCTCCATTCTCTCCCCTTTCCACATCATCCTCCATACAGCTGCCATATTGATTTTCATAAAACAGAGAGCTAAGTATATCACCTCTCTCTACTCTTCTAACCTCCCTTCTCTTCAATCAATCAGTCAATAACAACAACCACAAACATTTATACACAGCTACTATGTGAAAGTCACCACACTAAGTGCTAGGGATACAAAAAGAGGGGAAAGATAGGCCCTACCCTCAAAGAACTCCCAATCTAATGGGGGAGACAATATGCAAACAAGTCTATCCAAACCAAGCTGTATGTAGGACAAATAGGAAATGAGTAACAGACTAGGGAAGGCTTCCAGTAAAAGAGAAACTATATAAACTGGGACCTCTAAGAAGCCAGTGAAGTCGGTGGTCAGAGTGGAGGAGGAGGAGCATTCCAGGCATGGGGACAGCCAGAGAGAATGCCCAGAGAAAAGCATCTTCAGTGGCTCCCTGTCCCCTGCTCATAACCACTCTGTGATTCTGCACTGCCCTCTATATGGTACACGATTACTCAGAAACTATAATATCCCACAAATGATAGCCATACCATAACATAGGCCATATGGCACCAATAGAAAATCAATATTGAAAAGAATTGACTTTGAAAAGGAAAACTTGGTTTTGAGAAGATTGATATGGCATATCTACATAGGATGGATCAGAATGGGTAGAGAATTGAGGTGGAGTGGCCACTCAGAAAAATAATACTGTTATTAGTAATAGTGGGTAATAATGGATTAACTCGATGAATGCATATATACATATATACACACACATATATGTGTGTGTGTGCATATGTGTTTGTCCTTCATTTCTGAAGAAGACCATGCCATCAGAGAAATGATGACATGACTTGCACTTGACTTTGCTTTGAGTGAGGGTGGGCAGGTCACCAGCCTCACTTCTCCAGAGCCATCTGAGTCCAGTGACCAGATATTCATCAGGATCACTGGAGATGACCCAGGATGAGGCAGTTGGGGTTAAGTAACTTGCTTAATGACCCTGAGAGGTAGGTGCTGTTATCCCCACTTTGCAGATGAGGAACCTGAGGCAAACAAAATGGTTAAGTGACTTGCCCAGGGTCACACAGCTAGTTAAGAGTCTAAGGTAGGATCTCAGCTCATCTTCCTGACTCGATGGTGCCACCTAGCAGCTTCTAGAAGGAGAGATTACAAAATGTTCTCCATGGTGGAAATGGAAATAGAACTTTAAAAGAAAGAATCAGTAGGACTTAGTGACTGGGTGTGACATTTGGATCACTGAAAGAATGATTTCCATCATCGTGGAAAGTGGGGGTTCAGAATGGGGTGACAGTTTGAGGGGATACTGTTGTGTTTAGTTGTAGACACTGAGTTTGTGGTGATTGAGAATATCTGTATGATAGTGTCTAGTAGACAATGGGAGTCATGGAACCAAGGAGCTAGAGGAAGGCTGGGGCGATTGTGGAGGCCGTGGGGAGACCCCCCATAGATGAGACTTTCAAGATAGAACAAAAATGGATCTTAGGACACACTTCCATTGTAGAAATCTAACAAGTAAGGAATCAGCAAGGAGATGGTGATGACTCTGAGGCTGTTTGGTACACTGAGCCAGGCTGACTTCTCCAGTACCCAGAGGACCTGGCTTCCAACTTTACCTTTGTGACGTTTGGCAGCTGGATCGTAATGAGGCTACAGCTCCACACTTCAGAGCTGGGAAAACCAGAGTTCAAATGCTGCTTCAAATGATTGCTACTGCTATGACCCTAGGCAAGCCATTGAAATTCCCTGAGCCTCAGTTTCCCCAGGTACAAAATGGAGATAATGATAGCACCTATATTCACCAGGTTGTCATGTGGTTTAAATGAGATAACGTGTAAAGTGTTTTGCAAACCTTGGTTGTGGTAGCTATCATTAATCTTTTCACCTCTTTGGGGATCATTTTCCTCATCTGGAAAATGAGGGGGTTCAGCTGTCATAATAACAGGTAGCATTTATGCTATGCTATGTCTTAGTGCAACTTTAGGCTATTAAAGGCTTCTTCTTTCTGTCTTTTCTTTCATCTTCTCTTTTTCTTTCTTTCCTTTCCTTCCATCCTTCCTTTCTTACATTTTTTCCCTGTCTCTATATATCTCTGTCTCTCTCTATATCTGTGTCTGTTTCTCTCTGTGTCTCTCTCCTCCATCTTCCTATCTCTCTGTCCCTTCCTCCCCCCTTCTCTCTCTCTCTCTCTCTCTCTCTCTCTCTCTCTCTCACTCTCTCTCTCCCTCTCTCTGTCTCACTCTCTCTCTCCCTCCCTCTCCCTCTCCTTCTTTACCTCATCCCCCTCCCCCTCCCTCCTATTCTCAGTCTCTACAGCAGATTTGGTGAAACTTCATTCCAAAGGTGCCCAGCCTGGGCTCCTGAGAATGCTTCCCAGATTCAAACTGTCGCACATTCCTTTGCTGAGCCTTGGAAACAGAGTCTGGGCATGCAGGCTAAGTTCAGAGGGGAGCACATGGAAATGAGGCCCAGCTATAAACTCCTAAGGAGGGTTTTTATTTCATTTAAACCTGAACTTGAACTTGGAGCAGGCTGGGCGGTCAGACAGGAAGCCATGTTGTTCCACAGACAATCTGCAGTCTGCTTCCCCACCACCATTATATAAGTAAACAGCCCTTGACAGTTCATCTTTCTCTAATGCCCAGAGCAGCATGTCTGGAAGGATTCTGCAGCAACAGAAATCAAAATTAAAATATCCATTTGGTGGATTTGCCACCAATCCAACCGAAGAGGCAGTGGGGTCTCCTTTCCATATGGTGGTTTTAAGAGGGAAAGGGATATTTTAATTTAAGAGCCAATAAACATGCAACAGTCTTCCCTCCAGTAATTGTTTTTATGAAAATACAATAAAGTTATAGTACATCGGGCTTTATGGTTCCAAAGTGGAAAAGCCAGCTCTGGAGAGTTCACGAGCAGTTTCGTTAATTCTTAATTCTCCATTACTTCCAAAGGCCCATGAAGTAGGTGGTGATTGAAAGCAGGGTGAGGGTGTTGCTGTCTGTTTCTTGGCTCTAGCAAGAGCAGCTTTGACTGTCTCTGAGGCCCAGAAGGCAACCCTTCCCCTTCTCTGTCTCAAATTTAGAATCAATGTCCCCAGGATCTTGGGGTTCTTGATTAAAATGAACCTTTGTCTAGCTCCTCTTTTTACAGATGAGGAAACTGAAGCTCATGGAAGTGAAATAATTTGTTCAAGTCACAAAAGTAATGGACAGATCCAAGATTCAAATCCAAATCATAGACTCATAGTCAAGTCCAGTCAACAAGCATTTATTAACTACCTACTGTGTGCTAGACTACTGATCACCACATCATAGATTGAGAGCTAGAAAGCACCTCAAGACCAATTAGCTGATTTTACACAAGGAAAGTGAGGCTAGAAAGGCTTAATGTCTTTCCCAGGACAATGCATCTAATACCAGAAGCAAGATTTAAAGCCAGTTCTTCTTATGTCCAAGCCCCACTATTCTGTACATCCTTCTAAGATGATCTCCAGTTGTTGCTGTTTCTATCTTATTAGTATATAGCAGTTTGCTCTGTTGGACTGGAAGCTCCATGAGGACAGGGATTGTTTGTCATCATTGCATCCCCAGACAAAGAGCACGGAGTGCCTGACACACAGTAGGTGCTTAATAAAAGCTTGTTGATTTGACTTGACCATGCCATCTCCTAAGATTCAGGGTTGGAAAGGACCTTGGAGGCCATTTTATTTGGCCTCTTCGTTTTACAGGTGAGGAAGCTGGGACCAGGAGAAGAGAGACTTTTCTCAGGTCACGCAGGTGGTAAAGCTGGAGTTAGAACCCATGGCCTTTTTACTGTCCCATAATTCTACTGGGTCTGGTCTGACTTCATGCCTAGAACAGCAAATCCTAAGAGGCAAATGAAGGCATAGAGATTGTCATTTTGCTTTCTTTTATGGTCAAGTAATTTGTCAGAATATCTTTGCAAATGGTGCTGTGAAATCCTAACATCTCTGTCTCTGTCATACACACACACACACACACACACATACAGACACACATGCACTAACACATACAGACACACGCATAGACACACATGCACAAACATGCATGAGCACATACAGAAACACACACACACAGACTAGTTCTTTCTCCATAGAATTTTTCATTCACCTCTACAGGAAAAAAAAATTCAGGATGAAGCTAATTGTTTGTGGTAATGGATATTGCTTAGCTGTAAATTTAATCTACAAATTTAGAAGGGCATAAATCCGTACATAAAAAAAGCATTTGCTGTTTCAGCATAAAAAATACTGTCATTTGAAACAGCAAACTCTCCTTACATATTCCTCATCCCCTACTCCCTCCACCTCCTCTTGAGTTTGCTCAGCAAGTCACATCTCAACAAAGAAAACTTTGGAAGGAATAAAATCCCTAAACCTACTATGAGCTCAATAAACTGGGAAAGGAATCCCCCTGGCTGGCCCCTCTGGGTGATCCCCAGCCCAAGCCATGTCACTGATCAAGTATCATGACTGTTAGTCACGACTGGATTAATACCTGACATGACTAGAAAGCTGTATGTTTTAGGCACACTATCAAGTTTTACGTTATCTTTTGATAACTGTTGTTCCCTTTTGTTCTTCCAATAACCAAAACCATAGACTTTTAGAAATGAAAGCAGAAAGGCTTGGTTTTGGAGTTTAAAGACCTGAGTTCAAATCCTACCTTTGGCATTGACTACTGGTGTGACCTAGGACATGTCACCTCACCTGAGTCTCGTTTTCTTCATCTGTAAAACAAGGGGGTTTAGACTCAATAATTTCTGAAACTAAGGATTCTGTACTTGTCCTGGGTCACACAACTAGTCAGTGTCGGAAACAGAATTCGAACCCAGGTCTCTCTTGGCTCCAATTCTAGTGTTCTTTCTAATCTAGCACACTGCCCCTTCCAAGATAAGGTTGGGATGACAGAGTGACAGGCAAGCAGCCAACTCCCCTCCCAAGGAATACCAGGCTAATTTTTGGAGTCACTTTGGCATGCCTTGACTTTTCCCTGTGGAATAAATAGATACTGCCACTTTCTGGGGAAAAGCTTCAGATTTGGGAAGAACGTTTCATTTAGAGGAAGAAAAATAAATAAAAGATCATGGATAGATGGGCTGTTGTTGCTGCATCTGTCCTTGGCTCTCCAAGAGGACCAGCACATCAAGGTGATGACAGGACTTGCAGTTGACTTGATTGAGGGAGGGCATACAGGGTCACTTTATCCTCCTGAGCCATCTGGGTTCAGTGGCCTGATAATCATCAGGACAACTGAAGATGACCCAGGATGCAATGAGAGACCCTGACCCTTTCAGCCTAAGGTCTTACAGCATTCTCACTTTGAGTGTGATACACCCATTCAATAAATAAGCTTCTTTTAATAGTTGCTCAAGGGATGATCCTTTTAATAAAAAAAAAAATCACACTGGGAGGAGAAGACCCTCAGGCTTCCTGGGTAAAAGAGAAACAGTTACTATTTAGTATTTAAATCCACTCTGTACTAGGTGGGTGGAGACTTGTTGTCCAGTCTATGAGTTCCAGAGTGAATTGGGTTTGAGGCTTGACCTTTGAGCAGGAAATGTAGCCAGTAAACTCAGAGGAAAAAAAGACAGCTTTTGGGCATGGAGTGGAACCCTGGGTAAAATAGCATTTGCTGGCCTGCAATAACAGAGATTTTTTTTCTTAGGTGGAAAAGCTTATGGATCACCTTGTATATCTCCCAGTATCACTAACAATCAGTGAATGCACAAGCATTCATGAACTATTACAGTTTTAGGCATTGGGGATATGAAGAAAAAGGGGATGGGATAGACGCTTCATAAATGTTCAAGGAGTTCACATACTGTCAGAGGAGATGTGTGTATATATGCATTATGTTTTTTATATGTATGTTATATATAATACATGGTATAAGTTATATTTTATATAAGATGTATCGTGTGTATTGAATGATACATAGACATACATATGTGTATATAGTGTGACATAACTGTTATATAACATGCTTATATATAATATAATTATATATTATAATATACACATATGTATGTATATCTATCATATCTTTATATATGATATATATGGCCTTATATATAATATATGTGTATGTGTTACATATGATTATATCTTATGTGATTATATAATACTGTATGCATATATGTGTGTATGTTATTGTGTTGTCTAACATATAATGTTATATAATCCATGGAATAGATAAGATAATTTGGGGGCAGATCAGGAAAGATCTCATATAGGGATTGTCACTTGGGCTGAATCTTGAGGAAAGAAAGGAGTAGTCTAACAGGTGTAAGTCAAGAGAATGCCATGGTAGGCACAGTATAAAAGTACAAAGGCACCTGGATGGGTGCCATATATGAAGAACAGAATGAACACCGGTTTGGTTGGACATAGAGTATATGGAGAGGAGTAATGTCTAATAATTGAAAGCCAGGTTGTGAAGGGCTTTAGATGATAAGCAGAACCAAGATGGAGCCATTGTAGTTTATAGAGTAAGGGAGTGACATGGTCAGACCTGTGCCATTAGGGCAAACTAGTTTGGTGGCAGGTTGAAGGATGGATTACAGTAAGGAAAGGTAGGGATGCCAATTAGAAGGTTTTCTCCATATCTTGAGTCAGAGGTGATGAGGGAGGTAGCTGTGTGAGTGGAGAGAAGGGACCAGCCAGAATTAATGTTGTGGTCACAGCATGAGCTTGGCAAGGCCCCCTCTGAAAGTGACCTTTTGGATTTTTTGGCCAAGATTGGCACCTGTGGTGTCAAAGAGGATCATTCTTTCATCCTCATAAAATTCCTTCAAAATTTAAAACAATCTCAAAGACCATTTCATCCAACCTGTATTCCAAAAAAAACTTCTTTACAACACACCTGAGAAGTAGGCAAGAAAATAATAACTGCCATAGCCATCCATCCATAAATATATATATATATATATATATAATATGAATATGTAGGGATAACATGTGTTATATACATGGGATGATGTACATGAGGATAAAGAGATTTCTTGAAGGCTTGTTAAGCAATCCTCCCAACAGCCTTGGGAGGTAAAAGTTATTTTCCCCATTTTACAAATGTGGAAACTCAAGCTCAGAAAGGTCACATGAGTGGCCTTTAGTCAGAGGCAGGGGAAGGATTTTAACCCAGATCTCTAGGTCTAGGTCTAGCCCTCTTTCCATTATACCGCAGTGCTGCTCCACCTTCCAAGGCAGCTCCTTCATTCCACTTTGGGTCACATCTAATGATTATAAGTATGCAGAAAATATTCTTCTTTTCTTTCCCATAAAAGAAAAGTCATTTTCTTGAGCAGGACATGGCGAGGTAGGATGGGAAGTTCCCATTTGGGAGGAGGAGAAAGAGGAGGTATCGTTAACGTAAAGAGAAAGAGTAGCCTGGGCTGTTGAGACTGAACCAGGTTTTATGGCTACAGAGAAACATGCGTGTTGGGCTTCTCTGGGTGTTCAAGTTTAAAGTTGAATGAGACCATTAAAAAAAATCCAAAATGGGTCACTCTGCTTTTATGCGAGAGATTTTTATATGCCTGAGGCCCTCTGTACTTTGCTGATCTTTTCAGGAGGAAAGAAAAGAAAAAAAACACAAAACTTTAAAGAAAAATGAACCTAATTAAACAAACCCATCTCTTCCAAGACAATTCCTCTCCCCACTCCGCTCCCGTGTGAAATATCTACATCCCTTCTGCCTCCCCATCCTCCTTATGGGAATGCCACCAAGGACTCTGCCTCACCACCCTCAAACATGTTGGAATCCTGAAAGACTCCACCTGACCTGGGCCTTAATCCCTCCCTCTGCCCCCCCAGATCCCAGGCAACTTTCCTAGGACAGGCTGGCTTTAACGGTTAGCATCTATTTTTCATGAAAAAGCAGGAAATAAGCTGTCTTTCGTTAAAAAAAAAAAAAAAAAAGATTTACAAAATGTAATCATTGTTGAAATATTCTCTTTGAACTGCTGGTCCACGGGGGTCTGGCTCTCCCAGTGGCTCACTTCTTTAGAACACCCTTCCAGGGTCCTCTGGATGATCAGGTACACTGGTGGCTGGACCCTTTGAAGTCCTGAATGAATGAAAGGCCGCCATAATAAAAGGGAGCCGTTGTTCAAGCATAAAATACTCTTTAAGCTGATAGAATAGCTGCGTTAACACATCCTAAGCTGCCTTTTTTTGGCCTCACATTTTCCTGTGCTTTGTGTACAGTCGGGGTTGGTATTTTACCAGAAGCCTCTGATCTATGTAGTATGCCATTGGTGAACAAAAAGCCCAAATAGGATTGTTTCTGTCCCTTCTGGTTGCTTGACTACCCCCTCCCCAGACTGGCCCCCCAGCCCAGCTCCCCTCCCCATGACTGTCCAGGACCACAGTCCAAATGCCTTTCAGAGAGCACGGGGGAGTTCCTTTGTGCAACATCAGGGCTTCCTCCTGATGTTAATATAGCGATTAAAGAGATTTCATTTCCTTAAGAACTTTTGGCCACTGGGAAAAACTCCAGTCTTTCTGGGTCTTCCTCCTGCCCCCGCCCCCTAGCAGTTCCCAGAAGGCTCTCGACTTTTAACCATATAAATAAATAAATCACCTTTGTCGAGCTCTTACTTTCTTTCCAGGGAAACCACCTTCTTTAGGTCTTAAGTTCCCATCCATAATTAATATGTCATATTAAAAGTACCTGGTCTCCCCCAGCTTTCTAGATTGCATTTCAAGGATCTGATGCTGCACCGTCTGTAGGGTGTTATATTTAGACTGATTTGGGTGGGTGGGGCAAAGTGGGCTCTCTGAAAGCTGTATGTGTAGTGCAAAGAAAGCAGTTGTGCATGCTGAAAAGATTGGACATCGAGTCCCTTCTCTTCCAACCTGGGCAAAGTGATTTCACCTCCACGGGGCCTCAGTTTCCTCCTTTGTGAAGTGAGGAAGCTGGACCAGACAGCTGCCAAGTTTAGGACTGCAGATTTAGAGCTGGAAGAATTTTATCCGAGGGCTTCCTAGAGCTTCAGTCCAGTCCAGCTGCCCCATTTTACTGATGAGGAAACTGAAACTCCGAGGGGGTACGCAGTTTTTCCAGAATCCCATGACTGGTAAGTTTCTGAGTCAGCATTCGAACTCAGAGCTGCAAGGGCAGCCCTCTCCATCTGGGGATCATGATCCTAGTCTCATGTCTGTGAGCCTATGTGTGACTCTGGGAAGGCACTTTAAATTCCCTGGGCCTAATCTCATGTTATCTGACACGAAATTCTAACTTTCTGGCTTAATTACAGTAGCTATAATATCCAAAAAATGTTCATAGTATGTCTACAGTCCTGGGAGGTGGGTGCTATTGTCATGCCTCTTTTTACAGATGAGGAAACTGAGGCTCAGCAACTTTTTCAGAGTGTTACCGCTAGTACCTATGACAGGATTTGAACACAGATCTTACTGACTCCAGGTCCAGAGCCCTACTCACTATGCCATGATGCCCGTTATTAACAATCTGCACAACCCCTGAACAAATCACTCTCCTTCCCTAGATCTTTCTTTCCTCCTTTGTAAGTTGGAATAGATGGCCTCTCAGGCCCCTCCCATTGTAAATCTATCCCATGACCTATAATCTGAGGAGCCAAGTTCAAATTCCACTCCTCCATTAGCTGTGACCTTGAGTAAGTCAACTACCTTGGACTCCAGTATCCTCCTCTGAAAGGGGAGGGATTTGATCAAAGGACAGCTAAGTTCCCCTTCTAACACTAAGTATTTAAGGAGCTAGCTTCTTATATGGGTGAAAAGCTGAATTTAGGATCCGAGGTCTTCAGTTAGACTTGTAAACTGTGGGTCTCAGAAGTAGTCTCTGGGCTCCAACTATCAGTCTAGGGGGTTGAATGGTACAACCTCCAAAGTTCCTTTGAGTGCTGTGATATCCAGTAGTTGTGAGGTTGTTCAGGGCAGAAGAATTTTACCTGGCAGAGCATTATTTCATGTGGACATGGGCCAGCAGGGCCAGCTGGGCCCCAGGCTGAAACATTCAGTGATCCAACTTCTAACAGAAGTCACTGAGTGTGTGTGCGTGCGAGCTTGAGTGCGTGCACATATTCTGAAGATCTGGAAGGCACACAGATAAAACTCTTCGTTTTTCCCAACTTGAGGTTTCTATGAAAACAGAGGTCTTGGCTGAAATGGCTGGGTTAGTCTCTGGGGGGCCGTGGTTTGGACGCCTCCACTGAGCTTCCTGACACTAGGTAGGCAAGCGGTCCGCAGGACAGATCAGTCTACATTCCATGGACTGAGCCAACCACATTTGGCCTCTGCATGGAAGGGATCCAGCTGCTCACTGCCCATCTTCTCAGGGGCCCTTGTCTCAGAATCCCTGGGCCGGGGCTCTCCCAATGGGAGTGGCGTGGAGGTCACCCACATCTGCTTCTGGTGCTTGTCCCTTTTCTTCCTTTGGGGAAAACTGATAGCGGCCTTCTGGGCTCTGGGGCAACCGGAAGGACAGGGCCCTGGCCCAACAGTATACCTGCCCAGGGCCCAGCCAGGCCCACTTTCCCCCAAAAAATGTAGCTTGTGAATGAAGGATTTGATGAAAAAGACATGTCCGTGTGGGGGTCATGTCCTGACTAACCCCTCAGTGACTATATTATATTTTATCTTCTATGTGTTCCCTTCTGTGAATAAGACTTTGACAAGCAAAGGGATGACAGATGTTCACAGCCAGAGGCAGCCAGGTGCTACAGTGGCTAGAGGGCCTGGCTTGGAGTCAGGAATCCTGCCTCATACACTTACTAGTTGTGTGACCCTGGGTGAGTCCCTTAACTTCTGTCTGCCTCAGTTTTCCTGTCTGTAAAATGAGACTAATAACATTGCCCTCCTGGTGAGCACTCCTCACAATACAGCTAATAAAAATAATAGAGTTAATAATAGCATCTTGTAGATCAAGTGAGTGAAGCATTTGGCCAACCTCAAAGCCTATATAAATATTAGTTTGATATTTTTGTGAGCTGACATTTGTATTTCATATTTTCCTCCCAAAAGCCCTGTAGTGTCAGAGAGGCAAGAATTATTGTGCCTTTTTACAGATGAGAAACTGTGGCTCAAAGGTTCAGGGACTGGCCCAAGTTCATACAGATTGGAAGGGATAATTTGTTGCAGTGGAAAACGGTTGACTTGGAGTCTTGGGTCAGCTTTTGGGTCCTGACATTTTGGTCATTGTATCCCTCCACCAAGCACATAGTAGGTGCTTAATGAGTGCTTGCTGACTGACTGGTCAGAGTAGTTTGGTGAAGACTGGAACCTATGCCTCATACAGCCAGTGCACAGGCATTTACTGAGCTCCTCTTGTATGCATAATGCACGATGCTACACATGGGGGCCCCCAAGAGGGGACTCAATCCCTGCTTCTGTAATTCAGGAATAATTAAGTTATATAAATAAAAATAAATATATATATATAAATAATCATTGAAAAAAGAGACAGTGGGGTATCAGGGAAAGAGCACTGGATTTGGAGTCCGGGGAGAGTGCTTCAGCCGTGTGCTAGGGGCAAGCCCCTTTGCTTCCCTGAGTCCCATCTAAGATGAGGGGAGGTGAATGTGAAGGTTTCTGAAGTCCTGTCCAGCTCTCGAGGCTCCTGGGATCTGCCTCCAGGGTGATGGGATGGTTGGTATTTGGGGCATCCATGAAAGCTACAGTAAGGAAAGTGCCATGTCCTCCCTGGTCCAGTCTTCTGGAGAGAACTGGGTCCAGTTCTGGGAATTATGTTTTTAGGAAGGATCTTCTTAGTGAACTGGAAAGTGACCAGAAGAGGGCGACCATGGTGACAAAGGACCTTCAGTCCATGTTGTATAAAATAGAAAAATGCTCTTGGGAAACAGGCCTGGGTTCAAGTCCCATCTCTGACCTTCTAGCTTTGTGACTCAGGGCAGGTCCCTGTACCTTCTGTGCTCAAGGCCGATTTCTAAGCCTATCACACCCACTCTGATGCAGTCTTGTGGAAAGAAGGAATGAAGTTTCCAGGCTTCCCTGGCTGTCCCTCCCCGATTCTTGTTCCAGTGGGATGGGACTTCATGACCTCTTCTGAGAGCCCTTTCCTATTTGAGAGAAACACTGAACTGTAGGAAGATGGCAGCATGCTCTTGGGCTTGTGCGGGGCCCATTGAGGCAGGGTACCCACCACATCCAAACACAGGTCAGGATGGACAGACAGGAGGCTCCTGGCTTGGGTCTGAGTGCGACTTCTCCCTGGCTGGGGGAGGGGCCCACCAGGCCCCAGCAGCACATGGGATGAGCCACCCCCTTCCTCCATGTGTGAACGTCCTTAAATAACCCACATTACCAGAGCCAGAGCCAACTGTCACACCCAGTTCTGGATTCCACATTAACAACCTCCTTCCGCCTACGTTAATCTTTGGCCTTGAGGCCTTTTGTCTTACTTTTTTAATTTGAAAAACAGATACAGCTGTCTCCAGCCTGGGTTTGCTTGGAGGTAAGAGCAGGAGTAACCAAAGCAGACTTGTCACTCTTTGGTTGTTTGTCATTGCTTTAATGCACATCCTGTTCACCGTCTTTGATTAGGGGGCAGGGAGTCTGGGCCTGTCCTTTCTCATCAAGGGAGTCAGAATGGAAAGGATCTTCGAGTTCCCCTAATCTAAGCCCCTCATTCTTCAGAGGAGGAACCAAGGCCCAGAGAGGGCCAGAGACTTGGCCAGGGTTGCACAGCAAGTACCTCGGTAACTGGGCCAGGACTCTAATTTGGGGCCTCTGACTTCAAAGCTCAATTCAGTGACCCTTTAAATGCTTTGCTGTTCTTCAGTCATGCCTGACTCTTCATGACCACATTTGGGGTTTCTTGGCAAAGATACTGGAGTGGTTTGCCATCTTCTCATTTGACAGATGAGGAAACTGAAGCAGACAGGGTTAAGTGACTTGGCCAGGGACACACAATTTTTAAGTGTTTGAGGTTGAATTTGAACTCAGGCCCTCTTGACTCCAGGGCCAGGGCTCTATCTCACTGTACCATCTAGTTACCTCTAATGCCTACTGTGCACTCCCACTGCAACTTGGAGGGATGACCTCAAACCTAAAAAGATCTGGCTTCGAGTTCCCTCCACCCATTCTTTCTGTACCCAACCTATTTGAATTCATCAGGAATAACTCAGGGTTCTCTTAGGATCTTCCGACTTGTCCTGGGCATCACCTCCCTTTTAGCCATCCAGGGCGATGATGAGGGGAGATGTGATGGAATGGCTTGGAGCCCCACCTCACTCACCCACTGACTTTGTGATCCTGGGCAAGATACAGGACTTTTCTAGGACTTTGTGACCTGTAGTTCCTCATCCTGGACATGCACACAAAAAATCAGAGGTCTAGTCATTTTCTTTACAGATCCTAGGATGTAAAAACAAAAAGGAAACAGCCTTTCCCTTCAAGAAGTAAAGAGAAGGAAATTCAGCACAAAGGCCTATTGACTGACTGTCTAATGGAGAGGGTGGGCAGTTGGGGAGGGGTAGACAAAGTCAGACCTGAATGGTAGGTGGGAGCCAGGGTGTGGACACAGTGTGGCCTAGGGAAAGGCAGAAATGACCTATGCGTTGGAACTGGAGTCTGATGACTGTGATCTGTGGAACTAATTAGGAAACTCTTGGAACAGTTCAGGTGAGAGGCCATGAGGGCCTGAGTTGGGGCAGTGAATTTAGAGGTTCTAGTCCCATTTCTGCAAACTTGGGTAAACAGAGTTGGACTCAAAGACCTCTCGGGTCTCTTGCACGTCTGGAACTGGGAGCTACCTCGTTTGCCCCTTTGCCATCTTTAATGGCACCAAAGGCCCCAGTTTTTTTTTAACAGTTTCAGTTTTCTTAGGCAGCCATCCCCGCCTAAGTCCTCGCCATGACAGACTTCCTGTTTAGGATGCAGACAAGTTGATATCGTTTATGGTCCATAAATCCTTAGTACTTTGAGGCTTCCAGGAGAGCATCCTGCCTGATCACCAACTTTCATGGGGTTGTAAATTAAGGGCGGGAAAGTGTGATAATACTCCTCAGAGAACAGTAAAAAAAGAGACCAGCAATGGTTAAATGGAATTTTATAAGCACGCTCCGTGTGCAACTGTTTTGCATTACATGAGTTGAATACCTCAGAGATGACACACATCTGCAGGCCTTTTATTAAATCCTTAGTCAGCACTTTTCCACCTGATGAGATTACTTCTTCATTTGACTGGAGAAAAAAGGGAAGCTAAGATCTTTTGCTGGACTGCAGAATTCATTGGGATGTTTCACCTTGAGCGCTGGAGAGAGGACAAGCTCAGATGACGCTCCCTAGGACAACTGGGTGGGCGGCTGACAAATGGGGAGCTGACGCGTCCCAGAGCTGGGATCTTGGGGGGATGGCGGATTTAAAGCTCAGAAATACTGGCTGGAGAAAGCTTCCCTGATGTCAGACTCTCCAGATAGCATCAGCCTGTATTGTCTCGTCTTGTTGGGACTCATTGGAGATAAAGAGCAGAAATGCCTTTGTAGTCTGTCTTGAGGCAGGAGGTTACATTTCAGGACTTTTCAAAGTAGAAAAAAATATAGAGAAAGGCAGAAAACATATTAAATTGGAAGTTATAGCACCATAAATGCCCAAAGATATGTTTTTTTTAAATCTGCCCTAAGTGACCTTACCCATCATCGGCTCATATTTCGCCACTGGCCAGCCATATGATCTTACAAAATTAACATTCTGTAGCCGAAGTTATTGGTATCATAAAAAAGAGGAAGAAGAAGGCAAATGCTTTAAAATGCAGTCTGTTTAGAAATTGCAAGCAGAAATAAAGTGGGCCTTCCCATATCCCTCCTGGTACATTTCTTTGTAGCTTACTTGCAAACATGTGGCCAGCATTGGGAGTTCAGGAGTCAGGATTTCAATCCTGGCTCTCTGACATTGTGACCTTGGGCAAGTCACTTTGGGACTCTGTTTCTTCATCTGTAAAATGAGGGGGCAAAATAGTGGGTAATATCCTTCCAACTCCCACCCTAAGGTTCTGTGAGTTGTGTCAACATAGCTAATAAGAGCATGTAGGTTCTGGTCCATCTGACAGAACATTGGCTGTAGAGGAAGAGACCTGCATTCAAACGTTGATTCTGCCCTTTACTCCCCATGTAAGTATGAGCAAATCTTCGGGACCCCGAAAGCATTTGTGAGGTGCCTACTGCATACACTCCAGATGCTGGAGGTTCAAACATAAGACCTAGATGATCCTGCCCCCAAGGTCTCAGTTTCTTCATTAGTGAGATAAGGGTGTTGCTCCATCAATCAGCAGACTTTATTAAGCACCTATTATGTGCCAGGCACTGTCCTACGTGCTGGAGATATAAAGAAATCCAAAAGCCACCTTCTGCTACCCAGAAGTTCACGGTGTAGCAGACAATGTGGAGGTAATTATATACCATCATGATTATATGTAGAATACATTGGAAAGAATTAGCAGAGAGAAGGCACTGTGACTTCAGTCCAATCCAATAAACATTTATTAAGCACCTACTAGGTGCCAAGCTCCATCTTAAGGTTTCTTTTCTCCATCTCTGATTCTATAAACCAAGCCCACAAGGAGTTTGTACTTAATGACTCCAAGGTTCCTTCCAGCTCCTGTGAGCCTTTTAAATGCCAGAGGCATTGGCCTCCCTGACCACCTCTACCCAGCTCTTGGTCTGGGATCCCACCCGTCATAATCCCAGGGTCTTTTCCAATCCTCAGACCCTCATGTCCTGATCTCTAATTCACAGCAACCATTTTCAGATTGATCTCAAGAAAGCCTAATACACATGAGCCTTCCCAAACCTGCCTGCTTGCAACCTCAGCTAATCAATGATCCCCTCCCAATGTCCTCAGAGATGCACCCTCAGCCAAATGCCAGTGTCATTAGTCCCACAGAGAGCGAGGAGGCAGGAAGAAATGTAAGGATGGATGTGGGATGGGGGGGGTGCCAGCCTTGCAAGGGTTAATTGAGTTCTTCCAGTGGTCCTTAAGGGGCTGGTCCCGTGTGCCCAGGATTCCTGTGGGCCCCCTACCCTATGATCCCCCAGCTCCCTTATTGACATGTTGCTGGTCAAGGATCACAATAGCTCTCTGTGTCTGCCACATCATGGCTGGAATAGTCCTCAGGAAAGGAGGAGAAAAAAAGTTTTGAAAGCCCCACCATGAGACAAAAGGCCGGGAACTGCAGTGCAGTGTGGAAGCCGAGAAAGCCTGGAGTCAGCAACTTCTATTGATTAAGAACTAACCTTTAGAGTAACTCGTGGAGTGTGTGGTTAGCATTTAAATTTAAACATGTCAGGAGTTGATTTGCGTTCCTGAATACCAGCTCCAAAGGAGTAACATTCACGTCGCCTCTTTTCCCCCCTAATTCCCTTAAGCAGTTAAAGAATTTCATGAAATGTCAATAGGGCAAAAAATAAGGGGGAGGGGGTCTGGGGGGGACAGCCCTAGACCTTGGAGCTTTCTTTCCCATGCAAATCTTCACACAAACACCCCAAGACAAAAAAATGCGGGGCAGAGAAACACAATAATTAGTCCTTTGTCTAACTTTCCCAGAGAAAGACGGGTTAATTAAATATACAACAGTGTTGGTTTTGGGAGTGGGGGTCCCCGCTTGCTGTGAAGGTCATAAATTAGGGAGAATAAATACCTCAATGTGTTTGCAGTGGGCCCTGCTACGTCAGAGCCACTGGAAGGTTGGTGGGAGGAGAGCCCAGGGTTTCTTGCTAATGATAGTCACGTCTGGGTCTGTCTGGTTGCCCCTAGCAACCAGACATGATGTAACACCACGATGAACTTGAACTTGGGGGACTTGAAAAGAGAACAATAGACCAGAGCAATCAATAAAGCCTATTTCAGTGAAGGATTACCGAGCTGCTCTGGGGTAACCTTGTCTGCAAGGCACACACTGAATAGTAAGATGTGTGAAGAAACTTTCTTTTTTTTTTTTTTTTTTTTTTTTTTTTTTGGCTTTTTCAGAGGCCAGCCTCAGCACTGCATAGCTAAGCCATGCAGGGGGACTGGCTGCTGGAGGCGTGGGGTGGGGAAGGGCACCCCCTGCCGGCCCTTCTGCGTCCCCAGTCTCCCTCACCAGGGCTTGCAGGATGGGCGTCCTCTTGGTGGGCTCAGAAGCCAGGAAACTGGAATTTTAGCCCAAATCTGAGTCGGAATTCTTCTCTGTGAGGATGAGGAAGCCAGAGAGGACCAGAGGGACCCCTGGAAGTTTAAAACTCTTTTCTCATATTTTTTTTAGCCTTTTTATCCCGTTAGATTGAGGCCACCTCTATGACCAGGCCAAGTTCCTTTCAGGACACAAAAGATTTGACTGTGTTTCTCAAAGCATGGCCAGATGATGACATTTGAAAGTATACGGGATAAGTACTTCTAAAACTCTGGCAAGCAAAGGTTGCTTGAGAAACCAGGAAACCTTACCCCAACATCCACATAGCTGTCATGTGGCCAGTTAGGCTTGAACTCCATCAAAGTCTTATTTTAACCAGTCGAACCCCTCAGGTAAAGAAGGAGCCATCACCCCAGTGAACCCTTTGGACGCCAACTCTGAGCATATTCCCTTCCCTTCTGCTGAACTGGAGGGACCATAAGCTATGGAAACCCTTGCTTTTGCTGGACAGGTCTGACCAGGCCCCCTTGGGAGGTTTGGAGGATTGGCAGGCATACTTCCAGAGAAGCAGCTGTGATATAGTGAAAGGTGGCCTCAATGTGGAGCCAGGAAGTCTGGGTGTGGGGTCTAGCTCCCCCTTATTTATCATCCCAGAATCCCAGGCAACTCCCTAAAATGCTACAGCACAGATTTTTTGAGTTGTCCATCAATATTGGTGAAGGGAATTTCCATATTGGGAACCCCCAACATTATAAAACCACAAGTCTAGAGCAAAAACCATCTGTATGTATATATGTATATGTGTGTGTGTTGTATCTCTGCATGTATATATGTGATATGGACATATATGCACATACATTTTGCTAGTACTACTCATATGGATGTGTGACCTTGTAAAAGTGCAACATTTAACCCACCTATACTTGCCCATCCTATCTAATTTTTATCCATCCCCTCCTATAAATTCTTTCCTATGGTTCTACCCAAGTTACAAGCCTCTTCTATTTTTCTTGACATGGCAAGTAGAACACACAGCCTAGACAACGCTTATCCTTCACTCTGGATTAAAGAAGTGAATTATCCCAGAGAGATTAAGGGAGAGTTAGAGAGAGAAAAAGTTTTGCATCCAATATGTTATTAGATCCTCTTAAATACCCTGTGATGTGTGTATGGCAGCCTGCAGCATTATCGTTACCATTTTACAATCCGAGAAACTGAGGTTCATAGTGGTTACCCAACTCACTCATGGTCACACAATCAGGAAAGGGCCAGACCAGACTTGAGTTCCAGATTCCCATGGGGGTCATAGATCTTTCTACCATACTATGCCAAATGATGGAAGAAAGCCATTCTGAAAGTAGATGTTGAATGAATGTGTCCGGCGCTTCCTCTTAACACATCCTGACCAAAATAAAGAGGCAAGGGTGAGGAAAACTCATTTCTTTTGGAATAAGTGCCTGGATTTGTTGTATTTACAAGTGGCCAGAGGTACCCAGTAGGTAGATACTAGCTGTATCCACCTTCTGTGGCAGAAAGAAAAAAAAATGAAGTTGCTCACCTTTGGGGATGGGGGAGGATAGGATGAGCTCCACCAAAAAGCCTCAGTTGGGTCCTCAAACTCTAAATCTGTTCAGCTCCATCCTACTCCATTTACTACACACCAGGTTCTATCCTAGGTATGCGCATCCCAAAAACAAATGAAGAACCGGGCTTTTCCTCAAACAGCTTCCATTTTCTGGAGGAGAACAGTATGTACATAGATACTGAATGGAAAAATTAACTAAAATAACTGACAAAGTCATTTTGTTGAAGGGAAGAGAACACTGAAAACTGTAGAAAATCAGCTTTTTGAGGGCTGAGCAATTCATATATATATATGGATGCATAGACATACATATGTATACATATATGCATATATACATATACCAATATATACACACACATCACTTTCAGCTATTTGAATATGGCTCTTTTCCATGGTGTTATGACAGACTGGTAAAAAAGATTTATTAAAAAAAAAAAACTTGGGCCCTTTTCATTCCATCCCACAATGTAAAGGCATGGCAGGGCGTACCTGCATGCAAGTTATACACTGAATCTCACCTGAAGAAAACAAGTATGTTGATTTCCATTTTCTGGAACTAACAAAGTATCATCAAATTGCAGCCCAACAGGTGTCTTTGACCCTGCAGCTCTGTCTCCCTTACAACAATGTACATTCTCTTTAATAGAGGTTCTGAAATGTTTCCCTCTTGGGATTGGAAGAACCACAAACAAAGGGGAGGAAAGACTATGAAGGTTCTGGAAAGCTGACATAGTCTACTCAAAGTTCTGGAGGGAGGCAGGGCGGGAGGAGCTATCAGGATGACCAGACTCAAAAGTTTAACCAAGCACATATTACTTCACTGTCTACCTATCTCAATTAATTCTTTCTATGGTTCTTATGTAGAAAGAAGTCTGAACCCATCTGGTTGTCATCAATATATCATTATTGAAAAACGTATAGAATCTATTATAAGGAATCTTAAGAGGCTATTAGATTAGTTCTCTCACTGTAAAGATGAGGAAATTAAAGGTCAGGGAAGGCAATCAGCTTGCCCTTGGTGTGATGAGCCTGGGCTTAGAGTGAGGAAGACTTCAGTTCAAATTCTGCTTCAAATATATACTAGTTTGCAACCCTGGGCAAGTCACTTAGCTACTCTTTGCCTCAGTTCTCTTATCTGTAAAATGAAAGCCTCACCTATAAACCTGTGATCCTATCATCAGTAAGACCTGCTTTTCAACTTTTTCTCAATAGCTCACATGCTATATTACTCCAGGCAGTCCACTGAACCTCTCTGGGACTCAGTTTCCTTATCTGTAACATGAAGACGGTAATATTCACAATACTTACTATCCTGCATTGTCAGGAGACATATCACATCATGTACTTACTCACTCTGCAAGCTTCAGAGTCTCTCTACCAATGTTATTTTATTCTAATTATTCTAATAAATATTATTTATTCTGCATTATTATATTATCTAATTTTTGTCCCAAGCAGTACAGTGAATTAGTGGTAAATCGAAGATGAGAGACCAATTCTAACTCGGTACCCTTGTGTACTACCTCATGTGACCATTTACAAACACAGAGAATACGTTTTTTTTCAATAATGACCATCTGTGACTTCCTCCTTTCCAGTATTTTATGGCAATCAGTACTTAGCACAATGCCTGGCATACAGTAAGTGCTTATTAAATGCTTCTGGACTTGACTTAACTGCCTGTGCCCAGAGACTTTTCACGGCTTAAAACATGCCACCTAGCATAGATGGTGATCCTGGCTAGTCACTTACCATCAACTTTGATCTATTTCTTCTAAAGTGGCAGGGTCTCTATGTTGCCCTTGGGATGCCTTATAGAGAAGATACCTAAGTCCCGAAATATATTTAATTTTCATTTCTGAAAAGCAGTCCCAGTTTCAGTGGGCCATGGCTGTCCCTTTCATTGCTTTGATGTAGCCAGTGGGTTATGTCCATTCTTCTTCTACTTAGGATAGTTCCCCTCTACACTATCAGGACTTCAGAGTCAAAAGGGGTCTTAGAAATCAGCTCGTCCAACCCCTGCTTAAATATATACATATATATATATATATATATATATATATATATATATATATATATATATATATATATATACACACACACACACACACATTCTATATATTTTATATATATACACACATTTTATATATATTATATATATATATATACACACACACACACACACACACACACACACACACACGTATTGTATATATATACTGCTAACAATTGGTTTGCCACACAGCTTGAAAATTATGTTAATAGAGAACTCACTACTTCCTGAGTCAGTTTGTTCTTTAAGAAATTCTTTCTTAAAGAACAAAAGCACCTTGAGGGCAGGGACCATTTAATTCTTGTCTTCAGTGCCTTAAACCATAGCAGGTGCTTAATAAATATGTGTGGGATTGATTTATGCCAAGCTGAAATCTGTTAGCTGTAGCCTTCTA
The DNA here is from genome assembly GCA_028658325.1 of Potorous gilbertii. NCBI lineage: Eukaryota > Metazoa > Chordata > Mammalia > Diprotodontia > Potoroidae > Potorous > Potorous gilbertii. The sequence continues at coordinate 681,548,690 of CM053770.1, forward strand.
CTGACTGGTTCTAGTTCTGCCCTCTGAAGTTAACAGAATAAGACTCCGTGTGACTTCTTCCAAGTCACTATCACTGACACTGTTTTGGAATGCCCCAGCATCCTGGTGATGAGATATAGAGCCTGGAATAGTGAGAAAAGTCTTAATTTTGGAATCAGAGGGTTTGAATGCCTGGTCCTATATTTCCATGTGACCCAAGTGATTATGACAAGTCACTGCCTTGCTGGGTCTCAGTTTCCTCTTCTGTAAGACCTAGCTGGTCTTCCAAGTTCCCCTTTGGTTCCAACTTCCTAAGCCCTCTCTCGTAAAGCCCTCATACCGGTGCCATTTTGTAACTTGGCTTTTTTCTTGTTGTGTCTTCCAGTCCTGGTACCTGGGATAAAAGTCACAGCATCCCACCATCCACCAGACAGACCACCGGACCCCTTCTCAACTCTGTAACGCGGAAGCAGCAGCAGCTCAGTGCAGTTTCTTCATTGTCCAGCGGAAGGGGAGACAAACAGATTCAGAAAAACCAGTATATGGAAAAATGGCGAGCGTTATGGTCCAACAGCCAAGGCCATAACCTCTTTGGGATTAGCATTTTTTTTTCAACCACCTTAGGGACTGTTGTAATTTTCTCACATGGTGCTTGAAATGATTTGGCATTGTCGCATTGGAGTGTTTCGCTGGTAGTGTAAGTTATAGGTGACGCTGGGGGGAGAGGGAGGCCGGTCTGCTGTCGTGTGCTGCCTTCCCTGCAGTGTCCCCCACTTTCCATACGGAGCCCAGCTGTTTCACGGTCTTGACATCCATTGACCCATACAGATGCGTACGCCTTTCTGAGCACTCGCGAGGCCCGCCACAACTAAAACTTTCGCAGTCGCTGAAATCTGCAATATGTAACTTACAGGACAGACAATAGGGCATGTTCTTCTGTAACATATCGGGGAAAAAAAAGATGCAGTGGGTTCCCTTCTGGGGGGGGGGGGTTGATTTTTGTCCTACGGTCAGCAGTTTAAATGTGTAACATGACCCATAAAGGATGGTGAGTCCACTCACATTGCAGAGATATCCAGAAATGACAACCTACTACTATAGTCGTCATGGTTTTTTTTTTAAAGTTCGAAATGCTGCACTTACATTAGAACATTGTGGGTTTTTTTTCCAACAATTTTCAACAATTACACAAATTCACGTGGAAATGGGGAAGATGGTCTGTTTTGACAGAAACTGACAGGAATCAATCAAAACAATCGAATTTTGAATTGAGTTAAGTGCAATTTCATTGGATAGCTAAATATCTTTGTAAGATAGAGATTGTTGAAAATTCTATTTTTGTTTTCCAAGTCCTTCTACCCCAGGACTCTAAATTATTGGGGTAAAAAAGCAGCCTTGCAAGAAAAAAGGGGAGCTATTTTTGCTTTTTATGTTTTTTATTGTTAAACTTGTATCCCTTTAAAAACTGAAGGAAAATTTAAAAAAAAAACAAAAAAAATACAATCTAATGGTGCTTTTACCACAATATGTTAACTACATTAAATGCTAATTAATTATTTTTCTTTTATCAAAGCACATAAAAATTAAGTCATGATATCTGTTAATTTTATAAGCTAAAAGTCACTTATAATGAATTATGCCAATTTTGAAAAAAAAAAATTTGACACGTTTCTGGCCACCTAAGGTGTATCCGTTCTTGGCCACTTCAAGTCCCAGAGAGCATCCAGAGGTTTAAAACACCTTGATGTCCTATATTTTCCTGGACAGTCTACAGAGAGAAATGATAAAGATGCTGGTGTCCATTCTGAGGCACTTGTTGGGAAAAAAAGGGAAAAAAATTCGTACCCCCAAATGTCCTGTATCTTATGTACAAAGTTAAAACGAGGCAAAAAAAAAATGCAGAAAAAAATGAGAACAAAATAAAGAGTGCAAGTGATTTTTTTCTACCAGACAGCGAAGCACTCAATGCTTCCCCAGGCGACTTTCAGAAGGTTTCCTAGACTATACATATATATACGTTCTGATTGGCGCATCTGGCTAATCAGAGAAAATCTGTGCATGTTCTAGTGTTAGTAACTAATTTTTATATAGTTAATGTAGGATAAAGTAGAGTACATTAAGACACAATATTGTAACCCTATTCCAGGCACTTACTTGCCTTTAAACCTTGTTTGTTCAGCCCTTGAGAAGGGTTCCTACTACTGTCCTATACAATCAAGTATCTGAAATTCTTGGGAAGTCACTTTTGCTCATCTTTTCCCTGAAACAATGTTGGTTGTTTGTTTTATTTTTTTTCCTCCTTGATTTGCACGAAACAAATGAAAAAAAATTCCATATCAATGTGCCTTGCCCTGGATAGCGATTATTTCTGAAATTGTTGCACACGTTCCTCGAATCGAAAGGGTTTTTTTCCCTGGTCAAGCATTTGGAGACACTTTTTTTGTAAATGTGACTTTGACGTCCGCCATCGTCAGTTTCCACTTCTAGAACCTAAGTAGCGTGTTAGTTGTTCCGCAGATAGGAGTAGTGTGTATTGTCTGGTGTGGTCAGTGGCAGTGCTGTTCTGAGATCTGTAGATGCTAGAGAAAAAAAAAAATCAGTATTTTGGGATGTTGCTGCATTGGACATTTTATTTCGGAGTCTTCCTTTATTTTGTTTTGTTTTATTTCCCAGATATATGAAAATATGCAATACCTGCTTATATCACGTAGAAATGCTTAGTGGTGATCGATTTTTCTTTTGATTTTTTTTTATTTGACCAAAGTCAGTGCTGCACTTGATGCAGTGTGTTTTCGGTGTTTGTCTTTGTCCTTTTTTTGCGAATTTTGAATGCACGGAGGCAGGAAGGGCTCCCTTTAGAGTAGTGGTCAAACTGTGAGGCACTAAGCTGACCCTGCTTCAAGCATTTGTTTTCTTTTTACAACTATTCCTTTCACAAGCAAGCCTTAAAAAAAAAAATAGCGTTTTAAAAAAACACAACAAAAAACCAACCTTCCTTTTTCTTCAGATCCCCACACCCCATTTTTCTTAGCAGACCAGTTGATCCACATTCAATAAATATAATAATGCCCATTTTTATATGCACGTTTTTAAACTTCCGAGTTTGGAGAAAGAAAAATAAATAATTGTTTACTGGTTCTCTCTAAGGAAAAAAAATAAAACATTTTGGACTTTGATATGTGTCTGGTAAGTGGTCGAGTAGTTTGTTGGGCTTTGTTGTGTTGTGTGAGAGTTAGTGTACAGTTTCATTCCCTGTAGCCAGCATTCTTTGCCTTCCCCCTAATAGCACTTAGCAGGGCATTACTTTGTGATGACATTATGTGCACTATGAAAAATAAATAAATAAATTTGCAGCTTACAGTGCTTCACAGTGAAGGGAAAAAAAAAACAGCAAAAAGCCTAGACAGACATTTTGTCAGAACCTTTGCTCTAAGCTGAGGTGTTACCAGTGAAATTGGTCTGTACATAAGATGAAATTGCACCCTTTTTTTTTTAAATGAAAAAAAGAAAAAAACGAAAAATGAAAAAAAAAAAGACGAATCCACCGAAGCAATAGTTGGGGCAGGTCCAGTGATTTGGGGCGAGCTATTTGAGAGTGAGAGAGCGAGAAGAGACTCCATTGCTCCCCCTCAAGAAGATAATGTAATTTGTATGTTGTATAGTTTTATGGATTTGTTTGACCCTATTTTATAATGCAGGACTTTTGTAATGTTGTTTAAATGAGGAAAAAAATCTGTCCAATTAGCCTAGTGGAATTTCTGATTGTTTGTTATAAAGGCAGCGTTCATAGAATTGCTTTTTCTCTTTATTTTTTAATTTTTTTTTTCATTACTGTTGGGTGTCCCTCACCCCTCCTTTTTTTGGGGAACTGGATTTAAGTTGAAAACTTTCCTGTTTCCTTTTTTTATGTATGTATTTAAATACAGTTATTTTTCTTCTCTTGATGATATAGCATATTCCTATGCTTCAGAAGTGTAGGCTACTGGAGACCCATTGTAAATGGACATTACAGGTATGCTGTTTTATTTTATTTTTTTTCCTCTTGAAGATACTTTGTCATATTTGAGTTCAATGAAGCCGGAGTTAGGGAACTCTGAACCCCATTTGCAGAAACAAATAAAAACATTTTCAAGGCTTTGCAACATTAGGGAGGCAGGTTAGGGTCGTAAATGAGAGAGGTTGTGGAGTGGTAATGAAAACACACTCAATGACACTTATTTGTTCACTGTATCATCATCCAGCAAACAACGGTTGGGTTGTGACCAGACAGAAAACAAGGGAGAGAGGAAACAGGGTCTGATTCCTCAGAATCATAGCCAAGAATGGAAGGCCTGGGAGTGTGCAGTGTGCAGGGATTCAGAGCAGGCGGGACCTAGGAGACAGGAAAACATGCGGGATTGCTCTCCTGCAGTCACCTGTCCATTCCCACTCGAATTCTGTGATTCTTGAACACTATGACAGTTAGGGAAAATGTCCCACAACTAACTTTTCCTGTTTCCTGTCTTCCTCTGGGATCTAAACCAGAGGCACAAACACTAAATTGCTCCAGTCTCTTTCATCCCATTCCCTCACTAATCTCTAGGTTTTCCTCCCCACGCTCATCACTCAGCAGAGGTCCTTTTCCCCTCGCCTTCCCCCAGCTCCCACCTCTTGGATGTTTCTCCTGCTTGAATTAAGTAAGCATTTGCTTGTCTCCTACTGCACACCCCAGCCATTAATTTATTGACCTTTATTTCCATCAGCTCCAAGTTAGATTTTAAATAGACATGGTACGCTTTCCTCAGCCCCAGTGTCTGTTGGATTCCTTCCCTGAAGGTAGAAGGGGAGAAAGAGCCTCCCCAAATATAAAAGGTTACTAGACTCGCAGTATTCAGTCAGCCCACAGGAATATGCAAAAACAAACAAAAAAAAGCAACCCTCTTAAAAATTCCTCCTTCACTTTGTTTTGTTTTGTTTGCGTCAGTATATTTTGGAGCTTTGTAGTAACAGTGTTATTAAATATTTACTGTACAAATCTGGATTTGTGGCCTGAAGTGAACAACACCCAAACCCAGTTCTTCCTTGCAATTTTGTTTGGAACCGCAAGGAATGGCAGTGAATATTGTACTTTGCATTGTGTCTCTGGAAATATCTTTTGGATTGTTGTTAGCGGTGGTGGTTTCTTTCCTTGCTTCTTGCTTTTCTTTCCTCCTTCTTTATTTGAGTTATTTTTATTTTTGGTCAAAGGCCTCCATAGAACAAATTGCAAACAGAACTGGCATAGTTGTGTGAGGACAGCTTCCATGGCACCTAAAACAAAAACAAAACCCCCAACCAACCGGTCCACTTTACTTTGGAGATGTCTCAGGAAGCGGGACCCCTGCCCACCAAGCAGGGCTGTCATGAACGTCAGCTTCCCAAGGCCCATTCTGGCCTTGCGGTCAGTGCATGGACCTCCTGGTGGACAGTCCCGTGACTCCGCTTCCCTCCATCCAGTCCAAGGCTGTGCTCCCGTCTCATCGGTGTCTTGCATCCGTCCCCTTTTTTTTCTTTTCGCCAGTTTAAAAAATTTTTTAAAAAGGCAGTGGGATGAGAACGTCTTTGATCTATAGCAGGTAACATTGAAGCTGTTGCGTGGCACTTAACTGTAGCGAAGACTCTGTCGCCACTTCTGAGATCAATCTAACGTTTAATGCAAATCCATTACATGGTGCTATTACAGGCTGGCAAAATGATTTACGAAAAGAAAAAAAAAACGAAAACGTGACAACTTGGGCTCGTTTCAATCTGCTTTCCCACAATGTAAATGCATAGCAGTAATTTTCTGCATGAGAACTATGCACTAACCTTACCCGAAAAAAGACAAATATATCCGCGTTGGTATCTCTTTCCCTTCCGTCACTCCGGTCCTTGCCTTTTTGCTCATTGTTATGATGCCAGCTTTAGGACAGAATGAATTATAAGAAAAACCAGCATAATACCTGATATATTAAAAAATGTAGTGCCTGTGAAATCTGTATTATATCGCTCTTCTGAAGTAAGATTGTTTTCTACACCGGTAGCCTTTGCTGTCTGTCAGGACCTTCTGGTATAGGTGATGTAAGATAACCATACAATATAAATGCATGCTATTCCATAATGCTTAGAGAGCTGTATGAATATTACTCCAAGTTATGTTAGTCTTTTTTTCTGACTTGGTTCTTGTCAGATAGGTTTAAAGATATTTCACTGAGAACGCAAATTCTGTCTCTTTTCTTGATTTTTGGGGTGTTTTCAGTATTTTTGGAGGTATACATTTACTTAAATTCAGTATTACTTGTGTGGTTTTTTTTTCCTCTCTCTCTCTCTCTCTCTCTCTCTCTCTCTCTCTCTCTCTCTCTCTCTCTCTCTCTCTCTCTCTCTCTCTTTCTCTCTCTTTCTCTCCCTCTCTCTCTTCTTCCTAGAGGGCAAGCATGGGTATTGAGTTCAGAAATCAGTGCCTGGCAAGATTTTTGTCTCAAAAAAACACCATGTGACTCCCAAGAACTCTGTTTAGGAGGATACACATAAGCATTTCGATATAAGGGGATACTTTTCTCTTACCTCTTGACTGATTATGCTAATGTGAGAAGTGATTTCCTAATGGACAGTGTTCAACCACGTACCCATGCTTGGCCCTTTTTCACACCAGACCTCTTCATATTAAAAAAAAAAAAAGGTAAAAAAAATTCATGTGGCTATTTAGTTTCATGCACAGTTGCAATATTTTCCTTCAAAAAGAATTAAACTCTGTACAAACTCTGGGCCCTTTTCATGAGAGAAAAAAAAAAATTTGCTATTAACACGGGATTTTTTTAAATTATTCTTTCTGGTCTAAATCTCCGATGGCTTGCTTTCCAAGTAAGGCAAGTTTTTGTTTTTGATTTTCCTTTTTCTTTTTTGTCCCATTCTCCTAGCCAGTACCCACCTACTTTTTATGCCTTCAGGAGGCTATGGAGCTCTGTTGGGAAGGGACCTGGGAAATGAAGAGAATAGCTAGTAGAAATTCCCATATTCCATTAGAAGCAGTGAGGCTAGGGGAAACATTGCGACTTTGGTGGGATAAAGGGGAGAGAGCATCCCAGAGAAGGCCCCAGGCTCCACACCAGTCACCCCCAGATTCACATGTGTACTTAGGACTCTCTTTGATAAAGATGAAAACCTTTTAAAATCAATCTGTTCCATAAGAGAATAGAGTAGACATGCTACCTCTAATCCAGCATCTTCACAAAGGAAAAGACTCAGCGCAGAAAATGGGAACTTGGATACTTTCTCCAGTGACTTCAAGATCTAATGTGGCTTCTCCCATTGATTTTAATCTTGATTTTTCAAAATGACAAAATGCTTTCCCTCTCCCTGCTTTGTTTTGTGGGTCTTTCAAATGTCTTTTATTACTATTACTATTTTATTTTTATGGTATTAATGTGATGCTCAATAGTCTCTAAATTAGCCATTTTTTCTGAATGACTCAAAAGTACAGAAGATGACTGGTAATACTTTGGGTGGAGGGATGTGCTGAGTGTGATGGCCCTTCTTGGTTCATTTTCCTTTGCCGATGATAGTCTTCCCACACTGGGCAGCTACAGCTGCCACCATTTTGCTGGCTCACAAGGTGTATCCGCCTCTGATGAGATCTTGTGGCGATAGAAGGAGTCCCGATTCCTCCCTACCCCTGATCCCCTCTTTCATCTAAGAGTTGCCTAGGACCTTCCCCCAAATACGTTGGTTTTCAGATGCCATGTTTTCTTTTGTTTTTTTGGTCAAAAGTGGGAGGGGCATAGACTGGATCTTTTCTGATAGACATGTGCAAGATCAATTGGCAAACCTCACCTGCCACCCGTGTTAATACCATGGTTTTTCTTTTGTCTTTATGAGCTGGCCCCTTGTGCCTCTAGTATACTTGGATTGACTTCCATAGTCACCCTTTTAGTTTGGACTGTGTTCTGTGAAAATTTGTAATTGGTTGAGAATCACTGTGGGCGTCCATTGTTATTCAACTAAAATCTCCACAGGTTTTTCTGAGCTGGTGTGGATTAGTTTAACTCTTGTATTCAACCATTAGTGCTACCACCTTCTCACATTACAGTACAATTACTGGAAGCAAGTACTGCATTTCCTATGCAACAAAAAAAAGGAAAATAAAAATGCTAATGCTAACGAGCCTGCATCCCTCCTTGTCTCCTTTACTTTTCACCCTCACCCGTGAATGAAGTGCCTGCCACCTACAAAGAAATGGAATACATAAACCCTGCCCTCAAGGAGCTTTGCCATCTACTGGGGATATGACATAGACATGAGTCAAGGGACTCAAAGATAGGCTCTTACCAGAACCAAACATAGGTACTCAGTTTTCTAAGAATGTTTAGCTAAGAGTAGACCTGTAACCAGGGTGGGACACCCCTGGACTTTACTGGGCAGAACTTACAGAACTTGCGATCCTTCACAACCAGAAATACCAGAGTAGTACATTGTAAGGAAGATTAGTTTCATTAAAATAGTAAGCTACTGGATGCCAAAGGTGGAGGATCTCTTATCCCACGGAGCCCTCATTATCCACTGGCCTCCCCACTAAGGTATGGGACCCAATTATTTCTATCTTTCCTGCTTTACAGAAGTGGAAGGAGAAGATCTGGAAGGTAGATGACCTGACCAAGGCCATGTGGGTACTACTGGTTGGAGCCAGGACTCAAAAAGGAACTTTACTGATCCTTAGCTTGCTCTTGTTTTCAAAAGATTAGGCTTCCCCATGCCAATCACATCATTGTGTGGCTTTTGAGCATTCATAGGATCATAGATTTGGTGTTGGGAAACCAATTAGAATCCATCTAGTCCAAATTCTTCATTTAGGGGTGAGGAGCTAGAGCCCCAAGAGCTTAAGTGATTTGCCCAAGGTTGCCCAGATAATAAGTATCAGATCCTGAATTCAAGCCAAGGTCCGATGACTTCAGATCCTCTACTGTGCAGACAAGAAGAGATTCACTTTTCCTCCCTTAGAGCTACTTCTTAATATGATGCAGTGAGTACACTGCTCTGAGAATCACATAATGTGAGTGTTGGAAGAGACCTCAAAGACTCTAGGGGCCAGCCTATATGAACAAGAATCTCACTAGCAAGGATACCTCCCAAAAGGCTCAAAGGCTTCCCATGAGAGGGTACCTTGGACATTCCACCTGGGCATATCTCTCCTTGTTTTTAAGTCATTTCCACATAGCAAAGCTGGATCTGCCTCCTGGCATCTTCTACCTCATAAGAAGTCCTGCCTTCTGCAGCCAAGCTCAGTAAGTCCTTTGCTCCTTGCACATCATAGCCCTTTGAATATTTGAACACAGCTCTCATGTCCCAAAGTCATCTTTTCTCCAGGATAAATAGCCCCAGTTTCTTAAGTATAGCCTCAGAAGGCATGATCTGCAGACTGCCACCCTCCTAGGTGTCCTTGCCTGATTGTCCTCTTGCTCCTTAACATTTGCTAAGTGATTACTGTGTGCCAGGCATTCTGATAAGCATTTGGGATATGAAGAAATGCAAAAACATTCTGTTCCTTCAAGGATCTTACATTCTTTTTTAAAAATTTAATTAATTTGTTTGTTTTCAATCTTCAGCAATCACTTCCATAAGTCTTAAATTTTCTCCCCTTCCCTTCTCAAGGTGGCATCCAATCTTACATGGCTTCTACACGTACATTCTTATAAAACCCATTTTCACATTAGTCACATTGCATAGAAGAATTAAAACGAATGGGGAAAAACATGAGAAGAACCAAAACAAAACAGGAGAAAATATTCTGCTTCATTCTACGTTCCGATTCCATAGTTCCTTCTCTGGATGTGAATGGCATTTTGCCTCAAAAGTCTTTTGGGAATGTGGTCCTTGCATTGCTGTGAAGGGCTCAGTCTGCCAGAAACACTGCTCACACACTGTGGTGGTTACTGTTACAATGCTGCTGTTACTGTGTACAATGTTCTCCTGGCTCTACTCATTTTACTCCACATCAGTTCATATAAGTCTTCCCAGGCTTTTCTGAAGTCCGACTCTAAGGAACTTACATTCTAAGGAGGGAGACGTGTAAGATACCCAGAGAAGGAGGAAGGTGCCCTTAGAAAGGAAAGAAGAGACAACAGTTATCAGGTTCTTGCAGTAGTCCAGGTGAAAGGTGATGAGGGTCTGATGAAGTAGTTGTGAAGGTAGAAATGGTAAGATATGGCCATGTGGGCTGTAGGGAGAGTAAGGAGTTGAGGGTAACACCAACATTATGAGCTTGAGTACAGGGCAAATAGGGGGTGCCATAATCCACAGAATAATGAAGTCAGGGAGACTCTTCCTGAGTTCAAATTTGACTTCAGATACTGTGTGACCCTGGGCAAGTCATTTAGCTCCCTTTGCCTCAGTTTCCTCATCTGTAAAATGAGCTGGAGAAGGAAATGGCAAACCACTCCAGTAGCTTTGCTAAAAACCTCCAATGGGACCATGAAGAGTTGGACAGGGCTGAAATGACTAAACAACAGCAAAAACCAAGGAAGATACTAGTGTCCTTGACAGTAATAAGGAAGTCTGTAAGAAGGGAGAGTTTGAAGGTAGAGGTAATGAATTCAGTTTTGGACGCTCTGATTTGGAGATGCCTATAGCATATGAAGTAGGAAGTGTCTAAAAGGCGATTGACAACACCGGTCTTTAGTTCAGGAGAAATACTAAGGCTACAGATACCGATCTGGGAATCATTCACATAGACATGTTGATTGGATGAGATCACCAAGTGAGATAATATAGAGGACCAAGGTAGCCTTGAGAGATGTCCATGGTCAAATGAACACAGAGCCATCAGACAGATAGGAAGAGAACCAGGACAGATCAGTGCCACCAAAAAATGCCTTTCCTCAAATGTAACACCCAGACAGAAGATCTGAAGAGACCAGAGTACAGTTGGACTAGAAACTCCCATGGTCCTGGATGTTATCTTCTCTTAAGAAGGCCAACATCACAGAAGCTTCATTGGCTCTCTTAGCACACTAAAATGTTAAATGTTGCAATCCACTAATTCCTCTTTCATGTTTTTCAAATGAACTTCCAGCCATAGTTTCAAATGAACTTTCAGCCATACTTCCCCCATATTGAATTTGTGAACTTGATTTTTTTAACTTAAATGTAAGACTTTACATTGAAATCAATTCTATTTTATTCATTAGAGACAGTTCAATATTCTAGCCTTGAGTTGAGATCTTTCTGGATCCTTAAGTATCTTTATCCAAGTCATGAGACATGGTAGCAACTCCTTACCTTTCTATTTGCTTGTTGAATGACTTTGGGCAAATCACAATTTCCCTGGTCTCAGTTTCATTGTCTTGAAAATAAAAGTAACACACTACCTAACTCACGTGGTTTTTATCAGTAAAGAGTAAAATAAATAAATAAGGATAGCCCATGTTCATGATCTATGGCTGCTTTCAAAAGGGCATAATCAATCAAAAAAAGAGGCATTTCTTAGCAGAAATCAATAGAATTAATTGATAGGTGTCAAATACATATCATGAAACCTCCCCTAATTTACTTTATTCATTGAATTCTTTTATGTAATGGGTCACTCAAGCAATCAAGAAACAAATTATTCTTTGAGTGTATCCTGTGTTGTTAACTATAGCTGGTAACAAGCAACCATTCTCATGACACAGCAGCTCTTGGTGTCGCGGTCCAAGGTTTCATCCTTAGCTGGTTGTACCATGGTATGAACTAGTGCAAAGTCTCATGTTTACTCTCAGATTTTGTCTGGGAAGATTAATTGAATAGAGATCAAGTCTGAACTTCATAACAAGTAACTGTTTTTGCAGTTTTTGCCTTCGTTCAAACTTAAGGTCTCTCATATTCTGACCCAAGTGACAAAATATTTCTCCTCTTTTTGATTTTCAGCTTGTAATTCAGGGCAGACTCACTGGAAAAGTAACCCCTAGGGATGATGGGCTAATTGCATTTCTAGTCTTGATTCTGCCATGTGATCTTGAGCAGGTTACTTAACATCTCTGGGATGTGGTGTCCTCTTCTGCAAAATGGGAGCAGTAACATCTGCCTCATTCATCCATGCAGCTGTTGGGAGATGCAAATATGAAACTGTATGATAGAGCAGATGGGACATTGTACTTGGGCCAAGAAGATGGAAGTTCAAGCCACACCTTTGACACTGACTCTGGACAAGTCATTTTAGCCTCTCTAAGCCTCAGTTTCTTTATCTGTAAAGTGAAGCTAATAAGACCTATATTACAGTCTATTAGAGAAACCAATGAGATTATGTATGACAACCTTAAAGCATTATATAAACTTCAGTACTCATAGTGAAAATACCTTATAATCTACAAAATACTTCAGAAATACAAGATATTATCATTACTTGGGGATTTAAAAAAAACTTTCAACTTTTGTGCTAATGTTCCAACTGTTTGAGGGGAAGGAAAACTGTTTGGAGATTTAATAGGTTTAATCTTTTTCTGGTTGAGAGATTTTAAAGAAACAATTCTTGCACTTATTAAGCACCTATGGCATGTCACCATGGCATGAGACTCTGGGGATACAGAAAGGATAACTCAACAGAGCCTGTCTTCAAGGATTTTTCAGTCTAAGGAGTCCCGTTGACCCTTATTTATAGGAAGAGTGAGTCAAATTCCCAAGTGCAATTGAATTGTCTCAATATGAGCATTCAGTTACAAGTGATATACTCCTTTGCATTTGATTGTTTAACAATTTGGATAACTGGCCTCACATGGTCATACACCTTCCCTTGAAGGACCAAGGGCCCATCTAAACCAGTTCAAAGAAACCTCCTGGTCTCTTTGTCCTTGAGCAATAAGGGGTGCTCCAGTCACCTGCTACTTATTTCTTTACCAGGTGTAGAAGCCATAAATCTTCCCATCTTGGTTTATCAGCTTCAGAACACTGAACATAACCTTCAAAAGCAGTTAAAGCCTGTCTCCTGGACTCTAGACAGGAATCCACCCAAAGTGTTCCAGTCATATGAGCATATATCTTATGTTTGAAGATCTCCAGGTAACGAGACACCATAACTCATTTCAGTGTCCCATGAAACCCAGTCTGATAAATCTGCCTCCCTCCTGTCTAAGAAAAACTCCTGCTACAATTGAAGCCAGTTTCTTTTCAGAAGGCAGCATGGCATAATAAATTGCATGCTGGATCTTTCTAGGAAGAACAGAGTTCAATTCTCACTTTTCCTAATCTATAAAATGAAATTAGTAACAGTACCTATGTCAAAGGGTTTTGCTAGAATTAAATTCTCTGAGGCACATACAGTGATTATGTGCTAGATAGTGCTAGCAACAAAGTGCGAGATAGCTATTGGCTATTCTCTCTGTTATTGTTATTTTGCTCTGAGACAATTAAGTTATAATAATTAACATTTATATGGCAGCTTTAAGGTTTGCAGTGATTAGCTCATTTTGTGAGGTAGGTGTTATTAATTATACCCATTTTACAAATTGGGAAACTGATATTTAGAGAGGTCAAATCACACAGATAGTAAGTGTCTGAGACAGGATTGGAACTTGGTTTTTCCTGACTACAGGTCCAGCATTTTATCTACTGCATCCTTTAGCTATATTCATAAGTAGATAAGGACCTAAAAGTAGCCCAGGCACAAAGTAGTCCAAAATCATCATTTTATAGACTTGGAAACTGAAGGTAACTAATGGTTTACAAAGGTAATACGTGGCCGAGACAATATTCAAACCCAGGTCCTCCTTATCACCAGGGTAATTTCCAATGCCTCCTAAAAAGATGGAAATAGATTTCCTTTATTGGTCTTCGCAGTCATGGAACCTCAACAATGTTAGGGACATGATGCAGCAAAGAACACTTTTCTGGGAGGGTGAGTCAGACCCAATAAGTATGCAGGTGAGTAAATATCAAATAAATAGCAAGTTAATTTGAAGGAAAGTCGGCAAGCACAACTGGACGACCCAGCAAATCCTGAAGAAGATGGATAATATTAGTACTTTAAGGTTTGCAAAGCACTACAAAATATTATCACATTTATCCTCAGAACAACTGAGAGGAGGATGGGGATTATTAGTCTCATTATACAGATGCAGAAACTGAAGCAGACCAAGGTTAAGCTACCAGCCTACAATCACAGAGCTGTCTGAAGCCAGATTGGGAGAGATCTATCCGTAATCCAGTCTAGCCTTCTATTCATTAAGCCACCTAACTGCGTCTAAGGAAAAGAAGAACAAGCCAATTCACTAATTATTCAACATGTCTTGGCTTAGATTCTTTTGTAGTGGTCACAGTCAGCAGCAAAACCTTGGAGCCAATGACAGCCACCCAGAGAAGTGACAATAGGTATGTCCCAACCAACTCCACTCATTGGACCAGAACTTTAGCATGGGGAAGCACCTAGGAAAGCAACTTGTTCAGTGCCTTCATTTTTTCAGATGGGGAAACTGAGGTCCAAAAGTCCAATTCATCCTCACAGCCACCTTGTTGCTTTCTAGGGCTATGGAGATGACATAAAGGGACTCTAGTTGCTTTCCACTGAAATTTCAAGCTCTCCATGTTGTGAATATTTTAAAGCTAAGAATTGCTCACAGAAATATGAGTGCATTTTTGGATGGATGGAGGTTTTCATAAACCATTTGGCTTGCAAGAAATCACAAACAGTTCCAATGCATCTCCATATACAAGATTTAGAATCAGAGTTATCTTTTCATCTTTTGGGTCCAAGTGGAGATTCCCATGGCTGATTCCTGTGCAGAGAAACCTGTTTTGGAGGACATATTTGTAAGATGGATCACCCCAAGGAAACACTTTGAAACTAGGATCATAGATCTAGAGCCAGAAGCAACCATAGCAGCCACTATCAAATCCAATCCCTTCATTTTACACTTAGGGAAACTGAGGCACGGAGCAGTTAAATAATTTGTCCAGGGTCACACAACTAGAATAGAGAGATTTGAAAAAGAGTTTCCTGTGCCCTATCCATTTTATCATGTTGCATGTTTTCCCCACTTTGAGCTCTAACTGAACGCGAGCTCTAACTGAACGCAAACATCCGATGGACTTTAAATTTCCTACCTCCATATATTAGTTTCAATTCATTCCAGTTTCATAAATATTCCTGTCATCTACAAGGCACTATGTGAGGCACTTGAGGAATCACAAAGATGGGAAATTATTCCATTCGACAGGCCATTTTCATATTTTGATTCCTATGCTCAGACCAAAAGGTAGAAAACTACACTGGGGGCAGAATCTAAGATCAGTGGCCTGTCAGATGGTAAGGTGACCAAAGCTGACAGTTGGATCAATATGACCCTTGATATAAGGCAACAGTTTTCAAACTATATGATCTCAGGACCTCTTTACATTTTTAAAAATTGAAGATTCTTTACACTCAAAAATAATTGAAGGTCCTAGAGATCTTTGATTTGTGTAGATTGTATCTATTGATATTTACCATATTAGATATTAAAACAGATAATTTTTAAAATATTTATGAAGCCATTTGAAAATAACAATATTAAACCCATTATGTTAACATAAATAGTATATTTTATGAAAAATGACTATATTTTCCAAAACAAAAATATTTGTGAGTAGTATTGATTTAGATATTTACAAATTTGTGGAGAGAGAGAGAAAGAGAGAGAGAGAAAGAGAGAGAAAGAGAGAGAGAGAGAGACATTTATGAATCTTTTTAGTGTCTGCCTTCAATAAAAGACTGGATTCTCCTATCTCCTTCTACATTCAATCTGTTGCAGTAGGATTGTTTGGGGTGAAGGATATAAAGAAAATTTGGCTTCACACAGATAAGTAGTTGGGAAAGGATTTTAATAGGTAAATAATTTTAGAATTATTGTAAAAATATTTAAACTTTAAGGACCCTCTGAAAGTCTCCACAAACCTTGACTTGACTTGGTGGGCTAGATAAGTTTACATTCACTCATTCACCAACTAGAACATCTCAGTCCCAGAATGAGGGTTTCAAAGCTGAATGAATTAACTTCCTTTAGAACTGAGAGCATGGTTTCTGGAGGTCATGTTCAGAGGTAACAGGTACAGAGAAGCAAGCAAGGTGGGGCCATAGTGCACAGAGAATTGGGTCTGATGTTAAGAAGACCTGAGTTCAAATGTGACTTAACAAACTTAACAGCTATGTGATCCTGGGCAAGTCACTTAACCTGTTTGTCTCAGTTTCCTCATCTATAAAATGGGAATAATAGCAGCCCTATCTTGCAGGGTTAAATGGATCAAAAGAGATAATATTTGTAGAGTTCTGTGTAAAACTAAAGTAACTTTAAAAATGTTAGCTATTATTAGTAGTAGTATATATGCTTAGGTGTTTGATTGGAGCCAGTAAGAAATAATGGTCTACAGGAGTTAGCATTCATGCATCCCCTAAACACATAAATGTTGTGGTAATCCAGACACTACCATTGGAAGAGATTACATTAAACTCCAGAATACTACTCATTAAGGTTTACAGACACTCAAAAGAGATTAGCCCAGCAATCCAAATAGGAAAAACCAAGTGGATGCTTCCCAGACTGAGTCAGGTTGTTTAATAGACAGGCTACCCATTAAATCAATCAATCTTGGACAGGAGGCTACAAATGAACAATAAGCCTGAAATTGATTAAGGGGAAAGGGATGTTAATTGATTACATTTCAGAAACTGAGGAAATTGAGCATCATTTTCAATGCTCCCAAGTTGTTTTCTGCAGCCAAAGCCTTTCTTTTTAACATGACTGTCTATCCTCCAAGTAATGCTATGCAGTTGGGAATCATTGAACAACACCATATTCTTTGAAGTATCAAAACTGCAGGTCTCCCGAAGTGGAAGTAATAGGACATAGTGTGTTATCAATGATGATTTGCATATGAGCTATGGTATCAAAGCATCATCAAAGAAATATATGAATGGAAAATCTGATCTAGTCTTACAGCAAGAGGTGAGCAGGGTTGTGGGGAGGGGGATGTAGGGGCAGGGGTAAGAATTGGTGGACAAACCACATGTGACCCTGGAATCTGTGAATTATTAAAAGCACTAGATTAAGGCCTCCAGTGCCAAATGCCTATCTATAGCTGATAATTTATGAAAGAATATGCACAGGGGTTGATGGGCTGAGAGAATGGGGGTAATTTGCATCTTTGCCTGCTCAAAGATTGCTGGTATCACTTAGACCTTAGATCCATTGAATAATCCCATCCAGGGAATTCTTAACCTTTTTGTGTACCCTGGACCCGTCTGGCGGTCTGGTGAAGCTGATGGCCCCTTCTCAGAATCCTAGTTTTAAATAATTAAAGGAAATACCAAATTTCAGTTAAAGGTTAGTGAAAATAAAATGCAGATTTTCCTAATCCAAGTTCACAAACGCCTTGAAATCTATCAGTAGACCCCTTGAGGGTCCATGAGTCCCTAGCTAAGAAGCCCTGATCCACGTATTTTTACATTAGTAAGACACACGAGACCTATATAAAGAACATATTAAAACAATCATGACAAATGTTAAAGAAAAACAGAATAAAGTTAAACTCATACGTACAGTAAAAATTTGGCACAAGAATTTTCCTCCCAATAACCCTCTACATGGGTAATATAGGGAGTATTTTCCCCATGTTACATATGAAGAGATTGAGGTTCAGAGTAATTTGTCCAAGGTCACACCAGGACTCTACAGTTGAATAGCACTTTACAAAGTCCCCTCACACACAGTCTCATTTGATCCTGACAACAAGTGGTATGCAGGTAAATATTTAACAATCAGCTCTCCAGAAAAAGAAAACAACTGAATGTTGGACACATGGTTAAGTTTTATTTGCATTATTGGCATTTTCTCCATCACTTTCTTAAATCTTGACAATTTACAAAATAATAAACGCTGATTTGTAGAGTTTGCTGATTTCCCAGGTGTAAGTATTCACGATAAAAATTTCATCTCAAGCTGACTCCAGCACGACCCTGCTCATAAACATGGTCGTGCAAGAATCGTAACTCCCATTTTACAGAGAGGAAAACTAAAGCTTAGGAAAATCTATATGCCTTGCCCAAGGTCACATGGCTAGTAAATGACAGAAGCAGACTTGAATCCAGTTCTTTGGACATGAATTCTAGTGTTCTTTGCAACATATATGCCACACTGCATATGGTAAGCACTCAAAAATTACGTGTTGCTAGATTGGGAATGGCTCACTCCCTTCTGTGGGTGCCACATGAGGATATGATATGAACAGCTCCCACCCCTAAGGTGTGATCCAACTCCGTGTCTTATCTGTCATCTTGGATTAATGTGCTCCCTTAAGCAGGAAAGTCAGAATGTCTTGCTTCCATAAATCTGCTCTCAAATTCTTGAAGACATTTCTTCCTGGCATTTCAGGAGAGCTGGCTTAAGGTTCTCTGTCAGGAGAAAAAAAAAATACACACCCACGCGCATACACATACACACACACACACACACACACACAACTGGAGAACAAAGTATCGCCTCTGCTTGACAGTCCACCAGCGCAGGTTCTAGGGAAGGAGGCTAGTACTTCTATTCCCTGACAGGCATCAAGATACCTGGAACGTGTGAGGTACGAACTTTATGCCCCCATCCAGCCATGCACCCACCTCTTTCCCCACTGCCCCAGCCTGGTTTCTTATGGTTTCTACCTGAACGACAACAACTTGCAGGGAAGATTGAACTGGCCTTTAGGGGTCATACCAGGGAACTACCCGAGGAGCTGCCAAAAAGCCTTTCTGGGACTCTGGAGACAGTGACTCAGCATTTGAGCCCTGATTGCTTCAGGTCACATAGAGGCTCGATGTTGAAAGGATTTGTTATTTCTGTACGAAGCAGAAAACCCCAAATTGTTCCTAGCCCTCCCTACTCTCCCTGCCACAGGCAGATGGGGTGCTTGTCCATTTAAAAGGACAAACACCTTCAATGCTGCGGGGGCGGGACAGTGGGCATCATATAGGTCTAAGACCTCCAGTGATGGGTAAGGAAGTGCTGACTCTACTGCACCCTACCCTCTGAGCACCCACCTAGGAACTAAAGCAGGGAACTCTCTTAAGCAAGTTAATGCCTGAACCCCAAATTGGATTTTTCCCTTTGTGTTTCTTTCCCCAAGTAAGTGATCAAATACATTCTTAAGATGAATGTGTTCAGACGTAAAGGTGATCTTATGAATTCAAGAGATTTGGAAGTCTTTGGTCCAAAGAGTTTTCCAGACTGAGAGCCCAGGCAACTTTTTTAATGGACAAAGATGACCACCAGCAGGAAGATGACTGGAGATTGTTTGAACAGTGCAGAAGCAAGGTGAAATATGGCCATGGGTATTTGGCAGTCTCACAAACTATGTTGTGTTATGTTCTGAGAGGATTTAAACGCCAGCTTTCCAAGAGAGTGTAAGAATAATTACCAGTTAAGTTGCTAAGTCCTCTTTATGTTAATGTGCCCTGTGAATTCATTACTTTTTCTTTCGAGTACAGGAAATAAATACCTATTCCATACCTGATTTACCCTGTATATTAAGTACTTTTCTACTTCTGCCTTGGGGGAGACATAGACATGAGTGAAAATAAACAGATAGACAGACAGACAGACGGATAGATGGATAGATGGATAGATGGATGGATGGATGGATGGATAGATGGATGGATAGATGGATGGATGGATGGATGGATGAATGAATGAATGAAGCTAAGCTTTAAATATTTTGTCCCCAGTAGCCAGGGTCAGGGTAAAATGAGTCCAAGATTATGAGGAAAGGGAAACTAATCTCTCTCATTAGAGCCCAGACTCCCCTAGACTGAAAATAATCTGAACTGTATGTTTGGGTCCAGAGTAGAAAAGCATCCCTGGAGGAGGAGTGGGTGTGGGGGCCCGGGGTTCTTGGCCCCCGCTTTGTGGAGTAGATACCTCCACAGCATCTTTCACTTCTATCCACTTCTCTGTAATCCCATAGCTGCCCCTCAAGTTCAAGCACTCCACCATCTCTCAGCTGGACTCTTGTTCTAGATTCCTATTTGAATATATTTTTCTATGTGAATGGTTAGGATTTGGTTTTGATGAGAAACTATGATTTCATCACTAGGCATCCTCCCTCCATGCTCTGTACTGTATGTGGCGACCCAAGATACACTGGGAAAAGCAGTGACTCAAGTTAGAAGCCCTGGGTTCAAATCCTGACTCTCCTATTTTTTTAATCTAGGTTACCTTGGACAAGTCACTCCACTTTTCTGAGTATCCTTTTCCCTCCTCTGTAAATTGACATTGCTTGATTAGATGATTTCAGAAAGGTTTTCTCACCCTAAAATCCTATCAACCCTCTATATTTTTTGTATTTGTTTTTTGTCCATGTTTATTTTTCCTATAAATGCCCTACAAACTACCTATGGGAGGCTTCTCTTTTCTTCTGCTGCTAAAGGAATTTTTGTGTCAGCCTTAAAATTTCTTATACCTAGAAGTTTCAGGTTGACAAGTACCTTTGGTTTGGATTACAATTTCTCCAAAGCAGTCAGGGTATATTTATTCTTTGCACCCACAATAAATACATGCTACTGTTAACAAGGAGAAAGGGGTGGGTGTATTTGTGTGTGTGTGTATGGGTGTGTATGTGTGTGTGTTTCTAAGAGACACAAAGAGAGATTGAGAAAGATATTAAGACAGACAGAGAGATTTAGAGAGAGAGACAGAGAGAGAGAGACAGGGAGAGAGAGAGAGACCTGATATCAAACTTTAATATGCCTCTATGTATGTTTTACCCCTTGCTCCTGGTTTGCCTCCAGCACGAAGCAGGAAAAATCTAATCCATCTTCATTGAGACAACCCTGAAAACACTTGAAACAAGCTATGACATCTGTGTCAAGTCTTCACTTCTCCAAGCATAACTACCTACCTCATGTAGTTATTTCTGGAAAAATCAAAGCAATTTGTGGATCTTAAGTCACATAAAAATGTCAGTTATCATCAGTATTGTCCAAGGTTTTTTTCCTTTTTGTCCAAGATTTGCCACAGGGACAGTTTTCTTTTCTCTTTACATCCCATCTTCCCGTGATGTCTCTTCCTGCTTTGATGAGAAGCTGGTGTAGGACCTGATTTCTGGAAGTGTCTTACTGTGTACAATTATTGAATGAAGCAATTATGAAAAAGTTCAAACAATTAACTACTAAGCATCTCTTTATTAAGCATCTACTATATGCTAATGATTGGAATCGTGTTCATCCTTTGTTGCCAAAGAAGATCAGGCCATCAGAGAAATTATGACATGACTTGCATTTGATTTCGTTTTGAGTGAGGGAGGGCAGTGCAGGCCACCAGCCTCACTTCTCCTCCAGATTGGGACATAAAGATTAAAAAGAAGGAAATTCATGCCCTTAAAGAGATCACATTCTTTGGATATATGCAAAGTATACAAAAGCTAAATGTGAGTTAATTTGGAGGGGAGAGGGAAAGACACAAGTATTTGGAGGAAAGTGAAAGACTTCTTAAAGAAGGAGATATTTAAGCTGAACACTGCAAAAGCCAAGAAATTTTGAGAGGCAAAGATTAAGGAAAGGGAGCCACCTCCTTTCCTGGAGTGACAGCAGCCCTTTGTGAACATTAAGGATGCTAACAAACTCCCATTTATCCAGATGAGTTAAGTTCCCCCAAGGCAAGGTTATATCTCCCTTCACTTAAGAGTGGAGCACCCCAGAGGGGTTGGGGTTATATCTAATGACATTGATTCGAGCCCCCATTCCAATGTGTTCTCCTCAATATAAATCACCAATGACTAGCACTCCAGTTTCATTTAACCAATTAATAGAAGGCCTGTCCACCACCAGAGGTTTGCAGTATTTATCTCTCACTCAGCCAGGCTGCTTAGTGCCTTTTTAATGCATACCAGTCCAGTCTCAACAGCCAATCAAAGATCCATCTCCTCATCACCACTTAGATGGAGGACCAGAATTAGTTACCAAACTGTCTGAGCATGCTCCTAAGTCCATGTGGGGATTGCATCAGCCGGACCCAGTACACATATTGGACTCATTGGCCAATCCCTCATTATGTAATTAGTAAGTGAGAGAGTTAGGATTTGAACCCAGGGACTCTAACTCAGAAGCCAGTGACTTTTTTCCCACACCACCTGGGATTCCCATGTACAGTATGTGGTGGGGAGATAGTATACCTAGTGATGAACTCGTAATTCCACCAACATAGATAATCCTACCAAGGAAGGAATTTCAAAGGTCTCCTAGAGGAGCCCTGTCCCTTACAGGATGAGAGTCCTGAAACTCAAATGGGTACAGAGAATCACCCAAGTAGTGATCAGAGGCAGGATTTGAACCCAGGTCTTGATTTGTAAATCCTGCATCCCTCCCCCTGTGGCACAATATAGTACTTCACAGAGTCTTCCCATAAGGTAGATAGGAAAGACATTCTTCCCATCTTGAAGGTAAAAAGACAAAGGCTCAAAGAGGAAAATGACTTGACTTGAGGTCATAAATCTAGCATGTGTAAAAGCCAGTATGGAAGGCCAGGTTTCCTCATTCCAATTCTACTTTTCTATTCACTCTCTGATATTCTGTCACCTTCCACCTACCCAGCCCCATACTCACCAATGCTCAAGACTTCACTTTCTCTAAGATAAATGGGGGGATAGAATAATGGTGGCTTGGGTTAGTCTTCACTCTGCTGCTTCCTCTTTGGATATCCTTTGTCAAGTCAATGAATTGATTTGGAGTAAATCCTTCCCTAGAAAACAAGAGGTGTGGATGCAATGTTTCTAACATTTCTTCCAGGTGTCAATCTCTGTGTGATTCTGTGAGAAAGATGAAAGAGAGACAGAGACAGAGAGAGACAGAAACAGAGACAGACAGAGAGAGGAGGTAGAGAGACAGAGATAGACAGAGAGGAGACAGAGAAAAAGACAGAATGAGAAACAGAATATGATTCTCATCAAACCAATTAACTTCCATTCATAGTACTGGAGTTCCTCTCATAGCCCCTAGCTAGAAGGGACCTCAGCAATGTTCTAGTCCAAACTCTTCATTTTACAGACTAGGAACTGAGATCCAGAGACATTTAAGACTTGCCCAGAGTCACATGACTAGGATGGAATTGGAGGTGAAAGGGAAGTTTTCCTCCCTCCAAGGCCAGGACTCTGTCTGTCCTTCCATGTTGCCATTCCAAATTTCACAAGCCTCCTTGGATGGCCATGCTGTATGCATGTAACCACCTGCCCTCCACCTCTTCCACTTAGCAGCTGTGTGACATTGGTTGAGTCATGAACCTTGCTTGGTCACCAGATTTCCACATCTGTAAAACAAGAATAACCTTCTTCCCAACCTATCTCTGCCTGCCTTACAAGGTTGTGAGCATTAATTAGTTAATTAATTGTGAGACAATGACCATCAATATGCCGTATAAAAGTAACACTATACTAATATTATTAAATAAATTGGACTCCCCCAGAGCTATATAAGAGAAGCCCAGTTCAGATGTTCTGCACACTCGCCCCAGAACTTCAGCTGGTCCTGGTCTAGTTGTGTGATTCCACTGGTGTTGGAATCCCCACCCCCAACAAGGTCACCAGCCCTCTGCAGCAGCCAGCATGGGGGAGCTGTCCAGAGCTTCAGGAGCTTGTTCAGGGTCTCACGACACTTCGGAGATTTGTCTTGAACCCAAAGTCTTTCAAACCCCAAGACTGGTCCTTTGGATACTGTGAGCCATGTTTGCTACCTCTCATCTTCGTTGCTCCCAATTTTGACCTCTCTGAGACCCTCGCATCTGCGTAACAGAAAGCCTTCAAGCCCCCTTGCTCTGGTATTGGTGATACATAATCTTCAGAAGTTTTCCATCTCCTTTCAGGCTTTATTGTTATTATAATGATACCCCGGAGGGATTTCTTCTATGTAATGAAACAACAGCCTTTCAAATTCATGTGATGGGCTGATCTTGCTGTTTCATCTCATCCCTAAATGTAAATGTTTCTGGTGCTCTGGAAGGAAGGAAAATGGGACAGCATTATTATGGCAGTGGGTGAGTCTAATGGCTTTTCTCTGCCAGGGACAAGCCAAGGCTGGAAATATTTATTGGTTCGGTCTTTCAGCAACACGGTATTAATTGTCTTAGAGTGTTTTGATAGGTAGTTAGCATGAGGGCATTAATGAAAACAACCCCACTTCATTTTAAAATTAACTACTTGGCCATTGAGCAAGGGGAACTGATAAATTATGGCAATAAATTTGTGACGGGAATTTATGTCATCGTAACTCAGAGCGGGTCCATGGGCATGCTCAGATGTGGTGAGGAGAAAGGGAGCACCAGAGGGGTGATGCACGGGAGTTATCACAAAGATCAGACATTCCCTCCCAACTTTGCTGAATCCTCCCTGAACATCCCTGCCTGGAATGCCAGCTGTCATGGCAGATTTACAAAGGAGCACACCTCCTCCTTACCTTAGCGGGGCTGACCACCAAATCCCAGCTGGCACCCATCTGGCCCAGGGAAATTTGTCTTGGCTCCGATCATCTAAGGAAAATATTCTGCTGCAATTTTTAGGTAGTAGCCAACATTAAACATCCATAGTACCCATGTCTCTGAAGACCATACAACTTTATACAAAAAGCATACACAGCTGTTACTAGGAATACTGGCACCTGGGGTCAATTTAGTTGAGGGGAGACTTCAGATGCAGAGACAATGTCTGACACATAGTAGGCACTTAATTGATGCTTGTTGATTTAGTGACTTGTCACCATACTGTATGTAAGGAGAGAAGATATAGACCCAAGTGTAACCATCATGGACCAAGAGCCCATGATATTGTTTTGGAAAGAAGATCATTGCATCATAAATTTAGAGCTGAATTTTCCCCCTCTTCTCCTGCTCCCTTCCCCCCACCCGCACAAAAAAAAAAAAAAAACCTGTGGTATTGAAAAGAAACTTTAATACATTCTGATAAAGCTACTCAGACCATTTCTGCTGATGGCACATATACTTACTGAATTCTTGGTCTAACATGGTATCTGCCAAACAGGTTTTCTGTTTCCTCTCTTTTCTTTTCACTAAGATAGTAAATATGGAGGGGGCAGAGCCACGGTGGCGGAGTAGAAAGACTCACATATGCTAGCTCCAAACCCATAGCCCATAATTATCTATAAAAAGAACTCCCAACAAATTTTAGAAGAGTGGAGCCACGCAGCAATGGGGTGAAGGAGATTTCTGTTCCAGAGAGCCCTGAAAAACTGACTGCAAAGGTGCATTGTGCACCCGACTGGAGCAGAGCCCAGCCCTGCCGTGCCCTGGCCACACAGCACTGAGAGGAGCGAGTAGATCCGAGCAGGCTTCAGGGACAGAATCTCCAGTGGCCGCAAAGGTCCCTCCACCCAGAGATGCACAGATCAGTGAAAGAGACATCTGGACGGGCTGAGAGGGGAGCGGGGTGTCTCCATGACTTGGGCCCACTCGGGAGGCAGCAGCAGGTGGCCAGAGGCTCCTGGAGCAGGCAGGAGCTCCATTACGGGAGGTCTCTACATAAACCCCCTGAGAGAACTGAGACTGAGAGGCAGCCCTACCCCCACCTAAGAACCTGATTTAATCTTACCCTGAATAGCAGCTAGCCAGCGCCAAAAGCCCTGAAGCTGGGGAGAAGCATTTGAATCTCAGACCCCAAGCACTAGCTGGGCGGATCTAGGCAAGGGTGGAAAGGAATCCCAGAAGTCAAGTAACTGGCTGGGAAAATGCCCAGAAAAGGGGGAAAAAAATAAGACCATAGAAGGTTACTTTCTTTGTGACCAGATGATTCTGCCCTGCCTCTCTGATGAAGAAGACCAATGCTTACCATCAGGTAAAGACATAGGAGTCAAGGCCTCTGTATCCCAAACATCTGAAACAGATATACAATGGGCTCAGACCTTGGAAGAGCTCAAAAAGGATTTTGAAAATCAGGTTAGACAGGTGGAGGAAAAACTGGGAAGAGAAATGAGACAGATGCAAGAAAAGCATGAAAAACAGGCCAATACCTTGATAAAGGAGACCCAAAAAAAATGCTGAAGAAAATAACACCTTGAAAAATAGGCTAACTCAATTAGCAAAAGAGGTTCAAAACGCCAATGAGGAGAAAAATGCTCTCAAAAGCAGAATTAGTCAAGTGGAAAAAGAGGTGCAAAAGCTCACTGAAGAAAATAGTTCTCTCAAAATTAGAATGGAACAGATGGAGGCCAATGACTTTCTGAGAAACCAAGAAATCA
>CM053770.1:681575380-681675694 GCA_028658325.1 Potorous gilbertii
TGAAAACTACACAGATATGGCCTATATTGAATTGCTTGCTTCCCAAAGGGAATGGGTGGGGAAGGAGGGATGAAGAGAAGTTTGAAGTCAAAGTTGTAGGAACAACTGTCAAGTATTGTTCTTACTACTAGGAAATAAGAAATACAGGTAATGGGGTATAGAAAGTTATCTGGCCCTACAGGACAAAAGAGAAGATGGGGACAAGGGAAGGAAGGGATGTTAGAAGAGAGGGCAGATTGCTGATAGGGGCAATTAGAATGCTCAGCCTTTTGGAGTGGGGGGAGGGGAGAAATGGGGAGAAAATTTGGAACCCAAAATTTTGTGAAAATGAATGTTAAAAGTTAAATAAATAAATTTAAAAGAAATAAAGGATGTCAACACATGTATTGAAGTCCCCAAGTGTAAGTAAGGGTAAGGGTTCCAGTGGAAAAGAAGCTATGAACCTGGTTCTGAACTCCTTGAAAAAGGAGAATGACCTGACACTCTTGCTCACGTCCTCACTTCTCCCTACCTATACTATTGTAATAAACGCCTAAGCAACTTCTGGTCCACTCTATCTCCTTTCTACAGTTTCTTAGGCTATCTTCCTCATACATCACTTTAATCATGTCATTTCCTGTAACAGCAATTACCCTAGCACACCCAAAATGACTGCTAGCACAGGTTCTTTGATCTGCTTTATTAGGAAAGATAGCTGTTTAAGGGGTCAATAATCTTTTTTTTAATGACATTCACAAGTTCAAGGGGAAAGTCAGTACCCTGAACTTTGGAGAAAATACAAACAGAGAAAATACAAGCAGAGAAATAAAGAACAACAGACAGGACTATGACTGTCTGAATCAAAGCAACATTGCTATACACTTTACATATACCACTGGATTGAGAGAGTCTTCACATCTGAGAATTTGTGGGTCTGAACATACAACTACTCAGAGTCTTGACCAGGGAATCACAAGGTCCTTCTCATAAACGAGCCCCCAAAGCAAAATACCAAATCAGAGTATATATACACTTCTCAAAGCCAGAAGGCATCACAACCCTCATGACTCAATGTCTAATTAGAAATTATCAAAAGGTATGAAAGCCTTCCTACAAGCAAGCCTGCCCTAAGTAAGCTTCCCTTAATGGACTCCACATGAGGCCTATTAATGGGCAGGGAAGATTGTAAATCCCATTAATATTACATTCCCCCACTGGAAAGACTTTAGTGGTTTCTTCAAAGTCTGCTGAAAAATAGATTCCTGATCCTGGCACCCAGAGCCCTTCATAATCTCTCTCCATTCTACCCTTTCAGAATTTCCATCTCCTTCATCCATTCTACACATTCCAGCCAAACTAGAATTTTCTTGGACTGCATTTCATCATCCACATGTCTGCTTGTATCACCTCACAATCTTGTAATGGACTCCTCTCCCATCCTCCTAGTTATGCTCTGTCTAAATCTTCCCCTTTCTTAAGGACAAACTCAGATGCCATTTCTTCCAGGAAGCCTTCCTTGACTCCCTTAATCAATCAAACATTTATTAAGTACTTATTATGTGCCAAGCACTATGCTAAACTCTGGGGACATAAAGAAACACAAAAATCAGCCCCTGCCCTCAAGGAGCTCTCATTCTAATGGAGGAGGCAATGCCTAAATAAATAAGTTCATGTAGGATACATACCAGAATAGGTGGGAGTTAACCTTAGAGAGGTCAGTGGTGAAAGGCATCTCTTTGTCCTCAATTCTTTCATAGTACTTTGTCCAGACTTCTCCTTTACTATTGTCTCAATTTCCTCCATATCCTAGCAAGCTGTGTACTTGTGCTCTGCCTCCACACACAATTTGGGTAGCTCCTTGCGTGTAGGTTCTGTGCTGTGTATGTCTTTGCCTAGCACATGGAAGTGCTCAGTTAATTGAATTGCACCATAACAGCAAAGAGAAAGTGGAATGATGCAATGATTTCCTTCTCATCTTCTCTGCTGAGGAGTTTGACCTTCAAAGAGAAGAACAAGCAAAGTTAATCTTTTAAAAATTGAATCCCAAGTAAGGCAATAAGATATTCAGAGGGAGCAGCCAGATGTCTGAAATGAACCCAAATCTCCAGGCCCACATGAACCACATCCTGGGGAGTTGTCCAACATACACATGGGAAGATGGAGGCACTGGGGATCATTTTGGACTAGTCATGGAGAAGGAAGGAGGTGATCCAAATCCAAAAAGGAAGGAAACAGTAAGAGACTTCACTGGCAATTTCAGCTCAGAGCAAGCAATACTGTGTTTGGAAGCATCTCAATGCCATGGAAAGAGCTTGAGATTTAGAGTTAAAGGAACTGATTTCAAATCTGACCTAGGAACTTAATGCCCATGTACACGTGGGCAAGACACCTAACCTCAGTGGGATTTCTCATGTGTGAAATGAAGGGATTGGACCAGACAATGTCTAAGGTCTTGTCCTGTCCTAAATATTTTATCCTATTGAAACCCTTCTTTGTGGAGAAAGAGAGAGAGAGTAATAGAGAGGAGAGAGATACAGGGAGACAAAGACAGAGAGAGACAGAGACAGAGTAAAAGAAGAGAGATAGAAAGAGAGGAGAAAAAGAGAGACAGAGAGACAAAGACAGAATCAGAGGCAGAGAGAATATAATTTGAATTTCAGCCTAGTTATGATTCTTTCTCTCCTTTCTCATGGTGTTTGCACTGATTTTTAGCAAACACAGAGAATGCAATAAAAATCAGCTTATTTTTATCTGGACACAAGATCTATTATGAAAATATAGACAACCATCAGGCAAGGTTTAAAGAGAACAGGCTACTCCCAAAGACGATTGATGCCAGTTCCACCAGCTGAGGTGAGGCAGATGAGAGGCAGAAAGCAGAGAAAGGCTAAATCTACCATGTCCCAATGTGGCAACAAATTCTGTTCAGGCAAATCTCTCCTTAAACAGTGAACCAAGGCTAGTGAGTCAAGCAAGGTTCCTACTGCTTATGACTGTAACAGCATCCTTCACTTGCCTCTGGTCCAACATGCATCCACACTCTGGACCTCCATAGATAATGAATGAATGCAGTGTTTACTATATGCCCAACACTGTGTTCAACAATGGGGATTTTCCACCTTCACTCCCTCCACCAGCCTTTTTACCCTGAAGATACCTTGACCTCTGAAATCTTTCCTCTGATTGGTGAGTTCCTGCCAGGACTGATATTTCATGAAGAGTACAGGCTGTTTGTCCCTGATTTATTGGTATCTTGCACCTCTACCCTAACAGCCCATTCCAAACCCTTCCCTTGTGGCCCCTCCTCTGATTGGTGAGTTCTTACTAGGACCAGGATTTTATGAAGAGAAAAAGCCATCCATCCTCATATTTCTCCTAGTTCCATTCCAGCTACTTTTTGGTGTGTTGTCATTCTCAGTTAAGATAAAAGCTCTTTGAGAGAACTGATTCTTTATTTTTGGGGATGGGAGGGTGTATCTGTATCGCCAGCACTTAGCATAGTACCTGACCCACAATAAGGACTTAATAAACACTCTATTTAGAAACAGGGGCAGGGTAGAAGACAAAATGATCAGAATGGAATTCAGAGCATCGCTGAGGCCAGCTCAGTATAGTGGACTGTGTAAATGGTGCTCAGGAGCTTCCCCATCCTAACAGTGTGGGAGACCTAGAATAGGAGACTCCAACCTGAGTGGGGGAAACCCCCCAGGGCATGGTCTCTGGAGATCTGCTAAGTTCAGGAACACGACAGATGGAAGAAGATGACTAAGAGGAAAGTGATGACAACTTCTCCCCTAGGCAAGGGAATTCATTGTTCCAATGACCCAAGCGCAGAATCCAAGTTGGGATAAAACTGGAGGTCTTCCAGTCCTACCAAAATGGGATATGGCAGGCAGGTGTGAGGGGAGGACCTCAGCTATTACTAGCCCTTGCTGGATAAAAGGGCATTATTTGGGTAGGGAGGACAAGGGAGCCCTGTCCCTCTCAGAGGAAAGATGTGACAGAAAGGACCGGATTCAGAATTTCTTTTGGAAGCAAAATGAATCAGGAAGTAAGGAGCAATCATCAACAACTTGCTAGCAACTCAGAACTTTCTTCAACTCCTTGGCCAGCATGAGGAAACCCTCACCTCTTCTGCAGAAGGAATAGACGTGTTAACGTTTCACACCCTTTTCATTTCATACCCTGGAGCAAAGCTTTGATCACCACAGGATGGCTAAATTAACTATGTTTCCCTTTTTGATAGAGTTATTTATACTGCTAGATTTGGAGAATTTCGGAAGCATTCCTTCTCTGTTTCAGTAAGACATTTGATCATCTTTCTCCACAATCTTGTGAACAAGATGCAAAAAACATCAACTATACAGTTGGATTCCTCTCTGATGGAACAACTGAGTCCAAAGGTTAGAGTGGTTTGGTATAAGTTTGGAGGGAGGCCTTTGTAATATGCCCCAGGGTTCTTTATTTGACTGTCCCATTCAATATTTTTGCCAATAATTGAAGACATATCGTAGATGACATTGCTTATCAAATCTGTGCATGGCACAGACCTGAGAGGGGTGGTGAACTGATACAACATATGGCAGAATCAAGATCCTAGCAGTCTGGGCCAAGTCTAAGGAGAAGGAATTTAATAGAGGCAAAAAGTTAGGTGGTGCTGAAGTGAATAGAAAGCTGGGCCTGGAGTCAGGAAGACTCATCTTCCTTGGGTCAAATCTGGCCTCAGACGCTAGCTGTGTGACCCTGGGCAAGTCACTTCACCCTGTTTGCCTCTGTTTCTTCATCTGTAAAATGGTCCAGAGAAGAAAATTGCAAATCAGTCTAGTGTCCTTGCAAAGAAAACCCTAAATGGGATCATGAAGAATCTGACATGACTGAAATGACTAAGCAACAACTGAAAAATAAAGAGCTAGAGGTTTAAATAGAAAGCAACATCATCTTATCATCTGCTCTGCCATTTTGGACTCACTTTTCTTTACCTGGAACAGAGTCCTGTTCTGAGTCAGGAACTGTGCCTCCAGGCTGGGAAAGCTGATCCACTCAGCTTTGGAATTCTCACCATCTTGATCTGCAAATAAAAGCGTACCCAATTACCCAGGTCAACCCATCTGACCAGCCCCAAAGGAAGCATCCTGTCCTGTTTAGCCATCCACCCAAACTCTTCTACCACCTGCCCCACTTCAGAACTCATTTCTTTCACTCCACCACACCCTAGTCCCTTTCCATCTCTTATTCTAGGCATAGCAATCAGGTCAATGCCACCATTGCTTCCAGAATGGGAGTGTCAAGTAACTGTCCTATGGACAGACCTGCCATAGCTCTGCATCTCCTAAATGAAAGTACCTTTCTTGGCCACCTTTCCTTGCATCTACTGTCTCCTCCATTAGAATGCAGGCTCCATTTTTAATATTTTCGTTCCTAGAGCTTAGTGCTTAGGAAGTTTTTTCATTCATTCATTCATTTTTTATTCATTCACTTGGGCTAAGAGAGTGAAATTGTCTCCCCAAAGTTGCATTATGGTCATTGTCCAGAGAAAGGTGGTCCTCACTTATACTTTCAAACCTTTTGCTCAGTCGCTATGTTTACTGCTACTTTACTTTCCATCAGTTCATAGAAGTCTTCTCAAGTCTCTCCGTGTCCTTCATCTATTGCTTCTTATGGTATCTGCCATGTTTTAAGAAAGTTGTTAATGAAGTTAAGCACATCCAGAATGTGACTGAGATGGTAGGCAGCTAGTGGGGCTGGGTCAGGAGTCAGTAAGACCTGAGTTCAAATACAGCATCAGACAGTTACTAGCTGTGTGACCTTAGCAAGTCACTTAATGTGACTACCTCAGTTTCCTCAACTGTAAAATGAGGATAATAGCAGCACCTACCTCATAGTATTGTTGTCTCAAATGAGATGATATTTTATAAAGAACTTAGCACGATGCCTGGAACACAGTAGGCACTAGATAAATGACTATTCCCTTCCCCAAGATGGTGAACAGTTTTAAAAACCATGTCATATATGGAATGGTTGAAGGATTTGAGATGGTTTATCCTGGAAAAACGAAAAATTAAAAAATGTGAGGGGAGACTTCAGCTATTTGAAGAGTTATCACATGAAAGAAGGGAAGACCAGTTCCATGTGTCCTCTAACGGTCACGTCTTCCTCACTTCCAAATCTTGTTCGGAATTCATGATACCACCTCACTGCCTCAAACAGCTATCACTTATAGAATATTTTATGGTTTGCAAAGTACATTGTTTATATGATTTCATTGGACAAGGACTAACACCAGTGGATAGAAGCAACAGGAAAGCAGATTTTGATTCAACATAAGAACAATATTCTAAGAATTTGAGCAATTCAGAGCAATGGATTACCTTGTAAGGTAGTGAGCTCCTCAGTATTCAAAGCATTCAAGCCATGGATAGAAGCTCATGAATTAGGGATGTTGCAGAGGCAATGTCACATGGGGTAGAAATGAGGCTATGTGACTGCTGAGGTCTTCCAACTTGAAGACTTTATGTTCTTATTCAATTCAATTTTGTGTTTGTTTGATACTGCTCCAAAGTTTCTATTATCACAATGAAAATTTGTTTGGATGGTTTTTGCTATTTATGAAAAATGAAAATGGCCTCCTTCTATTTCAAATCAATCAAGAAGCTCCTATTCCCAGAATGTTCACTGTGTGCCCAGAACCATGCTCGCCATTCCCCTTCCATTGGCCTTGGTTAGAACCACTCACTTTATTAGGAGAACGCTAGGGACAATGGGAAGATGAAGGGGCCCCAGAGACTAGATCTAGGTTCAGATTGCATCTCTGATGCTTTCTACTTATGGAACCTTGGGCAAATCACTTCATTTTCCTCAGCCTCAATCTCCCCAGCTGCAAAGTCAGGCAATTGAAATCCAAGGCCAGAGAGGTCCCTTCTGTACCTATGAGTCTATGAACTTACCAGTCTTCAATTTCCCCCAAGGGTATTTCCCTTATCCATGAGTGTGGGGGAGGGGGTTGGGGGGGGTATGGGTGTGAGTTTGGGTATATGTGGGTGTGTGGGTTGATGTGGGCATGTGGGGGTGTGGGGGTGTGGGTATGGGTGTGGGTGGGTGTTGGTTTCTACTAGGTGAAGAGGTATTACATACCACTTACCCTATTTAAGCCATTTCCAACCTGGGGATAGAGAAGCCATCTTTAACTCACTATGTCCAGAACTGAACTCATTATTTTCCTCCCCGTTCCTAACTGTCCTGTACTTCGGAGGACACCACTGTTCTCCTAGACACTCAGCTCAAAACCTACCTGTCTTCCTGGACCCATCATTGTCTCTCACCCTTCACATCCAACCTGTGGCCAAATCCTGTAGACGTTGCCTTAATTTTTTTTTATAACATTGACATGGCACCTTAAGGTTTGCGAAGCACTTTACAAAGGTCTTTTGATGCTCAGAGCAACTCTGGGCAGTAGGTACAGTTATTAGCCTCATTTTACAGATAAGGAAATTGAGGCAGAGAAAGATTAGATTACTTGCCCAGAGTTACACAGCTAGGAAGAGCATAAGGCTACATTTGAACCCAGGTTTTCTGCTTCCCTGGCCTCCATCCACAGGGCCTTCATTCTAATGACTTTCTACTGTCCAATTAATCTCCCTGAAGTTCGAGTCTGACCAAGTCACAACCTCACCCCCACTCAGTGAGTGTCCTAACACTCCCAGGATCCAGTCCAAAATCCTCTGCCTTTTCAAGCTCTTTATAACCTGACCCCCTCCCACCTTTCCAGCCTTTTTATACCTTACTCACCTCCAAGGACTTGGATATCCAGTGACACAGACTTTCTTACTGTTCTTTGAACATGTTCAGGTTCAGGACATTTTTTCTGGCTGTCCCCTGTGCCTAGAACTCTCTCCTTTCTCACCAGCCTCCTTCCCCATCCTCCTCACTGATCTCCCCCTTCTCCCAGCTCCCAGCTTCCCTGACTTTGCTCAAGTCTCAGCCATAATCCTGCCATCTACAAGAAGCCTTCCCAAATGCCTCTTGTTTCCGGTGCCTCCTTCCCTCTGTTAATTGTCTCCAATTAAGCCCATCAATGCCTTGGGTGTACATAGTCCTTTGCATGTTGTCTTCCTCATTAGACTATGAAGATGTTGGGAGTTGGGGCTGCTGTGTGCCTTTCTTCACATCCCCAGTTCTCAGCGAAGTGCCTGGTACACAGTAGGCACCTAATATGTGCTTGTTGACAACTTGGCTTGGCTTGAAATCCGGTTGGGGGGTCACCACTAGGGACCTGGCTGATAAGTCTGAGCTAAGACACCCCTGAGCCTGCCCCACAGAAAGCTTCAAGCACCAACTGCTGCCTTGTGCACAGGAAGTGTGACTCTATCCAACTTTCTCATGGAAGTCATGGAAAATCAACCTAACATCAGCACAAGCCATTGCCACACAAGTCTCCCTTCCATGACCACATCGCTGATTTACCTTGCTAGGAGGGAGGAGTGACGCTTGTGGCTGCCGGCAGAAAAGACCATGGAATCATTTGTTTTCCTCTTGGCCAACTGAATCCTAGAATCCCAGTATTTTAAGAACTGGGAGGGATCTGAGAGGTGGGGGCAGCTAGGTGACTGTGAACAGAGTCCTGAGCCTGAGTTCAAATGCAGCCTCAAAACCCTTGGTCAAATCATTTAACCATTAATTGCCTCAGTTTCCTCATCTGTAAAATGGGTAATAATAGAGAATCAAATGAGATAATATATGTAAAGTGTTTGGCACACAGTGCCTGACTTAATAAATGGTAGCTGTTACTTTTCACCATCATCATCATCATCACCACCACCACCTAGTCTGACGTATGCTTGAACAAGATGTGCCCGGAGCATGGCCATCTCACCTCAGCCTGGATTGCATGAAGATGAAGGCAATGCATGAGAGCTGTGTTGTGTGAGGGTGTTACTGCTCTTGTGCTCCAGCCCCTCTCTCCACTTCACTCTAAGAGCCCTACTGGACGTTCACTTAGTCATAACGTGCTCTGCTTACAGGTGAATTAGTTCAAGATTTTCCACCTTACCATTATAAGCGTTTCCCTCATTACACTATTTCTCCTACTAGAGATAAAGTGGCATAATGGGAAAAGAATAGGAGTTGGAAAAAAGAGGTCCAAGTCCGAACCTGCTCAGGCCCTGGAAGACTGCATTTCAGAGATCCTCACTTTCAGATATGGGTTGGATTAAATGGCCTTTGCCATCCCCTTCAATTTTCAGGGTCTTGATTGATTGATTATCTGATGATGTAATACTACTGATTAACCTTCTAGGGCAGCTAGGTGGCACCCTGGGCTTGGAACCAGGAGACATCTTCCTGAATTCAAATCCTGCCTCAGATACTTAAGCGACGTGACCTTGGACAAGTCACTTCACCTTGTTTGCCTCAGCTCTTCCGCCGTAAAATGAGCTGGAGTAGGAAACGACAACAAGAAAACCCCAAATGGGGTCATGAAGGGTCTGAAAGGACTGGTCAACAATGGCACAGATTAACCAAATGACCAAAGGCTTTTCTGTCTGTCTGTAACCTTGGGGTCAGGAATTACCCCCAACTTGAGATCCCTGGTATGACTTTAGAGGGCACACTCACGTAATCTTTCTAGCTCATCCCTCATCTCAGGAAAACCCTGGGAACATGTGGGAGCCCTGCATGAGGGAAAGGGCCTCCTGCGTACCCATGATATGTAAAACAAGAAGACCAGTGCCAACGACCAGACAGTGCTGGTCTGAGGAAGATAATCTATAAATCTTGCATTACTATAGAAATGGCTGCTCTGTTGCTCTTACGAGATGGTTACTTTGCAAGGCAGGGAAAGCTCTTCTAATCTTATTCCCCACAACATTTTGCACTTACAAAATATTTGTTTGAATGAACAGGTGTCATTACTCTTTGAAGATCTAGCTAAAGAAACCCAAAGCTTCTCTTAAGCCTTAGACGTGGGGGAGAACATAAAAGGGAAGGTCACGCTGTATTTTTCTAGACTGTTTCTTCACAGTTAAAGGCTGAGTTGTGTTAATGTCAGTCATAACCAGTTAATATCAACCTTAGCCAAAGAAATACACACACACACACACACACACACACACACACACACAAACACACACACCACTCTGGATGAACTAGAGGTAGACTTGAATACAGGTCTTCCAAGTTTTAAGGCTGGCTCTCTATCCTCGAGGACATGCTGTTTCCCACTGGTTTGTTATGGTGCTAATTTAGTGTTTTTCGATTTCACACTCAACATTGTTACCCCTAAATTCTTAGGGTGTTAAGTGAAAATGTAGTGGTGACAACATTTAAATTTTCTCTTCATTCTTCCTAGACTCAACTTTCACCAGAATTTTCTAGCCAATATTTCAGAGGAGCTGGGTTCTATAACCATGAACCAGAATTTAAACTATACATTTTTCCTGTAGGCTGGATTGTGTTGATGAATTTGGTTTGCAATAACCTGGAATTGTTCCTTGATGTGGAACCACAGCCTTTAAACACCAGTATTTTCCGAGTGAATCATGGGAAATCAAGAGCTTCAAAGAATCCAACTTGTAGGTGTCCTAAAGAGCAGAGAGTAGGTGCAACTAGGCTACAGCTGGATGCTAATGACCAGTGGTGTGCATAAAATGGCATCTATGGTATCGTACAGAAAAGCTATAACTAGAAAAATGAGTAGGGCAGTCATCTAGCAATCACTCATAACAAATGGAGAGCCTATGTGTAGCTCTGGCTGCCCTCAAATAGTCAGAGAATCTGAGTGTTGAATAGACCCTCTGTGAAGCTCTCTGTGCCTTCTTTTAGTTGGCAGCTGGGTGACACAATGGATAGAGGACCAAGTATGGAGTCAGGAAGATCTGAGTTCAAATTCAGCTTCAGACACTTACTAGCTAAATGACCTTGGGCAAGTCACTGAACCTGTGTTTGCTTCAGTTTCCTCATCTGTAAAATAAGGATAACAATGTTATTATAACAGGATTTTTGTGAGGATTAAATGAGATAACTGTAAAGCACTTAGCACAGTGCCTGTCATGGGCTCTGTATGTTAGAGTGCTGCTGCTGCTGATGATGATGATGACGATGATGGAGATGATGATGGTGGTGATGGTGGTGATGATGATGGTGGTGATGGTGATGGTGGTGATGTTGGTAATGGTGATGGAAGTATTGTTGAGAGTCCCCACTCATGGTCCCTGCAGACAGCTGCCTCCTTCCTTGCGTGAGCTCCTGCACAGGACCTGGAAATTTCTGGGCTGATCATAATTCATTTCTCTCCTAAATCTACTCCTGTTATTCATGATTCTCCAAATATCCTCACCTGTGGAGAGGATTTCTTGGCTGGAGTTGTCCTAGGATAAATAGATAGCTAAAAGAGAGAGAGAGAAATGAGTAGATGGTAAATGGATGAGTGGATGGTTAGACACATGGAGAGAGAGAGAGAGACAGAGACAGAAACAGAGAGAGAGCAAGAGACAGAGACAGAGAGACATAGAGAGAGAGAGACAGAGAGAGACAGAGAGAGACATAGAAAGAGAGAGAGAGAGACATGGAGAATGAGAGAAAAACAGAGAGACATAGAGAGAGAGTGAGAGTGAGAGAAAGACAGACAGAGAGCGAGAGAGACAGAAACAGAGAGCGAGAGACCAACACAAAGAGACAGAGAGAGAAAGTGAGAGAGATACAGAGAGAGAGACATAGAGAAAGAAAGAGAGAGAAACAGAGAGACATAGAAAGCAAGACAGAGAGACAGAGGCAGAGAGAGAGACAGTGGGGGTGGGGAGAGTGATGGGGGAGAGAGAGAACATTCGTTAAACACTATGTGCCAGGCACTTATTTAATACTCAGGGTACAAACACAAGAAGGAAAGTCCCTGCGCTCAAGGACCTTACATTCTAATGAAGAAAAACAACACCTGAAAAGTGAGCCAGAAGAGAGGGCTGGGGGAGAAAGGGGGAAGGTAGGCATGGCCTGCAAGTGTCATGGAGGCAGGGTCCTAAATAAAATAAGGGGAAGCTCCCCTATCAGATGAGGGGATGAATAGACAGCATCTTAGGTTACAGAGGTGGGGGTGGGGCTGGGAAGGGCACAGGGAATGAGGCAATGATGCTCAGGATGCAAACAGCACGATGAGGAGATGCCTGGGAAGTTTCTTGAAGGCCTAGTTCCGGACTAGACAAGATTAATGCTCACTTATCAGAACTGGGCTTCTGAGGCACAGAGTCTGAGGGATCAGTTTTGGGGGGGGGGCGCTATGAGTATGCTGAGATAGAAATGGCCAGGAAGCCTTCGACAGGCAAGGGGACATGGACAGTAAACCTGTTGGTACTCATAAGGAGGTTGCCTTATGAGTAACTCTAACTTTGAGAGTTCAGGGATCTCGATTTCGATGGAGAAAAAGGGAATTTTCTGGGTTAGGCTACCTCTTGGGGAGAGAATAAGAATGGTATGGACCCCAGTGCTCGGAGAAACAGCCTGGAGGGACCAAGGCCTTTGGGCCCGGGGGAGAGGGGGCGAGGAACAAGCTTCCTTTAGATGACTGGCATCCCATGGGAAGAGAGGCTACCTCTTTAGGAGTCTCAAGGGGGTCTCCCTTCTAGGGGAGGACAGACCCCTATAAGGCTGTATTTGTCTCCACGAGTTGAAAAGAGGACTCCCCAGAATGGTAGACTATCATCACCTCGCCAGCAGCCCCAGGCTGTTTCTCATCCAGAGAATCCAAACCCAGGAAAGCCTCTACACATCTAAGAATATCATTAGGAGCCTGGGGAGACATGGGAAACATATTCTCCTGTCGGGACTGCCGCATTGAGCTCTCCTTCCCAAAGGAAAGGAGATAAACCTCAAGATGGCTCTGTGAGTTGAGGGACTGTGGGTCTATGCACACAGCACTGTGTTGGGAGTCACCTTACCTGAAACCTTAACTTCCATTCTTTTCCGAGGGGTGTCCCAGGAGACCTTTTCTAAAAGGAGATTGGAAGACTTCAGGACCTTGATGGAAAAAGAGAATCGCTGGAGAAGAAAGCAAGTTGTATAGACTATTTATGGACTACAGGGGGTCCTTTATGTATTTATTTTCTTCCTTTGTTTATGGGCTCCTTTGAGTTTTGCACATTTTGTGATATGTGTGTGTATGTCTATACACATATATACATGTACAGGTTTTGTGCATATATACATACATATGTATGTGCATATATATATACATATATGTATGTATGTATATATGGGGGAATGAAATAAAGTCTGTCTCATGTCCAATTTATGTACTTGTGTAGGAGCTGGGGAAGGATAGCTCCCCCTCTCTGTAGCCCCAGATCTAAGCTGTACTCTGAGAGTTTCTGAAGTCAACTGTGACTTCACAATGAGCCTAAGAACTTGCAATCATTTAATGGTTGTGACCAGCATCGTACCGAGTTTGTATAAAGTTTTTTGGGTGGGTGAGAGGGGGTTTACTTACAGAACAGCCATTCCTTTGGGGCCCTGGAGCTTGCACCAAAAACACTGCAACAACTTTTTTTTTTAGCATCACAACCCCAGAAACTCCGTATTCCTTCCTCCTGTCGCTATTAGTTTGCTAACTTTATGGTGCTTTTACCAGAGTGAAGTTAGGTTTTTGTCTCCAGAAATCTTTGTACCCAGTATTTGTTCCTTCATACACTTGGACTCCTCAATTATGGTTGCTTCAGCTAGCCACAACCCTCCCCCATCCTCAAGGGCAGTGCAAGGTCTTGGGCCTGGAATTCATTTAGCAAGGCTCTAAATTTAGAGATAGCCAAGTAGCACCCACAGTCAGCACAGTCGTGCAGCTGTGGTTTGGGCCTTCCTCCTGATTCAGCTTTGCTCTGCAGTAGGGCACCAGCCTACTGGGACTGGGAGAGCCTGGGAACTGGAATCCGGCCAGCAAGCTCAAGCTAGCTGCTGTTGAGGGAGCATTAACCCAAGACTCAACTGCTACCCTCCTGGGAAATGGGAACCCTCCCTGCCTTGCAGCCAGCAGGTTACCTGGCTAAGGAGGAAGCCAAGAGAAAGGAAATCTGGGTGAGGGCCACATCTGGCAGGAGACCTGACACTTCCAGGCCCGCAGCGTTAGAAGCTTTTGCCAAACACCACACCCTTCTCTGGAAAGGGTGACAGTAGTTTGTGAATGAAAGCAGCAACAACAGAGAGGATTTCAGGGCAAATTATTGAGAGATGGGGCTCTCCTTCACATGCGAAGTCTATCAGCCATGGTCTCTCTAAGTGCATCCAAAGTGTCTAATCATTAGAGCCAAAGGGGACAATTTCAGCTCTCTCACTGTGAGCTGGAGCCTGCCTTAATAAATCACCCAGCGGTTGGTGTATCTAAGTCCAATCATCCTGAAGCGGGGATAAATCACGGTTGTCAATGCCTACTTAGATTTTACTTATTCAAAGTGGTTACATTCCGAGAGAGATGCTCCAAGCCTGTAACCAAACACCTCCAGCGAGGCAGCCCAGGGCCCTTCTGGGAACAGTTTCTCAGAGCTGGACCACTTTCTGGGCCTTCTCTTGGGGAAATGTGGAAGAGCATGGGGGAGGGGTGTTAGGTTCAGTTACAGGGTGAGAGATGATACAGTCCCCGGGACAGAAAGAGCTCTGCCCTGGACAACTAAATAATTCACCATTTCTTTCAATGGGGGGTTGAATTCCCTCCACTTTCCCTTTCCATCTTGACAGAGATCAGGGCCAGAAATCTTACCCCAGGTGTTCACCTGAACATTCAAACAAATTGGTCTGTCGTCAATAACGCTCTTTGGCACCCAATACTTGAACAATGGGACGTGTGAGGGGGGAGAGGGGAGATCAGAGAGGGGGTATCCTTCCTAGGGGAATCAAGGCTGGGACGATATTTCTGTCTAATATCAGAGTCACATTCATGGTGGATGGATCACTGGATATGGAGTCAGGAAGACAAGAGTTCAGACATGGCCCCTGACACTCACACAATACCGAGCATACAGTAGGTGCTTAATAAATGTTCATTGAATTGTTCAAGTTACTTAATGTGTCTTATTGCTTGGCCGCTCATCTGTAAAAATGAGTATAATAATGCCTGTAGTAACTATCTCTGCATAAGGTAAGGCATCTTCCAGTGAACTTTTGGGAGAACATGAAGAAAAGTAATACGGGGTGGTCAGGCATGAACTGATGAATAAATCAGTGAGTATTGTAGAGGATGACATTGGCTCCCACTCTTCTCTCTTGTGATTCTGGGTTGATTTCCTCACCCAACCTGTACTCATAATGGCAGTTTTGGATTTCCCGAGTGGGACCTCCAGATTGCTATAAGTCACTCTCCTAGGATCCTGGAGGTAATTCTGGTGGGGGAAATGTGCTTCTACTTGTTACAACCATAGCTCTTGAGCCCCAACCAGTGTTCCAAGACTAACTTCATTAACTCTTTTTTAAAATAAAATTTTTATTTTCC
The DNA here is from genome assembly GCA_028658325.1 of Potorous gilbertii. Classification (NCBI taxonomy): domain Eukaryota; kingdom Metazoa; phylum Chordata; class Mammalia; order Diprotodontia; family Potoroidae; genus Potorous; species Potorous gilbertii. The sequence goes on from CM053770.1 coordinate 681,590,817, forward strand.
CCAATTACATGTTAAAAAACAATTTTTAACTTCTTTTAAAGTTTTGAGTTCCAACTTCTATCCCTCCCTCTCTCCCCTTTCCCCTCCCTGAGATGGTAAGCAATCCAATATAAGTTACACATTTACAATCATGCAAAACATTTCCATATTAGTCATTTTGTACAAGAAAATGAGAGAGATGGAAAGAAGGAAGGAAGGAAGGAAGGAAGGGAGGGAGGGAGGGAGGGAAAAGAAATGAAAAATAGCATGCTTCCATCTATATTCAGACAATGTTAGTTATTTCCCTGGAGGTAGATAATATGCTTCATCATGAGTCCTTTGAGATTGTCTTAAATCATTTCACTGCTGAAAGTAGCTAAGTCATTCACAATTCTTCATCTTACAATTTTGCTGTTACTGTATACAATGTTCTCCTAGTTCTACTTACTTCACTTTGCATCAATTCATGTAAGTTTTCCAGGCTTTTCTACAATCATCCTGCTTGTCATTTCTTACAGCACAATAACACTCCGTCACAATCACATACCACAGTTTGTTCAGCCATTCCCCAGTTGCAGGACATCCCCTCAATTTCCAATTCTTATCCACCACGAAAAGACCTGCTATAAATAAACATTTTTGCACAAATAGGCCTTTTTCTCTTTTCAATAAAATCTCTGGGATAAAGACCTAGCAGTGGTATTGCTATGCACAGTTTTATAGCCAACTTCCTTAACTCTTCACCAGAAACACTTACTAAACAGAAGAAAGAGAAATAATAGCAACAAAGTATCATCCTAGCTGTAAAGTGAGATTGGCCTCTCCTAGCAACGTACATATTGTCTGTAGTGGGGAAAGTGGATACAAACTTAGAGCAACCCAGCAGGAAAATTCTGCCTGTGCCCAAAGCCTTCATGTTCTTTGTCCTCCTTATGGGGAGTCTATACTACAAGTCACAGATGGGTGCGGCCTCTCTACCCTCTCTACTCTCCTCTGTAGGGACTACTAGTATACTAGATTGCTGAAACAGTGTTAAGCTCTTTCAACAAAACAGAAAACCTAAGCCTGAGTTCTATAGAGCATTTTCAGATCTGTTAGCTTCTCTGAGCTCTGAGAATTTTCCACCTATCTGACAGCAGATAAAAGTAGGAGCTCCAAGGTCTGTTCCCACATGCTAAGACTAACTAACTCAAAAGCAAACAGAAAACCTGTTTTGTTCCTCCAGCCCACTCAAACAGGTAGCAGAGCAAAACTTTTCTTCCTTCAGTTAGGGAGAAGATGGCAGTGAAGGCTCTGTGGTCTTCCTGTGATTCAATGCTGAGGATGATCCTTGTCCCAGAGTTAAGGATTCTTTTCAAACTCAGACCTGAGGTGTGTTCTGATCCATTCAGAGAGGTGGGCTTGATAATCCCCACTATTCCAAAACAGGTCTCTTCTATGAAGTTGCTCACCTCTGTGTCATGAGAAACAAAAAAAACCACCTTTCTGTTGGCCAAACCACAACTAAACAGTATACAATTATCTCACGGTCACCAAGCAGTTCTAAGTATTAGGCTACCATCTTCACAGTCTTATCTACTAGCCATTTGCAAAACAGATGCTAGGAAATATTAGTTTAGCCACCTAGAGTCTTTCTCTTCAGTCTGTTTTCCCACTATTTCATTTACAACTGTCTTTGTTTCTACACCCTTTCAATTAAAATATCTAAACCAGAAAGAAGTATCACTTGACAAACAAATGAATGAGAAAAGATTTAAGTGCTTCCCATGTCCTAGGTACGGTGCTACAAAGTGACACCATATCTCCTCTTAATGACTTTTCATTCTAATAGTAGAGATGACCTATAGCAGAAGTGGCAGTCAGGTAAAGGAGTTAAGGGAATCATAAAAATGGTAAGTTTTTGATTTTGAAGTTAAATAGTACTTTTTTTAAGAAATAATAACAATATTCATTTGATTACTCTTCCCAGATAAAGACGTAACAGGAATGGCTCCCCACAGATGCCAGAGCTGACTACAAGACTGCTGAGGAGGTTGGGAAGGATGGTTTGATGCTGGCTGGTGTAATAACCAAAGGAAGTCCTCACCCATCAGTCAGAGCTCAGCTCCACGCTCTCACCAGGACTACTGACACAGATATCTACTGCAGTATTCCAGGTAAAATACTATGTGCAAGGGATGTTGTGCTTGTCCTAATGGGGATTGGATGCCCACCCCTCCCTGTAGTCAGCAGATTACGTGGCATGAAAAGGAGCCCACAGTTGAGAAATCTGGTTGGCGGATACTTCTGGCAGGTCAATCATATGCATAACAGAGTAGTATAAACCATAATCTATAACTTTAATCCAGAGTCCAGGGAGGGTACTCCACATTGGAAGAAGCCTGGCATTATGGATAGAGTTCTGTGTTCAAATCTCACTTCTGACATTTTAGTGTTAGGTAACCATGGGTAAGTCACTCAATCTTTCTAGTCTCAACAGCCTGATATATCAAATGGGGATAATGATGCCTGCAACACCCATCTCACAGGACCGCAGTGAGGCTTGAGTGAAATAAGGTATAGACAGTTCTTTGGAAACATTATAGTGCCATAGAAACATCAGTGATCACTATGATCACTCAGACATCCCTTTACCCTCGAAACTCAAGATAAGTTTCATGTAAAAGGTGAGTAAGTACAGCATCTATTTATATTTATAAACATGTCAACTTGAATATGGTTGGATAGGTATTTGAATTATTGATTGTTAAAACTTGAAGGTGAATCCTCTGTCCATTAGTTCTTGTGAGAAGCCTAGAGACAGATTTATGATGCTGGAGTTTTTCTGGTTAGCTGGCAGTCAGCATTTCTATTAATTATAGTTCATACATTAGATTCTGCAGAATTTGTTATAAGCACAGAAAAGAGACATCACTATTATCCCACTTAAAAAATGTTTGCTCAAGAGAAACATGTTTCCTATTGGAGATTAAACCATGGTTTGACTAAGGAGCCAGTGAATATTTTGAGTAATGTCACCCTCATGGGAGGGGATCTTTCTTCCCTAAAGTGAGCCCTCATCTAGTGGGTTTGGATGATATCTCTGACCTCTGACCTCAAGCTCAGTGCATCCTGAGGTTTGTCAGTAACTTCCAAGTTGAGAAAAATATAGGGTCCTCCTCTAGCCCTTAAACTGCACCTTGTTTTCAATCCCTAGAAAAACAAACCAAAGAGGCAAAAAGCAGATTATAGAGTATGTAGTGAGCTTTTAGAAAGGGGTATGTTATTCACTAGAATCAGCAAGGGCTTCCTTAAATAATTACACCTATTGGCTGAGGAAAGGGGTTCTTGGATGTACTCCCCAGGATGTACCAAGGTCATGCCCAAAGACAAGCATACCAAAGGTTGGACTCAAAGAAGTTGCTTGATAAAAGTCAGCAAATTCACTCAATTTATTCATTCATTTAATGACTATTGATTAAGTATTTATTATGTGTCAGATACTGTGTTTTATGCACTCCTCCCCCTCCCTCCCCTTTTCAGCTCATTTTATGTTGGGTCTTTCTTCCTTACAATTTAAGCTACCAGAGGGCAGGCTTTGTCTTGGGGTTTTTTGGCTTGTTTTTGTATCCCAAGAACTTAGTAAATGCTTGTTGACTGAGGAGTTTCATTAACATTCTGTGGGGAATACAATGAAACAGATGTAAGATGTAGACATAGATATATGCCTATCCAGTCTTGTGTATATGTGTGAGGGGTGAGGTATGCATGTATATATGTTTGTATATATCTATGTGTGCATATACATGTTGTGTATGTCTATATTTATTGTGTACATACATGTTATATGTGTATCTATGTATATGTTTATATGTAAAAGTAACTTGAATAGAAAGATACTAGTGACCCGAGGGATCAGGATAAACCCTGTGTAGTATGAAAATTAATTCAAAACAACTAGAATTAAACTGGCCATATCTGCACGTGAAATGTCAAGAATGTGGCCAGGATTATAGCAGAGAGGTGATCTCATCCCTAGGGAGAAAGAAGCTTCATTACCACAATGCCCAGAGAGACAAGGCTTGGAAACATCTGGCAGACTATAGGAATAGGATCTTCTGGAGCCACATCTGTCAGAGCCCACATCTCCAGCAAACCAGAGCCCCACTGAGCCATTTCTGCCAGAACTGCATCCAGCTGAGCAGAGTTCAACAGAGATCAAGTTCATCAGAGCAGAACAGGCAAGAATAGCATGATGTCATCACCAGAAGACACCAGGGGCCCTGTAGTGATGGAGGTTTGGTGCCTCTTCATGTACCCACTTTTCCCACCAATACTGTGTGAATTTATGTGAGAGTTTGTCTCAGTTTTATGGGGGGGGTGAAAATATTGTATTGCCATTTTTCCTTACTATGCTTTTACATTAAATGTCTTTGTTTTGAATTAACTGTCTTCTCGTTGACTTAAAGGTAATACACTAGTCGGGGCTTATGAGCTATAGTTTTAATGGATGCATAGTGACAGAGAAACTTACACTTTATCTCTAGTTATCCCTAGGTAGGTGACCCATTCTGCAGGTTATTCCCACTGCAATAGGACACTTGAATGGAGTTTTAAAGAATTCTAGGGATTCTGTGAGTCAGTAGTACAGAGAAAGGGCATTTTGAGATATGGGGAACAGCATGTGTGAAGATATGGAGGTGGGAATTGAAATGTTACATAGGGGAAACAGCACATTGGTTAATCTGGAGGGTAGGTAAAGTGTGTAAAGTCCACTGGAAGGCATCTGAGAGCCCTCAAAGTGCTATGTAGCCTGATGGACCTCCAGGTGACACCATAGTACATAGAGCAGTGGGTTTGGAATTAGGAAGACTCATCTTCCTGAGTTCAAGTCCTACCTCAAAATTCCAGCTGTGTGACCCTGGACAAGTCATTGAACCCTGTTTGCCTCAGTTTCCTCATCTGTAAAATGAGTTGAAGAAAGAAATGGCAAACCATTTCAGTATCTCTGCCAAGAAAACCCCAAATGGGGTCATGAAGAGTCAGAAAGGACTGAATAATAGCAACATGTAGCCTTTCTTCGGGATGACATAGTCTCAAAAGTGTGAGGAAGCAGTGCTGTTGTTGTATACTAAGTCTGAGTCCTTGTTTTCCGATCAGAGCTGTCCATGGCTATACTGAAAAAGTGATCAATCAATTAATAGAAATTTATCAAGTGTTCACTTTATGATACTTTTTTACATTAAATGTCTTTATTTTGAATTAACTCTTAGACAATGTGGAAGCAGAAATCAGTCAAGAACAGATCCTGCCTTCTGGAGGCTTCTCTTCTAAGTTATGCATTGTCCTGACAAGCCTATCTGTCCGACATCGTCTGAGGGACCTGTCCCTGAGTTTCCAGCTATTTGACCTGACTAATAAGTCAGGTGCCATACGGACACCTGGGAATCTCGAGGTTCATCACCTGAGGTAAGTTGTCCTTAGCTGACAATAGCTGCTCATTTCAGAGGGCCAATTTTTTCCTGCTTACTGGGCATAGACAAGGGATTGACAACCTTTTTAGGGCACAAAATCATTTAAAAATATTGTTATGTATTAATAAAAACTGTCTGCTTCTGTTTGTTTTCACCTTCTCCACTGTGGGCTTCCTCTTAAACCTTGGACCCACATACATAGACCAGGTTCAGTCCTGAAAAGCCTGGCTCCTAACTACCCAGATTTTTTTTTCTCACACCTTTGGACTCTCTATGCCCCCACCACAGTGCACTTAAGGCTCACGTGTTGTGTTTTTTGGGGGGGGTTGTTTTTTGGGGAGTCGTGGTGAGGAATTCAGGACTGAGTTGCCGAAGATCACAAGAGTCAAACGTCTGAGGCCAGAATTGAACTCCAGTCCTCCTGACTCCAGAGCCAGGGCTCTATCCACTTTAAGGCTCAGTTTTGTTTAATATCTATGATCTCCACAAAATGAAACAGATTTACCCAAGGTACAATGTAAATGAGGTCTAGCATCTCAGTGTTAATAAACTCAGACTCTCAATTCCATAGCAGGGGCTGGTCTGCTTTGGGAAAAAGGAAGAGAGAGACAGAGACAGAGAGACAGAGATTCTTCCATCCCTACACCACTGACTCTAGTCAAAAAGAAAAATATTCACAGCATAGTCTGCCTTGTTTGGTAGTGAGCTCCTAGTCACTAGAAGTTTCCAGATAGAAGTTGGTTGATCCCCTAAAAGAGGTGGTGTAGAAAGGATTCCTGAATTAGGCAGTAGGTTGGACTGAAATGTCCCCTGAACCTACTTTCAACTTTAAGAAACCAAGATTGCATTATTCTAAGAATAGTCCTGTGGTTATTGGGGGAGTGGGGGAGTGTAAATCTCCAAGCAAGCCTCAATTCTCCCCAAGAAAGTGAGATTATTTTCTCTTTTTAGTGTAATAGCAGAGGCCTTTATGGAAATAAGTCCCTCAAGGGAATACCCCTACTTCTGACCTCCACATGAACCCTGAGGTAATGGGATTTGAACAGGAAGTAAGACTCACTGTGGCTATGCTGGAAGAAAAAAAATGCCTCTATTCCCTGTGATTTGCTAATTCTGTGACTAAAGAAGAAACTTGCCCTAACATCTGGGGCTCATCACATCTGCATGTGAAGTCAGTCAAACATGTGAAAACAGGGGGTGGGGGGAGGAGAAGCCGGAGGCTGCTCAGTGCCGGCCCATGGGAGCTGGTCAGTGAGGTCCAGACTGGCTTTGGGACAGCTGTGAAGATGCTGGGCTGGGAGTGGGGATGGGCTAGGGTAGGGGGGGGGGGGGTCTTTCCTGTAACTGCCCTTCTACAATCCTGTGGAAGGATCCTCTCCCTCTCGTTCCCTTCTGACCCAACCCCCATGACCTAACACAACCTTGGTCTTGATCAAGACCGAATGAGGAAGTCAGTGCAGAGAGGAGCCAAGCTCCAAACCTGGTTCAGGGAAGGATCCATTTTCCAGAAAGTCCTGCTGCTGTTAGCTTTTCCCCTTGGTGGTCTTTATCTGGAATTCCCCACTGGAAATGAGTCTCCCCTAGGCCTTCTACAACTGGGCCATCAACGCTTTCCCCAGAATTGTCTTTCCTTGTATCAGCCCCACTCCCAAGGCACTGAAGGCTTCCTTTCTGTCTTTATATTCCTATATTCCTTTCTATTCCAGGGCAACTAGCTGGTGCAGTGGATAGAGCAAATCTCACCTCAGACACTTGACACTCATTAGCTATGTAACCTTGGGCAAGTCACTTAACCCCAATTGCCTCATCCTGGGTCATGTCCAGTCATCCTGATGAATATCTGGTCACTGGACTCAGATGACTCTGGAGGAGAAGTGAGGCTGGTGACCTGCACAGCCCTCTCTCATTCAAAGCAAAGTCAAGTGCAAGTCATGTCATCATTTCTCTGATGACATGGTCTTCTTTGGCAATGTAGGACAAACACACATATTCCTAGCATATAGTAGGTACTTGATAAATGTTTGCTGATTCAGTGATCTTTGATCTGCTTAAGGGAGCACCTGGGCATGGAGCATGAATTCCTGGAGCCAGCAGACCTTGAGGGAAAGGAATCTTGGGCTAAGCTAGAACCTGGTATTGACCAGCAGGACCTGATTCAGTGTTCGGTGGCAGCTGTGGTCTCAAAGGGAAAATGACTATTCAGCAGAAAAAAGCCATGTTTGGGAAGAGAGTCTTTGCCTGATGGTCCTTTCCCCGACCACGTTTTCTCAGCATCTGTCTTCTAAACAGTTTGGACCTGGAAGGCAGACATGGTGAACATCAAAATCTCAGAATCACAGTCTAAGGTGGAAAAGAGCATAGAAGAAAACTTTTCCCATCACAGTTTTCACAGAATCAACCACAAAATTTCAGAGCAGAGTAGGACCTCATTGACCTCATGGAATCTGAGAACTGGGGGGCATCCAGGGACAAGATGTTCTTCTGGTCCTGCTTGAAGACAGCCAGTGATGAGAACTCCACCAGATCCCAAGGCTTCCCATTGCCTTTACTATTTAGGTATATAGTCATTTGGCATTATGTTACCTGGAAATAACCTTAGTTACTTCTCATGTTTATGTCATTCCTTTCCTGACTCGATTAATTGTGTATAGGTTCACAAAACTGCAGAATCACAGAATGTTAGAGTTAGAAGTGAACTCCGCAACCCTATAGGAGGTCCCCACAAGAGGCTCTGCTGGATGAGTGACTGGATAAATGGTTCTTTGGTTCCTGCTTGAAGAGCACCAGTGATGAGGACTCCACTGCATCCCAAGACTTTCCATTGCACTTACAGATGGCTCCAATCATTAGGGAGTTTGTTCTGGCATCAAACCTAACCATTGCTCCTGGGTCTACCTCCGGGGTCTCTTCCATGAGACACTCCTTCCAATATTTGAAGGTAGCAATCACATCTTCTCAAGTTAACATCCTCAGTTCTTTCAACCAATTTTTAGGTGACATGATCTCAAGTCCCCCAGTCTCGTGCTAACCCTCTTCTGGATGTGCTCCAGGTTGTCAATGTCTTTCCTAAATGTCAGCACCCAGAACTGAACACAGCATTCCAGGTGTGCTCTGACAAATGACTAGAAATGCCAATAAGTTGATATGCAGGTGACAGAACCCACACACATTAAATTAAAACAACTCTGAGCTCCCATCTCACACCTATCAGATGGGCTAATATTACAAGGAAGGAAAATGACTCATTGAAGGGATTGTAAGTAAAAGAAAGAAATAAACAAGCATTTATTAAGTTCCTACTATGTGCCAGGTACTGTACCCCATGCTCTACAAATAGCCTGTATAATCCTTAATAAACCTAGAGGTAGATACTATTATCTCTATTCCCATTTTAGAGTTGAGGAAACTGAGGGAAACAGAGTAAGTGACTCTTCTGGGGTCACACAGCTAGTAAGTGTCTGAAGCTGGATTTGAACTCAGGTTTTCCTGATCCCAAGTCTGGTGCTGTGCTCACTGCACTCACCTAGCCACCTCTAGCAAAGACTAATTAGTTAAAATAGAAAACAACAGGCAATGATCTGAGTTGCACTCTTCGTCGATCCTGCCTCTTTCCATCTTCTGCATCCCTTCCCACTTCATCAAGTCCTCCCCAGCTGTAACCTCGTTGTCTCCAGGTCACTGTCCTCTCTCTTAGCTAGGGATGTACTAGGCCAAGTGCTGGACTTAGAGTAAGAATTACTAAGTATTTACCACCACTATGTCATTATCATTCTACATGCTGCTTGCCTCTGGTGCAAGCCATGGTACTAGTTCTGGGACGGAAAGTCCTTAGTAAGGGCTTTGCAGCCTGCCTCCTATTCTGGTCCCACACATTCTCAATAATTCACCTGTTATGGGATGGGAGGAAACATGGTCCTTTTAGCCCGACAGGTCCCTCGACTGCCATGAGCGAATTCAGAGCAGAGTTAAGTTACCTGACTGAAGCGATTTCCCCTGACCTCCACACCCACAGTGAGTTTCAGCCCAGTGTCTGTAGCCAGGATCAGATAACTACGGTAAGTCCCAAGGTCACAGACGGAGCCCTGCTCTAGGCAGAGCTACCCCAAAGGAGTTCACAGCAAATCTAACTTGGAGCTCTTCAATCCACCAGCCTCTCTTCTCACACCTCTGTTCAGGTGAAACCGGGTTAATGAATCTGGGAGTAAAATGCAGCCTGAAGGAGCAACAGGAGGGGATCAGCTGCCAGGCAGCCAGTCTAAGCACCCATGGTCATTTGGAACAATCACATATAGTCTCGGACATCCGTGCAACCCATCCAAACCCCCTGGGCTTGAAACCTAAAAGAGGCAGTAGAAGTAGGCACAAATTGAAAATACGATTCTGAGAACTAGAAAGAGGACTAACCTAGCAGTCATGAGGTACTGATTTTACCACCAGGCTCTTCTTGATCAGTAAGATGGATGACTTCATGCTAGCCATTCATGTAAGGCAAATGCTTGTCATAGCGAACAGAACGCTTGATCTGGAGTCAGGAAGATCTGATTTTGAATCCAGCTTCAGATCACACCAGTTGTGTGATCTTGGACAAATGAGTTCATCTCTGCCTCAGTTTCCTCATCTGTCAAATGAAAATAATAACGACCTGGCAGCTAGCTAGCACAGTGCCTAGAGTGCCACACCTGGAATCAGGTAGACCTGAGTTTGAATCCAGCCTCAGACACTTACTTGCTATGTGACCCAGGGCAAGTCACTTCCCCCAGTTTGCCTCAGTTTTCTCATCTGTAAAATGAGTTGGAGAAGGAAACAGCAAAGCACTCCAGTATTCTTGCCCAAATGGGGTCAGGAAGAGTCGGACGTGACTGAAACAACAGAGCAACAAAAACTAATTGCTTTGCCAAAGTTCGGGCTATATAAGGGATAGTCATTTTCTTGATGTATTTGCTCCTTCACAATGCATTTCTATTTGTAGAATCTCAGAGTTGGAAGGGTCTTCCAAGGCCATCCAGTCCAAGCTGTGCCTCAACCTACCTCTATGCTTATACATTCTTATAAGTCCTTCTCTCCTCCCCTCCCCCAATCAGTAAGCTCTTTTTGAGTAGAGATCATTTCATTCTTTGTACATGTTTTCCCCACTGCCTGGCACATAATAGGTGCTTAATAAGTATGTGTAAATTGCTTTGTGATCAAGCAAGAATTCTTGCTATAACATACTTTAGAAGTGATCTTTCAGCCTTTGCTTGGAGAACTCCCACCACAGAAAACCAATCACCTCCCACAACAACCCATTTCACTTCCGGATAGCTCTCTGAGAAAGTTTTCCCTGAAATCAAGCTTTAATTGCTATCTTTGCAATGTTTCCTCTATACTCCTGGTTCTGACTTCAGGGGCCAAGCAGAGCAAACCCATTTCCTCTGATGTGGGGAAATCCTTCAGAAACTTGAAGCGTGGTTGGATCCTCAGCAAGGATTCTCCCTTCAGGCTAAATGTCCCTGATTCCTTCAACTGATAATACAGTATAGTCTTGGGACCTTTTACCACCTTCGTAATCCTCCTTTGGACATCCATTTATCCAAAAAAGTCTTGAGGTAGACATGTAGTAAAAATATTGAGGGTTTTTAGTGAAAATGCAGGAGGTGTCACCAGTGTGATAGGACAGCCGCTACATGAAATCTTAGGCATTAGATATCCAGGACTAAATTAACTGAGAGTGCTGATGACATCGTACCTCATTGGAAGTACTGTGGTCAGTTAGGGGAGGCTTATTGGAGGAAGGACATTGATAAATAAATGCATACCAGGACAGAAGTACAACCAGTACAAAGACATGGAGACCGGAAATGGAGCGTTATGTATAAGAAACAGAGGGCCATTTTGGCTAGATCTCGGATCTCCGGAGAGGCTAATAAATGAGCCTAGGAAAATGAAGCTACTAAAATCTATTTGGGCCAGGCTTTATAGCGCTTTAAAAGTTAAATAGCTATCAAGTGACACAGTGCACAGAGAGAGAGTTAAGTCTGGAGTCAGGAAGACCTGAGTTCAAATCTAGCCTCAGACACGTACTAGATGTGTGTAACCCTGGGTAAGTCATAACCTCTGTTTGCCTCCGTTTCCTCGTCTGTAAAATCAAGACAATAACAGCACTTACCTCCCAGGGTCGTTGTAAAGATCAAATAAGTTAATAATTACGAAGGACCTAGCACAATGCCTGGCATGTAGTAGATACTATATAAAGGATATTTATTATTATTTTTTAGTGGTGGATCAGATATTCACTTAAGGAAAATGATCAGGGCATCAGTGTGTCAAATGGCCTGGGATAGCCAGAGGCTTGAGGCAGAAGGAACGGTGAAGAGGTGTTTGTAAATATTTGAGATGAGAGAGCTTTAGCCAAGGGGGTAGCTGTGTGAGCTGTTGTTCAGACAGAAATGATGAGATTGGGAAACAGATTAGACCCATTGAGTGAGAAGAGCAAAGAGTCCGGAGTAAAGCTGTTGTTTGCAAACCTAGGAGACCGGGAGGATGCTGGTGACATTGACAGAAAACAGGGAGGGTTTAGAGGAAAAATAATTATTTCCGTTTTAAACATGTTAAGTTTTAAGACGTCTCCAGGACAGCTAGTCTGAAAGGTCCAACGGGCAATTGGTGATATGGAGCTGAAGCTCAGAAGAGAGATGAGGACTGGATATGTAGATCTAGGATTCATCCACATAAAGATACTAGTTCAATCCAGAGAATCTGATGAGGTTACCATTCACTACACCAGGATGTCTCATAAACAATGGTCCTGTTGGAAAAGACCTGAGACCAAATCCCCGGTTTCACGTATAATCTATAATCTATAAAATTAGAAAATTGGACTAAATGACCTTGAAATTTCCTTTCCTGATCTTTACTTATGATCCTAAGAGACTTGACTATGATCACATGGCCATTCAATGTTCAAGGTAGGATTTGAACCCAGGCCTCCAAAAACTCCAGCACTCTAATCACTCCTTAAACCTCTCTGACTCTTTCTTTACCTCTGGCTCTGGCTTTGGCTCTGGCTCTCTCTCCATCTCTGTCTGTCTGTCCCTCTCTCTCTCATTAATAGAATTATCAATTAGGAGTGTTTATAATAATAGGTTGGGAAGGCATTGTTGGAGTTTCCCCTGTGGCACTGAAGAAAAGTAGGGAATCCATCTAACCATTAATCATCATCATTCATGGGGCAGAGGAAATCTGACATGGTGGAGACAGCACAGGATTTCTGGGTTTGGAGTCAGGAGATTTGAGTTCAATCTTGGCTCTGGTGCTTAAGGCCAGGACCTGTATGACATCAAGTCAGCCACTTCCCCTGTCTGGGACTCAGTTTCCTTCTCTGTAAAATAAGGGGATTAAACTAGTGAATCTCTGGGGTCCCTGTAGTCCTAAAATTCTAGAGTCCTGTGACAATTGGCCCATTGCTTTGTGTCCACCTTTGTAAAGGAATGCACCATTAATCTTCCTCCCTATTTCCTAGACTTAGAAGGCAGTCAGAGAAACAAGACCTGCTAGAAGATGTGTATTCAGGAAAGGAGGTGAAAAATTTAATGAAAAATCTTATGCCTGGAAGAATTCATAAATAACCCATATAGTGTAGGAATAATTGAGCTTGTGTGGGCAAATTACAGCCGCTCTGGGACATTGAGGGGGTTCGATGCCCTTGACTTTTGCAGCTGGACTTGTTTGTGATGGTTATCCGATGATTCATGGGTCATGAATAATCACTTATCAGCGACATTATCACTTTCATGTCCTCCCTGATAGTATTTCATCCCTTATCAGAGATCCTGAGATCTTCATTTTCCAAGGCACCTCTGCATCTGGTAACTTGGGAATATGATGACTTCATGCTTTGCTTTCTGAAAGCTGAGTGGTCCCTCCAGCTCCTGCTGCAGAAAATCCCAGGCTCAGACTACCAGCCTGCGGATGGTACTGGTCACTGTGGTGTGGGCATGGTGACAGAAGCAAAATTGCATCAAATCTGGTCTAACTTGTTTTCTTCTGGAGTGGGGAACCTGTAGCCTCAAGGCCACATGTGGTCCTCTAGGTCCTCAAAATAAATCCAAACTGGATTCCAAGGGCCACACTTGAGGACCTAGAAGGTCATATGTGACCTTGAGGTTACAGGTTCCCCACCCCTATGTCTAGGACACTGGACCACTGGAATTGGAGAGAACAGATTTAGGATCAAATCTTGGCCAAACTACTAACTGTGTGACTATGAAAAAGCCCCTTTTCCTCAGTTTCCTCATCTGTAGCATAGTGAAAATAATCAACTAGGGTTGATATGAGAAATGTGCTTGTTTAGTGACCCTCTTGCTTTTCAGCCCCTGCCCCTCAGTAGGGAGGGATCATGGGATCATATGAACTCAGGTCTTCCAAATCCTGAACTCTACTGCCCTATGACCTGCACCACACTGGCCGAGATTGGTTGACTTTTGCAATAGTTACAGAGGGAAGTAACATACTTCTTATCCAAGGAGAAGGAAAGAAAAGAAAATAAAGAACTAGGAGAGGTAAGATACTGTAGAGGCAGCTAGTAGTACAGAGTGGTACAGGGGATAGAGCATGAGGTCTGAGTCAGGAAGACCTGAGTTGGAATCTTGCCTCAGACACTTACTAGCCATGAGACTCTAGGCAAATTGCTTCACCTCTATCTGCCTCAGTTCCCTTCACTATAAAGAAATAAATAGCACCTGCCTTCTAGGGCTGTTGATAGTATTTATAAATTACTTACTGGAACATATAGTAGGTTCTCTATAAATGCTTATTCCCTTCCCCAGACAGGTTAAGATGACGCTGGGAGCCAGAGGTAACTTGCTCGGTCTTTGGCTTGCTCTTGCTACAGACCAGTACTCGACCATTAATGAACAGTCTAGGAAAAATGGTCCAAATCAGCCCAGATGATGAACATAGAAGCAGGAAGCTACTGGATGAGTCTCAGAGGTTGCTGTCAGTAACCAAGATTGGAGTTGAGAGCTGGCCCTGAGCTTCCCCTCCCCCACCCCATCTGGAATGGGTACAAGCCCCAGAAAACCATGAATAAAACCACAAGTGAGGACTATTGCATTTCCTACACTCCTTTGCATGCTGTTGGAGTTTTAGGCTGGAGATAAAACACCTGAATTCTGTCTTTCCTGGAAGCACTGGGTTTGGAACATGTCTATTGGCTGAACTGCAGAATTTTAGAGCAGACATCTAGTCCAAGCCATCCACAAAGAATCCCCGGCACTACACAACTCAGAAGGAGCACTGCCATACAACCTTTTCTTGGGGATCTGTAGTGAGGAGGATCCCCTTTCCTTCTAAAGCCACTTACTCCAGCCTGGACAGTTCTGACAGGAGAAGTTTCCTGAAGTCAAATCTCCATTTGCCTTTTTGAAGTTTTACTCCTTGCTCCTAGATCTATCCCCAGGTACAACAAGTTGAATCCCTTTTATACATGGCAGCGTCTCAAGCACCAAAAGATAGCTATCACATTCTTCCTGGTTGGGTCCAGAAGAGCTTTGATGCAGATATTTTAAGATGTTATTGTACTTTTTATCTTTTCCTCCAATCCTTTTCTTCTTTTAAATGGCCCTATTACTATTGAGAGCACTGCTGTGCTCGCCATCACTCAGGCTCCCAACCTCAGTGTCATCTTTGACTCAACTCTCACCAAATACACAGCTATATCTTGATATTTCTGCCTTCACCACATCTATAGTGTGTGTGTCTCCACTCTCACAGCCTCCACCCAAGTTCAAGACCTGATCACCTCTCACCTGAACTACTACAGCTGCCTTTTAAATTATCCCCTCACCTCAAGTCTCTCCCTACTTTAGTCCATCCTGCACACAGCTGGAAAAGTGATTTTCCTTAAGCAAAGTTCAAGAGATGAAGCCAAGTGTAGCATGATTTCAAAGTAGAAAAATGTAAAACTAAGTTTCCTCCTCACCCAGCTGCTCCCATCTCTGCCTAACTCCTCCAAAACAGTTCTAGAAACTACACCAGACTAAACTCTAGTCAATAAATCCAGGAAAAGTCAGGCATCTTTCTAAGCCCAATTGGTATAAGGAGACAGCATGAGAGGTGTGCAGATACTGGGGACAGCTCTGGTCAGAGATGTGCAGAGCATCCCAATACAGGGAGAAAAGTTCTTCAAGGAGAGGAAAAGAAGAGGTCCCAGATCTGGTAGAGAGGAGCCTGACCCTGTATAGGGTACAGGGACAGACGCCAACTGGCAGTTCTCTCACTTACTACCCAGTTCCAGATGAGGGATCCAGAAAAGGTCCTGTACTAGAGGTGGCAGGTCAGGGTAAGGAGAGATCTAAGTCCATAGGACTCAGTCCATGGACTGAGCAAGTAATACATTAAAAAACAAGCAACAGGGTCTCAGTGCCAGCTTCAGCCCAATCTGAAAATTGCATAAAAATACCAAGGACAGGAATACCAAACCAAAGGGGATATGTCACTGTGAACCAACAGAGCTTTCTATCTGACTGATAGTGGCTGAGTCCAGCTACATCGGCTGAAACTTAAAATAGGCCACAGGTGTGTTGCCCAGCTCAGGAACTTGCAGAGGTCAGAGCAGGCAGATAGAATTCTATACAAACAAGAAGGTGTAGGGGAAGAAGGTGCCATTTTAACCTATTCATAAGCAAGACAAACTCCATGAATTTACAAAATTATCTATAGTAGTTCTTTTTTTCAGTGGCAAAGAATTGGAAACTGAGGAAGTGCCCATAAATTAGGCTATTGCTGAAAAAATTGTTGTATATAGAAAGGATGACATGCTATTTTGCTATAAGAAATGATGAAGGGAATGGTTTCCCAGAAACCTGGGGAGATTTGTAGGAATTGATATAGAGTGAAGCGATTAGAAGCCGAAGAACAATTTATACAATGACAATATTATTGTTAAAACAAACAACTTTGAAAGACTTAGGAATTCCAATCAGTGGAATGAATAACCATGACTCCAGAGGACCCAAGATAAAATATGCTACTTGGGAAGGATCTATTTGTCTAGCTATTTCTCCTACAGAAATCTCTTTTGCTTAATTATATATGTTTTACTTTTTTTTTCTTTCTCAGTGGGAGTCGGTAGAAAGGAGAGAAGGTAGATTTTTGCTGATGAAAAAAGTGTAATTTAAAAAATCAGAGGTCTAGCTATGTCACTTCCCCTACTCAATAAAATTAAGGGGCACCTTCTTACATCCAGGAACAAATGTAAAATCTTCTGTTGGTCTTAAAGAAAGGCTTCATAACTAGGTCCTCTCTTACCTTTCCAGTCTTCACTTTTCTTCATGTACTCTAGCATCCAGCATGCTATCGCTTGCGCACAACATTACGTTTCTAGACTCCCTGTCTTTGCCCTGACTGTCCCCCATGCTATGAAATGGCTCAGGAGAAGAAGGTGGGGTTGGTGACCTTGCACAGTCCTCCCTCACTCAATTCAAAGTCAATTGCAAGTTATGTCATCATCTTGATGTCATGGTGCTCTTTGAGAGTGAAAGACAAACACAACAACCATGTCTGGAATGTTCTCTCTGATCATCCTCCCATCCTGGTTTTCCTGGCTTCCCTGGTTTCTTTCCAGACTCACATCAAATCTCACCTTCTACAGGAAGTCTTTCCTCCAGTCCTTCCCCATCCCCCGCCCCCTAGTGATAGTGCCTTCCTCGTGATATTACCTTTCATTCATCTACATGTATATATGTACATAGTACACAGTTTTTTCACATGATATCACCCCATTAGAGTGTATGTTCCTTGAATATCAGAATCATGTTTTTTGCTTTCTTTGTAACCCCAGTGCTTAGTTCAATGTCTGGCACATAGTAAGTATTTAATAAATGCTTATAGGCTACCTTTATTTGAATCTGAATGCAAGGTACTGTACTTTTTGTATATGAAGTTTTTTTTTTTTCTGAAAGGGGCAGAGAAAAAAAATGTGTAAACAAAACCACAAAATCCACTTGCAAAGAAACACAATCTCTCAGACAAGATGTCAATGAGAGACATTGTCTATTCTGAGGACCAGATAGTGACTACCTTTTAGATAAATGTATTATAGGGCCCATATGAAGGCAATGACTGAGGTAACCTAGCTATAAAGCATTGTACTCTATGAGTTCATTTTCACATGACTGTTTTTAGAATTTTGAAAGTTGTAATTGACAAATTTATAAATCAAGAAGCTGTTTGGAGATGGTTAGAAGATAATATAAAGATTGTTGGTTTCATACTAGGCAGAAGGTAGATTTTTTTAAGTTTTAATTCAGAAGGTAAAGATGAGTTGTTGACCGCCAGGAGGTTTTGATTTGAAGACTGGAATAAAATTCTATATTCCTTCTTTTAAGCAAAAGTCCTTTAAAACCATTTTTATCCATTTAGATTATTCTAATATAAGCATTTCTAACTAGAGAGAAAGAGAACCAAATATAGATAAAGCCACCCCATGACTCTGAAAATGTTTTTGACAGCAGTTTTCAAGGTTATAATTTATAGAATTCCTGAACAAGGAAAATTTTACAATATGATAAAACATAGTTACAGTGTTTTGGGGTAAAGTTCAGTTAACATTTTGCTTCATCAAACAGAACAATAGTCACTTAACTTTTGGCACACCCTTGGAGAATCATTTTCCTAAAACCATTCAATCTCCCTTTCACCAGTCCCTTTAAGGATTCTCTTTTCTAGCTGGTCAAAGGTGAATTCAAGCGATATTTCCATTAACTGAAGTAATCAAAGAGACTTTTTCCTTCTCTTACTCTGATAATTACCCTAATAAAGTCAATGTAGATCAGCCAAGGGCCCTTTCCCTTAATTACTTCAAAGAAGAGTCCTTTCCTGAGCTGATGTGGCGAGAAGAGAGCAGGGCATTCTTTCCAAATGGATAGTTAAAGAAAGACTGATGAGGTTTCTCTTTCACTTTAGTTCAAAGGCTTTAAATGAGGCTAATTTTTAAATACTTTCTTAATATTTCTAGAAGAGAGAGCTGGGGATAAGAGCTTCTACAGGCAATGGAAGATGTAAAGAACCAATTAAGCTATAGAAAAAAGATTCCAAAAGCTTTAAGAAGTCATAGGGAGATAGAAGAAGCAGGAGAATAAGCTGGAAGCAAGAATCACAAGAAGCTCAGAACTGAAGGCAGACAAGGGTTTGACAAGACACATCTGACTCATGACCTTCTTTGATGGGAGATTGCTGATTGGAAGAGATCCATAACTTTACTGATTATCCAGACAAACACTGGAGCAACTTCTGGAAACTCATCGGAAGAGATCTGAATCCTGCTTCCATTTTAGGAAATTGCTTTTTTTCTCAAAATGTCTGCAACTCAAGGAAAGGGATACTTTGCAGGTGGGCCTGTGTTACAATCTATTGTCTTCCCTGGTTTAAGAGGGAAAAGACGGAAAGGAAATTATTTCTGTCACATCTGTTTTGAAGTGAGTCGTTCTTTGCTGTAAGAAGAGGCTTTGAACTAATTGGACAAAGTAGAATCCTTTGTTATTTGCAGATCTGAGGAATTTGGCAGCTATCTTGCTTAAGTGAACTCCTTTTTTACCACAATAGTGTAACACATTTCAACACCCTATTAAGGGTGGCTGTGAGCTAAAAAAGCTTGTCACTGCTTTATCAGCTCAAGAGCAGAAAAGGAACAGCTCCCAATCATATTGTTCCTGAAAGGACCAAGGATATCAAAGCCTGTCATACAGGGTTGTGAGCTTTGTCAAACACATGGACTCCCCAAGCATATGCTTCCGTGAAAAGTTTCTCTGTGTTCCTGTTTTCTCCCTTGGACACCACCTGCATTGTCAGACCATGCCCACAGGCTACACTACCCATGTTGGTGGGTCTCTCATCATGCCTATGCTATAGATCCAAAAAGAGTAAAACTCTGTACATAGTACACTACAGTGCCCATATGTTCAGAATGCAAGAGGGTTAGGGAGAAGGGCAGCTGACTACACTCAACCCAGGTGATGTGATTAAAGCTCAAAGAAGTATAGTCAATGTCAAGAGACAGAGACAGTCTCCAGCATGTGAAGGCTCAGAATAATGCTGACTGTATATATCCACACTAATCATATGTACAAGACAAATATGGCTACCTGGAGAGAGACAGAGCTAAAAAATAAAAGATGATGCTCCAAGAATCTTAGAGAACTTGGTTCTTTCCTGGCGTGTTCCTTCTGCATTGTGGAGTAACCAGGATGACTGAGGGTCTTTGCAGAGCCTGTCCTTTTTAATGAATGCAATTAGGTTAATGGCTAGCAATGCCCCCTTCTGGTTAAACTCATAATCCTTAAATTGCTATAGAAATGTGACTTGTTATCTCATTTGATTCCCTCATACGACGATAATCGATTAATCAATCATCAAGGATTAATTAATCATTTATTATGCATCAGACACTTGTGGTAAGTGTTGAATGATGATGGTAATGATGATAAATAGCTAATATTTACAAAGAACCTTAAGATTTGCGAAGTACTCCACACACAGTATTTCATTTATGTTACTGCAATTATTGTCTTAATCATTTTGCAGGTAAAGAAACTGAGGCTTGGAATCATTAAGAGACTTATGAGTTACACAGAAAGTGTCAGAAACAGATTTTTAACCCTGTCTTCCTAATTCTAAGACCATTCCTTTGTTTACTATACCACATGTGACCTACAATGAGAAAGATTAAATTATTTGCCCAAAGTCACAGAGATAATAAGTTTCTCAGCCAGGATTTGAACCAAGATTCCTTCATTCCACATTCAGTATACTTTCTGCCATTCAATGCTCGATACTTCTACAAACCCTTCTGTGATCCTGTCCTCTCTTCTCAGACTTTCTGTAATTCTTTGTCCTTCTTAAGCACTTTTGCTCTCTACTCTCTCTTCTGCCCCACTAGATTACAACCTCCTTGTCTTATTCACCTTAGTAGCCCCCTCAGAACATAATATAAAGTCTTGCCTATAGCAGGGGTTCCACAAAAGTTTGCTGAATTAAATTTGACACCTAAAAAAGGCAGAGGTGATAGTGCCAAGCTTTATCAACACCAGACATGTTAAAACAATCACATCACATGTGAGTCTGACAGTAAAGATCAATTCTTTCCTAGTATCTATACTACTCTGGAGCTGTATCTACAGGTGCTCTCTATCACATGGTAATAACAGAAACTCGCTCGGTGAATGAACTTTTCTAAAGATAAAAGTGACCCAAAACCTGCAGCAGACAGATGTGACCCAAAGGCACCTCACAAATCTTACTGTAAGCAAAATAAGGCATAATTCACAGTTCTGAATACAAAGTTATAAGAAAAATATTGGAAAGTCCAGAGGGACTGATTTAAAATAAATGTCATCAGTGTCTGCATTTTCTAGGTATCTAATACTGGATTTGAAACAAAGGACTTGGTTGGAATCCTGATTCCACTGTTTGCTCACTAGCTTTGTGATGTTAGGCATGTTGTCTTTCCTCTCTGGGCCTCAGTTTCCTTATCTGCAAAATAGAGGACTTGACTAGGTCAGGGTTTCTTAACCTGGAATGTGTGAACTTGGTTAAAAAAATTTTAATAACTATGCTTAACTATCCAAGTGGCAAGATATATATGGACTTGAAGTAAGGAAGACCTGAGTTCAAATCTAACCTCAGAAAATGTCCAGTTGTGTAACCTTGGGCAAATCATTTAATCTTTCTGTGCCTCAGCTTCCTCATCTATGAAATGGGAATAATATAATGGCACCCAACTCTCAGTGTGATTGTAAGACTCAAGTGAGATATTTGTAAAGTTCTTTATAAACCTTGAAATCCTGTATAAATGCTAACTACTACTACTACCACTACCACTACTACTCCTCCTCCTCCTTTGTAACACTTTATTTTATCTTACTCAATTAAAAATATTATTCATATAATATGATGATATTATAAATGTATAATTTTATATAATATACAATAAATATGATAAAATATATTATAAATTATAAATATTCGTATAAAAATCATCCATAACTTTACCAGATTTCCAAAGGGATCTATGATGCTTAGATGATAGACTATGGCTCGTGGATCCCTTTGGAAATCTGACAAAACCTATAGACCCTGAAGCTAGCTAATAATTGACATGGATATAGGCATGATGTTGCAAAGCATCTTACATGTATTATCTTATTGAAGTCTTGCAGTGACCCCGTGAAGTGGGTCCTGGAGACATTCCAGGTATCATGTTGCCCATCTGACTGTGGCTCAGAGAAATTAAATGGCTTGTTCATAGTCATGTAATTGACTTTTGAAGTGAGATTTGAACAAAGATCTTCCTAACTCCAAGTCTAAGACACTATCTATTAAGCTAGACCACACTACATCTGAAGTATTGTCTAAATCTAAACCTCATTCCATGGGAGATTATGATGGGGAGAAAAGCATAGATGAGATTAGTAAACAAGAAAGTTTTTACACAAAGCCTTATTTGTACAACTGATGATGATGATTCACACACTGAGATGATTCTGGGCTCTTTATCAATAGGAAGACAAGTTCTGGTGGGTTCTGCCATACTGGAAAGGCTTGCAATATGATCCTTAAACACACTATCTCTATTTTTCAAGAATCAACTTAGCTAAGTATAAAGAGAAAGGGCCAGCAGACTCATCACTTGATCAAATCTTTGACCACAGTAACCCATGAAATAAACTTACAAATGACCCTAGGTCCTAGACAGTGCCCTTCCACTCCTGCCATAATCATGGCAGAGTGGCAGAGGAGTCTGTCACCGTTTTTAGCCATCTGTAAACATAAATTTCATGGCAAGCACTCCAATAACGAGATCCTTGTCCAAAGACCAATGAGTATTCATACAACTGGCAGAACTGAATCATATTAATCTTGAAATGATTGCTTCAAATAAAGCCAGGAGACAAAAGGAAGTTGAGGCTCAATGAGAGGAAAGATCACAGGAGAGTCAAAGAAGGGAATTGGCAGAGTTCATTTTATTGAATGTTCAAAGACAATAACATCATTTTATGAGACACGGTCATCTCATAGTGTAGCGCTAATGATAAACAACTGCAAAAATACCACCATGAAAATAATTGCAGCATTTGTGCCAACATTTCTTGCTAAGGATGATGCAGGAAAATTCTGTGAAGAATTATACAGGACCTTTCAAATTGAATCCACATTGGCGTTAATACTTGTTGATTTCAAAGGAATGGATGACATAAATCAGGAGAGGGAAAAATACATTGGAGAAGATGAGTGAGGAGTAGCCAGAAGCCCTATCACCACACATCCCAAATAGTATCTTTAAGAAGCAAGTAGAAGATGCTACATATAGTAAACACCAGAACATTTTAATTTAAAAGTTAAATTGACTATATTTTAACATAGAGAAAATATATTCCAAAAGTATTCATTATGATAAAGTTGGAATTACAGCACTGATGCAAGGATGGGTCAACATTAAGAAAACAATGAGCGTGAGGAATTATATGATTAACAAAGGTAGTCAAGAGATACTGCTCCCATGAGTAGCAAGGTCTGGGTTCTGATTACACTCAGTAACTTGGATAATGACATAGATGACTCTGTCATCAAATTAGCATATAACATAATCCTGGGAAGAAGGGTTAACAAGCCAGTAGGTAGGCATTAATGCACCTGTTATGTGCCAGGCATAATGCTAAGGGCTGGATGACACCCTATACAAATACACTGGATGACAGGATCCAAAAGGGTCTTGTTAGACAAGAGTATTCAGTATGAATTGATGGCTTTTTTCAGTTGGGTTCCAAAAATCAACCTCATGAGACATCAGTAGAGAGCAATTATTCTGAGGAAGATCTAGGAGTTTAATAGACTATAAGCTGAGTACAAGCAGGCAGTGGGATGGGTGAACAAAAAAAGCCAATATGGTTTTAGGCTACATTAAGAGGGCTATGGTGTCCAGAAAGAGGAAGCTGATAAATCCACTGTACTCTGTCCTCATCCCAACTCTGCTGAAGTTTTGTGTTCAAAGTATCCTAAAAATATTCAAAAAGAAAAAAAGGAACTTAATTCAGCCAAAGTGATCAACACACAACCATGTTGGGCAGGATATGCAACATTCCAAACCCACAGATTTGGCTTTGCAAAGGGGTGCATTTTCTCAGCTCTCCTCTGGGACCCAGGCTTCATCATCATAATTACAAAACACTGAGTTCCTTTTTTCTTTCGGTCTTCATTATTGCTCATTGTTCAGCATAAATTTGCATTGGACATAGGGTATAGCCTACTATGCACCCACCATATACCTCTCCATTGTTTTGGGGGTAAACCATAACTTTAATTCTGTAGAGACTCCAGTATTCCATGATCTATAACCATGATCTATACCCAGAAGAATAGTGATGTTAAAAATAGGGGCCTTTATTTCAAGAAAATGTTTGAGATCATTAAATTCATAATGTAATCAAGTCTTTTCTCCTGTTCCTATTTGATTTTTTAGCCCAGCTTATCCACAATGTCCAAGATGTATCAACTTGTCCATTCAATTACATATCAGATGGTGGACAATAAGTATTTTTCATCCACTTGATTTTTCCTGCCTGGATAGGCAGACCAAATTCTTTTCAATAATTATGGATCTCATTTAGGAAGTCATTCAATGTTCTAGAGTTTCATACAATTAGTGCAGCATCATCTATAAATAGGAATTCACTATAAAAATATTCACTATAAGAAGCACTTCACTATTTATAGGGAATCCATATTCCATTTGGACTCTGTGCTGGACAGCTACAATCAAGTTCTATTGTTGACTGATATTAATAGTCAAAGAGTGATTGAATGAAGTGATCTCTGTTATTACATCTTTGGCATATGCAAGGGAGACACCTTGTTGGAGGAATGATTTTGAGGATTCCTTTAATTTCATTTTTTGTAGCCAATGAACAATTGACAAGGTGAGGTTTTGTGTTCTCTAGACCTTTCAGTCACTTGAGGGACCCTTCTCAAAGCTTCATCAGTAACATACATTGTCAAGTAGGAATGGAGGTTTGGTTGTTGTTCAGTTATTTAACCATGTCCTACACTCTGTGACTCTGTGAAGAGTTTGTGTTGTTTTTGTTTTTTGGGTTTTGGTTTTTTTATTGGTTTTTTGTTTTGTTTTTTTTTTGCAAAAATACTGGAGTATTTGCCATTTCCTTTTCCAATGGATTAAGGCAAATGGAGATTAAGTGACTTGCTCAGAGTCATGCTTAGTGAGTATCTGAATTCAAATTTGAATTCAGGTCTTCCTGACTTTTAGGCCACTAGGAGGTGCCACAGTGCACCGAGCACTGGGCCTGGAGTGAGGAAGACTCCTCTTTATGAGCTCAAATCTAACCTCAAACTCTTCACTAGCTGCGTGACCCTGGATAAGTCTCTTCACCCTGCTTGTCTTCGTTCCTCATTTGTAAAATGAGCTGGGGAAGGAAATGGCAAACCACTCCAGTATCTCTACCAAGGAAACCCCAAACGAAGTCACCAGGAGTCAGACACTACTGAAACAACTAAGCTAGAGCTTCCTGACTTCAGGCCCATTCCTCTATCCACTGAGCCACCCAGCTGCCCCTAGGCTGGTAGTTATTTACCATTTTTTTTTTCAAATTTGCCTTCTTTGGTAATAAGATCCATTAGTTCTTCAAAGTATTTGATATGTACCTCCCTTTCAGATTTCTCATTATCTGAAATATATCACGTATAAATACCCTCAACATTATCATTCCCTCCAACATGGACCTCTAGTCTTGTTCAGCTCCTCTTTCCATCCTGTTTCCTTCAGAACACTTTCACATCATCCTTCAAGACACCCTGGACCATGGTCTGGGGGCCAGATGTGGCAACTCTCCTATCATGGATGGACCAAAAAAAGTGTGATGCAGATCTCTCTGCAGATATTTTCCATCTTTCATGGCTTTGAGGTCCTACTTCCAGTTTTTTCCTCAAGTGCCTTTCAGATAATTTAGGTTTTTTAGAACTCTTGTCAAACTTCTTGTAAATTTGCTTTTCCCTCTACAACTTTACATTGTTTTATGAAAAGCCATCTTCTTCTGTAAGATCTGTCAAGGAAGTTTATAACCTAAACAAGGGTAACCCCCGGCTGCCATAACTTCTGCTTGTAGAAAGACCAAAAGATTGCTGGATCAGACAATTTTAAGACTATTTTTTTTCTTCTTGAGAAAAGCTGCTTTTATCAAGGTTAGATTTCTTTAAGAAATAAGAAAAATATTGAGTTGAAGACTGTTATTTTATCCATTTTTCATTTCTAAACGTAAACATCTTGTTTAAATAGGACATATTGGCATTGCCCAAAATGCTCATTACATTTCCTTCTCATTTTTTCTCTTTCTTCTAATTTGGTATTGATTTTAATTATTCCTCTAACAAGTCCATAGTCCATGTGTAAACTGACAGTTGACTCGGAAATGACTCCCACAATTATAATCAATTTCTTGTCTTTTAAAATGGAATCAATGTTCATTTCTGTGATGTCATTTGGTGTTCTTCATGTCCAGAGCTCAACTCTCCTATTCAATCAAATATGTGTGATATATGGGAAGGAGTGTGCTGACAAATGTTTAACAAGCAGCTCGCTGGGAAAAGTGCATGCACAAACTTTTAACTTTTTCTCCACCGCTTTCTCAAGTCTAGACAATCAACAAAACAATATATCAAATCTGGTTTGCTACTCATTTCTGATGTGTAAATGTTGACACTGAACATTTAACAAATTTAACGGTTGGCTCTCCAGAGTTTTGAGCTGACTCTAAACACCCCCCTGCATGGGCTCTTTCTTATTCTATAGGCTTCTGTTGTTTCTATGTCTTGAATCACATTTTCCAGTGTCTTTTCTCCTGCTCTTCCCTGTATCCACCTTTGTATTCAGTGCACAGAGTATTAGAGTGTATATTGATTTAATTTGGAGGCACTTACGGACTCATCATAGAATTTCTTTCCTTCCACATGCTCCACAACAGATGTTGGCACATAAGCTATAATAATTTTCATAGTGGTCTTTTCACGAGTAAGACTATACAAGAAGACCAAGTATACTATGAAATATTGTCTCTTGGTCATGTTGGAACCATGATAAAATCAACTCTATAGTTTTTCTATGTCAACTTTATTTGTCTTATGCCAAAGAACTCATGATCCACTCTTCCATTTACTATAGCATTCTTCTTTTTCTTTAATTAATTTTATTTTATTTTCTAATTCTCTCTCTTTGCCACTTCCCCTCCCACCCCCACATTGAAAAGCAAGAAAAAACAAACCTCTGCTAAAAACATGTATAGTCAACAAAATTTCTCATTGGCCATTTCTTAAATACGTATGCATATGTGTATACACCTATATACAAATGTATGTGGGTGAATGTATATATGTATATGTACATACACGCATACACACATGATCTGGGTCCATCACTTCTCTGTCAGGAGGTGGGTAGCATGTTTCATCATGAGGAATTGTGTGTTGGTCATTGTGTTGATCACTATCCTAGTTTCCAATCAGCCAAGATCCACCTTCTTACTCTTCTATCTCAACCACTGCCCCCATTGCTAACACACACAAAAAACAAAACTCATCACAAATACATAGTCACTAAAAACAAATTTCCACATTGACTATATCCAAAAAAAATTTATCTCATTCCATACTTTGAAGCCATCCTCAGCAGGTGGGTATCATGCTTCAGTATTAGTCCTTGGCAATCCTGTTTGCTCATTACCCTGATAAGAGTCTTGCACACTGGTATTCTGCCACATTCTTATACCATAATTTGTTCAACCATTCCCAGTTTAGGGGTACTCCTTCAAATTTCTATTCACTGGCACCTCTAATCCTTCCTTCAATTTTGTTGCTGTTGTCATTCATTCATTCATTCATTCTATTCTGTCTGACTCTTCGTGACTCCATGGGTTTTGTCCATGGGATTTTGCTGCCAAAGATGCTGTAGTGGTTCTGCAGTGGATCACCTTTTGCTACACAAGCCCTTCAGCCAGGCTAGGGCAGTGATCCAAGAGAGGTCCTTCAATCTACCCTCCCTCAAATTTCCCCTTCCCCTTCTCCCCTTTCTCCCCTATTTCCCTGGTGAGTGAGATATACTTCTATCCCCAAGTATGTGTGTCTGTGTGCACATTTTTTCTTCTTGTGACCAGTTCAGATGAGAGTTAAGTTCCAGTGTCACCCCTCCTCCCCTGTCCCTCTCTTCCTTGTTTCTTTAGAAGTCTACTTGTACACCCTCATTACAAGAATTTATTTTCCATAACTTTTTCTCTTCCCTCTTAACATGTTCTTCTTCTCCTCTCTATTTTTTTATTAAAATTATCAAGACATAATAGAATCCTTGACAGGCCTTGTCTAATTGGACTCCCTCTGTGAACCCTGATGATGTTAAGGTTCAAAGAGGACGTATGCATCATCTTTCCATAGTCACTTGTTTAGTTGGTACAGGGGATGGAGCACAGGGCCTGCAGTCAGGCAGACCTGAGTTCAAATCTGACCTCAGACACTTACTAGCTGTGTGACCCTGGGCAAGTCACTGAATTTTGTTTGCCTCAGTTTCCTCATCTGTAAAATGAACTGGAAGAGGAAATGGCACACTACTCTAGTAGTGTCACAAAGAATGAGACATGATTGAACAACAACATTTTCTTCATTCATATTTGCCTTTTTATACTTCTCTTCCCTGCTGTATTGGACTCCAGAGTTACTCTGCAACTGAGGTCTTTTCATCAGGGAGGCTTGGAAGTCCTCTATTTCATGAAAGGTTCATTTCCCCCCATAATGTTATATTGAGTTTTGCTGGGTAAATTATTCTTGGCTATAACTCCATTTCCTTTGCCTTCTGGAATATTATGTTTCAAGTTATCTACTCCCCCATAGTGGTAACTATTAAATCATGTGTGATCTTGATTGATTTAACTTTGTATTTTAATTCTTTTTTCTGATTGCTTGTGTTATTTTTTCTTTGACCTCGAAGTTCTAGATTTTGGATATAATGTTACTGGAAGTTTTCATTTGGGAGTTTCTTTCAGGAAGTGACTAGTAGGTTCTATTTCCATTTTTTCTTCTGGTCCTAAAAGACCTGGAAGGTTTTCTTTTAATATTTCTTGAAATAGGTGTCTAGGCTGTTGTTTGGTAATGGAGTTAGGTAGTGCAATGGTTCTTATTTTTTTCTCAATCTTTTTTCCAGTTTTCTAGTTTTTCCAGGTGTTGTTATGAGATACTTTACAATTTTTCTTTTATTTCCTCTTTTAATTTTATTTTAATATCTCTTATTGCTTCACAGAGCCATTGGCCTCTGTTTGGTCCATTATAATTTTCAGGGAGTTTCTTGCTTGGGCAAAGTTTTGCACCTCTTGAGTTGAGCTATTAATTCTTTTTCCAGTTTTTTCTTCAATAGTTTTCATTTCTTTTCCATTTTCCCTCAACTATTCTCATCCCATTTATAAAAACATTTTAACTCTTTTATTAACTCTTGCTTGATCTCTTTCAGGCATTCTGGTTGAGTTTCTACCCAAGCTGTGTTTTTTCCTGAGGCTTTGCTTGTAGATATTTTGAAGTGATCCTGGGTAGAAGCCTGATGAGAATACATTTGAGTAAAGTTAGCAAACAAAAACGGGGTTTAAAAAAGGGTCTGGCAGCTTTTGCTGTTGCTGGAAGGAACAGCTCTTTAAAAAATAACAAATCTCTAAGAAGGGAGCTCCCTGACATCAATTCCTGAGGTTAAAATGAAATAACCAGCCCAAACCACTTCCTACTTCCAATAGGACTAAGGTCTTTTGAGTACAGTTTAGAAAACTAAGATCTATCCCAAGGCGGATTCATTGGGGGACATACACCCTTCAGAAGAATTAGGCTCAGGGAGGAGAAAATAGCCTCTCAGATATAGCTCAGACATTATGAAGACTAATGCTTCTTAATTAGGTAATGGCTAATTCCCCAAACCTTTTCTAATCTGATCAATGAGATCAAGGAAGCTTCCTTGATCAATATTCTTCTTCTTCATGTGCATAGGTATATTTGTAAGGAAGCAGCCAATAGACAATAGACAGAGATTGCAAATTAGAGAGACAGTAGAGATAATAAGCTGATGTGGGGGCAGTCCGATAGAGAAAGGAGGATGCAATGGGATCACTTGTGCATGTAAAGGGGTTAACCTTGGCAAGGGGAAGGGCAGCTTCTTCATGTAAAACAGGGGTGAAGGAGAGTGAAATGGCAGAAGGCATCTGGGTGATGGGAAGCAAAGAGAGGAAGAAGAGAGAGCAACTGGCAAATGGCCTCAATTTTTGCAGGAAAATACTCTCTCAAGATACTCAGCTAAGAAGGGGGTGGGGGCGGGGAGGAAAGGAAGAGCCGTGGAAATTTGAGGAGGGATGAAAGGGTTTGGAAGATCTGCTATGGTCCATGAAATGTGTGTGTTCATCCTTTAGGGCCGAAGAAGACCATGCCATCAGAGAAATTATGACATGACTTGCACTTGACTTTGTTTTGAGTGAGGGAGGCCTATGCAGGTCACCAGCCTCTCTTCTCCTCCAGAGTCATCTGAATCCAGTGACCAGATATTCATCAGGATGACTGGAGATGATCCAGGATGAGGCAATTGGGGTTAAGTGACTTGCCCAAGGTCACACAGCTAATGAGTATCAAGTGTCTGAGGTGAGAATTGAACTCAGATTCTCCTGACTCTTGCACTGGTGCTCTATCCACTGCACCACCTAGCTATCCATGAAATAGTGAATTAGTTAAGGAGGTGTCGAAAGATTTCCTTGAACAATAAGTACTCAGCTGAACTTACATAACAAAAATTTATAGGGGATCCAGACAGCATGGGTTCAGGATTTTTCCCATCTTTGTTCAATGGTACATGTGTACAAGCAAAGGCAACAGATGATGGGAATGACCCAAGATAGAGGCTTGGCAAGGTGAAATTAATGAATAATAAGGGGGCAAAAGCCTGAAAAGAAAAAGACAGTGTAGAATGAACCCCATGGTACACCAAGAGGTCATGATGAGGAAAGGAGAGGGTAGATCACAGGAAGAATTCAAACTCAGATCTTCATAACATCAAGGTCAGTGTTCTAATCACTGCTCCACCTAGTTGACTATGAATAGACCCCAGATATATCTAGTCTATATAAGAATGAGTCCTGACAACTAAGGTGATGGTCTTGTAATATTTCTAGAACTGGAGGATGATTAGAGATAATTCATTCCACAGTCCTTGCAGTAGGGTGGTATTCAGCAAGGGATCATTCTGCCCTCTATCATGGAGATAGCACCACTGGGCTATTGGGCAGTAGGGGTGGGGGAACATTGACATGACGGGTGAGAAAAAGCAGAGAGTTGGTAAGTCCATGTTGTATGATTTCCAATAACATTTTTTTCCACCAGTTGACTTTGGCAAGAAGAAGCAAAACCCATCATAGACCATGGAATATTAGCTATGAAGTCTGTCCTGGAAACCTGTCAGCAAGACTTGGAGGGAAGAGAGTGGCCAATTAGAGTCCTTGCTGACTAAATGCCAACTCACAAAAATACTTGAAGAAGCTATTGTGCCTCTTTAAGTCTTCTTTTCTCTGGGCTAAAAACGGGGACAAGCAATATTCCCAGAATGATATTAATGCCATTTGCCGATTGTTTGAAGCCAATGACTCAACATTCATTTTGTAAACTATTTGTCTTTAAATTTCTAAGGCTGGACAACTTTCTTAGTAAAGGGGAAGATCGTAAGAGTCACAAAGTGATTGTGGAAACTTTCATTTTTTTGAACTGTGCTATGTCACTTAGCAAGACATAATGGTGTGATGGGGTCTCTTGATGTCGCTGTCTTGATTAAAAGAAACTGCAATGACTCTCTTGCCTGTATGTAAAGAGACCAGAAACAGCACAAAAGCCAGGGACTTCGTTGCTGGCAGATATATAATAAAGGAAGTAAGTATAGTTAGGGGTCCTGCCTATATTACTATGGAAGGAAGGAAGGAAGGAAGGAAGGAAGGAAGGAAGGAAGGAAGGAAGGAAACAGATCTCTACCAAGGTGGCATAGGAAGGAAGGAAGGAAGAGGAAGTGAAGGAGGGAGGAATACTTGGAAAGATCTGAGCATGCTTCTATGAAATTACTTTGGAAAATGTGTATTCTGAGGGAAAGAGGACAATTCCAAATAGCTCATTTTTTCAGGGTATTTTCCTCCATCAAAGATGCCCCTTCTGTCTATCCCAGGCAACAGAAGTGGTTAACAAGGTTGAGCAATTCTCCCGTCTCCTCACCCGCCTCCACCCCCACCCCTGACAGTTGGGTGAAGGATAACACCAGTTTGCCAGAAATCGCAAATGCAGTTTGTTTCCCCAAGACATTGAAAAACAGCAATTATAACCATCGCAAACACTTTGAAATTAATTATTTCTTTTCCATTTAGGCTAATAGTCTTGCCAGGGCAACGCATCCAGTCATGTTAATATCCATTGCAACATTTGCTCATTATTCCACTGTATCCACCTGCCTTATCTATCTTTATTTGGACGGTTACAAAGTAGTTCCTAAATTGTGTGCACCAGTAAATACATTAACCGGGCCCAATTTTTATGGAGATTTATGCGCCTGCAATGTAGAATATATTCAGTCCCCATAAAAACTTGGCATTTGGGGTATATTTTTTCTAAAGACCCTATGGGGTCCATTTTCAATGTGGAGAGCGATATGTCAGGAACAAAAATCAATGGGCTTGAATTATTAACATGCTAAGCATTCGTTACTGATTGGGTCAGGTATTATAAAACTTACCATCCTTCCATTTACCTTCTATATTAATTTGAGCCTTGTGCCTTGCCATGGGAATGGGAAGGGGGGTGGCATGGGGTAACATCTTATTCTCAGCTGAAACTGAAGGAAAGTGACTCTGAAATATGGACCTTCTCTGCCTTAGGGAGGGAGATTTATGTCTCGCCCATCACTCTCCTCCCAGGGAGAGTGCAGGTGAATGGCAGACCCACATTTATAAATGCCAGAGGTAACTATAAAAACATAAATGGTATCAGCTTATCGATTTCTTTTCTTTCTGGCGCCCACAAATTAGAAAAGTCACAGGGAAAAATCCCCAGTCTCTCCACAAATTTTAATTAAAACATAAATAAATCATCTTCCTTGCTGCACTTGCATATAAACAAAGGGAAAGATGGCACTCTTACAACTCCTTGTCAACATTGGGTGACTAATGACTCACAGGGAAAATACAATCTGAAACAATTGAATTGGAAACAGATTCCCAAGCTAACGAGTATCACATGCAGACCATCGACAGCAATTCAGGCAGAAGGCCTCGAAACCACATATCAGATTTGGGGGCTTGGGGAGGGAAATAATTGTGTTCAGGACAGCAATACTATTTTTTATTGTTATTAAATAATGTGCAACTCCATAATAAGCTATTACAGCTGCCCTGCTTTGGCCACATTGCCCCGTAACAGTTCCCATGTCCTTGCCTTGCCACAAACAATAACCATATGCTGCATTGTTTCCAAATGTTTCATCTTATTTCTTAATCCATACAGAGCAAGGACTGATGGGAGTAGGCTTGGTCAAGGAGGGACTTTTCTCCTTTGTTCCTCAGAACTTGTTGCGTGCTCTTCACCTCAGGAAATGTGTCTGTGTTACTTCAGATATTGGTGTGGGGGTCAGGGTGTGTCAAAAATGATGGCGCCCTTTTCTTGCTCCAGATTTTTTTTAAATGAAATTTTTGGATCCCATTTTGTAGGACCATAGGAGCTCTCCAGCTTGTATGTTTTCCATGGAAGCCTTAGTGTTGGAAGGTCAAAGGGATCTCTGGACAGGGGGCACCTGGACTGGGGCCTGTGGACCTTGTTGGCCAAGCTTTCTGAACAGAAGGGACTGTTCTGTCACATACTGGTGGCAGCTTAGGTCTGGCCTCACATTGTGCCTGCCCTAAAGCCAGGACTGACCTGGAGATTTTCTCTCCCAACTAAATTATAAGCTCCTAGAGGGCAACTAGGTAAAGCAGTGGATAAAGTGCTGGGAGCTGGAGTCAGCAAGACCTGACTTCAAATCTAGACTCAGACACTTCCTAGCTGTGTGACCCTGGGCAAGTTACTTTACCTGTTTGCCTCCCTTTCTTTGTCTGTAAAATGAACTGGAAAAGGAAAAAAGGAAATGGCAAACCACTCCAGTATCTTTGCCAAGAAAACCCTAAATAGGGTCACCAAGAGTCAGACACAACTGAAAGGACTGAACAGCAAGAAGAGGGTGGGAAGTGAATCTTTTTCAGAATTATTTCTCATAACTACTCCCCCATGGGTGGAGGGAGGGGATTCCTATGTCAATAAATTGTTTGGAATAATTGAAGCAACTTGATGCATCAACACTTCTTTTTTCTATTTTAACCATTTTTGATAAAAGTTTTTCTAAAGTATAGCACACAAACTTTCTGATTTTTTTATCCAGAATCCAGTTCAAATAAAGGCAACAAATGGTTTAATTGAGATGAATTTATTCAGTACTTAATTGCAGGACAGAGACCAGGGACATTAAGATAACAACAACACAATGGCCCTGATCCTTACAGATTTGATATCCTCCTGGGCTATTACAACAGTGCTCAGCTAAGGCAGCACCATTTATTCAGTTGGTGTGAACTTGTGATCTCATTGGAGTAGGGAACTCCCGATGAGGAAACGCCTTCCACTTGCACAGATCACCACCTTGCTGGTGATTTTTCAGCTTAGTTGCCTGCAGCACTGAGATATCAAGTGACTAGCCCAGGGTCACAGTCAGTAGATATCAAAGGTGAGACTTGAACACAAGTCTTTCTGACTCTAGATTTGCACTCTGTCTAGCAAGTTGAGTTCCCTCTCTAGTAAATAAATATAAATAAACACAATTTAACCTATGACCTTGTACTGCATTTTTGGAAGCGGGGAGAGATAGGGGTCACCATTTTATGAGCATTTCAGGGAGTTGGGGAGACAAGGTCTCTCTATCTCACCAAAGCACAAAAGGCAGTCCCAAACCAGTTAGAGGTAGTGGAGAGTGGACTTGGATCTGGAGTCAGGAAGACCTGAGTTTAGATTCAGACTCAGACATTTATCAGCGATCAGCACAAGTCATTGAACCTCTGTTTGCCTCAGTTTCCTCATATCTACCTCTCAGAGTTGTGAGGATCAAATGAGATATTTGGGGTTTTGAAACACTGGCACATAGTAGGTGCTTATTCTCTTTCCCTTTCTCCCTTTCCAATGCTACCTACTGATTAGCTTTGGAGCTTTGACAGGCCACCTGACACCTCCATCCCCATCCCAGCTACTGAGGAAAGCACCACGCTAGTGCAAGATTTAGACTGGACACCTGATTAGCTTCACCCTTACCAAAGCTCAGAATACTCAAGCCTAATCAATCTACCACAAGTTTGGATTTTAAAAGGAAACAAACAAAAAAATAAAAGGGTAGGCACATAATGAAAGACAAATACAAGTGCCTGGCAAAGATCTCTCACCATGGCTTCAGGAAATCTACCTCTCTGATGCAGAAGAATTGGAAAACATTTTAAGGTCAACGAAAAGGGACTTTTGAATTTTTTCAAATCAACGTTCTGGGCAAAAATGGCTAGGCTGCTCTTTGGGGGTAGCTGGCATAATGTTAAGAAAATATAATTATTCAACCCCTGCATTGTTCCCGTCTTCTCTGCCAAGGAGGATGATCTCCAGATTGAATGAAAATGGTTAAGAGGGAATTGGAGCACAAGTTAGGTAAGATGATGATAAGGGAAAGCACCTTGATCTAAATTTATTCAGGTTTCCTGACCTGGGCAAATTATACTCCAGGGTACTGAAAGGCTTGCGGATGTAATCGCCGGGTTGTTATTCATGATATTTTAAGAATAATGAAGAACTAGCGTACCAAAGTATTAGAAATGGGCAAAAGTTCCAAATTTTGAAAACAGAAAGAATGTAAGTTATGAAAACGAGAGCCCAGCAAGGTGAAGGCAAATCCCTGGAAAAAGTGTTAAGATAAATGTATTAAACAGGTGGCCTTTGACTCTTCAAAAGGGAAGCAATGATCACAAAATCTAGCATGGCTTCATTAAGTACCAGTTATGCCAGACTAACCTTATTTCTTTTTTGACAGGTAATAAAAATGGTAGACAAGGGAATACGACAGATACATATATCTAGATTTCAGCAAAATATCTAACAAAATGTCTCATCATTTCCTTGGGGAGAAGATGGAGAAATGTAGACTGACTGACAATACTGTGAGATCCAAAGAAATGTCGATGGAGAAATTGATGCTAACCTGGACGGAAATCTCTAGGGATGGGCCACAGAAATCTGTCCTGTTCTATTTAACATTTTTATCAACGAGTTAGAGGAAGACATAGATAAGTATGCTTATTAGATATAAGAATGATACATATCCGGATGGGACATAAGGAGGGGATGCTGTTGCTCATGTATTGCGTGACAGAATCAATTTTCTTATCTGTAATGCTTAATGAATAGTCATTTGTAGTACTTAATGAAGCCATGCTAGCTCCCCGTGATCATTGCTTCACTTTCTAAATACGCAGAGGCCATCTGTTTTAATGAGAGTTTTAGATGAAATGATTCTTATAAAAAAAAAACTCTTTACTTATAAAACTTTATGCTTCAAGAAATCAATAGGTTAAAATGATGGCTTGTCTCTTAACAAATGGAATTTGGGTTAGGGAAGGAGGGCAAATATAATCCCCAGCAAGTTGGGACTAAGCAGTCCACATGAAAATGAAAAATACTTGAGAATTTTAGTTGACGGCAAATTCAAAATGAGTCACTAGCACAATGTGATGATTACAACAAAATACTAATTTCTTTGACGATCTCAGTAGCAACAAGGGATTACAGAGGATAGAGTAGTGGATTTGGAATTAGGAAAACCTGAGTTTGAATCTTACCTCAGATACGTACTAGCTGTCTGATCACAAACAAGACATTTAAATACCCTCAGCATCACCTTCCTTACCTATAAAATGGGTATGATGGGGATTTGGCACATGCCCAATCACCTAAGAGGGAGGAACTCAGATGGGAGATGCTTGGGACTTGTTGCTAGAAGATGGGAGAACTGGCACACATATGTACATTCTACACTGGCCTACCTATTGGTTGAAAACAGTATTTTTCCATTGGCTACAAAGCTTCAACTGTCTGTCTTTAACTACCTGACTGAGGCATAATCAATCAGTCTCTTTCCAGCAATGTGCAGGGGTGTAGGATTCATTCCCTCATGATAGATGATATCATGTAGTAAGGAAGGCCACTTTATCTGACAAACATAACCACCCCCTTTCAAGTCATGTAGGTCTGAAAAATGGACTTTGGATTCAGGTCTGTTTTGTAGATCAAAGAGCTCAAGCCTGGCAGATCTTGGTGCCTAGGCTTCCATACTGGATGTTGTAGCCCTTCAAGGGAGCCCTGAGAAGCCATAATCCCAGGATATTAGCCCAAAGTGCCCTTTGGACTTGAACTTGATGGAACTAATACACTGTAGTAACTGAACTAAGTTGTGAGCCTAAAACCCACATCTACCCCTACTCTCTCATCTGAGAACCTTGAAAATATCATATTTTACTTTAAAAATTAAATCCATTTGCCATGAGCTCTCTCTTCTCCCCTCTTCCTCATCTCATATTACTCATATGCCTTCTGTCACTATTTCCTCCTTCACACCTATCTCGATCCCATTCTATCCTATCTCCTCCTACAGATTTCTCCTTCTCTTACCTCTCTCTATCACAACTTCAATCTCTCCTTCTCTACTGGCTCATTCCCTCCTATCAACAAATATGCCTGTGTCTTTCCCTCTCTCTTCTTAACCCCTTAAATCTGTCTTCCAGCTTCATCATTCCACCAAAACTACTCTCTCCAAATTTGCCGATAATCTCTCAGCTGCCAAATGCGATGTCTGCTATCTTTGGCACTACCGATCACTCTCTTCTCCAACATCAGTAGATAGTTAATAAATAGTTATTGACTGACTGATTAGGCACTGACGATACAAACAGAAGGAATGAAATCCCTACCCTGGTGAAACATACATTCTAAAATCTATAGCACTTCCTTGCCAAAGTTGTTACAAAGCTCAAATGAGATAATGTATCGAAAGCACTTTGCAAAGATCTTACATTTTATAAATGTCAGCTCGTATTAATGGAGAAACTTGAACATTTGTTGACAACACTAAAAAGTCCAGCAATTAATTACTCCCTACAGCTTTTAAACATCCATAGTATAAGTAAGAAAACATGGTGCTCAATGTTAATAGGAAAATCATACAAAGTTAAGATTTACTTGGGTAAAGTTCTTGTACCTTGGTACCTTATTTTATTTGATCTGTATTATATCTTCACATATTGACTATGTAAATGTTTTAATTAGTGAAGCACAAGAATACTCAAATTTTATAATGTTGCAAGATTTCCTTTCCTAACAATAACCCTTGATAGAGGAAATTTCTCCACCTTTGTCCCCATTTTATAAAAGAGGATGTTGATGCTCAGAGAGGTTAAATTTGTGACTAGCTCAACAGCATAACAAGTGTTGTAAGTGGAATTCAAACCAAGGTATTCGTAACCCATATGCTGTGAAGTCATTTCTCATTTCTTATCAAGATCTATGTCCATCTGAAGTCCCTTCCAACACTACATCTATGATCCAAAGAGCCTATGAACGCGAGCATAGAACACACAATAACCAAGTCTGTGTCCCATCTGCTCCCATGCTGCTAAGGGGTTACGTAAGGTTGAAAAGAACCCAAGGAAGTCAGGAAACTGAAAAAAAAAAAAAAAGGTAAAGACATGGGAAATTGGGCTGGGAAATATGGAAGAGACATTTTAAAGACTACATTAAATCTTTGAGATGTATACTAAAATTTCTTTATGTAAAGAATTTTAAAATTCAATGTCTTTATATGAGTTCATGGAACAGCAACTGCCAACTGTCTCTATACCACAAGTCAGAGCATCGAAGGAAACAGTGATGTTCTGAGATTTCTCCAACCCTGCCACCTTTTCTGCATTCTGAGCAAATTGTGGTGTAGACTACAGAGAACAGAGTGCTGAACCTGGAGTCATAAAACATGGATTTGAAGTACATGCATGATAGTATTTACATAGCGTTTTAGTGTTTACAAAACACTTTGAAAATATTTCATTTTTATCTTCATGACAACGCCAGGAGATAGATACTGTTATCATCCCTATTTCATAGATAGGGAAACTGAGGCAGGCAGCAGTTAAGTGACTTGCCCAGGGATTCACTGTTAGTGCCTGTGGCTGGATTTAAACTCATGCTTTTCTAACTCCACGCCCTGTGTTCCATCCACTGGGCCACCTAGCTTCCAGACACTTAAGATATTTCCTAGCTGTTTGACCCTGGGCAATTCACCTGAACTCTCTGAACCTCAGTTTCCCCAATTATAAAATGCACATAGTAATACCTATAGTGCTTGTCTTACAGGGTGTGGGGGTATGTGTATGTGTGTGTGTTTGTGTATATAAATTGGAGAAAGGGACTGCCATCAATGATAGAAAAATTGAAATTAAGTTAAATCATGTGAGTTGTAACTGTTTACTGTTAAATAAATTGGAAAAATACATATATATATCTATGTGTATTTCTCAATTTATTATTTATATATATATATATATACATATTTGTACACACATTTAAGTTATATATAATATATTTAAAGATTATATATTTCTATGTTACATGTTTATGTATGATATATAAAAGGTATGTGTGCATATATACATATACATACACACATATACATATATGTATGTGTATGTATGCATATATACATATATTTGACTGTGTGACATGGGAGACAATGGTACAGGACCACTCAGCATGGCGTGCCCACATAAGAAAAAGTGCTGTGCTCTATGAGCAAAGCAGAATTAAGACAGCACAAAGTAAATGCAGGATGCGCAAATTTGGGGTATCCACCCCAAATATTCACATGGACTATCTGTGCCCAGCCTATGGTAGAGCATTCCAAGCTCGTACTGGTCTGATCCACCACAGTCAGACACACTGAAATTTCACTTTATCCTGGTGATGTCATTTTGGTTCTCTTTGAAGACGACGGATAATAACTTCATCTTGTATCTACTTAATCGTTGGCATATTTTGTTGCCCATTACAATCTATGCTTCTTGAGGACAAGGACTGTAATTTTTCCTTTCTTTGAATCCCCAACACTTTTCATGGTATCCAGCACACAGTAAGTGATTAATAAATGCTTATTGACTTGTCTTCTAAGCTTTTTAGCTATTGCACATTTCCAGAAGAATATTGATGCTAAAAACATGGAATTAGGTAGTTCAATGGATAAAGTACTGGGCCAGAATGCAGAAAGACCTGAGTTCAAATCTAGCCTCAAATAATATTTACTAGCTGTATGACTCTGGGCAAGTTACCTAACCTCTGTTTGCCTTAATCCACTAGAGAAGGAAAAGCAAACCATTCCATTATCTTTGCCAAGAAAACCCTACACATAGTGTTGTCCACAGGGTCACAAAGAGTCAGCCACAACTGAACAAAAACAAAGAAGACCTTTCTAAATTGCTTCATAAAAAGATGTTTTCCCAAACAAGAGTCTCTCATTTTTCCTTAGTTACAATGATTTTCAGTCTATTTTATCTTTTGAGATCTCTATCCTTTTGTTAAGAACTTTCCCCATAGTCATAGCTGTGAAAAAGTAACTGTCCTGGATCTCATCTTCATTTTTATGGTGTTATCTTTAATATTCAGGATGCATAACCATTTGGGGCTTATTGTGGTATATGGTATAAAATGTTAGCCTAAACCTAATTTCTGCCAAAGTGTTTTTAATTTTCCCGGTTCTTGTCAAATAAAAAAAATCTTCCCCAAGTAATCAATACTCGTGGAGTTAAAGAACACAGAAATATTTTTTCAGTGTTTCTACTTCATCCTCATCTAGTCTGTTTCACTGATCTACTTTTTGATTTTTAAATAAGTATTAGTTTTGATAATTGCTGTTTTATTTTATAATTTGAATGGCTATTATATACTTATATATAATATACTGTCATATACTATATACATAATATACTGTTGTTGGAGCTGGGAATTGATCCAACTATTCTGGATAACAATTTAGAATTATACTCAGAAAGTAACTGAAAGGTCCACATCCTTAGATGATTCAAACTCAAGGGTGGGTTCATAGAAAAAGAGGGGATGGGAGGGGAGGGAAAGGTAGAGGAAGAGAGGGGAGAAGAAGGTTGAAATAGAAACAAAGGCCTCATATACATAAAAAATATTTATTGCACACTTTTTAAAGTAGCAAACACCTGGAAACAAAATAAATCTCCATCAATTGGAGAATGATTTGCCCAACTGTAGTGCGTGAATGTAATGTGGTATGTGAATGAAATGTGATATGTGAATGTAATTATTGCACCATGAGAAATGATGACTTATGAACTCTATGGAGACTCATGGGAAGAATGATACAAATCAATGCAAAGTGAAGGAAACAGAACCAGGAAAATAATATGCAGAATGATTACCAAAAAATGGAAAGAACAAAAAAAAATGAAGCAAAGCTTAATGCTGTCTAATTATAATGACCATGCTTGACCTCAGAGATCAGAAAACGTACCTGCCTTGGGGATCTATGGATGCCACATATACTGTCAGATTCAGTGGATGAATTGGTTAATTTTAAAGAAATCCTTTTTTCCTCTTTCTTTTTTACTCTCTGTTAGAGATTGGTTCACTGGCTATTGGGAAGAAAAGGAAGACTTTTAGAAATGAAATTGATATTTAAAACAAAGATATCAATAAATTTTTTTTAAAAAGATATATCACTAAAAGCTCTCCACAATTTCCCAAAGTTATCCTAGTCTTTTCTACCTCATCAGCTCATTGTCTATCTACTATGTTCATCCAAGATTGATGGATGAATTCTATGAGTTGTCCATGCAACTACACATCAGAGGTACGGACAATAAACTCCTTGTTAAAGGTTTGAAAATTAATTAATTTTTAAAAATTAAACTATTTACTCCTGGTCAGGCACTTATTTTAATCTCCAGAGACAAAAAATAAATTTAAAAGGCAAAGACAGTCCCTGAGTATGAGGAAGTATTATTCGAATTCAGAATGGGAAGGTTTCAAAAACCATATTCTACAGCACATTGCATCCTTATAGTCATACAGATGACTAACAGGCAGAGAGAACACAGGACCCCACTATATTTGTTGTTAGTTGACTATAAAATAATTAAGGAGAAGGTTGATCAGAGGGATTCTACTATGGACCTACATATTGGCACCCTCTTTGATGACAACTGGCAATTCCTAATTGGTTTCCATTGACTGGGGCTACTTCCAAGGTGGATGGCTGACTGAGAATTGTCAGTCTATTGTCACAGACTATTGTCATAGGAGCTGACCCTTCACACTGGTGTACCCACTCTTGTTTGGACTTCTTTTCATCATTCTCTGTTCAGAGGACAGACCAGAGAACAGCAAAGTGGGCCTAGTCCTATGGAGAAGGATGCTTATGCCTGCCCAATTGAAGTTGTCCCAAAGTAGCATGGCTTATCTTGGAGAGTCTCCCAATATACGTACACATTAGATGTCTTCAAACAAAATCTCATGGTCAGGATGGTCAGACATGTTGTCAGCATGAGTTTTGTGTCAGATCCAAGTTGGACTTGGACTAGAAGACCTTTGGGGTGGCTGCCAACACACCAGATATCTGATTCAGATCAAGGTCATCCACTTGTTGGGTCATTGCCAGTTGTGTTCATTTTTGTCTTGCCCCTGAACTTTGATGACTCAGGAAGAGAGAGTGAGGCTGGCAACTTTGTCCAACTCTATGTCCCTTAAAATTAATTCACACTCAAGCCAGGACAGCACCCATGATGTCCTTAGTCATCTTAGAAAATAAAGGACGAGTAAGTACAGTATTTGATTCTAAATCAAAGACCTGAGTTTGAATCTCAGTTCTACTAACTGGGAATCTCAACCAAGTCACTTACATTCCCTGGGCCTCAGTTTCCTTCTCTGTAAAAGGTAGAGTTAGCTAAATCAGGGGTTCTTAAGCTTTTTAATATAATAGACCACCTTGGCAGTCCAGTGAACCTTACTGAGAATGATGGTTTTTATATATATAGTGTTATAAAGGAAGGACAGCTAGGCACAATGGATAGAACACTGGGCCTGGAGTCAGGAATATTAATCTTCCTGAGTTCAAATCTGGCCTCAGACATTTACTAGCTGTGTGACCCTAGGTAAGTCATTTAACCCTGTTTGCCTCAGTTTCTTCATCTG
Organism: Potorous gilbertii; assembly: GCA_028658325.1. Taxonomy (NCBI): domain Eukaryota; kingdom Metazoa; phylum Chordata; class Mammalia; order Diprotodontia; family Potoroidae; genus Potorous; species Potorous gilbertii. The sequence continues at coordinate 681,633,641 of CM053770.1, forward strand.
TAATGTAAGTAAAATGAGCTGGAGAAGGAAATGGCAAACCATTCCAGTATCTTTGCCAAGAAAAGCCCAAATGGGGTCAGGAAGAGTCAGACATGACTGAACACAACTGAACAACAAATTATAAAGGAAACCAGTTAGATTAAAATACAGTTGTCAAAATAGTTCTTAAAATAAATGCATAGATTTCAGATGAAGAACAGCTTTAAACATAAAAACACAAGCCTGGATGTCCCTTCCCCACCCCCGCAAAAGGGCAGGCATTGTTATCAACTCTATAGGCTACTTTTCACACCAGGATTTAATCCTTGGAAACATCTCGGTGAGAACAATTGAGTAGAGTCGAGTGCCTTTAAAAGGAGAAGCCAAGTAACCTCAGATTCGATGTTCACATTGATTTGTCATTCAAGCTCCTCTGCCCAGAGTGCCCCCGGCAATTTGCTAGTGGCCAGCTGGTGCGTATTCAAGTCCTTGCTATTGACAATGGCTCCCATCAGCGCTTGGAAAGCTGGATCCCACATGGACCCTTTAGGGGCCCCTCCTCCTCCTCTTCCCCCAGCCTCCCGAGAAATGTGTCACTTTGCATACCAAGGCGGGTGTGATCAAGATGGACAGCCCCAGAAGTGATGAAAACTCCTCAGATTTCAATGATTAAGCTTCACTGGAGGCCCAGCCACTGGAGTGAAATGCCTGTGGTCCATGCAAGAAAAATTGGAAGGAGGGTTTGCCAAGCAGACCAGCAGATTGTCCTCCAGCTACGGGGCCATGCTGTTAGAGCGGGCAGCTAGCTCCCTTAGAGCCCACAGGAGCATAGGAGCATAGGTTTAGAAAAGGAAGGGACTTCAGAGACCATCTGGTGCTATACTCTCTTTCCTCCCTCCTCATTTTACAGGTGAGGAAACTGAGGCCCAGAAAGGTTGATACAAGACGACAAAAGTGGTAAATGAGAGGCAGGGTCTGAACCTGTCTTCTCTGACTACAACGTCTGTACATCATTCCATTCTAACTCTCCCATTTTACAGGAGAGGAAACTGAGACTTGAAAAAAAGAAGTGAGCAAAAGAGCCCCAGAGACTCACCAAAACCAAGTGGGGGAGCCATGGCGAGGCAGAGGTTTGTCTGCAAAACGTCTGGGGATGGGATAGCGTGGGGTGGGGTTTAGCAACTACAACCTCAACGGGAGTCAGGGTGATGTGGCAATCAGAAGAACTGTTGGGAGTTTAGAAGGTAGCAAAGGATCCAGGGAAAGGACGTGAGCATCTCACCCTTTTCTTCCCTTCTCAGACCTCCCTGGAGTGCTGGGCTTCATCCCAGGTGCCCCCTTTTAGGAAAAAGCTGAAAAGCAATCAAGATGTGGCAAAGGGCAGCAAGAACATGCCAGGGTTCTGAGAAGGACTTAAAAGAAATGGGCGGGTTTTAGCCAGGAGACATAACAGCTGTCTTCCCAGGAGAAGCAGCAGTAATAACCAGCAATTATATAAGGCTTTCAAGTTTACAAAATTATCTCATTTTATCCTCACGACCCTTGGGGGTAGATGCTATTATTACTCCATTTTACAGATGAGGAAACCGAGGCATGGAGAAGCTGATTTGCCCAGAATTGTACAGCTGGGAAGTGACTGAGGTTAAATTTGAACTCAGGACTTTTGCTGGCTCCAATGTTATTTTTTAAATGTATTTCAAAAGTTGTCTCCTTGAAGAAGGATTAGAACCTTTTTTGTGTGTGGCCTGGACCCTTCTGTCAAGAACTGGGAAACCTATGGCCCCCTTCCTAGAATAATGTTTTTAAATTCATAAAATAAAATCCACAAGATTGCAAAGAAGCCCACTGTGTAACAATAAAGCTATCAGAGATATTTTTTAAAAATTTACAGGGTCCTCCCCTGCCCCCAACATAAGGTATATTGTGTTTGACTCTAGCAGAAATAAGAGGAATAAGGGGAAATTAAAAGTTAAAAAATAAATTAAAAAGAGGATTGAAGTATGCCAAGACTTCCTGGGCTACCCCCCTGAGGTAGTATGGGTAACCCTCACTTTGATGAGGATGAGATCTGAACCCCCAAAAGGAAAAGATTATGTCTTTGGAATCAAGATCCCCAAAAGGAAAAGTTCCTGGACTTTCCCACCTGGTTCAGGTGGCTGGCATATACCTGAGGGAAATTGGCCCTTTCCAGTGAATTAACTGCTCTTTCGTTGTCTGCATGTGGCCCCACTCTAGACAGCCACTTTCTTAATTCTATCTAGACCCCTTTTCTATTCCTACAGTCTTGCATATAAAAGATCCATCTAACCTCCATGAAAGTGCTCAGATTCCTTAAGAGTCTGTCTAATGCTTGGATTCCTTAAGAATCTGACCAATATGGCAGATTTTTAGAATCAGGCCCACCTTCTATCAGTGTTCTAACAACCCTTGTCTTTGGCTGAAAGCTTGGGTCGAATTCATTCAGGCAGAACCCACGTATTGCTATTACAGGGTCCCAGCACCCCAAAACCTCAATACCTTGAGGGTCTTTGAGCCTGGATGCATGGCGGTATGGGAGAGAGGACTCTTGTGACTTAGACCTAATAGTCTGGGGAACCTTCCAGCTCTGAGATTCTATGTTTCTGAGAGAGTTAGTGGTGGTGCTAGGACCCTTGGTGACTGACAGCTAGTCCCACCAGATATTACTGCTGTGTTGGACCATTCTCACCATGATATTGCCATGAGCTACTCAGTTACTACAGATCCATTGGAAGGGGAGTTTGGACTTAGCCGTCCCCAAAGTGTATTTACTTTTACAGTGATCTAACAGGTGATATGAGTGTTTTATGTTGCTTTATCACTACTGTCATTTCTTTCACTTAGGGATACTAGGGGGTGCAGTGGATAGATTAGTGAATAGAGCTCCTGCCCTGGAATCAGATAGTAGAGCTGAGTTCAAATGCAGCCTCAGACACTTAACTAGCTGTGTGACCCTGGACAAGTCACTTAACCTTGTTTGCCTCAGCTTCCTCATCTGTAAAATGAGCTGGAGAAGACAATGGCAAACCAGTTCAGTATCTCTGCCAAGAAAACCCCAAAGTTGGACAAAACTGAAATGACTCAACATCTGTTGATGGCTTCTTGTCTTCCTTCCTTTGTTTCTTATGCACTTCTACGGTGAATAAACTATAGACTGTCCCATACCTGGTACCGATATTATATTTTCAGTGTTTCTGGAGTACATAGGGATCCTGTTACCCACATTTAGGGAAACCTAGATCTCCACTATGGACTCAAGCTTGATTTTGGAGATTTTCCTTCAGGAGGAGGCCATGAGCCAAGGAGAATAAGTAATAGTCCCAGGATTGTAGCTAGTCTATGTGAACCCTGAAATCATGGAGGACTCCATGAGATAAATTGACACTCATAGCCTATAACAATGCCCAGTACACAGTTAATGCTTAATATATGCCGATTGTTTGGGCTTCTCTTCAAACATGAGATCACCTGGTCCTAAACCCTTCATTTCACAGAGGAAATAACTGAGGAGAAGGGACATGCTTCGGATCACCCAGGGAGGTGGAGACTAGGTCAAGACACTAGATCCTCTATCTCTTTCAAAGTCATTTGCCCCATCACACAGCCTACCTAATCTACATTGCAATACTTCATCAAAAAGAGGGTGAGGGGGTTCTGGTTTCTTTTTCCTGGCAGGAGGAATGGGAAAGATTAGCAAGCAGAGGTCCTTCCCCTTCAGCCATCACAATTGGGTCAAGGGTGTTCTGGTTCACTGAATACTCTGGTTAACTAAGAGTTAATGTGCCCATCCCCCATACATTACTCATTTTCAAATAATTAAAAGAAAATTATAATAATCATAACTGGCTTTTAGAAAGACATTTACAACCTTAAAAAGTGCTTTCAAATACATTGGCTTATTTAGAATTTATTGGAGAGAGCTGGGAGGCTTAGTGGGTACCACCCTGGACTGGGAGTCAGGAAGGACTTGAGTTTGAATAGTCTTTCGGAAATTTGCTACCTGTATGACCCTGGGCAAGTCATTTAACCTCCATCTCCCTCAGTTTCCTCATCTGTAAAATGGGGATGATGAGAGCATCTATCTTACTGTGAGCATCAAATGCCATATGGAATGAGTTTAAAAACCTTAACGAGCTGTGTAAATGCTCTCCTTATTATTGCCCCTGTTTCAGTAATGAAAATACTGAGACTCAGAAGGGCTAACCGAATCCCTGGAAGGCTTCACCTTTTCTGACAGGGACCCTTCTCTCCCCTCCTACCTGGGCTATAACTGCCCGAAGGCTGGCCTGCCTCTCTCCCCTCCAATCCATCCTCCAGTCAGCAGACAAAAGGATTTCCCTAAAACCTGAGTCTAATCACATCCACCCTCCACCTCCCCTAAACTCCCTAACACATACAAACTGCCCTATATGGCATTCAAGGCTCTGTGTAGCCCAGCCCCTCCTGCCCGTTACTCTCCAACACATTCTCTTTGATTCAGATACGTCACCCTCCTGGTTGTTTCACAGACAAGACAATTGTCTCTTGGCATTTTCTCTAAAGCCGTTCCCCATGCTTGGAATGTTCTCCTTCTTCCCTGTGACTACTGACCTCCCTGACTTCCTTCAAATCCCAACTAAAATCCCACCTCTGACAGAAACCTTCCCTCCATTCATTATTTCCTATTTACCCTGTCTGTATTTATAATTTCCTTTGTATATATTTATTTGCATGCTGCACCCCTCCCTCATTAGATTGTAAGATTCTGGGGGAAATCAACTGTCTTTTCCCTCTTTTTGTATCCCCAGGGCTTAGCACAGTGCCTGGTACATTGTAGCCACTTAGTAAATGTTTACTGCATTTAATTGTATCCAGAGGAAATAAGCTAGGAAAGGTTCTAGAAACCAAGTGATCTTTAATTCAGTGCAATTTAATTCACTCCAAATCCAACCAACATTTATTAATCACCTGCTATATGCAAGCATGATGCTCAACCTGGGGATAGAATGGTAAAACACAACATGAAACCAAGCGAAAAACAGTCCCTGCTCTGAGAGAAAGAGCTGAGATATTACGACCTGAGAACACCAAGTCAACAAGTATTTACTTAGATTTTCACAGTCTTGGTCACAAGAGTTGACATTCTAATGGAGGAAGACCACACAAAAAAAGCAAGGTGGGATAAGAAGGAAGTGGAAAAAGTCGGGAGATGAATGAAGACCTAGATGGCCTGATCACTTTCCTTAAAATGGAGAGTCTGGCACTGATCAATCAGAAGTCTGGGAGAAACAGACCAATCAGGAGAAGGGGCCTCCGAGGGTGCAGTGGATTTCCAAGGTGAGAAGATGCTGAAGCATAGTGGAGAAAGTCCATAGAGTCAGGATCAGAGTCTGGAGAGAATAAACAGGTAAATAATAAAAGTCCTTTGGAGAGGATGATGGGAAAAGCCCTCTCTGTTTATCCTAGATTCTGCATCAGACTGTGTGAATACTAAAGATCTCCCTTCCTGCTGGGGAATAGAATTTGAGTGAGGGGAGAAAACTACCAACTATGAGATCAGAAAGACTTCTCCTATGGGGGTGGACTCCTGAGTGGAGTCTTGGCAGAAGCTGAGGAGTCTAAGTAGAGATGGGGAAGGAGTGTGTCCAGGCATTTAGGTCGGGCTGCCAGGATAGCCTAGAGGCTGCTGAATTCAGGGACCAGCTTAGTTTGGCTAAATGTAGCTGCAGAAAGTTTAAAGGAATTGGGTTTGGTCTAGAAAGGGCTATCATAAAACAATATAATAATAAAAATAGCATTTATGAAATACGTTAAAGTTTGCAAAATGCTTTTCTCATTGGATCCTCACAACAACTTGCGGAGGTAGGTGCAATTATTAACTGCTTTTTGTTGATGCTCAGTCATGTCCAACTCTTGGTGACACCATCTTGGGTTTCCTTGGCAGAGATACTGGAGAGGTTTGCCATTTCCTTCCCTTGCTGATTTTAGAGATGAGGAAACTGAAGCAAACAAGGTGAAGTGACTTGCCCAAGGTCCAGACAGCTAGTAAATGTCTAAGGCTGGATTTGAACTCAGGAAGATGTCTTCCTGAGCGCAAACCCAGCACTCTGTGCATTAATGCACCACTTAGCAGCTGAGGCACTTCCTGATTTCAAGTGCCCCTGTCCCCCTTCAACTGTTGCTGGACCCTTGACTTAGTACCTTCTTCAGGAGTTCTACTTCTTCTCAGCCACTAGCTGACTGGGCAAGTGAGTTCACTTCTCTAGGCCAAAGTTATTATTCTGGTTAAAAAAAAAAAGATGTGTAAATGTGGATGAATGGGGGAAAAAAGTACCTATGACCCACTTTTAAGTTTTATCCACATGAACACTTTAAAACAGTAAAGTTATTTGCTGGTTTCCAGGGTGTAAATGGTCACACTGAAATTTACAAGTCCACTCTCTTTAGTCGACCCAGGTTGACTCTAGCACCCTGCTCCTGATAAACAACTGATTACCCCACTTTTCCACTTATTCGTGGTTCTTCTCATGGGGAACTCCAAGGATCCTCTGAAGCTTTGCTGTTTTCTTCATTCATTGAGCTATAGGCAAAATAGCTTTGATGTATGCACACACACACACACACACACACACACACACACACACACACACATTTGGTTTCCTACTCTTCACAAAGTGGTTTCCAAAAATAAGTCACATCCCTCTGACTGTGAAAACCCCCAAGTTCCCAAACTCAACAAGAGACAGGCCATGGAATTCCAGATGTTTTGCCTCGCAGTATTTATCTGTATACTGTTTACATTTATCTTTTTTCCCGTCAAACCAGGGCTTTTTAAAATGGTTTACTGTGTATCATAGATCATTTCAACAAGCGGGCTAAGAGGGGAAATTGAAGAGGGCGTGAGTACCGGGTGACATATGCTCCCAAGCGACGTCTCTCAGGCAGTCTTTTCCGAGAGCCACATTTTCAAATAAATACCCAGGATAAATAAATACCCCAAGTATGTGCATACAGTTATGACAATGCCCTTTCTGGGTGAAGAGAACCGTTTGTTTAGCCACAAGGGCAGGACCCTTTGGGGAGAGGAGGGTGGCCTGTCACGGGGCCTGCCGTGGAATGTGGACAGAAAGTTCTCTTCCTGCTGAAAGAGAGAATAGGACCAGACTCCTAAGCTTGGCTATTGAAAGTCAGCTTGAGAGTCTTCTAAACAGCCATGCAGTCATGAGATCCTAGGCTCATGTGCTACCTTTGACACACCCTGGCTGTCTGAGCTGGCCAAGGTTAACCCCTCAGTTCCCCAGGCACAATTCTCTGACTCTAAGTGACAAACAAGCTGCTGATACGTACTAATAGAGGGAGATCCCACCTTGGGTGCTGCCAACACTGATGAAATCATAGGTTTACAATAAATAAAAAGATAAAGATGATAGATCGAAAGACAGACAGATAGACAGACAGACAGACAGACAGACAGACAGATAGATAGATCAGTCCAGGGAAGATTTTAAAAACGGAATCTCTTTTATCCTAACCTCCCTTTGTTAATAATAGCTTAGGGAGATAGCTAAATAAATTATAGTACACAGATATAAGAAATTATTACATTGTAAGAAACAACAAATATGAAAAAATTAGAGAATCCTTGGAAGATATGGACTGATTTGAAGTGATTTCAGCATTGTGGCATCATAGATTTTTAGCTGCAAAGGACCCCAGAGGTCATTTAGGCTCACCCCCCTCCTCCTATGGAGAAGGAAACTGAAACCCAGAGAGGTACATAGGTATAAATGGGAGAGGCAAAATAGCAACCTGAACAAAAGTGGAGGGCTAAAGGTGCGGATTAACGAATATGCTGTCAGACTCACTGACATGTTGGTTGATTTAGCTGATCTCTTTTTTCCTTTCTTTTAAAAAATTCTTTGTTAAAAGAGAGCACTTACTGGATAGAGGGAGAATCCCCCATATGGAAAAAAGAGGGTATAAAGAGAAAAATTTTAATAGTACCTATTTATATAGTGATCCTTAAGCAATTCTCAGCTCAGAACCTAAAAAGACTTGCTGCCAGATGTCCATGGTAGGTTGTTGTCCTTTGTACTTGAAGAAGACCGAAATGACATCACTAAGTTGCAGTTATGGCACAGTGTGTCCCACTGTGGCTGATCAGACCAACATGGGCTCAAAAGACTCTACCACAAATAGTTCACATGAACATTTGGAGTAGAGATTTCTCTAAATTTGCATATCTTCATGTTTCTTTTGAGCTACTACAAGTCTGCTACACTCAGATAGCTCAGTGCCTTCTTTGATGAGGGCACACCATACTGGGCAATCTTGTGCCAGTGCCTCCCATGTCACTCAATTGATTCCAAAGTTCTTCAGAAAGACCTTGAGAGTATCCTTGTATCATTTCTTTTGACCTCTTGTTCAGTCATTTTTGACTCTCCATGACCTCATTTGGGGTTTTCTTGGTGAAGACACTGGAATGGTTTGCCATATCCTTCTCCAACTCATTTTATAGGTGAAGAAACTGGAGCACACTAGGTCAAGTGACTTGCCCAGAGTCATACAGCTCATAAGTTTCTCAGGTCAGCTTTGAACCTGAGAAGATGAGTCTTCTTGATGCCAGACCCAGTGCTCTATCCACTCTGCCACCCAGCTGCCCCATATACATACATATATATATATAATAAACACAAAAATTTGAAACAAATGATTGAGTTGGGCAGGGATACCTTGAAGTGGATCTACCTAGGAGCTTTTATACCTCTTTCTCCTTCCCATTTCATTTTCATCAGAGAATGTAAAGAATCCCAGGGTTAAGAATGAGGTCAGAACATTATCTACCCTCAGAGAAACACAGGACAAACAAGTAGAGTACTGCCTTGCATAGATGCATATGAATGTATATGACTATGAGTATGATTATGGATATCTAAGTATATGTATGTATATGTGTGTGTGTATGTGTGTATCTGTACTTAATTGAAGACTTCTTGGGGGAGGGAGGGAAGGAAGGGGTAAAATAGAACAAAGTAAAAAGTGCGTAACTTGGAACAAAAGAAAACTTACAAGGAAGCAAAGAAAAGATGGACAGCTCAGAACACAATGCATATATTTATTATGTAGGTTTTCTTGAAATGTAAATTTATTGCTGTATATTTTGAATCCTCTCTTACATTCTGTTGCACACATGGCAATGCTTTTTTCTTTTTTCTTTCGTATTTCATTTTATGTTTCTGTTTCTTTTCTTATTGTGTAATTAAGTTTTAGTATTTAAGTTTAAAATAAATTAATTTTTAAAAAAGAAAGAAGTTAGGGCCTTAGACTCAGATGACCTCAGCAGTTTGTAGAAAGGAAAACCCCCTGAAATATGGCCCCATTTTACTGGTTACATCTCCACACATAGGCCATGGTAACACACATTCTGTATGTGGGATCTCTCTACACATCAATCAAATATTTATTGTGCCAGACACTGTGCTAAACTCTGGACTTGCAAAGAAAGCAAAAACAGTCTCTACCCTCCAGGAACTTACATTCTCCTGGAGGAAATGTCATATAATTAAATAAAGATAAATACGGAGTGGGTAGAAGACATCCTTAGCTAGAAAGGCCCTAACATGTGCCCTGGTCACATGCATTTCCTAGGTAAAACGAAGGGTCTGGATTCAATGGCCTCTACAATTCTTTCCAGCTGTAAATTCATGCTCCTCTCCTCCTATATGTCTGCCTATCCATGGCTGGTCCCCAGATGTGTCCATTCATCTCAGTGAGGATGTGTTTCTGTAAAAAGTGTGACAACAGTCACACTTGGGGGGGAAGTAGAAATTTCTATTGCTACTTTTCTACTATGTGATTTCACTAAATACCTGACCATTTAACTAATTGTATCCTCTGACTGACTAGTAAAAGTAAACACATAAATGGGGGCTCATGAGCTATGGACTTTGGAGTGGATTGGATCCAAGTGTATCTGAACATTTACTTCCCTTTCCTTTCTCCCCCAGAAACCAAGGTCATCTCTGCAGGGTGTAAAGGCAGCATAGACCTATCAGCACGGATGGTCTGGCTTCTTTCTTCCCTTTCCCTGTTCCTCTAGAACCCTGGACTGCCCAGAACTCATCCCAATCAATACTCACATCACATAGGCTCTCATGACCCCTCACCATCTTGGTCACTCTGTTCTGAACTCCCTCAGGCCTTTCCTAAAATGATCACCTCATTTCCAGTGGGATCTGACCAGGGCAGGGTCCAACAGGATTGTCATCTCAGGAGTTCTGAACATGGTCACTCTCAATTCATCCTCTTTCTCCTCGTAACAACCAGTATGATCCAAGCACACCAGTCATGTGTCAGAGTAATTGAGGCCCCTGGTAGCCATCGCTATCCAGGCAATATCTGCTTTTTCAGCTGTCTGTGAATTTTGCTCTTTCTTGGAGCAAGGATGGGGCTATAAGAGATGCATCATTTTGGTGGGTAGAAACCATTGGATTGAATGGAAAGGCCCTTTCTCCGGCCAAGATAACTTTCCACCAAAGATAGCACATCAGCCTTTCTACTGACACTGCATTTGACTAATTGATCTTTTCCCTACCCCTCATCTATGGACCTTTTCCAAAGCATGTATCTCCACCACCCTCCTCCCCCATAAAAGTGAAGAGGCCTCATGTTTGGAAAAACCTTCTAACCATTAGAGCTGACCAATAACCAATGGTGGTGATGAGTCTTCAAAGAAATGCTTAGATGCCCAATGACCAGGAATATTCTTGAACACTGATTAGATATTTGGATTAGATGCCTTGGAAGACCTTTAAAATTTGAGCTTCTGTGGAAAAACTTGGTTTCTTAAGCATGGTATGTGTTATAATCAATCATTTTCCGGTCATGTCCAACTCTTCTTGACCCCAATTTGGGGTTTTCTTGACAGAAATGCTGGAGTGGTTTGCCATTTCATTCTCCAGCTCATTTTACAGATGAGGAAACTGAGGCAAACAAGGTGAAGTGACTTGCCCAGGGTCACACAATTAGGAAGTGTCTGAGGCCAGATTTGAACTCTGGTCTTCCTGATGTTAGGTTCAGCATCTATCCACCTAGCTGCCATAATGTTCAGGGCCTCTCCAAACTTCAGATGAGTCATCGCAATCCTCCGGAGACCTTGGCTAAGGGCAGAGGCCAACACCAATTCCATTCCCCAGATATTCCCCAGCACTGACCTAGACACTGCGAAAGAGAAAAGTATAAACGGTGGCTTCAGCGGGAGTGAGAAGGCCTTGTGGCATCTTTCTCCCTTCTTGAGCACCATGTCATATCATTTTATGCTTTGGCTCAGTTATAAATGAGGGGAGGCGATGCAATGGACTGATGCGATAGATGATGCTCAAGGTTTGTTGGGTTTTTTTAACTCTAGCTGATAAATACTCCTCCTCCTGTCAACCCCTCCCTTAGAGCTACAACTGCAGGGCCCTAGCCCAACCCTGGGCAGCACGCCCACTGCAGCTCCTAAAGCACATTTTGGGTGCTTATATTCCAGAGATAATTAAAGTACTTTGTGCAGTTGGGGGACAAGAACACAAAATAGGTAGCGTTTGTACAGCAAGGTTTATATAGCTGTTTACATAGACTATCCCATTTGAGTCTTCTATCTGCCCTGGAGGTGGGGGTGGGGGGCATCCTCAGTCTTCCTGATGGCTCCAGAGGAGAGAGTGAGACTGGTGACTGCCCAGCCCTGCCTCACTTAAATCCAATTCACATGCATGTCATGGCCTCGCCTTCCTGATGTCCCAGTCCTCTTGGAGAATGAACAAACAACCTACCCTGGGAGGTAGGTGCTGTTATTGTCCACTTTTTACAGAGGGGGAAGTTGAGGCTGAGGAACAATCATTGATTTGCCCAGTGTCTGAGGCCAGATTTGAACAGTCCTGGGCAGTTAGAGAAAGGGATAGAGAAACTGCCCTGGAGTCTGGAAGACTAGTCGTCCTGAGTTCAAACCCAGTCTTGTATACTTCCTAGCTGTGTGACCCTGGGCAGGTCACTTCACCCTGTTTGTCTCCGTTTCATCATCTATAAAATGAGTGGAGAAGGACATGGCAAATCATTCCAGTATCTTTGCCAAGAAATCTCTAAACGGGGATTCAGAGAGTCAGACACAACTGAACAACTCCCTCAGTCTGGTCTGGAACCCTCTCCCCTGTGCCTCTGATACATTTCAATCCCCTCATTTTGCAAGTGAGGAAACTGAGGCAAAGGGACAAGAGATAATTTGTCATTGGTCAGCTACTCAGTAGCACACCAGGGCTGTGTAAAGTTTAAATGGCCCCAAAGTCCCTTCCGATTTTTAGATGCTGGGAATTGACAACCCAAAAACCCTAAAAGTGACCCTCCGGCAAGACAAGCTTTGTAAGGCAGAGGACTTGCCTTCAAGGTGTTTATTATCTTCTCTCCCAAAGTCACTGATTTTAGAGCCCTAAGGAACCTTAAGTCAGCTACTCAGATACCCTTGTTTTACAAATGAAGCCCTCCCACTTGGCCTCAGTTTCTTCATCTGCAAAATGAGGAGATCAGACCCCATGATCACCGAGGGCCCTTCTAGCATGAGACAGCCTCTCCTCCAAAGACCTACTTACCTTAGGGAGACCTTTGTGGACCAGGCACAACCTGTCCTAGGGTTCTCATCTTTGAAATGGACACATCACAGTCAAACTTTCTCTTTCCCCTGGTTATTATAGTGAAACTGATTCACCCACCCCAAAGTGCTCCAGAGATGGATGGGTGTGAGTGTGTGTGTGTGTGTGTGTGTGTGTGTGTGTGGTTGTTGCTATCACTGTTCTCTTCCACCTCAGGTACTGGATCTCACCTTTGCCCCCATCTTTCCCCACCTTCCCATCATCCCCCCCTCCTGCCCCCAGCAGCCCAGTGCCTAGCACACAGAAGGTGCTTAATGTTGGCTGAACTGCATTGAACTGCCTGCGATCCCATGGCCAGAAGGTGGTGGTTTATCTTTGAACTTGAGTCTCTTCACCTCAGGTACAGTCTGCTAGGGAATTCCTCCTTGTTCCCTCCATTCACCAGGGCTTTCTGCCTCCTCTAACGACATCGCATTGAATGTGGACATGCTGTTCTGGGGGCCTCCAGCACATTTTGCAGACACCCTGTGGGGAGTTTGCGGGATGGTTAAGATTACACCAGACGGGCAAGTGTGGCTAGGTTACAATCTGGATCACTGGAGGGAACGTCCACACCAGTCAGACCTCAAATCTATCTTCAGTATTTGAGTACACACAGTATACACACACTCAACAGAGTATAAACATAGTAGAGTTGAGATGGTAAACAGGATTGTTCAACTACTCATATCTGAGGCCAAGTGGAAAGATCAGTGAGTCTGAAGTCAGTAAGACCTCAATTCAAATTTAGTCTCAGACTCTTACTAGCTGTGTGACCCTGGCCAAGTCACTTAACCTCTGTCTGCCTCAGGTTCCCCACTGTAAAATGGGACTTATAATAACACCTACCTTGCAAGTTGTTAAGAATAAAATGAGATATGTGTACAGAACTTAGCATCATTCCTAACACATAGTAAGTGCTGTATAAATGTTAGCTACTATTACTAACTCTGCCTAGATGGCTTTCTTGGAACAAACGTTCCTCCTTTGTTTGGGAAGATATAGCAAAGACTCCGTGGTTCTCCCTATCTTGCTTACTTCAGAGTCACTAGTCAGGGACAACACCTCCTTCCCTCCCCCCAAAGTTGTCTTCCTCTTTCCTCTAAGTGCACTCAGACTAGAAAAGACTTGTGGCTACAACTGTTTTTAAAGACAAAGTAAATGTTTTAAAACTCAGAAATGTAAACAGACTTTCTGCTATGCACAGGGAAAGACTCAGGCTTTGGCAGAGGGAAACAGGGAGAAGATTCTGGCTTACCACCTTGGGGGTGGGTGGGATGGTGAGTGGGGAGAGGTGAGACAGATCCAACCGCAGGGCATCTGTCCCCCACTCCATCTTCAGCCCATCCAGCTAAGCAGCCCCCCTCCCGGGGCAGCCGCCTCTGCCCCATTTCCCTTCTCCTTGCTCCATTTGGTTTCTTACCATCACCCTTTCTTGGTGTTTCTCTACCAAGATCTTAGATCCCTCTTCCAAGCTAAAGGCTCCTCCCTGGATTAAATAAATGAACTACTAAAGATAACCCGGAGGTACAGCCTGTCCTGCATCCTATAACGCTGCTTCTTTTCTCACTCCAGGGCCTTGTTTATATCTCATAAAGGGCCAGCCCAGGGTGGCTAACCTGCAGGACCCCAGTTTGACAAGTACTTTCATATATCTTCATCAGGATTCATTTTTTAGGGTAGGTCTATGAAAACCCAAATCACTCACAAGATAGGACCCCTGTGGGCAGGGAGCGCTGCAGTTTTTCCTTTGTGTAACAGAGGCTTAGATGCTGGACTCCATCCTTAGAATCACATTTCTTTGAGAGTGAAAGCTGTTTCCAGGGGTTAGAACAGTACCCAGCATGTAAGTACCTGGTAGGCACTTGTTATTGACTGACTACTTTGTTTTCAAGTGCTCAGATACGTGTTAGCTGTGTTACCCTGAGCAAGTCACTTAACTCTGTTTGCCTCAGTTTCCTCATCTGTAAAAAGAGTTGGCAAAGACAATGGCAAACCACTCCAGTATCTCTGCCAAGGAGACCCCCAAGGGGGTCACAAAGAAACGGACACCACTGAGCAACAACTTTGCCTATTTTGTATCCTCAGTTCTTAGCACAGGGCCTGGTACATAATAAGTGCTTAATAAATACTTTGTCTCACTGTTCTTTCATCTGTGTGTGTGTGCGTGTGTGTAGCTAGCTACATACATGTGTATATACATATATACATATATAATCTAGCTAGCTAACTTTCATGTCTGAGTCTCACTATATTGGCATCCTTAAAAACCAGCTATGGTTGGTAATTTTTTTTTTTCTGATCAGGATCTGTGATTTCATTGGCATTCCCTCTCTATTAATACAGATGGAAATGCTCTGTACCTTGGACTCTTAGCTTCCTGGGGGCACTCAAAGGTTTAAAGTGACATACCCAGGATCACAGTCATGGCATATATATATATATATATATATATATATATATATATATATATATATATATATATATATATATATAAGAACTTGAACCCAGGTATTGTTGGTTAGGCTTGACTTGGGCCAGTCCAGCAGTGGAAGTCCAGGACTTGGAATGAAATGAGCCACACTGAGAGTATCTGATGGTTAACAAAAGCAAGCTTACTTATCCATATCTGGGAAAGAGTACTCAGCAAGGATCCAGCATTGAATGGGTGGAGCATGGCTTCCCTGCCTGGTGTACGTCATGCTGGTGTGTGACCAGCCCCCAATCTATGTGTAAATGGTACATCTCCTTCCTTCACCTGGTAAGTCCATGGTAAGTTGCTTGAGAGCATAAACTGATTTGTTTTATCTTTTTATTCCCAGGCCCTAAAAAAGGGGACCAGCACCTAACTCAGGCCATTGTAATGGGCACTTCAAACATGCTTTTTGTAGGAGGCAGTGGGAGAAAGAAAAGATTTGGAAGTGGAGGACCTGAGTTCAAATTCCGACTGCCATTTACTGTGAGACCTTGGGCAAGTCATATGTCTCTTAGTTTCCTCATCTGCAAAATGGAGGCCTTGGACTAGATTTCCACAGGGCTAGAGGACTCTGGAGGACTTTCTATTCTATCAGAAATGTTACACTGATAATCTAGGTTCAAATCCCAAGCTCGGCCACCTACCACCTGTGTGATCTTTGGGACCTTCCTGACATCTTCTTTCTCATCTGTAAAACGGGATGGGGGTGTAGGGGGGATTGAACTAGCCCTCCTTTGGGATCTCTTCTGCCTGATGTTTTGACCCCCTTAAAAGATGATTCTTACTCTAAGTCCTATGCGTTTGTTCCGGCATTTGAAGGGTTAATGTGCTGCCCCCTAGTGGATTTTGGACACCCTGCAGGACCCCACAACTCCCAAAGGCTGACTAGGCGTGGAGAGAGTGTCTAGTTTGCAAAGAAAAGTCCTGAGACGGCCAGAGGTCGGTACGCGGCATTGTGGCTAGCCTCGGGCTCTCCCAGCTCACTTTTGGGTACCAGACACCCTCTGCGCTGTTACAGCCCTCTCCTGCCCCGCCTCCCCCACCATCTCTTTTGGGGTAAGGTTTCTAGGGCCTGTCGGCTAGAGGCCTGAGGCCAAGTAGACCGAGGCGGGCGAGCATTGTACCCCCCGTTCCCCTCCACCGAGGGCTCCTCCAGCTGTGCCCCCGTTTTGATTTTGATGTATATTTCAAGGGCGCCGTTCCCAGCAGGGGCACATTTTTACCTCGGGAACCTATTCACGCGAGTCGTCCCCTCCCCCCCGGCACGGAAAGTTCTCCGGGGGGCTTGGATTGCACAAATACTTCCTCTAGGTACAGCAAGCTTAGGGGCCCCGAGCGCCGGACAACGCTTAGCAACCTGAGCTGGGAGAATGTCCCGAGCGGAAGGATGGAACGCGGCCGCCCGCCACGGCCGCCCTCCCTTTGTTCCACTTGGCAACAATGTTGCACGGGGTGTCTGGCTCCTCCGGAAAGTTTGCGGGTTTTTCATGAGGGCTTGGGGCCGCGTGGGGGGCTGTGCAGCCAGCCGTCTCTGCTCTCCACCCCCGGCCCCCGCCCCAGTGGTGCAGGGTCTCTGTGTGTCTGTTTTCCCCTGCAGTGCAGGGGTAAGCTGTCTGGAGGAGTGAATTGTGGACTGCGGCAGATGTAGCTCTTTCTATTTCAATTGATTTTCAGTTAATAACTTTTAACCTCCTGAACCACTAAGGCTGGGTGTGTGGTTTATGCATCGAGGAGAGGAGCTCGCGCGATGGAAACTACTGCTGTTGCCTACATCTCTCAGTGCCCGCTAATTGCCGGAGAACCAATCAGGACGTTCCCGAAATCAGCCAAAGCCTTACCTAGCCCAGTTTGTATTTTTTTTTTAAGCAAACCATATAACAACTCCCAAACAGGTCTCTGATCTGTCAGGGGCTTTGTGGATTTATTCTCCAGTATAACTCCGTGGGGAATGGAGGAGGGAGAGGAGAGCAGCTGCCCACAATGCACTTCGTTGTGTCAGCAACAGCAAACCAAATTAAAATGGGACTACACTTTTTCATCCTTTTTCCTTGGCAGCTCCGGCTCACCATTCTCCCAGCTGGGGCTTGGAGAAAACTGGAGAAGGGGACCTTTCCAGCTGTGACACTTGAATGAGTGGGCACCTGGGAGGGGGAGGCGAGGCAGGGCTGGGGGAGTGGAGTTGACATACTTTGCATTTTGCTTAGAAGCTGAAGTTTGAAGCAAATCCATCTCCACACCCGGGTGGGTAGCCCACTGCAGCGGGGAGCAGTGGAAAACGCTGAGCTGGGAGTCATGGGACCTGGGTTCAAATCCCAGCATTACGGTTTATACTACTTATATAACAAGTCATTTGACTTTTCTGGGTCCCAATTTGTCATCCATTAAAAGAAAGGAGGTGGTCCCGCTGGCCTCTGAGCTCCCTTCTAGCCCTGCATCAATCTTTGATCCCTCTCTCCTCATTCACCCACACCCGTGACACACCTAGTTACTCCACAAACTATTGAGTCAGTCGACTGGTATTGATAACGCACCCATAAGCCAGAAATAGGAGAAGTCCCAAGTGCTCAGCGTAAGTTCGGTCCAGCTTCCTGCCCTGGAGCCTGGGCCGGGAGATTGCCTACAGTGAAAAGAACAGGGGTTTTGGAGACAGAAAACACTGGTTCAGATTCCAGCTCAGCTGCTTACGGTCTGCATGACTTTGGCTGAACCAGAACTTTTCTGAGCCTCATTTTCCTCACATGTAAAAGAAACAGTGCTTGGTCTTTGAGCTTGCTTCCAGCTCTAAACTTACGCCCTTATAATCCTAAAAACTAATAATACCAAATATAACGAGATGAGGACAAAAGAAAGCAGCCCAGCTCTGATAACACCTGGCAATTATGAGTGAACATGAGCAAATCACTTGACTTCTGAGCCACAGTTTCCACAGCTGTAAAATGGGGTTACTAATACCTGTGATGCCTCTCTCACAGGGTTGTGGGGAGGATAACACTTTTTAAACCTTTGATTAGAGAGGCAGGGTGGGACAGAGGAAAAGACCACCAACTCTAAATCGGAAGTCTTGGGGTGTCTTGGGGTTCAATCCTGCCTCAGACACTACCTGCGTGATCTTGGACAAGCCTTTTCCCTTCCCTAGCACCGACTTTCATCATTTATAAAATGAGGGTAGATTAGATGGTCTCCGAGGGTCCTTCCAATTCTAAGAACTAGAATTCTATAGCTAGTGTTCGTGTAGAGCTTGAAGGTTTACAAAGCCTTTCCTCACAAAAACGCCGTGAGATTGATACCATCAGTATTTTTTTCATAATTGGATCTGTGACTTCATTATACACACACACAAACCTATATATATGCAAACATATATACAAACAAATATACATATATACAAAACATATATACCATATGTGTTTATATCATATAGATGTATACATGTTTTTATATGTGTGTATGTGTGTCTAACTCTTTATAAGAGTTGTCTGCCAGTCTAATCAATGCCAATTTCAAGATGAGGATGGAAGCACAGAGGGTATAAACGACCAAAATCACACCACTACTAAGTGTCAGAGAACAAGACAAACCCAGGACTTACTGTGGGTGGCATTACTACAGCAGTAAATGCTGTAATGGCCAGATTGGAAACCCCAGGCTAGAACCTAGTGACCTGGCCCAGAGTCTGGATTCCTGCTCTGCTGCTCACCATTTCTTATTGCCCCTGTGAAGTGAGTTCTGAGGTAGAAGTTATTACTTCCATCTGGGCAGCCCAGAGATGGTTTCATGAAGGAGGTGAGATCTGAGAGGGGCCTTGAACCATGAGTATAGTTTCACCAGAGACAGGTAGGATGAAAATCACCCAAACACAGATTTGAAATCAGGAAAGCACTCGATGTGCTCAGGGAATAGCTAGTAATAACCTTTTACAAGTGGCTCACAAGTTTGGTAGAGCAAGGATGAACCTCCCCATTTTATACATGAAGAAACTGAGGCAAGGAAAGGTGGAGCATGGTCACAGGTCACACAAGTGATGAGGACTGAATAAGCATTGAATTGACATGTTCTGACACTCCAAATTTTCATACCACGTCTCATTGGAGCTACAGGATCTGGATTCTGATTCCAGCTCTGTTCTTTCCTGTCTGACCTTGGAGAAGTCACTGTAGCCTCTCTGGCCTTGATTTCCTAGCTGGCCTCTGAGGTCTACTCCAGATCCAGTCCTCTAGAAGGTGGTCATCCAGCTAGGATGATTTAGCATGGCCTAAATCAGGACAGAAAGGGATTTCCAGCCAGGTTGCAGAGTTCCTTGAATGTCAGATGAAAGACTTTGGACTGTATTAAGTAGTTGGGAAAGTTGGGGGGCAGAGTTATAACTAGGGTGGGGTGATCTGAGCATTTGTCCCATGTGCCAAATGTTAGTGGGGTCTGGCAGCAGATGTTTCTTCATCGGGTACAAAGAACTGGTCTTAACATCTTATTAGCAAGAATAATTGGGTAAAATAGGAAGTCATTCTGTGCTGCACTTTCCCAACCTGTGACCGGATCCCAGATGCAGGTCTTTCTAGATCCAGACCAATATTCTTACTGTCCCAGAAATGGCTTCACTAGCCATGGACTCATCTTGTCCTGTGGTCTTCATTCTTCCCTATATGGTTGATGCCCCAGAGCCTCACAATACCCCTCTGCCATAGGACCCTGCATCCTAAGATCCAAGTTCTCTCCCCAGTGTCTCTCCTCCAGCACCTGTGAATTGGTTGTGAAAGTGCCCATATCTGTGATCCTCACTTGGGACCCTGAATGGTAAATTATGGCTTTTGAAATCTTCAAGGATTCTTGAAGGGGGTAACAGGACCCAAACTGGGCTTTTGCAAGTTCCATCTGCTTGTCCTGTGTAGGATAGATGAATGGGGAGAGACAGGACGAAGGCAGGGAAGGAGGCAGTGGCAATGATCTTCCAAAAAGAAAATAGGTTTGCTCAGGTGATAAAGTCATCATGGAAAAGCTTATAAAATAAGCTCTTATTTATAGCTGCTATTCCAACATAAACATAGTAGTTGGAAGTGAGAAAAACACTAAAATCATTTTTCTTTAAAAAGAAAACTAAAACTCCAGTCCATTGTTAGACATACTTCCTTGAAAGTTCCTTGAAGTCTATTTTCTTTCCAAAAATGAAGCACCCACTCTCTGGAGGAGAGGTGCTTGAGAGAGCTGGGCTGCTGAGAATAGATTACTCTGGAGGAAATCGGAGTTTTCCTGCACCGTTTTAAAATGTGGATCCACACCTCCACGGACTTGGTAAATGCGGGAGAGGAGAGAAAGAATACATACTGGGAATTGGCCAACAATGACACTATGAATGAGCTCAGGACAAAATTCCCAAAGCCCAAACTCCCCCAGTCTCTGGAGGAGTGCTCCAGAGCCAGTCCTTTGTTCACTGTTTTAGAATTTGTATTTGAGGTCATGAGATTATAGGATCAGAAGTTTCTGTCTTGAAGGGACCCTGCAAGTCATATGATCCCACCCCTCCTTTGATAGATCTTAGGATGATAGACTAGACCTGGGAGGACCCTGGAGGCCGTGCCCCTCATTTTAAAGAGTAGAAAATTGAAGTTCAGAGAGTCTATAGATGAAGTCACATAGGAAGTCAGTGGCAGAGATGGAACTTGAGTCTGGGTCCCCTGATTCCAAATAAAGCAGTCCTACCACTGTAATCCACTGCTTCCAAGAGAAAGGTAATAAAGGAAGCTATCAATGTCGCTTTTCTTACAGTATTTCAAGCAGAGACTTGTCTGGTAGGAATTTCTGTGAAATAAATCTTATTTTTCCATCGTAAGTCAGAGATGTATTTCTTATGGGAAGCAAGTGGAAAACTCATCATTAAGATGATGTCCAGTTCAGAGAAAACATGTCCAGCCTATAGCCTGACACACAGTAGGTACTTAGTAAATGCAAATTGTTTGAGTGATGGATGAGATAGATCTTGACTGCCCTATTTTTGGAGCTCATTGTGTTGTAAAAAGCATTCCAGTGGTCTCTGAAGCATATCAGCTTTTCTGTGTCGGTGCATGCTAGGAATCCTATTCTCCCTTCCCAGGTCACTTTTCCTTTGGAATATTTTTGCGCCACATCCTGATTTTTTAGCTCCAAGTACTTGCCACCACTAGAATTCTAGTCGGCTTGCTCCTTCCCCAAGTCCATAGGAATTTCTCCCATGTTCTTACTCCAAGAGCCCCAGAACTTTTCTCCTCCCTTGCACCACAAATAGATAACTTGGTGGACTGAAATATCAATATAAGTTAACAGTGTGAAGTAAAAACAAAAACCTAACATATTCTTAGATTACATTAAGAAAGGTATAGTATCTAGGTCTAGGGAGTTGTTCCATTTCTGAAAAAGCTCTAATTTTTCCTCTCTGATGGTCTCTGTGGGTTGTTTGTATAAGGTGGATGACTGGACTGCTGTGGGAAGGAAAGGGATCTTACCCCTCTCCTCTGGCCCCCACCCTTGGAATATAGGCATTGCCATCCTGTCCAGCCTACCTGCCCACCAAGTGTGAGCTGTTCTCTAGTATTTACCCCTTGGCTCCATCCCCACAAAAAACGTTCTCTGCATGTGCCTACAGGAGAACAGTGGAGAAGGAAGTATCCCCGGCTACCTCTCGATAGCAGAGGCCAATGGCTCGATTTTACTGGATTCAGATTTTATCCTACTTGGGGGAGTTTATTTAACAAAAATGTTTCAATATCATTTGCTCTCTTTCATATGATTCAGTAACTTCCAGAAGAAATAAAGTTTACATAATCTCTGCCAAGTTCATACATTTCACTCCATGTTTCTGTGACAGTACTCTTTCTGGATCTTCTCCCACCTATTTTCTTCAGGTGTCGGGTGCTGAATCTTCCCTTGGGTCACACCCATTAACCCTGGTGTCCCACAGGGCTCTGTCTGGGGTCCTCTTCTCTTCTCTATCTGTGCCTGTACACTTCTCCTGGTGATCTCATTAGCTCCGTGGATCCAATGACCATATCTAAGATAATAATTCCCAAATCTGTTTCTTCTCATTGTTCAGTCATTTTTAGTCATATCCGATTCTTTGTGACAACGTCTGGGGCTTCCTTGGTAAAGATACTGCAGTGGTCGACCATTTCCTTGTCCAGCTCATTGTACAGAAGAGGAAACTGAAGCCAACTGGGTTAAGTGACTTGCCCAGGGTCACACAGCTACTGTCTCTGAAGTCACATTTTAACTCAGGAAATTGAGTCTTCCTGACTCCAGGCTGGAAGCTCTATGCACCATGGCACCCACTAGCTGTTTAAAACTACTTATCCAGTCCCAGTCTGCTGACTTCGGCCCTGCATCTCAACTCCAACTAGAGGACAGCTCAAACTGATTCTGCATGGACATCTAAAAATCAACATGTCCCAAACTGAACCAATTATCTTTGCCCCCAAAACCCTCCCCCTTTCAAACTCTCTTATTACTTTCAAGGATACTGCTATCCTTTCAGTTACCCAGGCTCACAATCTAGTTATCTTTAACTGATTTCTCTCTCTCTCTCTCTCTCTCTCTCTCTCTCTCTCTCTCTCTCTCTCTCTCTCTCCCACCTTCTCCCTTCTGTCATAGCCACCACCCTGGTGAAGACCCCCACCATCTCTCACCTGAATCTGCCCATTGGTATTTCTGCCACAAGGCTCTCCCTACTGCAATCCATCCTTCAACTCAGCTATCGAAGTGCTTGTTCTACTGTACAAGTCAGACCATGTCACCTCTATACTCGATAAATTCCAACAGCTCCCTCTCACCTTCAGAATCAAATATAAAATCCTCTAGTGTACAAAGCCCTTCATAACCTGCTCCTACCCCTACTTCTTATATACTTCACACCCTTCCATGTACTCTGTGATCCAATGGCACTGAGCTCTTTGTTTTTCCTCTCAAAAGACACTTCATCTCTTTCCTCTGAACATTTTCACCAGTGTCCTCCATACTAACAATAATTTCCCTTTTCATTTTCACCTCCTAGCTTCTTTCAACTCCCTGCTAAAATCCCATCTTCTACAGTAAGCTTCTCCCCATCCCTCTTAATTCTAGTGCTTTCTTTTTATTGACTATTTCCAATTTACCCTTCATCTCTCATTTGTACACAATTGCTGTCTCACCCATTAGACCACAAGTTCTTTGAGAGCAGAGATTGTCTTTTGCCTTTCTTTGCATTTCCAGCACTTTGCACAGTGCCTGGAATGCAATAGGTGGCAAATAAATGAATAAATGTTTATTGACTGACTCTCTGTCTCCTAGCACTTTAATCATTTCAACATCATCAATCCTTGCAGCTCCCTATTCACAAATATTGAGGTATGCAAACTAAAGCAGTTATGATTGATCAAACTTTATTTCACCAACACTCAAACTAATTAAACAGAAATTATAAATGTGACTCTGAATAACAGAGAAAATCTATAATATACATCTTAGTGAGTGGAAGGAGGATTTCATCCCCTCATTCCTCACTATCTCATTCTTATTTTCCTGAATGTCAATGTTATTGTCTTATGTGGCTGCAGACTACAAAGTGAGTTCATGCCTGATGTCTCTGGCAGGTTCCCTTTATGAATTGCCTCTGTGTCAATACCTCCCTATCTTTAGTTTCTTAACCAAACCCCCAAAACTGATTTGTACACTTTGCATCTTCCTTCTGGAGATTTACAGGTACAGTAATCCTGTCTCTTTAAGATACTACTCATTTTTAGGCAGTAGGTTATAATAAACTGACCAATTTCCATCCTGATCCTAGGAATTTAGTCCCAGCTATTCATGATCTTAGTAGTAGGGGATAGATTATAGAGATTTCATCTGCCTAAATTTTCTCTGTCCCATAGTCTGACTATTCCCTGGTCATATCCCTTCCTCATTTATGATACCCTTTCCCTTCTGCCCCATTAAGTGTCTTGGTTCTCTCCCACCCAATATCTGGACACTTGGAATGTTCCAAGCTTGAAACTTCCAGTTTCCAAGCTGATTGGTGTCTCTCCCTCCATGACCTCAGGATATGGAAGACCATCATAGCTCTCCCCAGAGGAAGGCCCCTCCCTTCCCTATAAAAAACAAACAAACACTTGAGCCCACTCCCCAACAGATAGGGAAGGTCCCGATATATGAGCACATGGTTTGCAAAAGAATTACAAATCACAAATTAACACGTGAAGTCACTAATAGTAAGAGAAGTGAAAAATACAACTCTGAGACATGCAAATTGGCAGAAATAACAAAAGAAGGGAATAGTCAACCTTTGATGGATTATAGGAAGACAGGCAGGCATATTGATGTGTTGTTATCAAAGCTGTGGAGCTGTCCAGATGTTCTGGATTTCAGTTTGGAAATATGCAATAAAAGTGACTAAATTGTTCATACGCAATAGCAGTAATTCCACTGGCAAATATTGTCCTCCACCCTACAAGGAAGTCAAAGGTAGAAACAAAGGCACATGCATGTACATACACACATATACATACATACATACCTAAATAGCCATAGCGGTATTTTGGTTTAGCAATAGATCAGAAACAAAGAGGGTGTCCAGCAATTGGGGAATGGCTGAAAAAAACTAGGGTATGTGAATGTGATGGGGCATTATTATATAGTGAAAAGAGGAATTATGGGAAATTCAGAGAAACTTTGGAAGATTTTATGAACTGATGCAGAGCCAAGAGAATAATGCCCCCTGAATCAACCATGACGTCAGAGCTTGGCCAGCAGTTGTGCTGAAGCATCCACTCAGGAGACCTAGACCATCATGGATACTCTTTCTTGCTGTGCCCTTAAGACCATCAGATCTAATTCTCCCAGGTGACATCCTTGGTGGTCTGCCTTTCCTCCTCCTTCTCAATGCTGCTTTTGAAGGATTAGTCCTAGCCCTGGTATGGACTGTTTGGTGGGCTGCTGCAGTGAAAAAAGGGAGTAAGAGGGTACACTTTGAACCTTTTTCTTGTCTCTGCCTCCGGTTCCCTTATATGTCTCCAGGTAAATTACATCACCTTTGCTTTGGGGTCATTCGGTAAAGAT
Organism: Potorous gilbertii; assembly: GCA_028658325.1. Classification (NCBI taxonomy): domain Eukaryota; kingdom Metazoa; phylum Chordata; class Mammalia; order Diprotodontia; family Potoroidae; genus Potorous; species Potorous gilbertii. The sequence goes on from CM053770.1 coordinate 681,658,808, forward strand.
GCCAAATAAAATGGCCTGGCATTTTCAGCATTTACTGGGTCAACTGGGAGATAGGTATTAGTATTACCCCTATTTCATAGATAATCACACTGTGGCACAGAGAGGTTACATGAACTGCTCAGCCTTACACAGGAGAGGAGGCAGGATTAGAACTCAGGTCTTCCTGACTCTAGACCCAATGACGTATCTTCATTGTCCTGTCCACTACTGGGTAGTTCCAAGGTGCTTTCGCTGAGTTTACATCTTCATACTACAAAATCAATCCATACTACAAAATTTAATTACAAAATCTATTATTTAATTTGTCTCTACACTGAACATTCAGCACAAAAGAAAGGCAGCAATTTGTCCCAGCACTGTTTTGCTCTGAACTCCCATTGATGTGATAGAGACAAAAAGAATGAGGAGAAGAAGATACATTCCCATAGCCCTTAGAGGTTTACAAAAGGTAGAGAAGCTGCTCATCAGGTGCTGGACACCAAGGAAGGACTCTTTTGCCAACCTCAGAATAACTATCATTTAAGGTCAGGAAGAGTGGAGATCAGTTCAGCTGGAAAGAATGCCCACTTCAGCAAAATCATGGGGCTTTTGAAGTCTTCTTCATCTTCCTCCTCCTACTCTACCTCCACCTCACCACCATTAATCTGGTTGCTAGAATCAGAATGACATTCTCTCACATTTCTATAACAAAAATGCTATCAAATGAAATGCCAGAGAAGCAAAATGCTTTAATTTCATTCTTTCACTGACATAATTCTTTAAGATTTGGAAAGAATTTTCCTCATCACAAACCTATGAAGTAAATAGCATCTGCTTTCCTAGCCCCATTTTACAGATAACTGAGATGCAGGAAAATTGAGCAGTGTGCTAGTCAGTCCAGTTCCTTGAGGCTAACTCCAGAGTGCTCTTCAGCAAGTGTTTAACTTTATTCCAGCTGCTACTCTATGCCTTCCCTCTCCATCACCTTGCCCTCCCACCTCCTCCATCTCCCAGATCTAGTATGAGTTATGGGAGTCTCCATCTCAAATGCTCCCCAAGCAGGCCCTTGCAAGAGATAATGGCCCTCCTTGAATGCCATGGCCATTTGTCCCAAACCTTCCCTCCCTTTGTGCTCTGAGATAAATGGTTGTGGTCTTACTGTCATATCTCCTGGTGCTCTGTGTGACTCTTTACCTATTAGCTCAAGGCCTGATGGATGGGGTGAGAAGACCAAACTAATATTTTTGAAGACTAAGAGATAAGGATGGGTTGGATTTTTATCTTCAAGCTGATCATTTCAGCAGGCGATGACACGCTTCTCTCACTGGTGGTCAGTGACCACAGTGCACTTAGGTAGAAAGCCTGCCTCTGACATGGGTCATCCATCAATGCATGGATCTTGTTTTAATTAACGGATGAGATAAGTCATTTGCAAGTGATACATTTAATTAAATAAGAGGTTAGTAGGGGTTGGTTATTATACCCATCAGCATCTCTACACAGCTGCTGAATTGGAATAGAGCACAGGGCTAGGCATTTCCTTCCTTGTGCCTCAGTTTCCTCATCTTTAAAACAAGAGACTTGAAATAAAAGATCTCTAAAATCCTATCCAGGAAGAGATTGCGCTTGCAAACTGTTTTCTCTTTGCAGTTTGAGGATGACTTTTTAAGAATCTGATACCTTTCCTTATAGTGATTGGACTATTCCACTTACCAGCTTCCTGGATACCCAGACTCCCATGCCTGGAATGTTCTCCCTTCTCATGGCTGCCTCTTAGAATCTCAGGTTCCTTCAAAGCTAACTCAGAAGTCCCCTTCTCTTTGAGGTCTTCTAAGATCCACACAGGTGGTAGTATTCTCCCTCTCATCCAATTACTTTGGATATACTTTGTACTTTCTTAGCTGGGTGCATATTGAATCCCATCAACAGAGTCCTGAGTCTCCATCAAAGCTCAGCTTAGCTGCTGTCTTCTACACAGAGGCTCTCCTGATTCCTCCAGCTGTTCATGCATACCCTACAAAATTGCCTGGTATTTACTTTGAATGTATTTAGAGACTTCACAGATTTGAGATCTAGAAGTCTATTGTCTAACAATGTCTAAACATATGGTATTTGTGAAGTGCATTTAATCCCCATGTAAGTCTTTACATTTATTCCTATTAAATTGCATTGACAGGGGCAGTATGGCATAGCAGAGTCAGCCTAAGAGTCAGAGAAACTTGGGTTCAAACATTTCCTCTGACACATGCTGGTTGTGTAACCCTGGGAAAGTCCCAGAACCTCTCGGTGCCCTGGGCACTGGTAGAAATGTTGATCTGCATTCATGTAAAGCGTTTCCTCCCTGGGTGTTCCCTATATCAATGAAATCACAGGTCTAATTTAAAAAAACACACATAAACATCTGCAGCTAGACTGAAATAAAGCTCCTAAGAAAAAGATCTCACCCCTAGAAGCAGAAATTATATACCATTAGAGTATCTTAGAGCTGGAGGAAGCCTTCAAGAATACCTGCCTCCCCAGGCCTCAGTTTCCATATCTATAAAATGAAGGGGTTGGATAGATGGCCTCCAAAGTCCCTCCCAGCTCTAAATCTATGATCCTCTGGGCTAAATTGTGCCTCTGCAGCATCCCTGATACATGGTCGAGCAAAGATCATAGCATCAATGATCCTGAGCCCCAAGAAAAATGAGAGGTGACATAGTCTACTCTACTGTCTTACAGATGAGAAAACTAAGGCCCAGAGGGAGAAGGAATAGATAGTAAATGAAAGAATAGGATTGGAATCCAGGTTCTTTGATTCCAGATCTAGCTCTGGGTTGTTTCTCATCTCCCTAACCCCATTCTGTGAGATAGAAGGCTAGTTCAGGAAGAACTGGATTCCAGTCCTACATGTTCAATGCAGGGATAGAGAAGGGAGGAGGGATGTGAACCAGAGAGAGAGAAAGAGAAGCAGAAGGACAAATAGAGAGGAATGGAAGGAAGGAAGAAAGAGAAACAGAGAGAGAAAAAGACAAGGAGAAAGGAAGGAAAGAAGGAAGGAAGGAAGGAAGGAGGGAAGGAGGAAGGAAGGAGATCAAATTAGTGCTGGGCAATTTCAGAGCTGGCTAACCCTGGCCAGGCATTGAACTGGGCATTGTCTGAGAGAGACTGAGTCTAGGGCTAAGGCAGTGATCTGGTTCCTAGCACCTTCCCCATCACAACATGGTATTTATACCCATACAGAGTAATAACACTGAGAAACATGTATCAGATCTGGTCTCACACCACTCAGAATGACAATGTTCCCAGTTCCTTGTAGTTCCTTTGGGGCAGATTTGACCCAGGGGAGGAGTAGGTAGGATGGTTCCTTGCTCCCAAAGTTAAACTATAATTCAGTCCATAACCAAATCACTGCAAATATCTAACCCATGTAGGCTGATTTAAAGAATGTATTTACCCTAGTGCAGATGACCCAAATGTCATTTTTATGTGACTTTGACTTTTGTTCAATTACTGACATCCGAAGGGCAGCATTTTAAGTAATTCCCATCATTTCTCTCATATGCAGTCACCAACTTAGGAATAATTTTGCCTCTGAGATCTCTCAGAGAACAGAATTGCCTAGTGAACGGAGGTCCAAGTTTGGAGTCAGGAGCACCTGGGGTCAAGTTTTGTCTCTGAAAATATTAGCCATGCATGCTCTCTAAGCCTGTAAGTTTCAGTTTAAATATGTGGAGCGATTTTCCACACCAAGAATTCTCACCGTGATGGTCAGATCCCTGGTTCTAGCATCAGAATTGATGATTCCTAGCTGTGGGATCTTAAACAATGATGTCACTTCCCTGAACCTCAGTGTCTTTATCTGAAAAATGAGGGTTTGGGACTCAGTGACCCAGCTCAAAATTTCTGTTCCTTTGATACTCTTAGTCACAGATCAAGTCTCTAAAAAAGTCTTTCCTCCCACCCTCCATTCTCCTTTCAAGAGTTTCTCACTGTTGACCTGTTGTGGAAGATTTGCTTCAGTTGGCTCTTCCCTGACCTCTCCAAAAAAATCTCACCCCTATCCAACCAGAAACTGCCTACTCTGCTCCAAAACAGGGATGCTTAGCCTAGAAAATGAAACACTGGGGGAGGTGGGGAAGTGAGGTGCACAATCATAAAGGTTGTCCCCAAGGTTTCTACACAGCACGAATCCCCATACTGATAGGAGACTCTTCCATCATTACCATCATCAACAACAAGCATGTATTAAGCACTTGCTGTGTTCCTGGCACTGTGTCAAACACTGAGGATGCCCTCAAGTGGCTTGCCATTAATGGGGGAAACAATGAGCAAACAACAGTGTGCACACAAGATACACACAGTATAAATAAGAAATAACTCCAGAGGTAAAGTGTGAGTATTGAAGGGTCAGAGAACTACTAACTTTAAGAAGTCACCCTCCCCAAAACCATCTGTCGTATAATTGTTTTGAGAACAACACTGCAGTTTAAATTGAGTCTTAGTTCACAGTCTGCTAACCCCTTTGAATATCAGACTGTGGCATGTGGAGTTGACTAGTGATAAATCATAGGGCAAGGCATGAGAAGCAAGCTCCATCAGTGCACTCAGTCCCAAATGATTCCTCTCTGCCTCCCATAAATGTGGCCCATGACTCAAGGCAGATAACAATGAAGTTCAAACCTTGCCTTCCTCACCTGAGAGTATCAGTTTGTGAGAGATACATCCTAAAGCCCTTGCCCTGTGGTGCGGTAAGTCAGGGAGCATTCTCATTTATGCACAGGTGGCCAGGATTCATTCTATAGCTTATCTACTTTACTATTCTAAATAGTAAATGATCCATAGAGAGATAGATGGTAGATAGACAGGCAGATAGATAGATAGATAGATAGATAGATAGATAGATGATAGAGATAGATAGATGATAAATAGAAAGTCAGATAGAGATGATAGATAGATGATAAATAGAAAGACAGAGATGATAGATACATAGATAGATGATAGATTAGATAGATAAAGAGATGATAAATAGAAAGACAGGTAGAGATCATAGATAGGCAGGCAGGCAGACAGACAGACAGACAGATAGATAGATAGATGATAAATAGAAAGAGATGATAGATAAATACATAGATAGAAAGATGATAGATAGATAGGCAGATGATAGATTAGATAGATAAATAGATGATAAATAGAAAGACAGGTAGAGATGACAGATAGATTAGATTAGATAGAAAGATAGGTAGGTAGGTAGATAGACGATAAATAGAAAGACAGGTACAGATGATAGACAGGCAGACAGATACACAGATAGATAGATAGAGATGTACAGTATAGATTTGTAGTAAATGCTTTCCTATTTGATCTATGGTCTTCCTCACACCAGGTCTGTTAATATAGTTGGGGGAGGGGGGAAATGGAGTGGAAGTGAGTAGGTTCCAGCTTTACGTGCCCCCAGTACTGAAGTACACAAGAATTCCCAGAGTGAGTGGCTATGCATGGAGGCTACATTTACTTCTTTGACTTGTCTCAAAGGATAGACAAGGGCGAGAGCTCAGAAATGAAAGGGAGACATTTACATGAGCTTGGGATAGTTGAACAGGAGAAAGCCCACTAAGTGCTAAGGCCAACTGGGGCATCCCAACTGGGAGCGGCTCTGCACAATGAGGAAAGAAAGGAAAGGCAGACAGAGGCAGCAGCTTAGTGGACAATGATAGATGTATAAAAAAGAAAAGAGTATCAACAAAACATGATTAATGCATAAAGAAGACAAACATGTGTAGAAGGAGATAGGAATGGAGTGATTTTGTTACTACCTTGTTAAATATCACATATCTATTTTATATGAGTGTATATATATATAAGTATATGTGTGTATGAATACACATGTATGTGTATGACTGTATCTGTGGGTATATAATGTCCCAAACATCTCAGATTTGGGGGATATCAAGCATGTATGCATATATGTGCTTATATATGCACATATATATATATATTTATATACATACACACGTGTCCTTAAACAAAAGTTCACAGTTTCTTAAATGAACATTTCTTATTTCTTTTTATGTATTGAACTGTTTGTGTTTTTTGATAATTCATAAAGTATTGGAATTGAGGTTTTAAATCAATGCTGAAAAAATTTCAAGAATCAGATGAACATTAAGGAAAATCCATAATGTCATGGAGGACTATTGCACTATAGCAAGGGGATGATTTTTTATAATCCCCATTTTACAGAGGAGGAAACAGGCAAACAGAGGTGAAGTGACTTGCTCAGGGTCTTCCATCTAGTAAGTATTTTGAGTCAGGATTTGAATTCAGGTCTTCCTGGCTCCAGGCCTGGTGCTTTGTGCACTATGGAGCCCTCTGGCTGCCCTATAATAATGAACAGCTTTGGCATTTAAAAACTCTGAACAACTCAGTAATCCTCCCGCCTGATAGAAGGTGATGGACCTAAGGTACAGAGGTCGATGTGGATCGATTTGTTTACTTGACTGGGGATATTTGTCACAAGGGTTTTGTTTTTGTTTATCAGGGATGGGAAAAAGGTGGGACAGAGAGAAAATAAATGCTTGTTAATTAGTGAAAATAATTAACAGCTAGGTGATGCAATGGTTAGAGCCCTGGACCTAGAGTCAAGAAGACCTGAGTCTAAATCTGACCTCAGAAACTAATTGTGTGATCCTGGGCAAGTCATTTAACACTGTTTAACTCCATTTCCTCACCTATAAAATGAACTAGAGAAGGAAATAGTAAACCATTCTAATATCTTTGCCAGGAAGACCCCAAAGGGGGTCACAAAGAGTCAGACATGACTGGAAAACGTCTAAACGACAAGAACAAAAAATGACGATTGGTTTTGTATGATCATAGGTTCATAGGATCTAGAACTGGGAGACTGAGATTAAGAGGCTTGTGGACCAGCACATGGCTGCATCAACCCAACAGAAACAAAAGTCACTAATGTCACTACTGTCCAACCACATGCCATACTTTGTTCAGTCGTTCTCCAAAGGACCAGTGGTGAAGGACACTCCCTCCTCTTTGAAGAAAGGTGATAGGCTAACTGTAGAATGAAACACACATGACCAACAGTGACATTTGTTTTCCTGGGCTATTGGTTACCAAGGTTTTTTTTTCTTTTTTCCACAGTGGAGTGACTTGACCAAGGAAATCAGGTGAAAGGGAGGTTTTCTGATTTCCTCTGATGCTAAATCCAGGGTTCTTCACAAAATAAAGGTCCATCACTTGACCCTTGACTTGCTGGACTCTTTGATAAAATCCGAACAGAGCCCCCAAACTGTGGTTACAAACTGGAAACCCTCAGACTTCAGAGTATGAGCCCATCATCAGAACCTTGGGCTTCACGTCCCAAGCACTAGAGCTACAGCCCAGTGTTCTGACCCTCCTTTTGGAAAATGAGGCCCCATGCTGAGAGGAGCATTACCCTCCCCCCCCCCAATTGACTTAGTTATCTGGAAAGCAAACATATACAATATTGGTCTTCATTCCATTCTCCATAAAACAGAAATTGTTTAGAAAACAAAAGCTGGATATAATTTGGTGACATTAAAAATAATTTTTTTTGCTGGTCCATGGGCCTCACCTAGATCATTAATCCCAGCCTTTGCCAATGATGAGTTTCCACCACAAAGCTTCACTTGAGAGACAGCACAGTGAGGTTGAAGGGGCACATACTTTAGAGTCAAGGAGGCCCCCCAAAACAGGTCTTGGGGAGACGCCACTATTTGATACAGTGAATAGAGAGACTGGAGTTCAAATCCTGACTCAGATACTTACTAATTTTATGACTCTTGGTCAAGTGACCTAACCTTTCCATACGCTTCTGTTTCCTCATCTGTAGGATGTGAATATTAATAGCACCCACCTCACCAGGTTATTGTAAGAATCAGATAAGATAACATATATCTAGTTCTTTGCCAGTATTCAAGTGCCGTATGAATGCTTTGGCCTTATTGACAGACACGGCACATGCTCCTGTCTGGTGACTGAATGAGAACAAAGCTGTAAAACTGACCATCCCTAGAAGAGCCCAGAGCAGACCAGGCTTCCCATTCCATTCCACAGGCTGTCCCAAGGTCTCCTCCTCCTATCTGGGGTGCCACCATTTAATAAATATTATCTATGCTTCTGGAAAGGGCTTTATGAGCTACTCTCACTGCTTTCAAAATCCAAAGACCCCTCCCCAACTCCCACTCCTCTCCATAGACTGTTATTAGAATGGAAGGTCCTTGAGGGTCTGTCTCGTTTTTTTGCCTTTACACCCTTAGCACCCAGTATCCCCTCCTGAACACGGTGAGATCTTGCTAAATAATTTTTCAGGCATTCGTTCATTCATCTGATATAGGAGGAGGGGAGGAGGATGGCATACCAAGGAACAGAATGACCTGGAAAACTCCTAGGAGAATCGAAGAGGGAGGCATTCTAATGGGAAGCATTTTCCACTCCTACAAATTAGACTCCCCCAAAAGCAGAGAGAATATAATACAAAAAGTTTGCTATGACTCGAAACCAAGCCAATCTTCCAAATGCCTGATTCTCATCTTCACTAATTTGATGCAAGGGAGATTAATGTCGTTGGTTTCAAAACACGAAACAATGTAATGGAACAAAGTATTATTATTCACACGACAAACATGCGCCAGAAAAAAATATAATTGCATAAAGTCTGCCCGCAATTGCTTGCATGGCCAACCACACAGTGTGGAGACTCTCCCTTCTCAATATTTTATCCTGACTTACTTTTTCTTTCTATGATCTGCCAGCGTCTCATCTTATCATCTCTTGAAAATGGGCCAAATCTGCAGGAGGGAAAAAGGAATAACGTGGGTACATATTCCAGGGTGACTTACGGCTAGTCAGCTCTATCCAGGCTCTTTGCAGCTTCTTTTCCACTTGTCACTATCTTTAGCATCCAAAGTATCTAGTGTTGTTGCTGTTTAGTCATTTTTCAGCCTTATCAAAATCTCCATGACCCCTTTGGGGGTTTTCTCAGCAAAGATGCTTGAATAGTTCCCATTTCCTTCTCCAGCTCATTTTATGGATGAAGAAACTGAGGCAAACAGGGTTAAGTGATTTGCCCAAGGTCACACAGCTAGGAAGCTGGATTTGATCTCAAGATGAGTCTCCCTGACTCCAGACCTGGAGCTTTATGCACTGTGCCATCTTGCTGCCAGAAATTGTCTAGTACCATTTTTAATATTGAGAGTTAAAATTCTATTCTCAAGCTTCAGGGTTTTTCTTCCTTTTTTCCTTCCTTCCTTCCTTCCTTTCTTCCTTTATTCCTTCCTTCCTTCCTTTCTTCCTTTCTTCCTTCCTTCCTTCCTTCCTTCCTTCCTTCCTCTAGTGAATGAAGTAGAAAGGACACTGGGTTAGTGTCAGTTAGAGTCAGAAGAGTTCACATGCTGACTCCACCCTTTTTTTTAGCTGTGTGTGATCTTGTAGAAATCACTTAACTTTCAAAGCCCAGTATCCTGGGAAGAGTGTCTATTTTAGCGTTACATGAGACCTGAGTTCGAAGTCTGTGTCTGGACTTACCAGCTGTATAATCTCAGACTGCTCACAAACTGCCTGAGCTTTTTTCTTCATCAATGAGATGCTTCCAAGGAAATCAATTAAGCACGTCCCCTTGGGAGGTCAAAGGTGGAAGGGTACCCCATACACCAAAATATGTGGAGCAGCCCTTCCCTTCTGAGTAGCAAAGGGCACGAAACAAGGGCTGATGGAAGGACTAAACAAAATGGACAATGGAATGTTAATGCTAATTAATGTTATATGCATATTAATGTGCTATTAGAAACAATGGACATGAAGAATTCAAAACAGCCTGGAAAGATACACCAAGTGATGCAAACAGTCAGGAAATCAATATACACAAGGACTATGGCAATGAAAATGGAAGGAACTACACCAAAACAAGCGAAACTGAATGCTGTCCAATAATAATGTAGGAGCTTGGCCCCAAAGGAATGGGGAAATACACTTTTCTTTGCTGAGGTGGGGGACTGCAAGTGTGGAAGATTACATACATTCTCAGACTTGGTCGATGTATCTACTTGCTGGCCATATTTTCTTTTCATGCAGCTAACTTCATGCGACAGAATCTTCTGAGAGGTACAGAAGGTTTGAGCCCATTGCTTCCTTTTGATATAGTATAAGTGAGCCATGGTTATAACCCAATCTATTAGTCACTCTATCAACAAATGTTTATTGAACAGTTCCTGCATGCTAAGGAGTAAGAAGATGAAACAGGACAGCTGTCACCTGGGATGATGCATGGAGTCTAATGCTCTCTGTCTCTGTCTCTCTTTCTCTGTCTCTCTGTCCCTCCCTCTTTCTCTCTGTCTTTGTCTTCCTCAATTTCTGTCTCTCCATCTCTGTCTTTCTCTGTGTCTATCTCAGTCTCTATCACACACACACGCACACACACCTCTTCATTGTGATCTCTACTAAAAGTTATTAACCCCAAAGAGCAGTTAGCATTGCCATTTTATTTCAGAGTTCCATCTTCTCTATCCATTTCAGACTATATCTGAAGACTTGTGTGCTCTGCTCTGGGTGCCCCAGCACAGAAAGGATCTTACTAAGCTGTTGAGTATGTGAAGGAGGGCAGCCAGGAGACGGAAGGACCTCAATGTCCTACCCAAGAGAATCAGTCATAGGTGGCATAGATGGCAGGTGGTATGGGCACAGTGACTAAGCACTGGGTCGGGAGTCAAAGAACCCAGCTCTGACTCCTGCCTTGGGTGAATCACAACATCCTCATCTATCAAATGAGGCTGGACTGGATGAACTCTATGATCTTTTCTAAGACAATGATCCCATAACCTGACCCTATTCATTCTGGAGAAAAGACTATATGATAAATGTCTTCAAATATCTGAGGTCCTGTCATGTGGGAAACAGATCAGATTTGTTCTTCTTGGCCCAAAAGAGAGGGGAGGTAGGGAAAGAGGGAGAGAGGGGGAGGGAGGGAGAGAGAGAGAGAGAGAAGCAGCAGCAGGGAGAGAGACTTACAAAGAGGTGGATTTAGGTTTGTTATAAGGAAACTCTTTCTAATGACAAACTGCCTGTGTGTAGCATAAGATGTCTGGGATCAAGTGGATTCCACCTCATTGTAGATCTTCAAGAGAAGGGGACAGCCAGTGGATGACTGTGTTGTAGTGGGAATTGTTGGACTCTATGATCCACTCCTGTGCCAAGATTTTCTGATTTAATCCTCCAAGAGACTACATAAAAATCCCAAGAATATTCCTTCAAGATAGCACATTCTCAAAGAGAAACAGCAAGTTATTCCAGTAATATATTTTCATCACTACTCATTGCATTTTATAATTAATCCAGAAATCTCCCCAATGTTTCTGAATATATTGTACTAGAGTCAGAACATCTACACAGCCCCAAGGCACAAGCACTGGTCCAGAGAGTGCATCTGCATTGATTACAGTTGCATGCAGCTCCTTATGTGATGTATTTTGGACTTGATCATCTTTGAGGACATCCGTCACTGTATTATGAAAAACAAGCCTCTTAGCTGAGGAATGAGAGCTAATTTCCTAGCAAAGGTTTGTATAAGAATCTTGATATTAACAAATTGGCTGGTTTCTCATGAAAGAGAAAAAGTCCAATATACCAAAAAGGAATTCTCTTGGCAAAGTACAAGACACTGATGGAAAATAAATTATGTTGAATTCAATAAGCATGTATTAAGAATCCACTATAATCGAGCACTTGGGACAAAAAGACAAATGGATAAATAGACCTTGCCCTCAAGGAGTTTATATTCTACTGAGGAAAGAAGGTCAATGCCTTGTACATAACAAGTGCCTAGTAAATGCCTGCTAAATTTAATTGAAATTTAATCGGAGGAGTGAATAGTTCAAGATCAAGCTGAAAAGGTAGATTAGAACAGGCTGGTGAAAGATCTCCACAGCAAGTTTAACGAGTTTGAACATTACCCTGAGGGTGATGGAGAGATGCTGACAGATTTGAGGGGAAGATATTGTGAAGGTAATGCTGTTGAACAGCAATCATGTATATAAACTAATCTAATGATTACAACCAGATCAGACTTTACTGACGGACTTGAGGATGTTTAGTCTGGCAAAAAAGTCACTTGAGGGTGGGGGTGGAGGAGACATATGATAAATGACATCAAGTATTTGAAGGACTTTCATATGAAAGAGGTAGCATACTTGTTCTGTGTGGGGCCAGAGGACAGAACTATTTGATGGGAAAGGAAGTTGCAAAGAGGTCAACTGAAGCTAGATATCAAAAAAAACTTGCTAATATTTAGAGTGCTCCAGATGTGGATCAGGCTAACTGGAAAGTAGTGAGTTCCTCATGCTTGGAGATATTCAAGCAGAAGATGGCAGTTCTCTTCTAGAGGATATTCTTATTCAAGGGACTAGATAGATGGCTTCCTTCTGATAGGAAGGTAGATTCCTTCCAACTCTGACTTTCTATCATCTAGGGACCCCATTGTAAATTGCTATCAACTCTCCCATTGATGATGACCTAGACTGGACAGTAAATAGCCCCCATTTTATATTTCTACGCTGCTGATCTCTTTAGCTAATGCAAGTTGAGATCAATATGTATGATTATTGGAAGTTATGTTGATTCAATAATCCATTCTTCACAGACCTGCTTGTCAATCAGTGTTAGGGGCAAGGTACTTTAAATATCTCATCCTTACGATCTGAAGCCCTTGCTAGAAATCTTCAAAACAGGACAAACACTGGACAGGAACCAACTCATCATAAGACATTCCAAAAGAATTTAACAATATAAAAAACAATATAAAAAGACTGCTAAATCCTGATGGACAGACAAAGAATCCTGCAATAGAAAACAAGGGAGTCCAAGGAAACGTTGTCATGTTGGAAGAGACACAGAGTCAACTTTTCCGTTAGGCTTTCTGAAAGACTTTAAAGTCTTTCAAAGAGGGACTCCATTCTAGCTTTCCAGGATGATCATGTATTGGCATAGAACACTGGCAAGAAGATTGACTTTGAGGTCAAAAGATCTGGATTCCCAAAAGCAGAGTTCAGGCTCTGATCCCTTGACTGACTATCTCTGTGACTTTGGACAAAATCCTTCACCTGGGAGCCTCTGTTTCCTCAAATGTAAAATAAGGAAGTTGGTCAAATGGCCTCTAAGGTCCATTCTAGTGCTAAATCTATGATCTTAGGGTCATCTGCATGGTGTCTGATGGTAGAATTGGCCTGTTTGCTTATTAGGTTACAGTTCCATTATTTATTATATTATTATAATGTGTATTTAAAATACTATTTATATCTTCTAACTCACCAGCCTGGGGGCAGCTAAGGTGGTGCAGTAGATAAACCACCAGGACTAGAGTCAGGAAGACTCATTTTTGTGAGTTCAAATATAGCCTCAGATACTTACTATGTGACCATGGGCAAGTCACTTTACCCTGCAGGTCTCAGTTTCTTCATCTGTAAAATGAACTGGAAAAGCAAATAGCAATCTACCCTAGCATCTTTGCCAAGAAAAGCCCAAATGGGGTCACAAAGAGTCAGACACAACTGAACGACCAATCTACAACTTCAAACTCAAGAGAATACTCTCCTTCCTCCTCTCCATTCCCTGGAACCCCCAGCTCTCTTCAAGGCTCAGTTCATGTTTCCTGATTCCCCCAGTTGTTAGTGCCTGCCCAGAACAACCTAGAACAGTGCACAGCCCATCATAGGCACTATAATAATCTATTCTTACTGAATTGAGAGTCTGAAATTGGACCTGTCATTGGGGCAGGACAAGGTCAAAGAAGCCATCATTGCCCAGTCTAGGGGAACAGGGATGATTTATCAGGTGGAAGGTGATAAGTGGGGAGCCTCTGCCAGAGGCTGTTTGGGCAGAGCAAAGGGTCCATAAGGGAAACGGGGCTCCAAGTCTGAGAAAAGAGAAAAGGGTTGAGTCCTCCAAATCAAGAATGGACCTCAAAGCCAGCATGGGGCTGTCTGAAGCAAGGGTCCAAAAGACCAAAGGGGCAGTGGTTTGGACAGAATGCCATGAGACAGGAGCACTCTCAGTAGGTACAGTTTGAAGTACCCAACCTGTGTTTTTGGCCCTTGTCCTTCATACCTTAAATAAACTTCAGAGGGCCAGGTTCTGACCTTCAAGTAGCCACTGGCCAGTGGACTGGTTTTTAGGGAAGAGAAAAACAGCGTAACAAAGGTTATAGGGTGCAGACCCATGGCCCCAGGATACCCCTATTATAGCATTAGCATGATATAACAAAAAATGTGCTTCCTTAGAAGTCAATATTCTAGGCTTAACTTTGTTACTGAAAAGCAAAGAGAATCTGGACAAGTCACTTACCTTTCCACAATAAGAAACAAGAAAGACAAAAGGAATTAGTGTCCTAATGGGGGAGGCAACATGCAGATAACTGTGTACATACAAGATCTTCAGTTGTTCAGTTATTTCAGCCATGTCTGACTATCTGGTAGCTCCATTTGGGGTTTTCTTGGCAGAGACACTGGAGTAGTTTGCCATTTCCTTCTCCAGCTCATTTTACAGATGAGGAAACTGAGGCAAATAGGATGAATTGATTTGCCCAGAGTCACACAGCTAAAAAGTGTCTGAGACCAGATTTGAACTCATGAAGATGAATTTTCCTGACTCCAGGCCCACTCTATGCACTATGGTGCTACCTAGCTGCCCCCTACAAGATCTAGACAGTAAATTGGAGGTGATCTCAAGAAAAGGCATTCACAGCAGTGCCTGGTTCCTGACAGTGATGACTGGAAATTGAAGAGGAAAATTTAGGCTGTTGGATGGTGTTTGCGATGGGAAGGGAGGATTGTCCAGGGAAGAGGCTTTCTCCAGTGACCAACTTTTGTGGAATCTTCAGTGACTCCCTATTACCACTAGGATGAGCCCTTTACTTTTGTACTCGCTGATCACAAATCTAGGAGGCTAAGGACTGAAGAAGGGTCTATTGATCATTGGTCTTCACCCTACTTGACAACAGTTACCTTTGTTAATCTGAGCATTTTTTGACCGAATCAACCAAGGGAAGCCTGCTCTGATTGGGCAGAGTCTTGGCCACACTCTGAGGAGCTTGAATGAAAGAAGGATTTAGGAACCAGAGAAATTTTAAGGGCTTGACAAAAAGGAGAAGGGTCTCACAGGTTGGAAGGAAAGCTTTATGAAAAAACACCTTTCCCATGTTCTAGGTCACTTAGAAAATTCCTGGCTCTGCTTTCCTTGAGGAACCTACTGGCTTCTTTGGGGGAGAGATCAGATGATCAGAAACTATTGGTAAAAGAATGAGAGGGGTATATTAATTAGAATGTGTGTGCTGATAGGCAGTGGGAAGGAAAGTTGAGGCAAGAGAAGACTTTTTCTTGGAAATTCCTTTAGTTCTTAAAGATGTGGGTACAAATGGCAGCATCTAATGTCCCTTCTCTGCCTCAGCTAAATCCTCCTTTCTCATTGCCCTTTGGTCCTGGTTGCCCCCAGCTACTGGCTCTGTCTATCTCCGCTCTGTGAGCTTCCTCTCCTTCTTCTCTTCCCCAGGCATTTAAAATCTCTCTGATTCCCAGATCCTCCCTGTTTTATTCAAGCTCCTCAGTTTTGTTTCCTAGTGAGGGGAGGGTATCGATTTAGGAAGCCCTCTGGTTTTCTGCTCAAGGGCGCCCTGAGTGAGAGAACATGAAAGTTTCTGACCCACTGTGGAGTCTTACCCTTTTTTAGTTGAAGGAGCCTTAAATGCATTTTAAAAATCTAAATTATCAGCTTCCGCAATCCTTTTTCCTTGATACCATATGAAGAAAATCTTTCCTTTACATGACAAGGAACATTATTTTATTTCCTTTTTCCTTTTTTCAAACACCAGGAATCTCTTCTCCCTTCCTTATTCCAGGCTCATACAATTCTTTTAAGAATCAAATGATATCATATACATGGGGAGGGCAGAGGACTTGGATGGAAATGCATCAACCCCTGAATGATCCTTGCCAAATCTGTTCCCCTCTTAGACCTCAATTTCTTCCCTTGTAAAATGGGAATATTAGAAGAATCTGATAGCTGTCTTTGGGTATTTAAAGAGCTATGGGGTGTAAGGATTTGAATGAAAAAATAAATACAGAAGCATTTATTATGTGCCAAGCACTAGACTAAGGCAGCAGATGAGCTGGGAGTCACCAAGATCTGAATTCAAATCCAGCCCAAGATACTTACTTGCTATGTGATCCCATGGCAAGTCAAATAATTCTTTTTGCCTCAGTTTCCTCATCTGTAAAATGAGCTAGAGAATGAAATGGCAAACTGTTCCAATATCTTTGCCAAAAAAAAGAACCCTAAATGGGATCATAAAGAGTCCAACACAACTGAAATGACTAAACAACCACCACAATGAGGCTAAATGCTCAGAATACAAATAGAAGAGGAAGACAGTCCCAGTCCTCAAAGGACCTACATTTTTATGGGAAAAGACTTCAAATATAGGAGGCAAGTAACCAAAGAAGGAGGTTTGTGTCGGGGGAGTCATAAAAACGGTGAGTTGATCCATGGGGCAGCTAATCAGCATGACCTTTTCAGAAGCACCAGTGGTATTGATTTGATGATTGTGTCCAGAATGAACGAGGGAAGCTGTGGAGGAGGGAAAAGGGGAGAGGCCCATGAAAGTCGGCCAGATGGTCTTGAGTAGATGGATAGCTGAATGATATGTGAAACATGGGCTGGGTCCAGCTGGATTGAGCAAGCAACCTCCTCCATCAAGAGAGCAGCTCCAGGGGGGCGGAGCCAAGATGGCGGAGTAGAAAGACTCACCTAAGCTAGGTCCGAACCCACAGCCCATAGATTTCCTGTAAAAAGAACTCCTGACAAATTCTGGAACAGTGGAAGCCGCGCAGAAACACAGTGAAGGAGATT
>CM053770.1:681676194-681725422 GCA_028658325.1 Potorous gilbertii
AGCTATTACTTAGTCCAAGCATGAGGTGATGAGAGTCTGTACTAGAGTGGGGGGCAGCATCAGAGGGGAGAAGGGGGTGAATCTGAGAAGTGATGCAGAGATGAAATCGACAAATCTTGGGAACAGTTTGGACATGTTAGGGGTGAGATGTTTCAGAGATAGTGAGGAGCTCAGGATGAGTCCTAGGTTGTAAGCCAAGGGCCTGGGAGGATGATATTACCCTCTACAGTAAGGGGGTGGGGGTAGAATTTAATGGGTTGTGTTTTTTACATACTGAGTTTAAGACATCTCCTGTACATCCTGAGATTCTGAAAGGCAGTTAGAGATGTAGGATAGGAGGTCAGCAGAGAGGTGGAATCTGGATGGGTAGACGAGCCTTGTCCACATAGAGATGGTCATTAAACCCAGAGGAGCTGAGGTGGTCACAAGGGAAGTAGTCTAGAGGGAGAAGAAAAGAAGACCCAGAACAGAACCCTGACAAACACCCACAGACAGAGGGTGGGATCTGGAAGAAGATCCAGAAAAGGAGGATTTTCTGGAGGCTATGGACAATGGCCACACCCAACATGTGCAGCCTTGGGTGAGAGAGATCATCTACCTAAACCACTTGGCAAACCTAGGAATCTATAAATATTAGCTGTTGCTATTATTAAAATTTTCTCATTGAAGGGAGCATCTGTGTGCAAGAGGTCATGGATCCATCAAAATATGAATGTATGTAGCTGCCTTTCTGGTGAATAAAATGAAAATTCATTTTAAAATATGACTGAATTCAAAGTAGCTTTTTGTCATCATGTATACTAAAGTATACTAATCAATGTATACTAATAATACCACTACCACTGTGGGGTCCGTGGAAGTTTTTGATATTGCAAAGGGATTGTTGTTCTGAAAAAAGGAGGCAAGCCTTTTTTAGATGAAAGGGAAGATGCCCCTTTATTAGAAAACTAAGCATTTAATATGGAGCAATCCTTTAAGAAAAATCAACAGCCGAAGAACCCAAGAATAGCATGCATCGGCAAGAGCCATATTGACTAGGCAAGTCTCCCTGAACCAGATGAAGAAGATTAAGGACACATTTGGACATAATCGGGGCTAAGTAAGAAGTAACAAGAAGGAAGGCAAGCTGATTCCAAAGCTTGAGAAATGACAGAGCTCGCATAATCCCATTTGTAGGGTCCTAGATGCTTTAGAGATTATCTAGTTCAATGCCCTCATTTTGCAGACAAAGAAACAGAGACTCAAAGAAGGGGAATGACCTTCCTGACCTCATACAGCTAGTAAATAGAAAAAGGTAGAATTTGAGCCCAATCTCTTTGACTGCAAATGCAAAGTTCTTCCAGTTTACTACACAAAGGTGGTCCCAGGAGACAACCTTGAAGAGTGAGAAGAGAAAGAACACTGGTTCTATAGTCAGACCTGGGTTCAAATCTCTCTCCCATTTTTTACCTGGATGACCTCAAGCTGGACCTCAGCTTCCCCAGAAGGGATTGAACTAGATGGTCTCTGGGATTCCTTCTAGTCTTAGATCTACTCCTTCGTAAATATTGCTGTGTGGATCAATCGATCCCCAGCACAGTGAGTTGTAGACCAGGAAGCTGATTTTGGAGCCCAGTGTGGACCAGGTTGGACTGTTGGACTGAAAAGGAGCTTAGGATATAGAGCATAAAATGCTGGGTCTAGGAGGGACCTTAGAAACATAGCTAGCACCAGTAACATCAGAGCTGCAAGGGCTCTTCAAGACCAGAATATGAAAACACAGAACAAATGATGGTGGAGCTAGGAAGGGCTTTAAGAACCTAGAACATTAGAATGTGGACCATGACATACTAGAATTGGAAGGGCCCTTAGAACCTAGGAGATCAGAGCTAGAAAGGACCTTTGAGATCTTACACTGAGGAACAGGAAAAGAGTGAGAACTATTTTTTGAGGGAAAAGGGGGTGACTGGAGGGCAAGTCTGCTTAGAAGAGATATGGACTGGTGTGATCATCTTTAAAAATAACCACCAAGAAAGAAGTCTGATGAATATCAAGTTGTCATTTCACTCTGTATTTATGCACCTCATTAGTAAATACATTAGAAACTGTAATTACCAAAAACATCTCACATCATCTTAAACATTTAATTAGTCTCCCTACTGGAGATCAACCATGAAGAAAAGAGGCAACTTCTCACCAGGTTAATATTAATGCTTTCCCAGTCCAATGGATATTTCTGGAAGATGGAGGAAATGCACATGGGATAAATGGGAGCACACTCATCTGAAAAGGAAGGTTCCTTGTGCTTTCCAGCATTAAGGTCAGTCTACCTTCTTCCTTTATGTTTTTGAGTTGGAAATGACCACTAGATGGGAGGTTCCTTTTGGAAAAGATTGTTTGCTACCCAAGAAAAAGTGAAGTTCAGATCCATGTGTAGGCTATGGATTATTATTCATTTGTGCAAATATCTCAGCTTTTAAAAATACACATATCTTATGTATATATACACACCAAATGTATATGTGTGTATACATATGTGTATATATGTGTGTATGTATCTAAATATAAGAACTGTCATTATTTCTTCTTGTATTTGCATTCCCAGCACTTAGCCTAGTGCCTAACACCTAATAAACACTTAATACATACTCATTGACTTGATTTGACAGGTACACTAATACATTATTGGTGGAGCTGTGAATTAGTACAACCATTCTGAATTATACAAAGAAAGTGACTAACATGCCTATTTCCTCTGATTCAAAAATCACACTGTAAGGACTCCATGGAGGTCCTTGACGAAAAGTAAGGCACTTATTCATCAAAATATTTGTAGTAGCTTTTTTGGGTGTTAGCAAAGAACTGGAAACAAAGTAGATGCCCAAACAACGTGTGGTCCGTGAATGTAATGGGCTACTTCTGTGCTACATAAGGCATGATAAATGCCAAGAAGCACAGAAAGGCTCACATGAATTGACACAATGTGAATTCAGCATAGCCAAGAAAATAAAATACAAAATAGACTACAGCAATGAAAATGGAAAGAATGCCCACCGCCAAAAAATAAAAAAAGAATGTTGCAAAATCACAGAGAATAAACATGGCCCCAAAGAAGAAATATGAAGACGCCTCCCTGCTCCTTTACAGTCATGTGGAGGGAGGGGTCTTGATAGCTATGAGATGTTGTCTATAATGTCCTATTTTATTGATCTGATTTATTTTTATTGATTTATTTTTCTCCTTATTTTTCTTTCTTCTTTCCTTCCTTTCCTTTTCTTCCTTCCTTCTTTCTCTTTATAAAGGATGGCTCTCTGAAACAAGGAGAGGGAGAACTATCTGGGGAAATATTGAAGATATAAAAACAAAACATGAATAAAAATTTATTTTTAAAATTAAGATAGCAAATAAATAAGGAAAAATTAAGAGACCTGACTAAATGACCTCTGAAGGATGTACATACTGTCAGGATCTAATCTCATCTATGTCTCTTCCCAGACCAAATCATGCCAGGCCTTCTCTACTCAGAAAATCCTTCCCTCCCGGTAACCTGGACTCTATCTGTAGGTGACTTGGCTCTGATAAATGAGTAACTTATTTTTCTGAGTCCCAGGCTTACACAACACTTCCCACACCGTACCACTTGTACCAGCCTCAAGCACTTTCCAGAGGCAGCATGAGGCTGGGCAGGCCATTCACTCTCTGTCATCCTCGGATAATGACAGCACCTATATCCCAAGAGTAGTTGTTAGAATTAAATGAACCAACGTATGTAAAGTGCTCTGCAAACCTTAAATTCAGTTTTTGTTTTTCAGTTGTGTCTAACTCTGTGACCCCATTTGGCACTTTCTTGGCAGAGATACTGGAGAGGTTTCCATTCCTTCTCCAGTTCATTTTACAGGTGAGGAAACTGAGACCAAGAGCGTTTAGTGACTTGCCCAGGGTCACCCAGCTAGTGAGTGTCTGAGGCCAAATTTGAACTCAGGAAGGTGGGTCTTCCTGACTCCAGGCCCAGCCCTCTGGGCACTATGATGCTACCTGGCTGCCCTTGCAAACTGTAAAGTGTTGTTCAGATGTGAGCTGTCACTATTATTTTTCCTGTCCCCAAAATCAACTTTCTCCATGGTGCGGCTTCCAGTCTTGTGAGTATGGATCTCCAAAGATGTTATTTTTATGGAACTACCACCTATTTCAAAGCAGAGACCAACAATAATTTTGTTTTTTCTTAAATACAAATTTTAAATGTCCAATGAGAATCTGCTGACATCTACAAAACCCTTCCCAGCAGCACCTCAGTGACTGCTGTCGATAATATGCTGCCCTTTTCTTTGCCATACCCACCACCAATCCTTTGTTTACTGTCTTCCAGACAGACCTTGCTCCAGTGACAAGGATTATTTACTTAATTACTACACAGAGATAATAGCATTTTCCCACTATTCTTCAATCCAGCATGATTCCATCTTCCCCTCCCTTTTCCCTCCTCCTAAAAAAAGTTGATTTACCAAAAAAGAGCTTAGCATAAATGCCCATGGTCACATGCTATTTTCTGAAGTTAAAAGCATCTGGGACCAAGCTTGTTGGAAGTTCTATTTTAAAATGATAAAATGATGATCAATCCTGGCATCCACCTGACAGAAGACAAATAGAGAATGGGGGGTGGGGGCTGGGAAATTATTTACAAAATTACAACCTTTAAGAGAATGGTAAATTTGTGGGCATTCTGCACAGAACAGGAGGAAATGGAATAATGTCAGCGCCACGATGCCAAGTGACTCCGTGGCACGGGGAAGGTCTATTTGTTCAGAAAATTTCTTGACTCTTTAGTTTTGGGTTGCTCTGCTCCCAACAGACAAATTATTGTCAAAGATGGACCAGAGCTGCAGATTTTTGCCGTCACAAGTTCTATGCGTGCGGGGCAAAGTCTTTCCAAGCAGAAAGTCAGATTTCAGCATTATTCACTATGCAAAGGAAAATTCACCAAGAAGGTTAAGCGAGGGGGCCTCATCCGAAGGGAGGCCAGAGGAAAGCAGACTGGAGAGAGGCAAACACAAGTGGAAGAAATTAGGGATAAGTGTATGCAAATTGTACCAGCATGGCGAGCCTGAACGTTCCCTCCTGAGGAAAATTCGAAGCTTCTTACTTTGGAAAGTTAAAACAACAGTCATACAATTGTTTTGCCCTTTACTGGTTTTGCTAGAAGGAAGTGCTTTTAACCCAACACAGAATGTCACTCCCAAGGGATAACTATGGGAGACATCCATGATGATCACGGTGCACGGAAGAATTATCTACATTTTTAGTCCTCTGGACCACTATGGTACTGAAATGTTCTCGTTCTCTCTCTCTCTCTCTCTCTCTCTCTCTCTCTCTCTCTCTCTCTCTCTCTCTTTCTCCTTTTCTCTCTTTCCTCCCTCCACTTCTCCTCTTTGTCTTTACAATCAGAGAGGCAAGACATTTATATTTGTGGTCAGAGAAACAGAAATAAAGGAAAAAAGAGAGGAAAAACTCATTCAAATTTAGTACCCTGGAAGTCAAGAGAGAAGCTAAACGCATCCATAAACAATTCTCATTCCCTGTGATCCTCCTGGTGTCCCTAGAGCTGAACTCAGAGCAGAAGAGACCTGGGTGTTCTGGTTAGGGCAGTAGGGAAGTTGTGGCCACTGACTCTGACCAGGCCTCTCTTGCTGTGAGACTGCCTGCAGGGAGGGATATGTAAGTAGGAAGAGCCTAAAATTCTGGCCTCAAGTTAGGCTGGCCCATTATCCTGAGGTGATGGATCTGCTTGTACTGGAACGGTAAAAAGTCAGACAGAGGAGGAAGCCTCTTGGCAGAGTAGAGTGGTTCTGGGCAGCCTGGCTTTCCAGGGGGCTTCCTTTGCAGACCTGGGAGCCCTTGGGAAACACTGCGTGCTTTGGCCTGGGCTCCAAGCCACCTGAGGGGGTAGGCACAGGGTGCGCCAAAAGGCTGGGCCATGATGAATCTGTCCCCCAAGGCTTGGGAGTAGCTGCGGCCCTTCCTTCTCAGTCATGCCTCTGAAATGCTGATGGCCACTGTTCATTCACGTGGTCACTCTGTGCTCCCTTCTCAAGGCAGCGCTCTGGCATTCAAGTCAATTCAGCTCAAGCACTGACTGAGCTCCTAGGGTGTGCCAAGCCCAGTGCTAAGTGCTGAGGATAGGAAAGCACAAAAAAAAAAACTACCCCTGTGGTTTACACTAGCTTACACTAGACTGCCATGGCTCCTTTTCCCCTAGGTCCCTACCCAGGGTTCTGAATCATTTGGGCCTCATAAGACCCTTCAGAGTTCAAGAGAAGCCTGTGGTTGTGGTCCTTCAGTTGTGTCTACCTTCTCATGACCCCAGAGACCTGTCCATGGGGCTTTCTTGGCAAAGATACTGGAGTGGTTTGCCATTTCCTTCTCTAGTGCATTAAAGCAAACAGAGAGGAAGTGACTTACCCAGAGTCACACGACTAATAAGTGTCTGAGGCTGGATTTGAACTTGGCTTCCTGACTCCAGGTCTGGTGCTCTACCCACTAAGCCACCTAGCTGCCTCCTGAAAGCCTATGGACCCCTTATCAAAATAATGTCTGTTGCCTCCATTTATAATGGAAGGAAATGCTATCTTTCAGTTAGAGGTAAGTGAAAACAGAGATGTTATTTTTTTCCCCATCCAAGTTTCACAAAGCCTCTGAAATCTAACTCTAGACCTTCACAAGGATCCCAGGCTAAAAATCTCTTCTCTAGGATTCCATAATCTATAACTTTCTCAATTCAATAAAGACAAAGTATCGAGGGAACATGGTACTGAATTTAGAGTCAGGCAGAGCTAAGGTGGAAACCGACCGTGAGACCCTGGCCAAGTCACTTAGGAGCGCTTGGACTCACTTTACTTATCGGTAAAAAAGCCTCAGAGAATGATAGAATAATTATAAAGTACATAATGCAAGCTTTAAAGGGCTACATAAATGTACACGTGGTTGTGACTAACATACCAAGCTGAGGCCTAGAATCCTCTTTGATTTACAAATCCATAACAACACCTATTCTAAAGTCAGAGTCAGGAAAGGGACTATCCTCCCCTAACACTGTGAATAGTGCTCCTGGAGTCAGAAAGACTCATCCTTCATGAGTTCAAATCCAGCCTCAGATACTTCTTAGCTGGTGACCCTAGCCAAGTCACTTAACCCTGTTTGCTTCTATTTTCTCATCTGTCAAATGAGCTGGAGAAGGAAGTGGAAAACCAATCTCATACTTTTGCCAAGAAAACTGCAAAATAGAGTCATAAAGCATTGGACATGACTTAAAAATGACTAAACAACAGTATGCTATTAACGCAATAAAGTCTTGAAGAATCTAATTCGGATACCTCATCAAAACCATGGAACTACGAAAGGACCTTCACTTTAACATCCCATGAGAAAATAGACCTGGAAGAAAAGAAAAATTAGTTGATGGGATTAGTTGATTAGTTGATTAGTCTGATGCAGAGAGTAAGTAGATGAGCGGGAAAAGAAGGGACTGTCCTCTGCTTTTCCTTTTTTGGTGGTCGTTAGCTGAACCATACTCTAAACTGTAAATGTATGAGAGGGACAGTGATGTAACTGTTCCCTGGGAACAATATTCCTATTTCACTGAAGGAGGTGAGCCAAGATGCTTATAAGCCCTAGAGAACCCTTAACACAGGAAGCTATTTATCATAACAAGCCTGGCTGATACTGTTCCCATACTGAATCAATTAGGTTGGCCGATTTCGTCATACTTCATAACTTGGGATGATAGGTTTCCAAGCATGGCGCGGTGTAGTAATTGAATTTTGATCAAACACACATGGCCCATAACCCAGTATGTGAAATTTTCAGAACAGTTCACAGCTTTTAAATATCCAGTCAACATGCTGCCAAGAGTACAGGATGTGCTTGATGCAAGAGGGAGAGAAAAGAGACGGCTGAAACTTGGTACAGCTGGAAAAGAAATATTTTTGCTGTGGTTCTGTTCTCCTTTTTGGAAAAGCAGTGAAGAAAGGAGGTTGGAGACCATGTAATAATTCAACCCTTCCCGCAGTCCAGCCCTGCTCTGTACCCAGAGGTAGGCTGGGAGCTCCGGGTCAGATTACCTCTCCTTCTCTTTCCTGAGAGCCCTAGTTTGGATTACATGCCTGTTACACGTTACGGGCCAGAATTTCTTCTTAGCATGAGATTCAGGCTCTGCTCTTATTTCCAATAAAGATCAACTGCTCAGCCTCGTGCACAAGAAGATATCAAAAGTAGTCCTGCATACAGACCCGAAACATGACACCCCAACTCTCCACCAACCATCTGGAAAAGTCATGGTTTTCACAGCCTCCCATGGCAGCTTCTGAAGTCCAACTCTTGCCGGGCTGCTCAGGGACAATCATAGGCAGGTTGCAAAGACATGGTTATTTTCTACCCCACATACTCAGTCCATTTTCTTTCCAGTAAAACAGAGGAAGAAGCCAAACATCACAATGAACTCTCGAGTTCCGTTTCCAGTGTGACAATGGCAGCCACAGACACCTGGCAACCAAAACCAAAGAACTGGAATCCAACAAAAACGTCCATGAAAGCCATAAGGCAGCATGGAGTAGAAGGCAAGAGGGCAGGCCTGGGAGTGGGGAAGACTAGTTCAAGTCCTGTTCCTGACACATGCTGGATGTATCATTGAGCCCTCAGTAATCCTGGGCAATGCTCTAGGACAGAGGTTCTCAACCCAGATTTCATAAATTGTTGTTCTGGTTTTTTAAATTTGGTAATTCTATTTCATTATGATTGGTTTCCTCTATAATCTATGTATTTAAAAATATGATTCAGACAAGAGGTCCACAGGTTTCACTAGACTGCCCAAGAGGTCCTTGAACCAAGAAAAGTTAAGGACCCCAACTTTAAGGCCACAAGTTACAGAAATGTGAATTTACGCCAGGAATTCCCCATGCCAACAAAAACAGATCTGTGACCCCCAAAATCAATACAAAATCAATACAAAATATGCCACCCTCTTCCATAGATACCAAAGATATCAAAGAGAAAAAATGAGACAATGTCTGACCACAAGTAGCTTGTATTCTATGGGACAGGTGGGGGCAGGATGAGAGGAGAATACAACATGTCCATGAGTATATTTCAAGGGAAACTGAGAAAGTATAAGCACGATCTGGAAACGGGAGGAAGGGATGATCGTAGATTGCTGCTGGAAGGTCTCTTGCTTGGGAGTCACCTTGTTTATTTATAGGTGAGGAAATGGAAGTCTGGAGATGAAGAAACTTTCCCAACATGACACCATTTCAGAAGTAGGATTAGAATCCACGTGATCACACTACAAAGAAAGGCTTCTTCCACTCTACTACATTATCTCCACCATTTGGACGATAAGAGGCAGCTAGATGGTACAGTGGTTAGAGCACTGGGCCTGAAGTCAGGAAACCCAGAGTACAAATCCAGTCTTACTAGCTGAGTGATCCTGGTCAAATCACATCCCCTCTCTTGACTTCACTTTCCTCATCCACAAAATGGGAGTGATAATTGTACCTACGTCCTAGGGTTGTTGTGAGAGTAAAATATTGGTCACGCGCTTCTCAAACCCGGAAGCATGATACGAAAGCTAGTTATAGGACAACGTGATACCTGAGCTGAACTCTGGAAGAAAACAAAATTTCTGGCAGGATGAGAAACCTGGGGTACGTAGGCAAGAAGTAAAAGGAGAATAATCCAGGAACAGTGACCACATAAAGGTAAGAGATGGAATATCAAATTAAGCCCCTCTCAGCTGGAATGGAGAGTTCTTGGAAGAGAAAGAGGTCCTGTCCTGCTGAGTGCTGATGCTTGAAATCCAATTGTGTATAAAATATACAACCATGGTGGGCTGTCCATTATCCCTTTGAACAGAAGATTCAAACTGTAACTCTACTTTGGGATCATGGGACCCACTGAAATTAAGGACGCTCTTCACTGGGTCCCCTGGTTGTACTTTCCTAATGCCCACAAGAATCTTTGGTTTAGCTCTTGACTTCGGCATGACATGGGAAGGGGGAATGTCACAGGATCTCTGAGTTATAAAGGTCTTTCAAGGTCATCCTGATCATCCCATAACTTGCCAAGAATCCCTCAACAATATCCCTGAGAATCTTTACCTGAAATGTCCACAGAGAGGGGACCCACTGCCTCTGGAAGCAATCCATCCTACTTTGGGGCACCTTTCATTCTTAGGGAATTTTTCTTTACATCAAACCAAAACCTGACTCTCTACAACTCCTTCTGACTCCTGGGGCCCAACAGACCAAGCCACAGAATCTCAGAATTTTAGTCATGTCAAGTCAATAAGCATTTGTTAAGTGCCTTCTGCGTGTCAAGAACCATGCTAATTGAAAGGCAAATATATGGTACCTGCCCTCAAGAGGCTTCTGATTTAATGGCAGAAATAATATTCAAACAACTCTGTACATACAAGATAGACATGGGGTAAATTGGAGGTGATCTCAAAGTCAAGGCACTAGTATTTAGGGGTTAAATGATCTTAGGGTTAAAAGCAAACTGGGCAGTCATCTAGTCCAACCAACACTCCAAAAAGGAACCCCTCTAGAACAAATCCAGCAGGTGGTCAGTTAAATTCTGCCTAAAGATGTCCAGTGAGAAGGAGTCCTCTACTTTCCCATTGCCCAGATCACTTTCTCTGAGATCATGTCCAATTTATTCTTTTCATCTCTTGTTTGTACACAGTCGTTTGCATGATATCTCCCCCCTTAGCCGGAAGCTCCTTGAGAAAAGGAACTGTCTTTGCCTTTCTTTGTAGACCCAGCATTTGGCACAGTGCCTGGCATATGGTAGGTGCTTAATAAATGCTTGTTGACTTGACTTCCACAAGACATTGCCTCAGATCCTTGAAGTCAGCCATCATGTCTCCTCCCCACCAAGTCTTCTCTTCTTCAAGCTATAAATCCACAATTCCTCTTCCTGATCCTCATATAACACAAACCCAAGATCCCTCATTTTCTTAGACCACTTTCCTAGGCCCTGCATCTTGGCCAAAGATATGGCTCCAATCAAAAAAACTACCAACCTCACAGGAACAAGAATGAGAAGAATGGAGGCCTTGCTTTTCTTTTTCTCTTGCAAGGAAAAGGTTAAAGTCACAAAAAAAAAACTTAGAAAATATAGATGATACAACCGTTCTGTTGCTCAATGGTTCATCTAAAAAGGGCGACTGACCTGACTGCCTAGGAAGACCCCAGCATGGCGAATGACCTCCATATAGACAAAATAAATAAATAGAAGTGGGATTTTTTTAAAAAAGAGAGATTTAATAGCTACTCAGCCAGTCTTCAGAGAGGGAATTGGCAGTGTCTGCCTGAGAGGCCGCTCCCCCACCTGTCTCTGAGCCCTGCAAACACAGCTGTGAAGAGGGAGACCCCAAAAGGTTCCCAGGGATGAATGGTGCTTTCTGAAACAAAAGGAAAGAGAGAGGCGTCCTCACAAGCCCACTTGGGATGAGGCCAGGCTTAGTGACTGCAAAAATCAATGAAGTGAGATGGAAAGGCCAGGCCTGCTGCAAGCTTTTTTGGAGAGGATATTTCAAGACCCAGTTCAGCAGCTGCTCTAAGATGGTTTTAAGGGAATGAGACAACCCAGATCAATTGTCTTGACCCTCTGTTCATTCTTCATCTCCCCCCTCCCAATTTTGGGTCATATACCCTCCCATATCTTTTCTTTGTATCAAAAAGAAACACTGTGCTAGCTTGAAGTTCGGACAATACGTCTTTGTCTTACATGTCACTCAGGCCCCCATCTATCTGTGTGACCTTGGGCAAGTCTTGTATCTAGTCTGGGCCTTGTTTCCCTATCTGTAAAACAAGGTGGGGGAGGGTGGGCTAAATCAAGACTCTGAAGTGGCGCTCTTAACCTTGTGAAGCCTTTGGAACTCTTCTCAGAATCTGTTTTCAGAATAATGGAAGGAGTGATCAATCTTTGTTAGGGAAGGAAAACTGTATTTTTTTTTCAACCGCAGTTCCCAGGCCCCCTGAGATCTACCTAAGACCCCCGGAGGCGGAGGTCTGTGGACCCCAAATTCAGAACCCCTGGACTACATGGACTCTTAGAAGTCTCTGCTACCTTCAAGCCTAGGGGCCAGTGCTCTTTGGGTTCATTGGTAACAGATACAGAAACATGACGAGGGGAGGCAAGGGAGTCTATCCAGGAGACGGGATGAGAGCGACACATGCACAGAGGGAGAGAGAGGGGGGAACTGGCAGAATAGACACAGAGGAGAGAGAAGATGCTGATGCCCCTGTAATCCAAACCAGCTGTTCCTGAGGCTTCCCAGGGATGGGGTCTGGCTCCACCTGCAGGAACCAAAAGGAAAACTACCAGACCCATGGCAGAGGTTTAGAAAGGGTGGGGGAGGCTAGAGCAAGAAAACCTCTCAACCAGAAAGGGAAAACAATGAAAATACAAGAAGATTACAAAGTCACAGCTAGCCTCTACACAGCACGTTCACTTTGCAAAGCGCTTTACAAACATTTCATTTTATCCTCACAACAGTTCAGGGAAGTGGGTGCTATTAATTAATCCCATTTTACAGATGAGGAAAGTGCAGGGTCAGAAAAGGTAAATGGGTCACAAAGCACACACTTCTGACTCCAAGTCTGGTGCTCCACCCTCCGGCCCCTGCCCAAGCACTGAGTAATGAACAGAGCTGCCATTGAAATGGTGGCACAGAGAGCCTGACTCCAAAGTCAACTTTCCACAGCGACTCCCAACCCCCAGCCACAGGTCATCAGATGGCACTCAGCTCCCCATGACTCCTGTTTGATCAGCAGCCTTGAAGGCAGTCACCACTTTCTTAACTAACAGGTCTCTTGTTCATACTCTTTGGTGCAACCCAATTAAGCCTGGCATGGTGGAAAGAATTCTAACTCTGGAATCAGAGGTCCTGGGTTCTGGGCAGCCTCTGCCCCTACCTGGGCCCTCAGGGTTTCCTGACTCCAAGTTAAGAATGCTACCACTCCTCCTTCACGCTGGGGTCATCCAGCCTTGGCCAGAAGGCTTTGAGGAGGAGGCAACTGCCCTCTCTCTGGGCAGCCCCTTCTGCTTGGAGACAGCTGTCATTGTGACCAAATTCTTCCTGATGTGAAGCCTACATTTATCTCTCTGCCTTTGGTTCCCTCCTCCATTGCTTCTAGTTCCGTCCCGGGGTACAAACAGAACAAATCTTACTCCTCCTTCATGTAGCAGTCCTCCCTTTATGCCCTCCAAGAGAGCTGTAGTGTCTCTGAGGCTTCTTTCTCTCTTTCTGGCTGAAAATCTTGAGTTCCATCATCTACCAACCTCATTTCATAGTCTGACTTCCTCTTTGTTTTTTGGGGGTTTTTTGCAGGAAAGGAAACTGAGACCTAGAGAGGGAAACTGACTTCTCAAGGTCACCCAGATGATTAGCGGCAGTCTATTCAGATGAAAGATAGACCTTATTTGTCATGAAAGGACAACTACTTAGAAAGCCCTGCCCACATGCTCACGTCATTCATTTTCAATCTGTTAAATTAATAATGCTAGATCCCGATAAAGGCCATGCATATGCTTAATGCTGATGATTAAGCATCTATTTTTAGAGCCCATCAATGATTATCAATAGAGAGACTTTATATATTAATGTCATGGGACAAGGTTTTGATACGTCAGTGTTAGACATCCTGTATTTTGCACTAATTGGATGGAGAGAGGTTTAATCTTATTTGGCTCTAGAGAGAATTAATAGGCTCGCTCTCTCTCTCTCTCTCTCTCCCTCTCTCTCTCTCTCTCTCCCTCCCTCCCTCCTTCCCTCCTTCCCTCTCTCCCTTGATTCCTCCTCCCCTAACAATGACTTTGAGGATCTCTCTTTTAAGTGCCCAATGATTCATTGCAGATTAAGGCATAGGAAACACTTAGGAAAAGCAAAAATTGAGGAAAGGAGCCTTAGGATAAGGTAGGGAACTCCCACCTCAGCGTGCAGTTGGAAGAGCCTAAATTTGTTATCGGCAGACTTTAGTTCAAATTTAGCCTGTCATTTACTAACTGCGATCCTGGGTAAGTCCATTGCCCTTTTGGTGCCTCAGTGAAAAAAAAAACCAGGGAGGTTGAACTAGATGAATTTTAAGTGTCTTACATTCCATCATTAGCCATAGTTCGGCTGATCAGGATTTTGTCTATAGGATATTCCTATTCAAAAGGAAACGTATAAGGTAGGAAGGGCTCTTGGTTCGAGTTTTCTCTCACTTGCCCCAGAGCATGGAAAAATTAATGCATAATATAGCCTCTTCACTATGAAATGTTCTCAGATCATTCAGAGGTTGAGGGTCTGAGTCCTAAAAGGCATCCTGATAACGTCTCAGGGCTGTTTCCTATGAGCAAATCATCTCGTAAAATTAACTGATCCACCTCAAGGATTACAAAGCACTTCTAATGGTTTATCACAGGTAGCAAAGCACCTTACAAATAGTATCTCCATCCTCACAACAACTCTGAGAGGTAAGGGCTGTTAGTATCTCTATTTTATAGACAAGGAAGATGAAGCCACTTGACCAGGGACACACAGCCAGAAGAGGCAGAGTTTGAATTTAGGTCTTCCTGACTCCATGTCTAGGCACTTATCCTCAGTCAGTCTCAGTTCTCTCTTCTCAGAAATGGGGATCATGATAGCACCTACCTCATAGGGTTGCTGTAAGGACCAGATGAGCTCATTATTTGTAAACTGCTTTGAGAACCCTAAAGCGTTACATAAATCCTAGCTGTAATTATTTTCATTATTTTTATCCATCAAGTAGCTTATAATTTAACAGTAACTGTTTCAATTCAACCTCACAGTAGCCCTGGGAAGGAGATACTTATAGGCATTCTCTCCCTCATACGTGTGCGCGCGCGCACACACACACACACACACACACACACACACACACACACTTTACAGGTGAGAAAACTTAGGCTAAAGGAAATTAAATGTCTTGCCCAGGGTCATGCAATCAATCTTTCATAGATCTAGAGCCGGAAAGAACCTTAGAGACCATCTAATCCAATGCCCTTATTTTATAGTTGAAGAAACTGAAGCAAGCAAAAGTTAAGTGACTTGCCTAGGGTAATACACCTAGTGAGGGTCTGAGGCTGGATTCAAATTCAGGTCCTCCTGATTCCAAGGAGTCTCAGTGCCTAGACAGTGTGTTCACAATGAAAATGCAAAGACAAAAAAAAGTGAGGCACTCCATTTATTCATTCAATAATTAGTCAATCAGCAATCATTTAGGAGGCATTGTGTTCTAAGCACTCTCTGCTCTCAAGAGACTTACTTTCTATTGGGGGAAACATATGTCACCATGGCCTGTGAATGTCTAAGGTGAGCTGGGAGCTCAGGGCTTTGTGTTTCATTGTAACCTCTGTGGATGGTACCAAGTTGTCTTAGTAGCTTTAAGGATTTATGTTGGGAAGGTCACAGGCTACAGAGTACAGACATTTCTTCCTCAGCTTAAAAGAAACATTGCCCTGCCAAATATATGTATGCCTTTATCTCCTGCTTCTTTCTATCCTAATTAAAAACATTTCCTGAGGTCAGCTCGTTCTCTCCTTCACATTCAATTTCTCCTAAAACATCAGCAGTGTATCTGTTTCCTGACAAATAGACTAATAACATTTTGAAAATCTAAATCCAATTTTCACTTTGTTTAAAAAAAAAAAGGCGCACCCCACAAAGTCAAGCAAAGAGATAGGTCTTTTGTGACTCGGAAAAATCACCTGCCAGCTCTGAGCCTCAGTTTCCTTTTCCGTAAAATGAGGCAGGAGAGCCAACAAGCTCCTGGATCTCTTGGTCCCCTTGCCAATATTCCTATTCATTAAATACAGTCTCCCCTTTTAACTAATAGTGTGAGAAACAACTTGAAAAACACTGGATACAGAGTGAGAGAGACTTGGCTTCAGATTCTACTCTGACACATACCAGGTCTGTGACACCACACAAACCAGTCACTTAAGTCCTCTGTCCCCTCTCTAAGACTCTAAGTTCTAGGCAGATGGCAATCTACCTTGGCGGAGGAATTTTCAACACCAAGAGTTGTGATATTGGGGTCCTTGGTATGATTTGAAATTGAAATGTTTAAATGGGACCTAAGAGGCAGATAATCTAAGTAACTAAACCCAATACATCAAAAAATATTAATTGAGCTCTTACTGTGTACCAGGTACTGTGCTAAGTCCTGAACACAGAAGGAAAGGTAAATAGAGGCCCTGACCTCTAAAACTGGATGACCCCTTGAATGGGGGAAGGGCTGCCTCTGGCAGTCAGAGGCAGGAGAGTTGCGGCCCCAGTGAAGGATGAATAAGATGAATTTTGAGAGGTCTCTTCTAACTTGGAGAATCTGTGAGTTCTTTTCCAATCTACATAGTTCTATTATCTCTAAGAAAGTTTGTGACTTGGTCAAAGACATACAGTCAGGAAGAGGCAAAGCTGGAATTTGAACTCAGGTCATCCTGACTCCATGTCTAGGCACTTATCCTCAGTCAGGCTCAGTTCTCTCATCTCTAAAATGGGGATCATGACAGCACCTACTTCCTAGGGTGCTTGGTAAGAATCAAATGAGTTCATTATTTGTCAACTGCCTTGAGAACCTTAAAGCGTTATATAAATATTAGCTATAATTACAGTTATTACCGTTCTTTTCCTACCACCTATAAATCAGCCTAAAACTAAGATCCAAGGCCAAAAAATAAATATCTAAATACATCATTTTGTGTCAAAAGATTTGGGGAGAGACTGTTAGGTATGAAAACCACTTCATTCTTTGATTCTTTGATTCCCATTTCATTTGGAATTGCCTGCAAGGGGAATAGAGAAGGGGAAAGACCATCTCTATAGAACATGCTGTTTGTCAGGCAATGGGCTTTACAAATATGGCATTTAATCCTCACAACCCTGTAAGGTTGCTGCTATTATCCCCATTTTACAAGTGAGGAAACTGAGGCAAACAGAAACTAAATGACTTGACAAGCTTTGACCAGGCTCAACACAGCTGGTAAGTACTTGAGGCAGGAATTGAACTCAGGGTTTTCCTGACTCTAGGCCCCAAACTCAATCCACTGCTCCGTCCCAGTCTAACCTGCTTCTGCTATTGGTGACTTGTTCAGGGGTAGCTCTCTGGGAGGGGAGAGGAAGGGGAGCTACAGAGGAAAGCATAATCAAGGTAAAAAATAAAGTATCATTTTTTTTTAAGGAGAGAATATGGAGAGGAGACAAGCCTCCAGACATTTTCTACTATAGTAGCACAGAGCAGAGTTAAGGTCTGGCTATGTTTATCCATAACAAACAACATTTCCTGCATTCATTATCAATGTCTCAGAAAAAAATGTCATTTCCTTCCAACTATGTAAATGTTGTATTCTCTGTCATAGCATAAGCAGGTGGGTGAAAAGATGCCGGCCCATTACGCATGACCGTGAAAGTGCTACAGTCCACAAACATGCTGACTTCTCCTTCGGGTTGTTTATTAAATCTCCTCCCATTAATTGCCCATTAGATACTCAGGTGGTTGTGGCAACCACTGATCTTAAGAACCAAAGAGAAAGCTCAGAGAATTAAAAGCATTGACCATCACCCAACAAGAGCAAGGCATTGCTGCATCACCACACCAAAGTGCAGGGTCCCAGGGATGTGTAAAGATAGGGACAGGAGCCACCTTTGCTGCATTTGCCCTGGATGAAAAGAAATCAGAGGTTCTGTCCTAGAAAGAAAACACAGATTCTGAGATGATACTGAAAAATCAGAGATGAAACATCCTTGTGCTGAAACAGGGAGACCACAAAAATGAACTGGTCATTAATGACTGACTTCTGGTTAAGGGAAGATGTGAAGGGCCAGAATCAACAGAAATATAGAGGTGGGAGGGACCTTACAGGCTCCCAGTCCAACCCCGTCACATGGAAGATGGGAGCATGGAGGCCAAGACAGAGGAAATGACTTGCTGAGGGTCACATAGCTAGAAGGGGGGAACCCACAGTTTTCTGATTCCCAAGTGCAATGATCTAACCACTACACTGCACTTTCTCATAAAGGAGCCCAGTTCTTTCACATATACTTCCACGAATATCGAAAAACAGTCCTACATCAAGAAATGATCAAGAATTCTAATGATAACCAGCAATAAGTTCCTTCAACCCAGGACTGAACAAAAAGACGTTGAAAGTCTTATAGACATTGGGAAGGAAGCCAGTGTAAGCTGATAAATAGCCCAGAGCTGTACCAATGCTCTGCCCAGAGACTTGAAGGGTCTAAAGTCTGCATTTTCCAATACTCCCCCTCTCCTTCTCTCTCTCTCTCCTCATTCCCTCCTTCTCTCCCCTCCTCGCCTCTCCTTTCTCTTCTCTTCTCTTCTCTTCTCTACTCTTCTCTTCTCTTCTCCTCTCCTCTCCTCTCCACTCCCCTCCCCTCCTTTCCCCTTCTCTCTCTCTCTCTCTCTCTCTCTCTCTCTCTCTCTCTCTCTCTCTCTCTCTCTCTCTCTCTCTCTCTCTCTCCCCCTCTTGCCTCCACCACCCTGGCAAAAAGCCCAAAGTACTCACACTGGGAAACTCCAGACAGGTCAGAAACTTAAAGTGCTCTGACCACAATGTGAGGCCAGGAGCTGGCATCACCACATCTGGAGATTCTCCAGAAGACCCTGGACATCTCAGCACTCTGACCTGAAAGGATACAGAGGGACCTGAATCCTACTAGTCTGAGTGCAGACATACCAGGGGAGGCAGGATTCTGCCCAGGAAACAGAGATCAGGACCAACAAGAGATGAGCGGTTCTACCTGAGAGTATGGGAGGGAGTGGAGTCTGGCCCTGACGGTCTTAAATCAAGAACTGAGGTCGGAGGTGGGAGTATGCAGTAGAAGGAACAACACAGTGAAGTCACGTTCTGAGACATAAGGGGCCCCATAGGAAAACAAAAGCACAGAAACTCATCAGCAAGGACCAAGAGATACTTGGGCGAGCTGATGAGGCTGAAAGATCTGGCCACAAGGACCACAAGAGTGGAAGAAATGAAATGAGACACAAGAAATGAACTAACACTTCTGGAAAAAAGAGTATCAACCGTTTCTAACATAAGATGGGAAAACCCAAGTATTGGCACCGAGGGCATGACTCCATGGCACAAGAAATACTGAAACAAAAATTAACTGATTGTTTTTAATGGGGAGGGAGGGATGCAAGATATCTACTATAAAAACAACTAACCTGAAATAAAGAAGTCATTTAAGAATCATTGAACTCCCTGAAAACTATGAACAAAAACAAATACCCTGAATGCCATTTTTCAAAAAATCATAAATGAAAATGACTCAAGTGTAATAGAACCAGAGGGCAAAGGGAGAACAGAAAGAATACACTGGATACCATATGAAAGATTCTCCAAAATGAAAACTCCAAGAAACATCAAAGCCAAAATTCAGAGTTTACAGGTCAAAGAAAAAATACTGAGAGCAGCTAGAACGAAAGAGTTCAAGTACTGAGGAACCACAGTCGGGATCATACAAGACTTCTCAACAGCTACCACATAGAAGAAAAAAAGTTTAAATATGATATTCCAAAAGCAAAGATAAAGACATAACTAAAAATAATTTACCCTGTAAGATTCTACAGGTTTAAAAAAATGAACCTTTAATACCATGGAATTAATAAACAGAACACTTTCAAACATTCCTGATAAAAAGACCAGAGCCAAGTAGAAATTTTGAAATGCAAACACAGGACTCAAGAGAAACTTAGAAAGGTAAATACATTTGTGTATTGAGAGGGAAATTAATGATGGGGAACTATCTATATTCTAATAAAAGGAGAATAAATAAATATTCTTTCAGAATTCTGTCTTAAGGGTCACAGAAAGAGTTAAATAAGGCAGAGGACTTGGATTATTGAGTTTTGCTTTTTGTTTTTTCCAAGGGTGGAAAAAAGAAATACATGGAAAAGAAATGAGAAAGAATAGGGTGGAACTTACTTTCCCTCACAATTCTGGTGAGAAGAGCACACAAACTTGGGAGAAGGTCTATGGGCTTCACATGAACACTTATCTGAACTGGGAAAAGGAGGGTTGAGCTCACACACACACATACATGCACACAGTTTGGTATCAAAATACTATTACTTAATCCCATTTTACAGATGAGGTAAGTGCAGGGTCAGAAAAGGTAAATAGGTCACAAAGCACACACATCTGACTCCAAGTCTGGTGCCCTACCCCGTGCGCCCTGCCCAACCATTGAGTAATGAACAGAGCTGCCATTGAAAAGGTGACACAGAGAGCCTAACTCCAAAGTCAACTTTCCACAGTGACTCCCAGCTCCCAGCCACAGGTTATCAGATGGCACTCAGCTCCCCATGACTCCTATTTGATCAGCAGCCTTGAAGGCAGTCACCACTTTCTTAACTAACAGGTCTCTTGTTCATACTCTTTGATTCAACCCAATTAAGCCTGACGTGGTGGAAAGAATTCTAACTCTGGAATCAGAGGTCCTGGGTTCTGGGCAGCCTCAGCCCCTAACTGGGCCCCTCAGGGCTTCCTGACTCCAAGTCAAGAATGCTACCACTCCTTAGGGTCATCCAGCCTTGGCCAGAAGGAAGAGGCAACTGCCCTCTCTCTGGGCAGCCCCTTCTGCTTGGGGACAGCTGTCATTGTGACTAACCCCCAACCAAGGTGGGTTAAAATAGATCGAAACAAGTAGAGATTTAGTTAAGGAGAAGAGAGGAGGAGCAGTGGAATATAAGGAAATTGCTTCAATTGTACAATGCTAGTATTAATCACATTTCTTCCCTTGAACATAGCTAGGTGGACAGAAATCTGGACCTGCAATCACGAAGACCTGAGTTCAGTTCCAGCCTCAGACATTTACTAGCTATGTGACCCTGGAAAAGTTACTTACCCTCTTCTTGCCTCAGTTTCTTCATCTGTAAAATGAAGGTGATATTAGCACTTACCTCTCAGGGCTTATGGCAGGATTAAAATGAGAAGATCTCTAAAGCATTTTGCTTAAAGCACGAGATAAATGGAAGCGTTTATTTTTGTTGTTATCAACATAATTATCTTTCCCTGCCTTCTTCTTTGTAAATCTATCTTTCTTGTCTTCTCACACGTTACTCTTCTCTGCACATTCTATGACCTAGAAACACTACTGTACTTGGAATTCTCTGAATATGATAATCCTCTTCTCTGCTCTGGATTAATGTCCCTGATCCTTGGGATTTTTTTGACTCCTGTCTCTGCCTCCTGGCCATCCTAGCTTCCTGTAAGATTCAGCTCAAATCCCACATTCTGCAAAAAGTCTTTCCCAGGCTTCTCCCTGCCCCCTCAAGTGATGTATACGTCTTGTATAGAGGTACATATTAGTATGTTACATCCTTCATTAAAATGTGAGCCTCCTAAAGGCAGGAATTATTTTGACCTTTCTTTGTATCCCCACTATTTATTTAGCACACTTACTGACACAGAGTAAATGTTTGATGAATATTTGATGGTTGACTTAAGTGAGGGGGGCAAGACACACAGAGAGAAAAGTATGATGTTGCAGAGAGAAATTTTCAATTTACTCTCACAGCCATCAATATGGATGGGATGAACTCACCCACAAAATGGAAGAGTATAGTAAAATGTATAAAACAATAGAATCCAATAGTAAGTCATTAAAAAGAAGCACACTTAGAGCATTTGAATCCTTGTAGAATTAAAATGAGGACCTGGACAGGAATTTATTATGTTTCAGGTGAAGTCAAAACAATAGGAGAAAGAATCATGAGGTAAAATTATACATGGATAAGGAGAGAGAAACTACATTATGTCCAAAGACAACTTAGATGAGGGGTTCTTAATCAGGGGTGACCCTTTTAAAAATATTTTGATATCTGATATCAGATACAAAATCAAACATCAAATAGAAAAATCTGATATTTGATCATGATGTTTCAATACAATTGCTTTCCTTTATATTCCTATATATACTTTTTTTTTGAGCAATATTCTGCTTTACCAGACTGCCAAAGGAGTCCATGACACACACAGAAAAGGTTAGTAACCCCTGTTATAAACATCAAAACAATATTAATACTATACAGGGTGTCCCAAAAGTCTGAGTGCAATTTTAAGCTTTAAGAAATCTTTTAGGACATCTTATGTATATGGATGCATGCATGTATGCATGCACTCTATGTGTATTACGGACCAAATGACATAGCATCTAATTATTAAAAGTGAAAAGTAAATTACAAGAAAAATAGTCAAATTATAAGTCAATCAAATTATAATAACCATTATAATATTATAACAATCAATTAGACCCAGAAAAATCTACAAAAATAGATGTTAAATAAGAAAGAAGTTAAGAATTTGGGTAGAATTTTAGGAAAGTTAAATAAAATGAAAATAAAAAGAACATATTTCTCAGATGTGTTTGACCCCTTCACAAAAACTGACTATGTGCTAAGACAGTAAAAACCTTATAAAAATGCAGAAATATTAGATACATCGCTACCAACCAAACACAATAAAAATATAATTAATAACAGCCTTTGAAGGAAGAATTCTAAGTTATAGAATAAATAATCTAATTCTAAAGAACTAGGGGGTCAGGGAAAAAATCCTGGAAATAATAGATAATCTCACCAAAGTAAATGATAAGAATGATCTAACATGCAAAAATTCTGGGGATATATCCAAAGATCTTCTTGAAAGACAATTTACAACTGTAAATACTTTCATCAACAAAAGAGAAAAAGAGCATATCAATGAATTGAGCATACAACTAAGCAAAGGAACTGGAAAAACATCAAAAATCCAACTAAATAGAAAATTTGTAAGTTAGAGAGAATGACAAAATAAAAAAAATGAAATGCTAAGTAAAACTTCAAGCTGTTTAAAAATCAATAAAATGGATAAATTTCTAGCTAATTTGAATTTTTAAGAGAGAAAAGGTAAAACAATTTTCTAAAAGCAAAAGTGAAAGAAGAGGGTTCACAACAGATGAAAAAGAAATAAAGACAATTATTAAGAACTCTTTTGCCCAATTGTATGCCAATAAAATTGTGAAATAGATAAATATTTATAAAATATACAATATACAGATTGATAGAACAAGAAAGAGAATTTTTAAAAAATTAATTCTAATGTTACATAATTGGTTTGCAAAAATAAGAAAAGAGGGTCTTGTATCAAATTTCTTCTCTAATAGAACCTGGTCTAATACCTTAATCATTAACAATGAACCAAGTTAATTCAGAGGAAAAACACTATAGACAAATATCCCTAATTAATATTAATACAAAAACTTTGCTAACACAATTTTAGCAAAAGGGCCATAGAAAAGTTTAAAAGATCATATTCTAGGATCAGTTTTGGAGAAACAGTGTAGTTCACTGGGTTTATATGCTAGACTTAGAATAAGAAAGACCTGAGTTCAAATCTTGCCTCTGACACTTACTTGCTCATTGAATGACTATCGTCAAATCTTTTAATCTCTCTGAGCTTACACCAATAATAATAAAACATCAACAAGAATAATTAGCAATGATACCATCGACTTCACCTAGGGCAGTGTATGGAAAGTAACTGCCAACTGAAAAGCACTACAGAAGCATGTTATGGTTTTTTTACCAGATTTATAAAATACATTTTGTATTATAATATTAAAGTATTATATTAAATATATTTAAAATGTCATATGTAAAATATAGAATATATAATAAATATAAAATAAAAGTAAATTTAAAATATGTACACATCAGTGTAGAGAGTTCCCAATAAGGAAATTTCCTCTATCAATGCCAATATGTATCAACTCTGCAACGGAGAATCTTGAGAGATACTGTCCTAACTATTGGGTATTAGGGGAGACATAGAAGTGGATAAGACAGCCTTGGTCCTTAAGGATCTTATGGTTTAACTGGGGAAGAGGAGACATTCATACAGAAAAATATAATAGCAAGTAATATAAATGCATAAAAGAAATATGAACATACTTCCAACCAGGATGAGAAAGAGTTGTTTTCCAATAGGGAATCAGAGAAGCCTTCTTAGAAGAACTGACTTTGATCTAGGCTTTGAAGGATGAGTATCCAGATTCTACCTGTCCTCTATCACTGAGATCACATGTGAAGATATCTGAAAAGCTGAGAAGTGAATGAAATGAGTCTATCCAGAAATGGTACAGTAAAAGAATTAGGGGCACTCACATTAATTTGCTGGATGTGGATTCCGGGGACTTGAAATATTGTTATTTTACCTCATGTGACAAGAAATCTGAGTAACTATTGATTGACTGGAATACTATTTCATTTCTTAGGTGATGCAGAGGGTGGGAAAGGGAGCTCATTAATGGAGCAGCAGAAAGTCTAGCACTACCTTTTACCCAACTCAAGAGAAAAGAAACAGCAACCATTGACTCTAAAACTATTTTTTCACCTGGTTCTCAATCACTGTGTCCCATTCATTTTATCTTAGATATCAAAGAACCTCAGAATTGAAAGGGATCTCAGTGTCTACTGAGCCCCATCCATATCTAAAAATAATCTCTTCTAGGTCATACCTATCAAGTGATCTCTAGCCTGTGATTAAAGCTATCCAGTGAGTGGGAAAATTGAAGCAGCCAGCTAGGTGGCACCACAGTGTACCAGATCTGGAGTCAAGAAGACTCATCTTCCTAAGTTCAAATCCAGCCTCAGACACTTCCTAGCTGTGTAACTCTATCTGGGCAAGTCACTGATCCCTGTTTGCCTCAGTTTCTTCATCTGCTTATGAGCTGAAGAAGGAAATGGCAAACCACTCTAGTATCTTTGCCAAGAAAATCCCATATGGGGTCACAAAGAGTCGAATATGACTGAAAGATGACTGAACGATACAAAGAGGGGGGATTAACTACCTCCCAAAAACAGCCCATTTTACTTTGGGATGGTTCTGTTAGAAAGTTCTTTCTTCCTTAAAGCCTAAATTTGGCTCTTAGTAGCTTCTACTCGGATCCTCTGGAGACACAGAGAACAAATTTATTCCCTCTTTTACCCTGCAAATAAATACTTGAAGACCACTACCATGTCCCTTGAGTCTTCTTCAGCTTAACTGTTCCGAGTCCATTCAATCAATTGTTTCTCGTATGATATGGACTAGAGGCCCTTTATCATCCTGGATGACCTCCTTCAGAAGATCTTCACTCTTCAACTTATCAATGGCCTTAGTAAAACATGGCACCCTTGGCTCAAACAGACTCAGAGTTGGTTGTTAAATTTTCAGTCTGAGCAATTACATTTTGTTGGTTTTTGTTGTGTCCTTCCAACTCTTCATGACCTTAATTGGGGTTTGCTTGGCAAAGATATTGAGCAATTTTCTATTTCCTTCTCCAGTTCATTTTACAGATGAAGAAACTAAGGCAAAGAGGATTAAGTATCTTGCCTAGAATCACCCAGCTAAGTAAGTGTCTGAGATGGGATTTGATCTCGGGAAGATGAGTCTTCTTGACTCCAGTCTCGGTGCTCTATCCACTATGCTGCCTTGCAATTCCATTTTGAAAACCAGCAAATGCTACAAATCAAGGTTTGATTTATTGTTTTGATGATAGTTTAATCTTACCAAATTGCAAAGAAAATATTAATAATATAGATGAAACTTAGAAATGTGCCATGGATCACTTTGAGCTTACAGTGTATTAAACCCCCAGATCTTTATTATCTAACTGGATCCTCTCTTGTCTTCTATTTGTGAAGCTGAGATTTTTAATTCGTGTAAGACTTTACATTTATACCATGATACCATATATATCATATATGTGAATTTATACCATTCATGTTTGTCATTTTCTATAAAATTCAGTCTTCTGGTTTGTTGAGTCCTCTTTGAATCCTGACTTTGTTATCCAGTGTGTCATTACATCCATGATCAGCAATTTCAAGATAAGTTACATTATTTTTCTTTCATTTTCTCTCCCACCCCACCCCCACCCTGCTCACCTCCAGGTATTACCTGGATCTTCTCATAACTCTACCTCATCTCCTGGTTTTCCTTTACTTGAAACGAGGCTGGCATTTCATATGGAAGGCAGCAGAATCCAGACAAGGTCCAGAAAGCTGGACCTCAAGTAGTGGATCCATGTGAAAATCCCAGGT
Source organism: Potorous gilbertii (assembly GCA_028658325.1). Classification (NCBI taxonomy): domain Eukaryota; kingdom Metazoa; phylum Chordata; class Mammalia; order Diprotodontia; family Potoroidae; genus Potorous; species Potorous gilbertii. The sequence goes on from CM053770.1 coordinate 681,702,315, forward strand.
AATCTGCACAATTAGGGAGGTGGAATAGATAACTTTTTTCCTTCTTCTCTCTCACTTTTAGAGGGAATCAGGACTATGTGACTTGCCCAAGTTGCACAGTGAGTAAATGTCTGATGGAGGATTTGAACTCAGCCACTCTGACTATAGGGATGGTGCTCTATCCACTGCACCACCTAGCTACTCTGGAATAAACAACTTCCAATCCAGCTCTGGGTTTATAAAGAAGCTCCCAGCTGACTTCCTACATCCAGTTACCTGGAGAAGCACATAACATGTTAAGTCCCAACTCCTCTCCTTTCCCTAAGACCCATCAGCCTGAATTTTTATTTGATTTATAGACATTTTCTTTTAGATCTTTTCATCCCCCTCATTACCAGAAATCAAGGCAGGAGTTCCACTTTAAAAAGGAAACTAGCAATACAAAAAAAGAGAAACTGCAACAAAATTGTGGGGAACTCGCTAATTCATTGAAATTCCCATCATGTCCCTGATGTATGTAAATCACTATGGGAGCAAGTCTTCGAAGGGACTGGATGGAGTTGGGAAAGCTGGCAACCTTTTCATTATTTCTCTACAGTAACCCACGATTGCGTCTGGCTTTGTAATTGCTTCATCTGTGTTCTCTGTGTTTTGCCAGTGAAACTGTAATATAGTGACATCATGTTTTATAGTATGTCACAAAGTGCAGTACAAACATCTCCCTTGACCCTCACAGCAACAAATACTCTTATCCTTCTGCATGAAGCCTTCTCCAACCCCTCTTAATTCAGTGCTTTCCCTCTGTTAATTGTCTCCTATCTAACATGGATATAATTTGCTTTGCATATATTTGTTTGCGTACTGTCTCCTCCATTAGACTGTGAGCTCCTAGAAGACAGGGACTGCCTTTTTTTGTATCCCCAGTACTTAGCACAGTGCCTGGCACATAGTAGGTGCTTAATCAATACTTATTGATTATCCTCATCTTACAGATGAGAAAAGAACTCAAAGGGAAAGTAGCTTGCCCAACACCACTCAGTTGGTACATGATGGAGCCGAGACTTGATGCCAGGTCTACTGTCCCTGAGGCAAGGGCATATATTCTTTTGGGAAGGTCTCACTGCATCTGGCACAGTGCTAGGCACATGGGGGGAGCTCAATAAAAACTTTGTTGAATTAGATTAAAGATCTATTTTCCCCTGTATGTAATGAGCTTCTTCCATTTTTCCTTCATTCTTTTTTATAAGTGCTTCATGTTCTAACACAAGGTCAACTTTTGTGAAGATGACATGCAGAGTAGAACTGTGTTACATCCCTTACAAGTTCTGTTCAGTAATTGCCAGAATTCTATCACATCTAACTTTTCTAAAATTCTATTCAGGCCCTTACTTTCTTTCTTTTTTTATTAGATTTTTATAGTTCTAAAAGGGGTACATTGAAGTCTACTATTTCTTCCTGTAGTTCAACTGGCTTTTCCTTTGAGCGTTTGGATGTGCCGTATATTATTATTCCTGACACTATTTCCTTAAATATAATGCATTTTTTCTTTCTTAACTGTGTGTTTATTTGTTTTTTAACTGTTGTCTTGCCCAAGTTCATGCCTGCCAGGGATTCCTTTGTAAATTCACCTGAGACATGGTAAATTCTCCTCAACTGATAATTCTCAGAACCAATTATCCAGCCCTAAGTGCTCTCCTAACTTCCCCAGGGGTGGGGAACCTGCAGCCTTGAGGCCACATGTGACCTTCCAGATCCTTAAATGCTGCCTTTGGGCTGAATTCAAATTAGAATTTGGATTAAAACTTAATTCAAATCAGTCATGTTCTACAGTTGAGAGTGGAAACCTTCCAGAAATACAGTCACAGATTTTCAAAGCTTGTGGAGACCTCAGAGGCCATCCTATAAACAAAGAGAAGCACGCACACACGCGCACACACATATACATACACACATGCACACACGCACACATACGCACACACACATATACATGCACACACATATACATATATACACACGCACACACATACACACATGCACGCACACGCACACATACGCACACATACACACATGTGCGCGCGCACACACATATACATGCACACACATATACATGCACACAGACGCGCGCGCACATATACACACATATAAATGCACACACATACATATGCATGCACACACACGCACACACATATACATGCACACACATACATGGACACACATACACATATATGCACACACCTATACATGCACACACGCGTACACACGCACACATATACACGCATGCGCACATACATGCACACGCACGCACGCACACATATACACACACACCCCATTCCCAGTAAATCACCATCCAACCTTTGCCTAACAACCCACATCAGAAAAGGGAAGTCAAGTGCAGAGATAACTTTCCCTCTCTCCCTTCCTCCTTCCCTCAAACACTCTCTCCCTCTCTTTCTCTCTCTCTCTCTTTCTCTCTCTCCCCCCTCTTCTTTCTTCTTTTCTCTCTTGTTCTCTTTCACTTTCTTACTCTCTCATTCTCTCTCTCTATTCCATTTTTCTCTCTCCCTCTCCCTTTTTCTCTTTCCTTCCCTTCTCTCTCTCCCTCCTCTCCCAGCTCCAGCTACCTTTCATTGTTAAGAATGTTTTCTTAACTTGATATTTTTCATCTCTTAATTAAATGAGCTTAATTTAAATTCTTAATTAGATATATTCAATCAAGCCAAACTACTGTCTTGGGAATGGTTCCCTTGGAAAGGGCTGCACTTAAGACAATGCTGTCCACAACACACCTGAGTTCTCTTTAGACCTTCACTGCCTTCAGGGTTTCTTAAATGCTCTCCATTTTCTATATCTGCAATAGTGAAAAGCCTTCAGGTTTTGAGGGTAGATTTGGATTGGGGTTTTTTAAGTGAGTCAAAGTCCTTTGAAACCAAGTTAGGGAAACCTGTCTCCAAAAGTGAAAATGCTAACATCTAAAACTCCCTTTGAAATGAACCGCAAGTCACATACGATTCTTTACAATTTCTCCCTCCCTGGGGCCTTTCCTGTTACCCTGACCCCCAGAATACTTTGTATTGTCTATCTGTCTACATGGATCCCCCAAATCAAATATCAGCTCTTTGAAGGCAAAGACAGTCTTTCATTTTGATCTTCATTCCCAGCACCTAGCAGAGGACTTTGAACATAGTAGGGCTTTTTAATACATGCACCTAGTTAGAGGACTTTGAATATAGTAGGACTTTAATACATGCTGGTGGATTGTATTGAACTGAATCTCAAGTGGAATAAACTAAAATACATTTGACCACAAAGGTAGAAAGTGACTGTGAAAACGCATAACAAATCTCTCCAAAGAAACAGGATCAAATTTGCCGCAGGGTATCTCACCTAAGTGCATATCACTTAAGAGCACAATCAGCTCATGTTCCCAAGAATTATGCAGCCTCCATCTGGCCCCCATTAGACTGACCGGGTTGCTACTCCCACTAATTGCACATTGGCAAATTGCATAATGTGACTCTGGACTGAGCTCTGAAAGTCATCCTTTACAATGTAATGAAGCAAAGGGAGTTGTGTTGGAATACTTAGGAGGTTCTATCAATATCTCATCTTTTACTAAGTCTGGGTGCATGCATATGGGCTCTACATCTCCTCCCTGCAGCTGCAAGCCTTTCCATCTGGGCCCCCTGAAATTAAACTGGATTAAATAAATTTTACTAAGTGAACGTAACAGGATATCAAAAAGTGGCTGAAAAGAAATATGAAGAATTCAGAGAAACTTGGGAATTCATCACCAAATAAACTCATAGTAAGCATCTACTATGTCCCAGATGGAGGGTTTAGCACAAATTTTAAAAATTAGATAGTCTCTTGTCCTCAGGGAACTTGTATTCTACTGGGGGAAACGATAAGGAAACACAATATGGTCACAGCTGAGCAAATAGAGGATGTATGGAAACAGTAACAGGAAGGCACAACTGAGGAAATCAGAAAAAACATCAAGAGAACTGTGACCTTGAGATGAAAGAACAAAGAGAATGGCTGGTATTTACATAATGCTTTAAGATTTGCAGAGCACTTTATACATAGTATCTCAGATGATCTTCACAAAAGCCCTGAGAGGTAGAGTTATCACTCTCTCCTGATTTTATAGATGAGGAAGTTGGGGCTGATAGAGGTTAAATGACTTGCCCAGGGTCATACAGCTAAGTATGTTTGAGACAGTATTTGAACTCAAGTCTTCTTGACTTTATAAAAGCACTTTACTGAATGTGAGGTTGATAATGCATCTATGATTACATTTATTTTACAGATGAGGAAACTGAGGCATTACAAGCAGTCATTTAGCCCCAGAACCTTAATTTCCATACGCCATCACACAGTGGCCTAATGGTTATCCAGGTTTTACCTAAAGATCTCCAGTAAAGGAGAAAGCCAGGACTTCTATAAACAGCACCTTCCACTTTGGGGTAGCTCTTCTTGTCAGGAAGTTTGCCTAAATTTGTAGTTACCTCATTACTTCTCATTTTGCCTTGTTTGCAGCCAAACAGACCAGTCTGATCCACCTTCCACACAAGAGTCCTTCAGGTATCTATAGCTCCCTAACCTATCCTTCCTGAATCTTCTCCAGGCTAGACAAAAACTGATCTTCAGATAACTCAGACTCAAAACCCTTCTCCATACTCATTACCATCCCCTGGGCACTCTCCCACTTATTAATGTCCTGTCAGGCCAGGATTGAACCCAATACTCCAGATCAGGTGTGAAGAGTGGGCAGGGAACTGTGGTTCTACCTTTGCCCTATGTTCTGTGCCCTCTCCATCTGGCTGAGACCCTGTTGGCTCTCTAGGCTCACCTATCACATTGCTACTTGTGTTGAACATGACAACCTCAAGAACCACAACCATAGCTCCATGCCTCCCTCATCTCATGCTTGTGAAAAATACACTTTGTACTGTTGTGAAGGCAAAATTAGGCAGCTAGAATTTAGAGGGTGCCGGACATAGAGTCAAGAAGACCCAAGTTCCCATCCTGCCTCAGATACTTGTGTTACCGTGGGCAAGTCACTTAGCCTTTCCCAGGTTCGGTTTCCCCATTCATAAAGTGAGAATCATCCTAGCCCCTACCTCACTGGACTGATGTGAGAATCAAATCCACTGAGATAATAGAAGTAGTGTTTTGTGCACCTCAAAGCTCTATATAAATGCTAGGACTTGCAATGTACATAGAAAGCTTTGCAAAAGCGAAAGAAGAATAACCTGGAGAACAGAATATACAATGACTATAATAATGTAAATTAAAATAACATCGGAAGTCATTTGAATGCAGATTCATGGTGATGGCCAATCTTATTTCAGGTAAAATAAGAAAGACTGAAGCTCAGAGGAGAGATCAGGGCTGAACAGAGATGATGGTCAGACTCATGGGAGCTAATGAGGTTACCAACAAAGGGCTGTACAGGGAGAAAAGAAGGTGGTCCAAGACGGAACATTGGTGGATGGCGTTAATGATGAAGATCCAGCAAAGGTTACTGAGGAAAGGTCCAACAGGTAAAAGCCAAATCAGGGGTCTTGTCACATACACACACACACACACACACACACACACACACACACACACACACATACATACACACACACACACACCAGTCAACAGTGTCAAACACACCAGATAGGTCAACAAGAGTATGGTTTGAGAAAAACCATCAAATTTGACAAGATATCAATGGTAACTTTGAAGAACGTTGTTTCAATTGAATGATGAAGTTAAGAAGCCAAGTTATGAAAGGTTGGAGTGAGAGGAAAGGAAGCAGAGATCTTGAATGCAGAGCGCTTTTTCAAATGTCTGGCCAAAAGAGGGGGAAGAGTTGTACAACACTCACCACAGAGGATGGTGATGTCTAGTGAAAGTGTTTTAGGGATGGGAGAGACCTGAGTGTGTTTGAAGGTGGTAGGATGGAGGTGGCTGAAGACAAGAGGACGAGTGAAGATTCCCTTTGTTACAAGAAATGGTCCAATAAATGGGCAGGGCAGAAGGGTATATTGGCAAATTATTGTGGTGTAGAAAGCAAATTCTTTCCCTTCTCAAACACTTCTGAAAATGCTTGACAAATCTTAAAGTGTTATAAAATGTAAGCTATTATTGGGGGCAAAAGTCCAGCACTGGGCAACTGAAGGAGGTAGTAGAGAATAATGAAGAGTCACCAGGAGTAGAGTCACAATATTGGTGACTTTTCCACTTAAAGGCTGGAAGGTCAAGGGCAAGTCACTCAATCCATGCAAACCTCAGTTTCCTCATTTGATAGATGATTAGGTAATCCCTAATGTCTCTCTTAGGTCTAACATTCTATGTTCTAAGACCACTTTAAAGCTAACATTCTATGGTCTATGTTCCAAGTCTCTTCTAATTCTAACATTCTATATTCTATGAGGTCACTTCTAATGCTAACATCCTATGTTCTGACAGTCTATGAGTGAGTGAGTGAATAAATGAATAAGATATTTGTTAAGCACTTACTACGCACCTACACTGGGCTGGAGACAGTCCCTGCCCTCAAGAAGCTCACAATCTAATGGGGGAGGCAACCAACACATAGAGAAGATTTCAAACTCAAGTCAGATGGAAAAGTCCTATAATCCTTAGGGGCAGCAGCAAAGCAGATGGTGCCACCTCTTTTCATAGCTGTTTCTACTGTTAAAATTATATCTGTTTCTGATTTTGAGTCATTTGACAGTGCCAATGATTTCAATGGGAATCACTTCATTTTTTGGATTTTCACTACCTGTAGCTGGAGCCCCTGCAGGATGAGTTGGTCCCCATTCTGTCTCTCCACAGGGGCTGCCTCCTAGAAGGATGCTGAGGGCCCTGGGCTGGAAGCCTGGCTATTCCCAAGTCTCTTGAGCTCAGGGTCCTGGGCTGTCCTTATCAGGGTCTGAGGGGGAGGGAGCCAAGGAGGATGGGAGTGGTCTGGTCTGCCAGCCTTGTGTCTCTTCCTTAGGGTGCACTGATGCCTCAACCAGTCTGCCTACCCTATGAGTCTCAGTTGATTGGCAGCTGGTGAGGATGGCTGGCTTCTCCTCCATAGCTGCTGCTTGTCCAGGTGATAACTTTAAGAATTGAACTGCAAGAAGGACTGGTGGTCTGGGGTGGGGGTGGGGTGCTGCCACTCCCAGGGGTCACCTTTCCAATGGTGGCAGTATCAGTTGTTCCTGATGGTAATGAAGAAGGTAAGCCCTTTCTCCAGAGTGATTTCTTTTCTCCAAGATGGCCATGGGAGCTGGACTGGAAGCAGGTATGGTGGTGTGGGGCTGCTGTTATTCCCACGGCTCTTGAGCATTCCAGCTCTAACATTTTTAAGTTACAATATTACATGATCTAAGATTCTTCCAGCACTAATTACCTACAGTCCTATGGCATTATTAAAAATAGCAGATCTGTACATAGTCACAGCAACATTGTACGATGATGAATTTTGATAGACTGAGCTCTTCTCAGCAATGCAAGGATTTAAGATGACTCCAAAAGATCCATGATGGAAAATGCTACCCACATCCAGGGAAAGAACTATGGAGTCTGTATGCAGAGTGAAACAGACTATTTTCACTCTGTTTCTTTTTTTTCTCATGGTTTTTCCCTTTTGCTCTGATTCTTCTTTTACAACATAACTAATGTGGAAATATGTGTAACATAATTGTGCATGTATAGCCTATATCAGATTGCAGGCTGTCTTGGGGAGGGGGAAAGAGGGGAAAAAAAAAACTTGGGATTCAAAATCTTACAAAAGTGAATGCTAAAAACTATGAATAAATAAATAAATAGATAGATACTTTTAAAAAAGGTAAATAGAAGATATGACTCATATCCCTGGGAATGTCTTTCCAAGGACAGAAGGACTGAAGCTTGTCACCACTGGACTCTGCTGCCCTATAACTGCATTATAGTCCTGTCTGTCAGACTGAATTAAAATTTTAAAAATGAGAAAGTGAACTCAGGGCCTGTGGGTCCTGTATGGAGGCCTGTGGTGAAATAAAAATTCAAACAAGAAAATTTCCCTTCAGATGGAGAAACATTCCAGTGACATGAAGGCATTTCTGGCTGGACCTAAGGACCAGCTGCAATGATCACTGGTTTCGAGGTTCTCTGCTGAAACTGAGTCTGTGTATTTTCTCCCCTTCGCTGCCAGGGTAGTAACTATCATTGATCCCCCAGAGACGAATCTGTCCATCGGAAGGCCAGAATATTGCCCCATTAAACTAATCATTTTACTACTGAGCACAACATAATAAAGACCCCTTGGACAAGCAGGAAGATGTGTGCCAGTGTCTGAGTATATAATATACTGGGGTTGTTATTTTTTTTCCAAACAAACCAATCAGAAGCCACAAATGATTTCCCTTTTGGAGCATCACTTCAGAATCTCAGAGATGGAAAGAACCTCTGAGGCCATGTGGAACAAACCCGATCTGAATATTAATCAACAGGAATTCCTTAAACACCTACTATGTGCCTGGCATTATAATTTTAGGGAATACAAGAGTGCAAACAAGAGTCCCTGTCCTCAAGAAACTTACATTTTAATGAAGGAGGAATGATACACAAAGAGGAACTGGGAAAGGGGGAGAGGGCCATGAGTGGAGAGGACACAGAGGCAGCAGTGCTGCACTGGACATAGTGCTGGACTTCATCATAAGAGCTAACTTTATTCACCACCTACTAGGTGCCAGGCACTAAGTGCTTTACACATATGATCTCAGTGATCCCCACAAAAACCCTGGGAGGGAGGGGATGTTATCATCCTCATTTAAGAGAGGAGAAATGGAAGCCAAAAGAAGACATTTAATAAGTGACTTGCCCAGGGTCACACAGGCTGTCAGGGTCTCAAGGGCAAAGTTGCACTCAGGTCTTCCTCACTCCCTGCCCAATGCTCTATCCACTGAGCCACCCAATTCTCCCAGGACTTAGAGACAACTGGGCCAAAAAGTATAATTAGGAAGGGGTCATCAGAGATTTTCCCTGAGGTATCAAAACTTAACCGGTGCTGAACACTAGTAGGGAACTTTTCAGCACAAAAATTCCTGTGCCTGGGTTCTAATCATACTTTAGGAAAATACAAGTTGTGTGACTCTGGATTGGTGACAACCTCTCTGGGATCATTGGATCGTATAATATTCACTCTAGCCCCTGCCTCCCAGAACTTTAAGGATCAAAGGAGATAGTATCTGTAAAGTGCCTTGGGAACCTAAGTGCTATGTAAATGTTGAGGAACGCTGAACTCCAGATAGCAGAGTTCTCCACATTTGGCCACAACCAGGAACTTACACACTCTTCTCCATCCATCTTCAATCCATGCTGCTGCTGCGCCCTTCCCACAACCACCCCTTCCTGCCCTACCATCACCCCACCCCCTTCAAACTCTAGCTCCAAGAACAATAATTAAATCAACACAGCTATTCCCGAAAAGGATGAGTCACTCAATTGCCTTATGACTCCAATCATCATCCCTGTGACTTCCCAGATCCAAATACCCCTCCTTTGGCCATGGCTATCAATTTCACCTCTGCAACTCTTCTCGAACACACCTCCTTCTCTCCTGTGACACAGCCCTTCCCCTGGTGTAGACCATCCTCACTCATGCCTGGACCATTGCTATAACCTATTGGGGAGGGGGGTGGAGGTCTACCTGCCTCCAGTCTCTCCCTCATGCCAGTCCATCCTCTATTCATTTGTCAAAGCACAGGTCCAATCACATCACCACCATATCTACTCAATAAACTCCCATGACTCCCTACTGCCTCTGGGAGCGAACACAAAATGCTCTGTATGAAATGCAAAGTCCCTCCTACCATCCAGTTCTCTTACTCCCCAACATACTCTTCCATCCAGGGACACTGGTCTCCTGGCTGTTTCAGGGACAAAACTCTCCATCTCTTAATTCTAAATATGTCCTGTTTGTCCTTCATACCTGGAACACTCTCCTCCATCCTGACTGCTGACCCCCTTATCTTCCTTGAAGTCCCATTTAAAATCTTGTCTTCTATAGGAATCTCTTCCCATCTTTCTTCATCTCAATGCTTTCCTTCTGTTAGTTATTTCCACATGAATTCTCTGTGCCCAACTTGTGGTGGAGCGTTCCAAGCTCGTTTTGGGCTGATCAGCCACAGTTGGACACACTGAAATTTCACTTTATCATGGTGATGTCATTTTGGTCCTCTTAGAAGAAGGACAACAACTAATCATATTTCCTATTCATCCCATGCACAACTTGCTGTGTATGTATTTGTTGCTGTTGTCTACCCTGTTAGATTCTAAGCTTCTGGAGGGCAGGAATTGTCTTTTGCTTCCTTTTGTATCCACAGCACTTAGCCCAAGACTTGACACATTGGAACTCTCAAGAAATGCTTTTTCATTCAAGCATCATTAAGATATTTCAAAACCCTGTGATTCTGATATTATGGTTTCTCCATAAACCAATGTGGATTCCAACCCTTCTGTGACTTCATGAGAGGTCATTGAGGGTTGCTGTAGCCAAAAATTCATCTCCTTGTCTACAATCTGACGAGTCTCCAAATAGACCAAAGGTCCACCATCGACCCAAGCAGCCTGAATTTTTCAGCTTGGTCAGTCAGTCAGTATTTATTAAATACCTACCATCTGCCAGAAACTGGTTGGTTGGTTGGTTGGTTGGTTGGTTGTCATTCTTCATTCTCAAAGAGGACCAAAATGACATCACCAGAATAAAGTGAAATTTCTGTATGTCCGATGGTGGCTGATCACACCAATGTGAGTTTGGAATGCTCTACCACAGGTTGGGTACAGATGGTCCATGTGAATATTTAGGGTGGTTACTCCAAATTTGTGCATCCTACGTTTACTTTGTGCTATCTCAATTCTACTTTGCTAATAGAGCACAGCCCCCTTTCTGATGTGAGCACACCATGCTGAGTGGTCCTGTGCCAGTGTCTCCCATGTTGCACAGTCAAATCCAAAGTTATGGAGAGAAACTTTGAGAGTGTCTTCTTCTGACCACCATGTGATCTCCTGCCCCATGTGAGTTCTCCATAAAAGTCTTTTTGGCAAGGATACAATTTGCATTTGAACTACGTGTCCAGTCCATCAGAGTTGTGCTTTCTGAAGCATAGTTTGAATGCTTTGGCAGTTCAGCTCAAGCAAGGACTTCAGTGTCTGGTACCTTATCCTGCCAGGTGATCCTCACCTCCATTCACCTTCCTAACAATCAAAGCTGACCCAAAGTGGAATGGAGGCAGCCTAGTACAGTGGAAATAACAGGAGTCTTGGAGCCAGGGGACAATGTAGTGCAATGGAAAGAATGCTGACTTGGGAGTCAGAGGACCTGGGTTCAGATCTAACCTTGGGCACTTCTCTAAACCTCAATTTATTCCTCTGTAAAATTAGGAGGGGTTGACTTGACTACTGAACTCCCTTCAAGGGCGAGATCTGAGATCCCTTGAACTTCAGGCTTTCTCCTGGTTCTGCCCCTGTCTTACCCCATAAGATAACTTGAAGCCAGATGGATCTCTTCCCCTTCTCTTCTCTAGCCTAAACACTCCTTTGTTGGGCACCTCCTATGGCTTGGCACATGCTCACTAGAGCTAGGGGGTGCCATAGCACATAGAGTACCTGGCCTGAACTCAGGAAGACCAGAGTTCAAATCCAGCCTCAGACTCTAGCTGTGTGACCCTGGGTGAGTCACTTAAACTGTTTGCCTCTGTTTCCTCATCTGTAAAATGAGCTGGAGAAGGAAATGGAAAACCACTCCAGTATCTTGGCCAAGAAAAATCCCAAATGAAGTCACAAAGAGTTGGACACAACTGCAAAATGAGTGAGCAGCAACCAGCTTCTTCACCTCATGGGGCAGGACTGATTGACTGGTGAGAGCTCACTAGAGCTACCCACCCCCTATGCCATCGGGAAGGGCTGCTTTCCACAGCTTTCTCTTTCTTGCTCTGGGAACAGTAATCAACTCAATAATACCATTATTTCTAGAAAAGGTGTGTCATTCAGTTGTTCTATTATATCTCCAGTCACCATCCCTCAGACTTCAGCCTTCCTTGGTCACCATATCCCTATGTGTGTTGTCTCCCTCTATTAGAACATAATTTCTTTGAGGGCTGAGACTTTCCCTCTTTTGCATGTGTAACCCATCTCTGTTACATAACAAGCAATAAATGCTTTTTCAGTTGTGTATCTACCCATCCCTTCATCCACCATCCATTCATCCATTCATGGTGTCCAGTTTTCTTACCATATAGGCGACCTTCTTCTGACTGTGTTTCAGTTCATCAGTACCCTTCGTAAATATGGTGTTGCTACCCAAATAGGCTCACTGAGACTTTCCTCACTCTCTTTACTTAAAATATTTTTTTCCTATCCTACCATATTGGCTAGCCAGCTTGCCATTTTGTCATCCTTGGCAGTTCTAAGTGGTATCTTGTTACCATGTAGCTATTTGGAATGAGGTGGAGGCCAAGGGAAGTGGCCTAGTTACTCACCCCTCAACCACAAGGCTCTGGCCAGAACAGTGTGCTTTGGGACAATGGGCAGGGTTCAAACACTATTGCCATAGTTGACAGTGAGGGGAAGGAAGAAGGGACTGAGGTGGTGACTGTGAGGAGAGACATGTTAGGAAGGTAGAAACCAAACTTGGCAATAGATTGGAGAAGGAGAGTGAGCTCAAGAGAGACATCAAGAATGATACCAAAGGTACCAGCCTGGGGGATTTTAAAGTTGGCATCTATTAAGAGATACAGGTGATGGATAGGGGAGACCTTGTGTTAACGGTTTGGATCCCTCCTTAATTCAAAATTGACTTCTCCTTTGAAAGGGGAAAGCTCAACCCAAGTGTGGACCGCCCCCCCCCCAGCATTTCCCAGTCCCGTTTGGTCGCTTCTCCCGCCTTCCCCAACGTCACATATTATCTCTGTTTTGTATCCACCCATATTTGTATCTCGCCTATACCTTGTATGCATGAGCATACTGAAAATGAAAATTGAATTTTAAAAAATGTGATGCTGGATCTGACCCTAAGTTACAAGGAAGATAATGATGAATGTCTTTTGTTTTTGCTATTAGTCTGCTTGAGTGCAGCTTTTCATGACCCCATCTAGGGTTTTCTTGGCAAACACACTGCTGTGGTTTGCCATTTCAGACAGGGATCAGTGATTTGTCCAGGGTCACACATCTCGAGGCTAGATATGAATTTAGGAAGATGAGTCTTCCTGGCTCCAGGTCCAGCTCCCAGCACACTATGGTGCCACCCAGCTGCTACAAATGTCCTTGCCATGCCAAGATCTAGGTGCCAAAGTGGCCCGGGTGCAAGGACAAGGCTAAGCACGGGAGACACACATGTATGCAAAAAGAGAGTCCCTGTCCTAGAGGAGAAGTTAACCCAGAAAAGGGAGCTGAAAAGCAGTGGGAGGAGGGAGCACCCCGTTGTGGTAATGGTGACCAAGTCTGCAGTCAGTAGGAGATCTAAGAGAGGAAAGAAGGACACCTGGCCTGACCAGGGCCTTAAAATGGAGGTTGGGGGAGTTACCCACCAGCGAGAGGAGGAGGCCTACAATGATAGAGAGATATTTCAGGGTGAAAAGGCTGCTAGGCAGAGGGATCTTACTGAGTGAAAGGTAATGAAGCCAAGAAACTCAAGTAAATGAGGAGCTAATCAGTCAAGAATGCCAGGCCTTACATGTCTTCAAAATGGTGGCTCCCAGAAGAATTCCCTAAGGGGAGTAGGGGGCCATAAGGGTCGCCCATTTTTCTCCCCCTACCCCTATTCATACTAGTTTGCTACTTGGTCTGGAGCTAGGAAACCTATAGAATCTACTTGTGAGATAGATCCAACTAGGGCCAGGAGGGGTCATCTAATTCCCTTCTATTTACAAAAAATCTTCTGTCTTTTGCTCTGGGCTATTCTGAAGGATTATAGTCTCAATTTATAGCAGTCAATTTTGATGGATTCACATGTTTATATTGAGCTAGAAATTCCCCCAAAAGTCCGTGTGCTATCTAATCCTCATTAAATATCTTTCTTAAGTAAAATTGTCAGTTTAGTTTATTCAGCAGGTCCAGCCTGCCAAGAGTCCATTACTAGAAAGATCTCTAGTTAAAGAAAGTGTTGACCTTTAGCAGATGTGGGACAGAAAGGCAGGGAGTCTGTACAAAGGCTCTGGGGCAGAAAGCAGGAATAGTTGTTTTTTTTAAGTATTTAATATTTTATTTTTCCTCAATTACATGTAAAAATAATTTTTAACATTTGTTTTTTCAGATTTTTGAGTTTCAAATTATCTCCCTCTCTCCTCTCTCCCCTCATTGAGAAGGCAAGCAATCTGATACAGGTTATACATGTGCGGTCACAGGCATAGAGTTTTAAGGAGAGACATCTGCTGTGACCACTCTCAAGTTCATTGATTCCTTCCCTGACTGTCAGGCCCCACACAGGTGTCTCTTCCTCTTCTGAATTCTGCGACCATTTAGTGTTTTCACCAATGATTTGGCACTGCCCTGTGCTGTGTTTCGTTTGTTTTTTTTAATACCTAGTTTTTCCAATTAGATTGTAAGCATCATGAGGACAAGAACCATGGCTCCTAACTCTACAGGAATAGAGTATTTGAATGTAACAGTTGGGGAAGGAGGTAGGGAAACTAGTCAATGAGGACACAGCCCTTTGAGCATGCCTGGTATCCACCCCCATGGAGAGCCTGCTTTTGGAAATGCAGGATGAAGAGTGATAGTCACTGTCTCTGACTCAGAGCCCATGAAGGTATCCCTTGACTAATTCCTTTCAGCCTAAACAGAGTGATGAAATGACTTTTAATTGGCTGTGGAGACAGAATTGACATGCCTAAGTGCTTGAATAATAAAAAAGATTCTCCTTCTCTAGTATTTTTTGAATGAGGAGGAACTACCCAAAGCGTGGGGGTTGGGGAAAGATGTGGCAGGACTGATGGTATTACCTCTCTCCACTGGCTGCCATGTGGCCATGAACACATGATGTTGTTTCTTCCATCCCTGCCATGTTTCTTCTTTCCCTGCCATGTTTCTTCTTTCCCACTCTTAGGTGAATGGGTATCAGAGATGGACTAGAGCAGGTGAAGACATTGTGAGCTTCAAATGAACAATCAGAAAATGAGTCTGTCACAGAATCTGGTTCAGTTCAGCTGCTTTCAGTTGTGTCTGACTCTTCATGACCCATTTGCAGTTTTCTTGGCAAAGATATCAGAGTGATGATTTGCCCATTTCCTTCTCCAGCTCATTTAACAGATGAGGAAACTGAGGCAAACAGGGTTAAGTGACTTGCCCTGGGTCACACAGATAGTAAGAGTCTGAGGTCAGATTTGAACACAGGTCTTCCTGACGTCAGGCCCAGCCCTATCCACCTAATTGCATGAAGATCAAGAAGTATACAGGGTGCAGGTCCCTCTTACACAGATGTGTAGCACTAAGGGGCATTATTTTGTGACTTTTTTAAAGCTTACTACATTATTAAATCTGACTCACACGATGAATATTTAGGCTACTATTTCTTTTTCCTGGGACAATCTCTGCAATCCTATCTTCATCCTTAGCACTTGGCATTGTGATTTGCACATAGTAAGCACTTAATAAATGAGTTTTCACTCATTCATTGATTCATCTCCAGTTTTATATACAGTGTTTTGACTTTCCAATAGAACGTGAGTTCCCAAAGGTCAAGGATCATTTCCATTTTTGTTTTTGTACGTCTACACGGTAGACACAGTCTACACGGTAGACACAGTCTATACAGTCCATGTTCAAATATTCCCAGATGGATCTGTGACTTCTTGGTGTGGATATTTTTGCAATGAAACAATCGGCCAACCATCCACACCTCCCCATTCTGTGGTTCCCATGTCCATCCTCACTACAAGTTCACCAACAGACTATTAAAAAAACCCCAAACTTTACCATTTTCCAGACATCATCCACCCTATTCTCTTCTTATTGTTTTATTCTGGGTTGTCTTTTCTACCTGTAGCATATGTCCAATATTAGATGGACAGACAGACAGACAGATAGATAGGGATAGAGAGAGATAGACAGATCTAGGTCTCTCTATATAGACTTAAGTATATCTATCTACATTTAAATCTATCTACATCCATATCTACATATATCTACCTATGCACACACATACATATATATATGTGTGTGTATACACATACATACATGCACACTGATACATAAGCTGGATAGGTTTTCCATCTAAGTACACATCACAATTTAGATAATAAACATTCTTTATATCACTTTTTTCCCCCAGGAAGATAGTTATGCCAAATTCTTTGTAGGATCTTATATGAGCCTAAAGTATGCAATAAATTGAAAAACACTTATTAAGTACCTACTATGTGCCAGGTATATTTTTGGTACTAGAAGCACCAAGACACTAGCAGACATCCTCAATATGCACACATGAGGGATGCACTCAGTAGGTACTTAATGCCTGCCGAATTGAAGGGGGGTAGGATGGTTTGCTACAACAAGGGCTGGCTTTTGTCAAAGGACATGAATTCAAATCCTGCCTTTAACCTTTAATGCTTACTACCTGTGTGACCTTGAACCAGTCAGGGAAGCTCTACTGGCCTCACTCTCCTCCTTTGTAAAAGGAGAGAATCAGATTAGCCAATCTCTAATGTGCCTTAAACTCTAGCTCAAGGAACTCACAAATTGAATAAATGGGTATAAGAAGAAACTTATAGTATGATATAAAAAGAAAGAAAATTTAACTACCAATTTTCCAAAGTGAAGTAGGTCTAAACTTTGATCTATTACTTTGCGTCAAACATGACCTATCTGGAGGGGATGTGTGGTTTTGGGGTTGTTTTGTTTGTTTTTTTTTTGGTACAGTAAAAAGAACAGTCATTGGGAGTCATTGGACCTCAGTTCAAATCAGCCTTGTCATTTAGTACCTTTGTGACATTGGCAAGTCACTTCACATTGCCTAAAAGGAGGGAATGAGACCAGATGCAGTCTGAGATCTGTTATGGATCCACTAAACTTTAAAGTGCCGATGGAATGAAAATTAGCACAGCTTTATGTTATTGGTTCAATTATGCTTGTTTTCATGAGAAACAAAAGTTATTCATTCAGTTAAAATAATAGTTCAAACTTTCAGAATTCCCAAAAGTCAAGACAGATAAAGCACTGATTTTTCCCAGCCACCTCCTATTTGAACAGAAAAATGAGCTCCCGAGCTCTAAAAGTGCCAAAGCCCACATACTTTTGCAAAGTGTTCTGGTAAGACTGTGCTTTCCCTTGGCTGACGCAGGCCCAGCAGCTCTGACCTGAATCATTTTTCATATCTTAATCTCCCCATGCTTGACACCCACTGATAACCCTGACAGGTTAAAAGCAACATCGTGTTGTATGTGTGAAGACCAATTAACCTTAATTTGGGCCCAAAGTAGACGGTTCATCTGCCATCACAGCAACATCTCTAAAGTTGTTAGGTGACAAACTCCAGAAAAGTTTTGATTAAAGACAACAAATTTTGGGACCACATTTCCTGTGTGATTTGGCCAAGAAGAAGGGCCCTAGGAGGAAGGCCTCAGAAACCCTTCTGAAAGACCCAAGGTGGGTGCTGTCTTTGGAGAAAAGGGCACAGTTTTATTCTTTATCCTATGACTAACTCAAAATAATCAATCAATCAACAAGCATTAGGGAGCAAAAAGCTCATTATTGAGCTAGATGGGGCAGTGGATAGAGCCCTGGGCCTGGAGCCAAGAAGACTCATCTTCCTGAGTTCAAATCCAGCCTCCAACACTTACTAGCTGGGTGACTCTGGGCAAGCTTAACTCAACCTGTTTGCCTCCATTTCTGCAACTGTAAAATTAGAAGGAAATGGCCAACCACTCCAGTATCTTTGCCAAGAAAAGCCCAAATGGGGTCATGAAGAGTTGCACAGGACTGTAGGGACTGAACCACAACAAAGTCATGGACAAGGCACTGTGCTCAGTGCTAGGAATACAAAGACAAAACTCAAAGGGTCCCTGCCCTCAAGGACCTTACATTCTATTAGAGGAGACAAGCATATCCAGATAGACGGAATAGCTACAAGGCAATTGGGAGGCAAGGAGGCAGGCTTCATGGAAGCTCAAAAGCCTAACCAGGGGAGATGAGCTGGGAGCAAGCTCCAGGCATGGGAGACAGCCAAAGCAAAGCAAAGGGATGGAAATGGCACTGCAAGTGTTTCTTAATAGAAACTAGACCGACTAGAGCTTGAGTATAAAGGGAAGCAGTGTGTAACAAGCCTGAAAACACAGGTTGAGATCAAGTTGGCTAGAGCTTTAAAGACTAAACAGAAGAGTTTATCTTTGCTCCTTAGGTAATAGGGAGCTATGATGTTTACTGAGGAGGGTACCAGCGAGATCAGAGTGGAACTTTAAGGAAATCACTTTGCACACTTTTGAATTATGTTCCGAAGAACACTATTTGCTCTCTCTTAAAACGCAAATAAAAGGATTCACAACAGACCACACTTAATAAATGTTCAGCTTAGAACTCAATCTCCCCAAAAGGGGGTTTCACTTGAAGGTTCAATATACAATAAACAATGAAAATAATGCTGCCAATGAGGTGGGGGGCATGGTTTGCTGTATCCCATAGTCTCATTTCTGCCCATCGAAATTTATACATTAGTGAGGAGTTCCTGGAATCATGAATGGGTTCCAGTTGTCAAAAGAAGGCACTGGCCAGGTAAATAAGGACAGCCAGGACACATATGCCAGGCCCTATCACAGTCACCAAGTGTAAAAGCTAAGAATGAAAACAACCCCAGCCCTCAAGGTTTTCATTCTGCTCCAAACAATATAGTCTGTCCAGAGTTGTGGGCATGTTATCTCTCCCATCCGAGGTAAGCTCCTTGAAGGCAGGGTCCACCTTTTGCCCCCCAGAATTTAGCACAGTGCCTGGCACATAGAAGGTGTTTAAGAAATGCTTATGGACTAAGTAAAAAATAATAATCTATATAATACTTTAAGGTTTGCAAAGTATTTTACAAACATCATCTCATTTTATCCTCACAAGAACCATGGGAGGCAGGTGCTGTTAAGTATATTCAAAGCACAGAGAAGATCATTTCAAGAGGGGCAGAGGGCCTCTGGGGAGTCAGGAAAAGCCTCCCTAGGAGGTAGCTGCCCCCCTCCCCAGGAACTTTGAAAGAATTTGACAAGGTGGAGGTGAGAAGGCAGCCCATTCCAGGCATGAGGAATCATTTGGTAGAGGGTCAGAGACAGGAGAAGGAATGCCCCTGAAGGGAATGATTAAATAAGTACTTAGGTTAAATTTTCATTTTAGAATTTTTCCAGGAAAACATCTGGAAAGTAAAAGTAGAAGCACATAATTCAATTTTTACTGACAAACAAAAGTTCTCTATTGGAAACAACCTTAAGGGTAGAGTCACCCTTTGGAGAATTCAATTAGAGGCCAAAAAAGGGGCCTTTCCATCAATAGTACATGACTGCATAGAAAATGTAGGTACTAAAAATCAAGCCCATAAAAGTCCTTTAGAAGGAGTTTTCTGAGGACAGAGCATTTTATCCGAAAATTTGAATTTGCATTTTTCTTCTTTCTTTTTCTTTCTTCTTTTCTTCCTTCTTTCCTTTCTCTTCTTTCCTTTCTCTGTTTCTTTCTCTTTCTCTCCCTCTTCCTTTCTCTCTGTTTTTTTCTCTCTCTTTCTCTCTGTCTTCCTTTCTCTCTTTCTCTCTGTTTCTTTCTCTCTTTCTCTCTCTCTTTCTCTCTTTCTTCTTCGTCTGCTCCAGGCAGTGAAGTTACATTTCTCCCCCACAAAACAATGCTTTTCCATTGGGCTTGATTCTAATTTCAGCCCAGCTTCAGCAATCACCAGCACATCCAGAGTGGAACATTCTCAAGAGCTAACACTCCTACTCCTCAGTTTCTTGCTGCTGGAAGAAGCTTCAATCTGTACCTACATCCTATCTACTAATTAACAACATTATATTTATCACCATATATTCTGCATCTAAATTAGGAGAAGAAAAAAATCACCATGTGTTATAGAAAGTTATAAGCAACTTGGTGTCCCATTGGAGAAAAGATAGGGGCAGAGGTCCTCAGCTCCTCTGGCTCCACCTCAGGAGTGAGGAATCTGTGGACTTAAGGCCACATGTGACCTTCTAAGTCCTTAAGTGCAGTCTTTTGACTGAATCCAAATTTCCCAGAACAAATCATGGCCTTAAGGCCACAGGTTCCCTACCCCTGAAGTTTATTCACCCTTGTCCTCAAGTACGTTTGCATGACAACCAGGAGCATCCTGGAGGTAGAAAGAGATATCACCACCACACTTCCAAAGAGCACTTTTTGTTTGCTAAGCCTAGTTTTGCTAAGAGGAGTCCCTGGGATGGTTGGAAAGGACCCAGGAAAGAACAGATGTTAAAAAGAATTTATGGGCTATAACTCAGATAAGCGTTTTAAACTATGTCTGAGAGGCATAAGAGGGAAAGGTATTTCAAATGAGTATCTGGTTGTGAGGGCTTCAGTTGACCACTGAGCTATATATAGCCATAGTAGCCCCTGGGGCCATAGATGAAAGAATTGAGTCTTCTCCTTACAAGTGCAGAGACCACACAGATGAAGACCAGGAGACAGGAGCAGCAGACACTGGTCTAATCACATGGGAGGTGCAAATTGCTCTGCCCACAGACCTGACCACACATCACCCCTCCCTGCTTCCCCTCTCCAACTTCTGGTATAGGAGAGTCTAACTCTGTGTGCATATTCAAAGAGGAAGCTTTCTCCTCCCTTAGATGTGATCATGGATTGATACCTTTCATTTTGAACTAACGTGTCCTCTGGTTACCTAATGAAAGAAGCACATTGGTGGGGGCTCACAAGCTATGATTTTTAAGTGGATGATAACCCTAATCGCTTGCAGAGGAACCATGACTGAGGACAGGCCCAAGGCTAGAGTATTTTCATCATTCAAAAGAAAAACCGCATAATACTACTACAGTGTTGTGCTGTTACAAAGGTCCAGCAGGTCAATAGGTCAATAGGCTATTTAAGTCTGGGTCTGATGACTTCCAGGTTAGCTCAGAGAGTGCTTGCTTTTCACTGGGGTAGAACTAATGCTTCCATGTCCTTCTAGTTCAATTCAATTGAGACTATTAAGGGATTCCTGTTTGCCCAGCATTGTGCTAGACTTTGGGGCTATAAGACAAAAAAACTGAAATAGTTCCTGTCCTCAAGGGGATTATCTACTCTTGGGGGAATGCAGCATGCCATTCCATTCAACAAACATCCATTATGCCCATGCTATCAGAGAGGAAAAGAGAAAAATGAAAACAGCCTAGCCCTGAAGTTTACCTTCTACTGGGGGTGTGAGGAGGAGGAGAATAACACAGACACAGATAAGATAAAAAATAGATTTCTAATAATATAAATGCTGCTGAACTGATCGGGACTGGGAGGCTCCCTCCTTATCTCCTACTTTACGGGAGCCCTTTCAGTTCTGAACCTGGGCATGTGGATTAGTTTCAAACCTGGCTCTCCAAAAAGAGACATCAGGCCATTTTACCTCATTGTCTTTTGGTGCCTTGATGTCAGAACCCTAATCCCTAGGTCTGCAATCATATGTAGGGTTGAGCAGTATAAAGTTTATACAGTTTATACAGTTTAGGATGTATGAAGGAAAAGCGGGGGGGGCAGAAATGTGGGTAGGACAAGGCAGGGTGAGGGTGGTGACAGTCCTGAGAGTGTTTACTCAATGGACCCCCCCTCTTCTCTTCCTTCCCTGCAGGAAATTACCAGACCCAACTATATGGCTACCCCCAATTTGGGCATGTTTGTGGAAGTTAAAGGCCCAGAGGACAAGGTTTTTCTTTCCATGCAATTTGACTCAGAGGGCAGATTCACTTTCACTTCTCCCACTCCTGAGGGGCACCAGATCTGCCTATTTCACCATGGTTTCCCTCTTTGCTGGAGGCATGCTAAGGGTTCATCCAGACATTCAGGTAGATGAACATGTCAATGACTCTATATTCCTGCCAAAGCCAAGCTGAGTGTGTCATAGCTTCAAGTTGGCAGCTAGTGAACCAAGCAGGACAGATCTGGAAGGAGCAGAATTACCAGAGGTGCCAGACCAGTGAAAGCATGAAGCAGTGAGCTCTGTGGGGGGTCATTGTCCAGACACTCATCCTTGTAGCCAGTGGTGTCTGGCAGATGAGGCACCTCAAGAGTTTCTTAGAAACCAAGAAGCTAGTGTGAAGGGCCCAGACACAGGGACAAGGAAGTTTCTTCCCAGAATGCAGGACTCATGGAACTGTCTTTGGCTTATCCTACCCCAACATCCAGCCATAGCTAATACCCCTCTGCTGACTGATGGGAAGTGGAAAGCCTGGGACATTTTTCTGCCTCCCAGGGCAGGCTCCCTTATGGCTGGTATCCTGATCCTGGAGAATGCTTGCAAGTAGCTTTCTTGCCTGAATAGGTAGGTACCTGGACCCACTTGAGCTCAGTGCCCTTTACTGGGGCTCTTTGCAGTAATGCACCTGCTGAATGAGCCCAAGAGAAATTGCTGCTGGTGAAAGAGACTGCAGGTCATTCAGCACTTCACAAACACCAGAGATAACATTTCAGGGATTGAGGGTTGGCTTTTGATGCACTTTCTTTGTTTCCCTTTGTGGCTTGAGTCTTTGAAACTAGCAGGAAAACAGACAGCTTGGGGTCTTTCTTATTCTCTCATCTTTGACCTGTTGGGTCTGGGCCCTCCCTAGTCAGGTATCCCTCTCAGGTAGAGTTTGACCCCAGGGAAATGCATAGTGGGGACATGGAACTTGGGCATGGGTGAGCCCATTTTATTCAGTTTATCCTCTCCAAATTCTGGGCTAGAGGAAACAGAGTTAGGTCAATGGCTTAAGCACTGGATAGAGGAGGGTAGAATTGCAGGAATTTTAGTTACAGGTTACATTGTGAATACCTCCTGGCTTGTTACATGGATTTCCTAATAAAAACACTTTTGACCCAGTTAAAATATGTATACATATATACATACATACATATACATATACATACATACATATATATATATATATATATATATATATATATATATATATATATATATATATATATATATA
>CM053770.1:681725522-681771592 GCA_028658325.1 Potorous gilbertii
GTAGGCATTTTACTTTTCATCTTGGCTCCGCACAGTACAAGCAACTCTATTCAGATTTGTGTCTTCTGGTAAACAAGGGCAGGGCTGGGTCATCATTTCTAATGCAGAACTCCTGCTGCCCATAGGTTCTTAACTGAGAGGTGCACATACTGTCCAACTCTCAAAATTCATACTTTCCAAGGTTGGATGTAGCCATCTCAGGATCAGTTTGGTCATTGGTGCTCAGGGCAGGAAATGGAAAGAGTCTGAAAAGGCAACAAGGAGCAAAAGGCTGACGCTTAGTCTCATCCAAGCCTTTCAGCTGCCATGTTCTTGTAGTTTGACGTTTTTAGTGAGATGGAACAAAACTGCCAACCGTCTCTCACACCCTTATGCCCAAAGTCTAGTGAGGGAAAGCTACCTGTCAGATGAAAGAGTCAGACGACAATCACTGCCTTTTAAGGTGCACTTTAAAGCCACTCCTACAGGCTTAGTGACCAATTTCACATGACATAACTGGCACAGCCTACCCTATTTCAACTGTTCAAAAGTTGAAGGACACCTAAGGCATTGCCCAAAGAACACATCTTTCAAAGATGGATATGTTTTCCTGAAGTATCCAGGCCAGCTCAGAGTTTGCTCCACCATGGGAGGGCACCCTCATTCCTATCTGCACACTTATTCCATGGGGTGCAACCCCTATCACATACAAACAATTTTTCAAGTCCCCTCCGATATTACTTCCTGTTGACACTGTATGTCTCTTGTGTGTGCATATTTCTTTACATATGGTCTCTCCCACTGGAATGTGAACTCCTTGAAGGTAGAGACCACACGTTTGTGTGGTGGTGTGCCCTTTAGTGCTTAGCAGGTCCTGGAGCATAGTAAAGTCTAAATAAATGCTTGCTGACTGACATAATAAGGAAATACAAAGTCTATGCCAAGTCATTTTGTGGAGGAAGGTCACTGACAACATTGGAGAGATCAGCAAAGATCTCACATGAGTTTGATGGATCATCCATGTAGAGTGGGAGAGGACCTTTGAGGCCACTGGGTCCAACTTGCTCATTTGTACAAAGCAACAGAAATACTGGTACCTCCTTCGTGTGCTCAGCTTCCTGGTCAACCTCGACACATTCTGAGCATGAGGGTTTCTGGCACTCTTCTTATGGGACGGTGCCCAACTTCAGTATTCTATCACCTGCCCTTGCTTCCACCTTCTAAATGTATCTGAGGTCCCTGTGCACCTGCATGGATTCCAGTCAACTCTCCTCCTTTTGGTCTTTTTTGCCTTCTATACTTTAAGCTCCTTGAGGACAGGAAAGCCTGTCTTAGCTACACTTTTTATCTCCACCAGGATCCCAGGATGAGGCTCTGTGTACAGTGAAGCATTTACTGAGCATCTACTTTGGGCCACAAAAATGAGAGTTCCTGCCCTCAAGGAGTTTATGTTCTATCCCCATATCATCTCTCTTTCAAGAGGCAACATGTAAACATATAATTATATACAAGACACAGAGAAAGCAGACCCAAGACAACCTGGGATGGGAAGGCACTAGTGGCTGAAGGGACCAGCGATAACCCTGGGGAGAAAGAGGAGTATGAACAGAGTCGTAAAGGAAGCCATGAACTGTAAGGACTCGAGATGAGGAGGGAGTACACATAAGGAAGGAGGTTTGGCCAGTACTAAGGTGGTGAGAGGGAGAGGGAACACTGAGGATGAAAGGCAGTCTACAAACATTTATTTAACACTTCCTACGAGGGAAAGGGCAGCTCTAGACCAAAGTGGGGTGGGGGAGATGGAGACGGTATTTTAGGTTTGGATATAAATACACGGGCAAGATGCATTAATTTAATCATATAATTAGAATGCTCTTACAAGCCTGCTGGGAACTATTAGTTACATACACAGTCGTAGTGGTGAGCATGCATTAGCTAATTCTGCATGTCCCATGAATTTTTAATCTCATCAATGTGAGAATTTCCTTTAGAGACCCACAGTGAGCACTTGTCATTGTGTATGTCCTTCCGTAATCTGTCCACGGGGGTTTCACCCAACCCACTGAGAGGCCTCCCCTAGATCTGTGTTTGTCGGGTTACCACTGGTGCCTATGGGCTTTTCCCTCCCTTACTCCTGCCCCATCCCCGGCTCCTTTCTCTGATGGCACCTGTTTCATCCTTCTCTTGTGAAATTCTGCAACATGTTGAGCTGTCTCACAGCCACCAGACACCTCTTCATTGCCCTCTGAGTGAACCTGTTTCATTTTTTCAGGGACAGTGGGATTCCATAACTCATCACTATATAACATCTTTTAAAAAAAAATAAAACTGCTATCATGCTATGATAATGAAAAAAAAAATTGGGAGAACATCTACTCATATATGTACTTACCAAACTACCAATACTAATCAGTTAGGAGGACTTCCTTAAGACACTCTCTAGCTGTGTGACCCTGGGCAAGTCATTTAACCTTTGTTTGCCTCATCTGAAAGTGGGGATAAAACAGCACCAACCTCCTAGCCTGTTGTGAGACTCAAATGAGATCACATACGTAAGGTGTCTTACAAACTTTAATGCATCGTATGTACTCTATGATTATCCAGAATTTTAAGGAAACACTTTTCACATGCTTTGTAGACAATCCTTGATAAAGGCAGGGGACAGGGAAGGACCAGGCTGGCTTGAACGAACATTATTTCACAACAGATGGCATCCTCACCACCACAAAATTGAAAAGTTAGGTAAAGACCCCCAAAACCCACTGTGCTCATTGACTCTAAGAAAGCCTGTGAGCAGAGCAAGGTGCTGCCCCGGGAAGTCCCCCTCTGTCAAGATGTCACCGTGTCCATCTCTAGGACCTGGCATGACACCTGAGCCCCGTGGGCACTGATGCCAGGCTGGCTTGTGAGTGAACAAGAGGCAGAGGGAACCCTCCATCTTGATGGATCAGAGCCATTCTCCTCAGACCCCAGTGTGTTGGAAGTGTGGAGGCCCCTTCATACTTGAAAAAAAGGCTAACAGAGGTGTCCAATAATGGGATAGGTTGCCCTCAGGGCAAACTCTGGAGAGTCAGTAACAGCTAGAGAGAACTCTACAAAGTCAATGAGTTCAAGTCTCTCCTTTGACAGATGAGGGGAAGAGCATTGGCTGGGTAAAGGTCATACAGCCAAGTGGTAGAACAGAGGTTTGGGGGACAGTCAGCAGGACTTGGGCTCAAGTCCTGCCTCTAATGCATCCTCAGTGTCCTCAGGCCACTCTCTACCACCTAAGTTACACAGAAGGTGAAAACCTGCACTGTTGGGGGAGTTTCTTTGATGGGAATTCCCTCCACTGATGAAAGCAGAGGTCCAGACAAAAAATACAATTCTTATTACTATGCAGTGATAGTACAGTGGGTAAGAGTGCTAGTTAGAAAGCTACCACCTGAGTTCAATGCTTGCCTCACTTAATAGCTGTGTAACCCTGGGCAAATCACTTAGCCTACCTGGGCCTCAGCTTCCTCATCCGTAAAATGGGCATAAAAATTGCACCAGCCCTCCCGGAGTGGACACTCTATAAGCCCAAAAGCAAGCTATATAAGGCCAAAGTACAGCGGTGAGAAGAATCATCATTACTCTACTTAGCCACCAGACCTGGTCTGCCTTCCCTGTACCCAGGAGCCTCTGGATCTCTGGGCCTGGAAATGTAGATAAATCCTTCTTTTCCTTAGGTCACTCAAGATGGTAATGAGCGTTAAAAGGACTTTATTAAGATAAGATAAACCAACTAGCTGCATACAGAACTAGTGAAGTTCAGAGGGCTGATGTACCTTGTCCTGATGACAAGTACCAGGGCCAGCCCCTTCCTGAAGCCACCGTCAGGTTCCCTCCAGAGGTGGCCCAGCCCCTGACAGCCCCTTCAGGGCCTAGGAAAGGAGTGGAATTCCTGGTCCTGTCCAGGGTCAAGGAGAGGCAGGCTCTGGAGACTGCCACATACACGGGGGCAGCTCTCAGAGCTCCCACCTCCTCACCTGTCTGGCCAGATACAGCTATGCTGCCTCAGCTTTCCCAAATAGACTAAAGCACTCCAACAGCCCTCCTCAGGCAGATCCAAATGTTGCAGAAAAGGTATTATACCCAAAACCACAGAGATGATATTTGGTCACATAAAACTGTTTTCAAATACCTGTTTTCAAGAAGTAATTAGACTTAAGAGTTAGGGAGACGTCGGTTCAAATCCCACCTCAGAAACTTAGTAGCTTCATCATCTTGGGCAAGTCACTTAACTGTTGAGCCTCAGTTTCCCCATCTGTCTAAAAAAAGCACTCCAGACACGCTAGCTGCTGTTCTTGCCGTTAAGAGTTGAAGGGGGACTTCACGGTTACCCAGCCCAAGCCCCTGAGGCCCAGAAGAATGAAGTCACTGGCCCAAGGTCACAGACAGCACAATCCGGACCCGGGTCCCAGAATCACAAGACGGCTCCACTCAGACTTGGAAGGATTTTCTTTCAAAAAGAAAGCCCAGAAATGATGTGAATGAATCATACCCAGCAAAGAGCTTATTCTATTGTTTTATTTTGAAGAAGGAAAAATGACAAGCCACAACTTGCCTACAGAAAGGCATTTGGGGTGGGACAGGAAGGCAGGTAGGTGGGTGATAAAGCCCTCTAAGGCAGACAAGAGGCCTCAGAGAAAGTCTCCAATCAACCAAATCTCAGAATAAAATATCTAAAAAAAAAATCTCCAGTAAAAATCACATTGAAGCAACCAAGGCGTGCTGTGCAAACAGGGACGATTAGAAAGCCTGGGATTTCACACTCTGTTCTTTTAAAATCAAGGAGGCACCAAACCTAAAAGATGAGAACAGAATCAAGTTAAAACGGTGCTTTTTGAAGCCTACAAGGTTCCTGCAGATGCCTCCAACCACTGTCCCCTCCTCCTCCAGGACCCTGAGGTCATTCCTCAGTTCTAAGCTTGCCAGTCTGATGGGGATGAGGGGATGCCTCAAAGCCCTTGTGCCTGGCACTTCTTTGATCATCACGGAGGCCAGGCATTTAACCATGGTGGCCTGGGAATTGCCACTGGGGCTTTTAAATAGTTCTTTATATATTTTAGATATTAAGTTTCAAATGTCACTATTTGCCACAAACGTTTTCTCTGTTATTTTCCTTTTAATTATATTATGTTAATTATGTAGAACATTTTTAAATTTTTCATGAAGTCAAGGACATGTACCTTGCCCCTAATAAATTGTTCCATTCCTTGAATTTTAAAAATATCTCCTTCAATAATTTACATACATAACGTTTAATTTTCTTTTACCTTTTTCTATCTACCATGCCAAGTTATCTGTCAGTACATTAAATATATGAATTAATATTATCATTTATCAAAAATTTTACAAAATTGACAAATTTAACGTAAATTAAACACAAAAATTTCAGGACTGCCATTTTTATTATGTTAATCCAACCCATCCATGAACACTGAATGTCACTCTGTTGACAACTAGCTATTAAGCACCTGCCATGTGCCAGGCACTGTGCCGGGTGCTACCCCTGCTCTTACAGAGCTGCTGGTGCTGCCAACCATCTTTTTTCACCACAGGGACAAGGAAGGTAAACAGAAATAATGTACATGGCTACAAAGCTGAGGGCAGATATAAACTTCTTTGAGATTAATTGTAGTCACCTACCATAGAGCCATTTTCTAAGCCTCTAGGGGTACTTCTGTGTTTTTCTGAACGTTTCGTTGGTAATGCTCAGTCGTGTAAGTCTTGTTCCATAATAATCTATAATGTAACTCGTGCCATCAGAAGGACCAACAATCTAAAAAAGGAAAGAAATGCTTTTTAATTACGAAGGTAATTTGCAATGTTCTGAAGGCTTTTGTCCTTAGTTATCTATTCAGTTACAACCACTGGTGAAAAAGTCTCCTATGAGGGTTACACAGTTTTTTTAACTGGCATCTGGTTTGGAGAAGTACCTTCTTGTTCTGATCATGAAGCCAAGTATGTTGAGGATGAAGCTGACAAATGTGCTCCCTCTTTCTGACTATTATATCTGATTTCAAGTCAAATACAAGAGCTTTTCAGGCCCTAAGTTCAGGTGAAAGATAGCTATGGGTATAAGAAAGGAAGTTTGTAGAGGGAAGAGAAAACAGGCTCAGGGACACACCGAGGAGTCAAGCAGGTCAATGGAAGGCAAAGACCGGGTAGAACCGAACCAAACAGACCTTGTTCCTTTGGACCCTCCACTGATCAAACTCCCCAAGGGCACACTGTAAACACCAAAGAGGCTAGATCTTTTCCCAGGCCTCACATTACTTTCTCCTAGGATCACTGCATGCAGTCCAGGTTGGGGGATTCAGCCTGTGGGGTCCCTCACAATTCCCAATCTAACCAGTTGGGCCTCTGAGAGGCCAGACTGAATTTTGGAGCCTACTAAACCTCTGCAGCTCACCTTCTGGGGCAACCTTGAAGGGGGCACCCAGGCCCTGGAAGGACCCTGGAGCTTGGCCCTGAGGCCGAGGTCCACTTATCACCTTCCTCAATGAACCCAACCAATCATTTCCTTGGGAAAAGTCTGGGGTGCAGACTGGAGTCTCTCAAGGAAAATAAAGCACTCGGTTCCAGCCACAGAATGGATCCAACCTCTGCTTTAGAAACTCCATTCATTTTGCTCCCCATGCCCAAAAATCCACATGTGGTCTAAAGATACAAATTGAGGCCTAAGAGACACCATAAACCAGGGCGGGTGACTTCCAGTAGTGAAATCAGTGGTGGGTGTGGAGGCAGGAGAGCCCAGAGTGCAAATTCTGCCTAGGGCCACAGGCAAGTCACAGGATCCCAAATTTGGAGACAGAAGGGACTTAAACATTCATCTATTCATCTATAACCCAGTTCATAAATGAAGAAACTGAAGCCAGTTAAGGTTAAATGACTTGCCCAAGGTAACACAAGCAATGAGGAGCAGGTCAGGGGTTGAACTCAGGTTTTCTGGCTCCAGCTGCCCTCCCCCATCTTAAATTCCTCCTGTCAAGTCATGAGGTAACACTGATGTCTGGATCCCTGTAAGAGCTGAATGAGACCAGCCAACTGCTGGTTCTCCCAGTGAGCATAAAATGCCTGTGGGGAAAATGACTGGATCAGCCAAGGAAGATAAAACATTTGCTGTGTTTTCTGTTCACATGCCCCCTAAGCCAAGGCTCCTCTTTTGATCCATACCATCCCTTTACAGGATGAGAGGGCACATCTATGGCCATAACAAAGCTAACTGACCCCCACACCCCCCGAATGGGATCTCTGACTCCAGACTCCAGAGCACTCACTGGTCTTTACCAGAGAGGAGAGAGAATAGGTGCTATGTTCATAGAGCCCAGGGGCATTTGTCCTGGAAGTGGCTTCATCAGAGGACTCACGATATCATCTAGTTTTTATAGCATTATTTACAAGCCCAGCATTTACTTCCCCAGCATCTGTAATCAGGCTTGAGAACTGACTGGCACCTCCAGACCTGGAGCTGAGAGGACAAGACCCCGTCTCCACCCTGAGGCCCATATGGGACTCTCCTGATCCCTAGTGATGCCACAGGATCTTATCTAGACACACTCGGTCACAGACAGGCTAGGAGAGATATTTGCAGGAAGTGAGGACCTCAAAAGTGGAGCCTGAAGAATGAGCAGCACAGGATCAGAGAACACCAGAGACCAATAGGGACTGACAGCTCACTCACAGGCTTGGGTTGTTAGTATTTCAGTCATATCTGATTCTCCATGACCACATCTGGGGTTTTTTCTTACAAAGATACTGGGGTGATATTCCCATTTCCTTCTCCAGCTCATTTTCCAGATGAGGAAACTGAGGCAAACAGGGTTAAGTGACTTTTTCAGGGACACACAGCTGGTAAGCGTCTGGGACCACAACTCAGGTCCTCCTGACTCCAGGGAGGTGCTCAAGCACTCCATTCAATGGGCCACCTAGCTGGGCTCTTCAGTGACTGAGGAGAGTTTCAGGATGACGCCTCCTCCCCCAGCTTCCCTTACTTCCCATTAACAGACTCTCTAACACACACACACACACACACACACACACACACACACACACACACACACACACACAGCTTGTTTCTTGACCCCAATGTTTCTAGTAACCTGAATTTTTGCCTTACAAGAGGCCAAGGCTTAACTACAAGACTAACATAGATTCAAATTAGGTCAGACAGTCAAAACTCTGGTTATATGTTAGGAATTTTCCTAATTGGGCTTTGAGCTAAAGATCATACTCCTAAATGCTTTAATATCCATTTCATAAAACAGCAGAGAAGGGGGCCTTAAGGATCTGCAGGGTCGTTGTATTGCCGCTAGTCAAAAAACACCAGTTAATTGGTGAAACAGGGTATGACTGCTTAAATCAGCAGAGGCTATGGGGTGGGAGAACAACCCTCTAAGGCCTTCCCTACACATTTTATTCATTACTCCTCCACCTAATAGCATCCTCCAGCAAGGGAGTGACCATGTAAGACGTTCATCTGGTGCCAGGTCACACTTTTCTGGTGAAAAGTCTGTAGTCAACAATGTCCCGGGTCTCAGGCCCTGCTGTCTAATAGCTTATGATAGGTCTAGCCTCAAACCCAAGACAGACAGCTCAGGCCGAGTTACTGCCATGGCCTCCTAAATGATCTCTCCCCTCCTCAGTCTCTCTTCCACACTGTCAGCAAAGGTGGATCTGAGCTCTCCCGAAGAACGAAGTTTAAATTCTTCCATTTCCCATTTAGGCCTCCCTGCACATCATGCCCCCGACCCTGACCACTCTCAGCTTCTCCAACACAACACTCCAACCCCCATCTCGCTGCCGTCTCAGGCACTTAGTAAAGACTGCTCAGTGTCAGGAGAGGATGGAGTGAGGTGTTGATGCCACATCTGTACCTTACAATGTGAAGAGGCATCATCTTCACAGGTGAGGCAGAGGACAAGTCCTGTAACCTCTCCCTGAAACTCAGTTTACTCATCTGTAAATTAAAGAGACTGGAGAATCTCCTCAATCCCTTCCACATCTAACCTATGATTCCACGGACATTAGGCCAAGTGCCAAATGAGTGACAGAGATGACACCCAACATGAAGCCTACCCGCTAGACAGAGGTGACAAGGTGGGTCATAAGAAATTTCTGCAGCAGCGATGGCTGGGTCTGGCCTACTGCAGGAGCAAAGTGAGCAGGGCTTCTGAGATAATCAGAACTATCTCAGGGAAGCAGAGGGACATGGAGGGGGCGCCCCTGGACTGCCCAGAGAGCCTGGATTTGGACTTGGGCCCCAGGCACCAAGGTAATTTAATAATCCTGTACTATTAAAAAAAATAATCATGTACTATTTCACATCCCCTGACACTCTCCATGTATATATCTTCATGGATATTCCTTTAGCATGGAGCATCCAAATGCCCTGTTTGGGTTTGATCATGAATAGCAGATACAGCTTCTGAAACTGTCTGAGCTTCAAGTTAAGTCTAGTTCATTTAACCACAGAAGTGCACACTGTTTTGCCATTACTTAACATCAGAATACAAGTATCTAGACCTAATTTTTTTCTAGGATGGTTTTTCTGAGTTTTCATTACAAACTATGAAGTGTAAAAGAAAATTCATAATGTGTGTTTTAGGAGGTCATGAGGCCATGCACGATGTGTTTCTGGGATCACAGCCCAATAGGAAAACACTGCTAACCACTGGGGAGGAATATTTAATGGTAAAAAAAAATGGGCACAGAGAGCAGGAGGAAAAGGGGAAGAGGAAAATGCACACACAAAAAAGCAGGATGGAAATGTCTATGATCAACTGGAACAAATCTATTCCAGCCATAAATATTAACGTACGTCGATAATGCTTGTAGTTAAAAGTTACTCATATTTGTTTAAAAATGATTCATCTAGGAAATGCCTCCCTTCAGATGCAGCCACATGTTCATGCTTAGCAGGAGCATGGAGAAGGATGCTTGGCACTCTCAGAGAAGGGACTCCTCCTTCCCCAGCTGAGGGCACTTCAGAACTGGTCTTCCATCCCGACAGCGACCGCAGGGGTCCATGTTGCCAATTATTCCCCCAAACAACTTCCGATGCCTGTGGATTCCACTTCCCTGGGGGTCTTGAGGAAGAGAGTGATCAGTTACAGGGAATTTAGGCATTCAGCCGCCTCAAGGCAGAGGCTGAATCAGCTGATGATTTCTTGAGATCCTTTCCAAGTTTGTGATTTTATGTAAATCAGAGCTGTAAGGAAATGCTACAACGACCAAAAGATAAAACTCCTTCTACAGCTATCAGACAGATGGTGGGACCGTAGAGCTAGTTAGTTTTGGAAGTCTTAACTCTAAGAATCCCAGTGATATATTCAATTTTTTTGAATGTCATTTCACATGAGACACCACTTTCCTAACATATGTAAAATGTTACCTTAGCCTCTTCATGCCTACTTGCCTGTCCCACAGTCAGAGGAGGAAGGGCATATGCTTGTGGGGTAATATAGTAGAATTTCAAATTCAAAACTAAATATTTTCTTTGTTTAACGCTGCTGGTTGTCTCCTTTCCCCAGATGCTGCCTCCTCCTCACAATATGGCAGCCTGCATGTTTTCCTCCTAGATCTGTGCTTTTATCTACAGAATGACTGACTGCCCGAACCAGCAAGAAGGTAAGACCTGGAGACACTGTATTTCACAGAAGGAGAACAGAATGAAAGGCAATCAGAAGCGGGTAGGTAACCTGCAAACTTGCTGCAGGATAGAGGACAGGTTTGTTCCAATGTCAGGCACTTTGCAACTGTTTGATGAATAAAGGAAGGAATGTATTTTCAAGTTCAAATGCTAAATATGGCCATTTATCATTTAAACTCCACAAACCTGCATCTGGAACACGAGAATTTGCAAAGTAAATAGCTAATGGTATCTGTGAGTGCTCAGAAACATGGCAGTTAACTGGGAGGCCAATTTTATGAAGCAAATTTGGAAAACATTAATAACTGTCAACTTCTTAGTATGTTGTGTGATAGAAATTTGAAATGTATTATTAGTTCCAGACAATGTGCAAAAGACTTTTTAATACTTATGCTGAGTAGTATCTTTTTGCCCCCTAATCCTACCACATTTTGGTCTGTGAATGGGGTATATTCAGAGATGTATGACTTAACAGACTACTACTAGGCTCAGAGATAGACCATCTACAATGAAAAGTTGTGTCATAAAAGCTTATAGAAACACCTATCACTGAAACAAAGGTGTCCACCTGAAAGAGAACATCAGGAAACAAAGCCAAATGAGGCCAGTTCATGCTCTACACGGATAGTGCACAGCAAGCATCCAAAGGAAACTACGCTGAGTCAAAAAGGAATACAAAATGAGCTCTAAGTAGCAGAGCCTTTAAATGGCAGATAGAGGAAGGTTGTTCCTCTTTCCCACTCTGAGAGGGAGCATGAAGAAAAGGAGCCTTTCCAGAGACAATGTGGAAGATCAAGAATCAAAGACAAAAGTCCTTGGGTTTATACACATTTTCTCTTCTTGAATGAAAACAGACACTGTCACACCCTCACATGTAAAGTGAATATACTCAGAAATCAGGCTTACCTGCATTGAAATGAGAATGAAGTCAATCAGACTGCCAATTCCACAGAATCCTACGGTGCAAAACTTCAATAACCCTAAAAAAAAACAAAAAACAAAAAAGAAAGAACAATGGAAAAGCTCCTAAGTGTCCCACAAAGCAAACAGAACTTTTTGATTTTGCAGAGAGCTTGGCAAGACGCTCTATGCTGGTTTTTTTTATTTCAAGAATCTGAAACTGGCAGAAGAATCCATTTCTCTAACAAAAGTTCATGTGATCACACATGAAATATATTTAAAGAAAGAGTAAAAGTCCAGGGTTTCTTAACTGAATTAACAAACATCAGGAAATGAAGGAAAAAAAGGGAATAAAGTTTGCAAAACAACTTCTGGGCTAAAAGTCTAAAGAAATGAAACTTTAAATCTCAGTGTGCTAGAGTTACGAGCATCCTTTAAAACTGAAAACATTTCTCTGACATCTCTATTTGATTTAGAGTCATTATGATCTGTTCCCCAGTTTTAATGTGCATAAATTCATCAGAAAGACTTCAAACAAAAAAGTTTGGAATGCCTACAAAAATGTAGCCGATTGGAGAACTAAAATACCAAACTATGTACAGGACGGTCACAGAATCATGGCACAGAGCAGTCAATTAATAAATGCTTATTGATTCAACTAATTAATAAACCTTTATTAAATACCTACTGTGTGCCAGGTATGTGCTGAGTGCTGGATAACAGATTGATTGATTGAACCTTAGGACTTAGAAGGAGCTTAAAAACTCATCTAGTCCAACCTGACCTGGAATAAAAAAGAGCAACATCTTTAGGACTCTGAGAACGTAAGTTCAAATCTTGCCTCAGTCATTTAATACTTATATGACCCTGGGCAAGTCACTTAAACACACTGGGCCTCAGTTTTCTCATCTGTAAAATGAAAGGATTTGACCTGATATCCTCTCTAAGGTCCCCTCTGGCTCTAAACCTATGATTCACTGAAGGCTTCCAATGAGGAGAAAACCCATGTCACCCAAACTACTCCATTTTTATTTTTTAATATTTGTTTCTCAATCAACAAGTGCTATACATAAAAAAATATTCACAGCAGCACTTTTTTGTGGTAACAGAACTGGAAACAAAGCGGGTGCCCACAGTCAAAAAGCATGTGGTAGGTAAATGGAATTGAGTAAGAAGGGATGATGAGACATCCATCTGTCTCCACCAATGCAGAGGAAACATTTTGGGCCCAAACAACAAAAATTAAATGACTGCACCTTGTAAACAAAAAGGATGCCAACTTCTAAGTAACTAAAAAGACATGTGCTCTAAATAGAGGGCAATGAGAAGAGGCCAGTGATGCCAGGGGATGGCAATTCTCCTGGTGGAGGCAGCCCTACACGTGGCTAACAAGGGAGGACTCACAGGAGCAGGGAAGATGAGACACAGCATCAGTGATGTGAAAAGCAAAGGGCATCAACAAAACTTTTAAAAATGTACATTAGTAAACATAACACCTAGGAACACCTTCAGATTAATCACTGCTTGTTTCTTTTGGAAGGCCTGCTAGGACATGCAGAGTCATTCCATTAAAATGGGATGTCCCTTGGTTTCTCCCAAAGGCTCTCTGTGCACCCTCCTGTCTCCTTTCTGAGGGCGAACAGATTCCTCTGCTGCGAACCTCAACACTGGTTTGGAAGAACACATCCATGCCTGGAGCTTGGCAAATGTGAATATCAATACATGTACAGAAGTGATGGAATGCAGCCATGGTACAGTACGGCACAATGGTTAGAACACTGGGTTTGAATACTGCCAGAGGCACTCACTAGCCATGTGACTCATGGCTTTCCTAACCACCTACCTGTAAAATGAGAGGCTGAAGTCGATGACCTCAAAGACCTCTTTTCATGCTAAATGGGTGATCCCATGAATCAGGGACCTGGGTTCCACAGTAAGTTGCTGACATTAATCAGCTGTGTGATGCCTCTCAGGCTGCTCTAGGACCTGTCCTCTCAGACAAGGTGAGAGATAGGGTCCAATGAGTTCCAGGAGGAAGCTGGAACTGGCCTTTCCATAACTTCTATTTGGGCCCCAGGAGGCCAAAAAAAACAGCTCTTACAGTGCCTCTGACACTGGGCAGGATTCACTTACAAGTCACAGGTCATTCAAGTAGACTGGCAGAGGCCTCCCCTGCGCAAATCATATCCTTAGGGATGGGGGACACAGCCAAGGTGGGAGTAAGGGGGACTAAAAAGAATGAGCAGCCGAAACAACAGGTCCTTCGTTTAACTCTGAACTGTTCTTCTCCCTTAAAAGCAGAGGCCGTGACTGATAGCAAAGAATCAGAGGATGAAGGTGCCCTCATTAGGTGTGCCCTACCTGGGGTCAGAGTCCAGGGATGGTGCCTTTCATGACTTCACACACTTCAAAACCATCTCTCACTTGAGTTTTTACTTCCGATCCGATGTCCCTAGGACATGGATGCTGCATTAGAAATAAGAAAGGCCTTGGGGCAGTCACTAACTGAGGCATGGGCCTCAGTTTCCTTAAATGGAATAATATCACTCAATCAATCAATAAGCACTGATTAAATGCTTACTATGTACCAGGACTGTGCAAATTGCTAATGATACCAACAAAAAAAAGGTAAAACCTGGGCCCTACCCTCCAGGAGCTCCAAAATGGGGGAAACACAGGTCAATAACTAGGTATTCACACAGGATCTGTACAAAGTAGATGGAGGAAAGTCATCTCTGAAAGAACGCGCTGGGGTGGGGTGGGGAAGAGACTGAGGAAAGGAGCTGAGCCAGATTTACTTTGCGGATCTGAAAACGCTGCTACAGAAATTTCCATTAAAATTGTTGTTGTACATGACTACATGGTACATGGTAACATGTTTTGCACAACTAAACATGTACAACCGATATCAAAATGCTTTACGTCTCAATGAGAGGGGAGATAAAGGAAGGAGAGAGAAAATTTTGAACTCAAATTGTTAAAAAAAAATGAATATTAAAAGTTATCTTTACATTAACTGGAAGAAAATATTATTCTTAAAAAGTTGTTGTGGCTCAGCTGTTCCAGTCAAGTCTGACTTTTTGTTTGGGGTTTTCTTGACCGAGACACTGGAATGGTTTGTGATTTCCTTCTCCAACTCATTTTACAATTGAGGAAATTGAGGCAAACCTCAAGTGACTTGCCCAGGGTCACCCAGCTAGTAAGTGTCTGAAGAAGATAAGTCTTCCTGACTCCAGGTCTAGAACTTTGCGCACTATGGTGCCCCCTTACTCTTGCTGGGGTTTCCCAAACAAAGAGCTATGATCCATGAGTCAGTCCCTGGTCAGGTACCATTCACAAAGGTGCTTTACACATCACATGAACCGCACTATCTTGCATGCTGATAGCTAGGATTTAAAAAGAAGTTCCCTGGGAATTCTGAACCCAGAATGGACTACTGCCTAAAGAGGGGAAAGGAACATCACTGACAAATCCTACCATACACCACGTGCTCTGGGCATTTTCATGGCTCCTTCCCAGCTTCATCCTTCCTCATTCTTACTCACTGTGCCACCAGCAAGCCTCCCAGAAGGAAGCTTGGGGAAGCTGCAGATGAGGAAACTGAGGCTTTTGGGGCTGAGCTGCCTCACTAGGAGGTGGCTGAGGCAGAAGGTGGACCGAGGCATCTTGCTCCAAGCTCAACAGTTCTGTCTACTATTTCTTGTCCTTTTTAATATACACTGAATGATTAAATGAATTAATGATGGAATAGAGAGAGTGACAGCAGCCTTCAGGAGAGGAGCCAGGCAGGAGAGAGAAAGCAAGTCTCTGGCTCCTAGGTTCTCCGCACACACAAGCACATGCATACACGTACATGCGCACAAACATGCAGACATGCACATACAGACACCCACTCCAAAGCTTCCATTAACCTCTGAGATCAGTAAGCAGAAATTTTCTGGTTAACAGTAACTCACTGGTCACAGGACCATTTGTGGGACAGTTCATGGGACTGACCTCTTCTAACAGTGTCCCTCACTTTCTAAAGCCCAGTTCAGACGAGGGGGTGATGTGGTGCTGAGAAAGATGGAATCCAGGGACCGAACATGCCGATTTACAGAGTACTGACTTCCCTTTCCAGTTTCAGGCCCCGGCAGCTGTAGCTGTGCCAGCTCACTGCTTCCATCTGCCTCTCCCCATCTCCCCGTGGAGCTGAAGATGTGTAAGGAGGCAGATGGCCCCGAACTTCCGATTCTAGGAAGGCAGAGGGATAGGAAGAAAAAAGGAGGGAGGGAAGGATCAGAGGCAACCGGCCAGTGTAGAAAGAGGAGCGGTGGTGAATGCGCCAGGCCCCAAACCAAGCCAGTGGCAAACATCTGGCTGGGCCTGCAATGAACTACACGAAGAAGCTTGAGATCTGGGGTAATTCCTCTGGAACTTGAGCAAAAGGACATCTTGGGGAGTTTTCATTGTACACTGGTTTAACAACATGGAAAATCCTTTATTAATCCAGCACTATGATTTTTCATCGCGTTCTTGAGCTCATTCAGATTCAATTTTGTTTTCACTTTTGAAGGGAAAAAAAGCTTTTGCGTCCTCATCACAATCTGCTATCTTGTGACATTCAAGGCTTCTGATTCTTAAAACTAAATAACTGTTACAGAAACACTGATAAGAGGTCTGGCCCCTCGCTCTGTAAAGGCACCGTCGGAGAGTAAAGACATTTCAGAAAACCACCCCCCAACAATGGGCTCTGGAGAGTCTGGTAAGAAGGCCTCAGCCTCCTTCTGAACCATGCCTCCACTGCATGATGCCAGCTGATTAAGAATGATGCTGCCATCTAAAACTAGTGACCAAGCAAACCCCCAACACCAGCTTTCCCAATGGATTAGTGAAATAATCAAACTTCACATCTTAAAAAGATGAATTCAATAACAGGATTTACTCAGCTGCAAAATAAGATGGTGAACACAGATTCATTTTTAAAGTACCCCGCGTTGTTACAGGTTAGCTCCTGCATCTATGCCCTCAGTCTAAAGAGTCTCTTTTAAGACTAGAGATCATTTCTGACTTAAGGCAGCCTCCTTGCCAAAACCCTGGAGAGTCAGATAATAAATCTGGCCATTAGTCACCAAGATTCCTTTTGCTCCTACACCTACACAGTGCAGCTTTCAATCCTGGGAGAAGCTTAACTTGCAAATCTTTTTTATTTGGGTTTAAGAACTCTCCATTATATGCTGGTCCAGACAGGCAACTTCAAACTTACTTAATAATCATATTTTTAAACCATCGGAATACCATGGACGAACCGAGGATTTTAAACTCCAGGCCTAAGACTACAACACATTGTTATTCTCATAATAAGAAAATATTTACACTTGAAAATGAAGAGCATTAGGAAATGGGAGGATCGGCCGCGAGCGCCTCCAAAGGAGGCTTTCTCGTCAAGAGCCATAATCCCTTAATGCAACAGATGGGCAAAATGAAATGTGCTAGTTATAGCATATCAGAAAAAAATGTCACAGATGTTAACACAGAATTAAACATAAAGACAGAATATTATTAGAAGAACAAGACTATGAAAGGGTTCCAGATGAAGCAGCCTTGATGTATTCTGTATTAAACACAGAACAGACTGAAGGGGATGATAGGAGGCCGAGAAAGGAAAAATTCCCTAAGAGCAAAACAAATTTTCTAAATCTCTTCAGACTTTATCAGAAGAAAGGCCCAAGTTCCCTCGCTCTCTGCGGCCGGACAAGGTTGAACCGAAGCAAAGCCCAAACATCCAAAGTGTCTGTTTCCTTTCAAACAGCAGTTGCAGAAGCCTATGGGGCTGGGGGCTGGGGGCCACCCTCCGACTCACAGTGAAGGCTGCTTCTTCCTGGGACGAGCACCCCAGGTCAAGGGTGTCCCAGGGCCTGCCCCACCTGCTTGTTCACCTTCAAAAACCAGTCAGAGGCCGTGATGAGCTCAAGTCACAGGAATTTACTGCAGTTGTGCATGGCAAGAACAGGGACTTCAGAATATCTCCCATAATTACACACATCATCAGTGGGAAGAAGGAACACAGACAGAGAGTACAGAAGTGAATGCATTGGCAGCACACGCGCACACACACACACCTCACACATGCATATACACAAATGCACATACCCACACATGCGTGCACACACAAAATGCACATGCATACACACAAATGCACACATTCACATACCCACACATGCACACACAAGTGTGCGTGCACACACACACACATACACACATCACTGCATGTGGGAATACTCTTTTTTCCTTTTGGTGACCTCATGCTTGCCCCCTCCCAACTGCAGAGCTGAATGAGAGGCCTGCTTTCTGCAGGCCATGAGTCTCCTGCAAGACACCTCTGCCAGTGGAAAGAGAAGAGACAGGTCATTTTCCTCCTCCCCACAGCCTGGCACAGGCCTGTTCCTCTTGCTCCCTTCACCAGCTACCAAAGTTCGCTGTCACTCCTGTCCAAGGCAACATCCAGTCCCTTCTCTGCCCCAAGTCCCCCAGCTTGGGTCAGGTATTTACTTTCTAGAACAGACAGAAAGCCTCCAAAGGGCTCTCTGTATGGTTGCCAAGGAGATTTTCCTCCAACACATGCTAAGGCCCTGTGTCTCAGGCAGGGTCAGACACTTTCTGGCCAGGTGGCTGTAGGCCAGTCACTTCAGTCTGCCTCGGCTTCTTCATTTATAAGATGGGGACAACAAGGGCATCTCCCTCCCAGGATGGTGGGTTTTGCCATCCCTGACAATGCCACAGAATGCTAACTATGTTCTTCTTATTTTAGGATAATTATTCCCCTGGTCTTCAGGTCTGGCTCCAAGTTATCTTTCCATAATTAGTCCACACAGCGTGTATGGAACTTCCCATGTCAAAGTACTCCTCTTTGGCATCACTTGCAAAAGTTATTTTTGCTTTTCTGAGGGCAGGAACTGTCTTGTCCTTTGAATCTATATCCCAAGGCCTTGGCAGAGTCCCACACACATAGTAAAGCCAAAACCAGTTCTATTTTCATTCATTCACTCATTGAAAAAGTTACAAGACTCATAGGTAGACAATGGGGAAAAAACTGTAGGTCCAGTAAGCCCAAATTTCAGCAAAGCATTTGACAAAGGCTCTCAAAGAAGATAAAGAGGGATGGGACAGATAATCATGGTTGGGACAGATAACTACAGCTAGGTGCAACAGTGCTTAGAATGTTAGGCCTGAAGTTGAGAAGTTCTGGGTCCAAATCTGACCTCTGACACTTCCTAGTTCTGTGACCTGGGTAAGTCACTTCACCTTGTTTGCCTCAGCTTCCTCATCTGGAAAATGTAGATAATATTAGCATCTACATTCCAAGGTTGTTATTGATAAAAGGAAATAATCATTGTAAAGTGCTTTGCCCTGGGCTTGGCACAGAGTAAGTGCTATATAAATGTTAGTTATTATTCAAAACCAACTGATAACTAGAACCAAAAGAGTAGATATTAATGGTTCAATGTCAGTGGGGAAGGAGTAAGTCACTAACATAGCCCTGTGCCATATAACATTTTTATCCAAACTAGAGTGAAACCATAACATTTCATGTTCACTTATGCAGCAAAGACACTAAAACTGGAACAACAGAGAGAAGATGAGCATAGATGTGCTAATCTCTGTTGCAAGGATGCCACTCAAATTCACGTAGCAGTTTATATTTCTCTATCACACTTCAGCAGAAGTAAAAACGGCAGGGTAGCAATTAAGATATCAGATAAGTCAAAAGCAAAAACAGATCTAATTAAAAGAGATAATCAGGGAAACTACATTTTGCTAAAAGATAGCAAAGACAATGAATTAATATTGGTACTAAATACACATCTACCAAATGTGCCTAAATTCTTAAAGAAAAAGTTAAAGGAAAGGAAGAAATAAAAAGTGATACTATAAGAGTGGAAATAATTTACCTCTCCCGGACCTAGAGAAATTGAACCAAAAACTAAACAAAAAACTAAGGACCTGAATGGAAAAGTCAGATATGCTAAACTTCCGGAGAATACTGAATGGGAATAGAAAGGAGTACACCTAATAATCCGCTGCACATGGTACAATTACAAAAACTGATCATAAAAGTCTCATAAACAAGTACATAAAAGAAGAAATATTAAATGTCTTTTTATCAGCCATAATGAAATCAAAGTTATGTTCAATAAAGGGCCTTTGAAGCACAGATTAAAAATTACGGGAAACTAAATAACTTAATCCAAAAGAATGGGTAGGTCAAAGAACAAATTATAGAAACAATCAATAACTTCATTAAACGTAATGACAACAATGAATCAACATGCAAAAACTCGTGGGACGCAGCCAAGGCAGTAATTGGGGGGAAATGTATACCTTTAAAAGGAATGCTTCCCATATTTGCTGATGACTTAAAGTTGAAGCTAATCAGACTAAGTCACGTGCTGAATGACAAGTTCTAAAAAGATCTCAAAAGGCAAAAATGGGTCAAATTTAATAATATTAAAATTTTTAAATAAATGTAAAATTCTATTATTTTGTTTCAAAAAACAGCCACTGTGATGCAGCGTTGTGGAAAAGGACATCGTCTTCCACATCTCTAAGATGGGCGTTAGTCACCGAAAGCAGTCATCTCAGAGATCTTGCTCCTCTCCCCTCCCCTTCACCTTGCATATCTAATCAGCTGTCAGAAGCTGTCTGCTCTACCTGAACATCATCTCCTGCTTTCTTCACCTCCTCCTTCCACTTTAGGATCTTAGCTCTTCTAATCTAGAGGATCAGAAAAACCACCTAATTGTTCTTCCTATCTCCAGCTTATCTTTCTCCAATCCATCTTTCAAACTGATGTCCAAGTGATCCCTCCTGCCAAAAACCTTCCAGTGGTTTCCTACTGCCTACAGAAAAATGTATAAATGCCTAATCCTTGAATTCAAAGATTTTCACAATCTGGCTCCAGTCTGTATTTCCACACTTATCTCATGTAGTCTCGGTTCCAGCCAAAGCAACTTATTCCATTTTTGCATAGTTTTCCATTAGGAAATTTTTCCATACCACAAATCTAAATCTGCAGCTCTACAAAATTCTTCACTCATAGATCTGCCCTCTGGGGCCAAACAGGACAACACAACAGCTCTTCAGCTGTGTTTGTGAAATGAATGAATGAATACAAGAAGATTTACTAAGCATTCGCTATGTTCAAAGCACTATTCTAAGCGCTGTGGGGACAAAAAGTCAGATTCCTGCTTTCCAAGAGATCACAGACAGGGTGGAGAGAATACAGATGGGGGATTCCAACTGTAAGTCAAATGAAAAGTCCCATAATCCTTAGGGTTCAATAACAAAGCAGATGGTAATAAGGCCTCTTCTTTGGTGTCACTTACACTGATAAAATCCTATGTTTCTGATGGTGAGTCATGTGACAGACAGGGACAAGCACTTTCTTCTCTGGGTCTCCAGCTGAGGCTGCAGCCTCTGCTTTGGGGGCGAGGAGGAGAGCGGGTCATCCTGATCTGCCCAGTATAAGCCACCTCCTGCCTTTCCCTAAGTGAGGCTGACCTGCCTGCCCTGTGGGTGGCAGCTGTAGGGACAGCTGACCTCTTTTCTACATGAGTCCTTGCCCTGGAGAATGGCTGTGACAGCTAAGCTGAAACCATGACCACTGGAATGGGGAGAGCCAGCCCACCCAGGACTCTTGGAATTTTCCACACCTGTTGATGGAAAACAGTCAGCAGTTGTTGCTGGTGGTCATGGGGAAGGTAGGCCCCCACCTCCGTAATGATTTTCTCCCTCAATGACGGCTACAAGGGCTAGTTTGATGGCAGGGCTGGTGGTCTAGGGCCACTGCTATTTCCAAGGTTCCTGGGTTCAGGGTCCAGTCCTAAGCTGCCACCACGGGCAGCCTGAGAAGGTGGTGGTGGTGGTCTGACTCTCCTGG
Source organism: Potorous gilbertii (assembly GCA_028658325.1). Classification (NCBI taxonomy): domain Eukaryota; kingdom Metazoa; phylum Chordata; class Mammalia; order Diprotodontia; family Potoroidae; genus Potorous; species Potorous gilbertii. Next base: position 681,746,999 of record CM053770.1, read on the forward strand.
CACATGATCCCTCTCTCCCATCCCTCAGGATGCTGTGCTATTTGCTGTACTCACAAAATCAAAGGCTCAAGGCTGAAAGGCCCTTAGGGGCCATCTGGTCTGAGTCCCTCCTTTCCTAAATGAGGAAACAGGACCAAAAGGGGGAGGTATCTTACCCTGTGGCAGAACCCAGGCCTCAGCCCCATATCCCACAGTCTTTCCTCTTTACCATGGTGTCTCTACTGCTGAATTCACTGTTTTCTTATTTTAAGATACGTATCCACCCCCAATCATAGTTCAGGCTCTTGTTCCCTCCCACCTGAATTAATGCGATGGCCTATGTCAAGTCTCTCCCCACTTCAATCCAGCCCCTACAGAGATTCCAAGTCTGACCATATCACTCCCCTCCTCCAGAAATTACAATGGCTCCCTGCTGCCCCCAAGATAACAGGTCATCTCCACAGCTTGGTTTCAGAAGCCTGCTTTGAGTCCTGAGCTGGACAGTCTGTGCTGGTCCCCTTTCAGCACTCGATAATCCCTCCTTTCTGTCTATTTAGCGTTCTACCCTCATCTCTGCCTCACAGAATTTTGAGATACAGCTCAATCACTTTCCCTATGAAATCCTTCCCAATGTCCCCAGTGCTTGTGCCCTCCCCCACTAACTACCTCCCATGTAATGTCCTGCACTTCTTTTACCTTTATTTTGTGTAGACTAACTTTATGAGGTGATGAGAAGCAGCATGGCTTAGTGGTTAGGGAGGCCTTCTCAGAGCCATGGAAACCTGGGTTCAAGTCACACCTCTGACCCAGAACAGCTACGCCACCCCAGTCAAGTCACAACCTTTCAGTGCTTTCGGCAAAGCACAGAAACTGTAGCTTACAGAGAAGGTGCCAGCCCAGATGGGAAGAGTCTCCTCCCTCAGAAATCATCAGGACAGAGTGAAAACTGAATCCATGGGAGCTGAGGAAATCCCCAGTACAATACAGAGTCCAGACAGAGTCTAGGACACCAGCATCAGCAAGCACAACCTGGATAAAGATCTAGCAAAGGAGGCTGAGAAAGAATAGTCTAACAGGTAAGAGGAGAATCATGTGACGTGAATACTGGGGAGAAGAGAACCTCAAGGAAAAGAGAGGGAGCAACAGGGTCAAAGACTACTCAGAGGTCACGAGAACAAGGACCCAGAAAAGGCCCCAGATTGGGCAATCAAGCTCACGGGTAACTGTGGACAGCACAGATCCCATGGAAAGACGATGTCAGGAGCCAGACTGCTAAGAGAGAAGGGCATGCCTCCTACGACTCCGACATTTCCCTGAAGTGCACAGGGTCAGAAATCCCAGGATTCCAGGAGCCAGAGCTGGTCCAAACGGCCCAAAGGGCCAAAAGGCAGTCAGCATCCATGGACTCCATAGCCCATGGCAGACAGAGGAGGAGGAGGACAGTGGCAGGGGCCATCTGGTGTAATGGCTGTCTCTAAGTCAGCATTTCTAAGCAGAGAACTTCCTGTGTCCCACCTAGCCCCAAAAGCATTCTATGAAAGTGAAAACCCAACTCTGCAAGGAAACAGACGTGCTCTACAGACATGCAGACATGGGATGGCCAAGAGAATGTGGGCTCTGTTCTTGCTACAGATGTCTTGCCACTCGATCCAAAGCAGCATATGGAACACTGAACGTTTGGAAGAGTCGAGGATCGTCTAAGAGACAATATCTACAGACACAGGGAACACAAGTTTGAAACTGTCGCACTCCTTAAGGGGGCGTACTCACCTAATGCAGGGTATCCCAGGTAAAACCTGTCTGCTCCTAACCAGCCAAGGAACAGTGAGAGAGCGACGGCCACCCGGTAGGAATAGCCGTTTCTGCAGGAGAACAAAAACCAAGATTCAAAGACTAATGCTTCCAAGAAGTAAAAGGCATTTTAAAATCATATTGTTAAATACTATAATTAAAATGGTCTGTGAGTCAAAATAAACTGGGTTCTAGTTAAATAAAAGTATTTTAACTACTTGGCCCATTTCTAAAAGCAGATTTATATTCATAAGCTAGAAATACATGCTTTTAAATGTTACTCAGTCAAAATAGAACATGCATACAGTAGGTAATTAATAAAAAAAATTCTGATGAAATTTATAGTTGTAATTTAGTTTTATATATAGTTATAATTTAATAATTTAATGATAATTTACAATGGCAGGTAAAGGGAAAATCCCAATATAATATCTGGTTGAAAAAGCTTTGGCATAGCCAAGGTTTCCTTTTGTTCACAGAACGAGTTCATGCCAACCACTAGATTCCCTCCTCTCACTCCCAAAACCCCCATATTTTTCCCATTTAACAGCAGATGACTCACTCAAGTTTCCCTCTGCCATTTTGCAAAGCACCACTGCTTCACCTTCTTTTGCCCTCTGGTCCCTCCACCTACATCCTGGGTCCAGGTCTTTCCCACTTCCTCCAGGGCCTTGCTCCAGCAGCTGTCCCTCCAGTCCCCTTCTTCAATCTCTCCCTCTTGATGGTGCCTCCATAAGCCTACAGCTGTGCTCAGAGCATCCCAAAGATTTTTTAAAAAAAAGAATGACTCTCCCCTTGGTCTTTCTATTCCATCTGGTTTCTGTCTCATCTGTCTCTCCCTTCTTCCCCTGATAAACTTGAAAATTTGACCTTGAAAATCCAATGTTTCCACTCTCCTCAACCCCTTACAATAAAGCTCTGACCCTCCACCATAGTTAAACTGTTCTCTGCAATAATACCAAGAAATCCAATGGCCTTTTCTCAGTGTCCACATTCTGTGATCTTCCCCCAGTATTTGATACTTAACTGACAATGCCTCATCTATCTGTATACATCCTTTAGTTACTTATTTGTGAACAAACTGAATGCCCCAAGGGATTTAATATCCCTGAGGTCAAGGACCAGAATCTCACTTTTGTTTCTTTATCTCTAATACCCAGGACCCAATGCCCTGACATACAGCAGATTCTATAAAAAGACTTACTGGATATTCTCTATTTCAATGGTGTGGAAGACACCACACACTCCCATTCTCTTCCTACTTCACTGATTTCATTTCCCCCTGTTCCTTTAGGGGAACGTACCCCCAAGGTTCTTTCTTTGTCCCTTTTCTCCTCTAAATGAACCACAACCACACTTCTGACTTTTCTTCCTAAAGCTGCTCTCTTCTGACTCCACAGTCCATGGATCCTATCAAAGAAGTCTAAGCAAGAAACAAGACCACAGATCTTGTTTGCCCACTGAACGCAAGAGAGGCAGAAGAGAAAAAATAATTTGGGAAGTGAACAATTGGCTGAAAAGGTGGGGTCTGAGAACTGGATATGGATTTTCCAAATCACAGATCCAGAATTCTTGGCCAGAATGGAGCCCATGTAAGAAAGGCTGATCAGAATGTATTTCCTAGGGGTCTGGCATATCTAATCAACAGGACTTTGGATTAAAAAGATGGGAGGAGGGAGATGACTGCCTGTGTCTATCCACAAAGGAAGAAAGCAGCTGGGACACCCACAAATTAACAGTAGAAAAGCATCCAAAAAGAAGCCAGTAGTAAAACTCTCAGTCCTTGGTGTCTACAGCATATGCAATAAGAAGAGGAGGTAACTTTGTCCAACTCAGACCTGAACAAAATGACCCTTAGCAGCAAGGCCAAAAGTGACTGGAAGCTTTGACTTAAAGAAAGACCTTCAGTGATGAGAAACTCATTGCCTAATGAACTCACTAAACACATTCTGCCTGATTAACCATTTCATGGAATCTTTTTTTCTAGATGCTGCCATTATGGGTCCACCATCAAGCATTTATTAGGCATTTTCCACATATTGGGTACAGTGTGCCCCAACTCTGAGAAGGGGCTATACACAGGCACATACAAGACCCAAACAAAGGAACTGTGGGCACGAAGACAAGACAATGAAAGTCCAGCAAAGGCCTCCTGAAGCAGCGGGGCTGTTGGGAGGGGGAGGGGAGAAGGGTGAGAGCATTCCAGGCAGGGAAAGCCAGGACAGAAGAAGAGGAGGAGAGACGGAAGGAGGAGAAGCATGTCTGAGTAACAGCACACAGGCGTGAATGACTGGACTGTAGAGAGTGAGTTGGAGAGTATGTGCACATAGACTGGAAAGATGAACCAGCCTCACAAGCCTCCCGGCTGCCCTCTGGGGTGGTACGACCCCCAGGCACAAGAGAACACAACTGCACAGGCTTGGAGTCAGAAGCCCCAGGTTGGATCCTTTCTCCAGTGTTCACCAGCTATAGGACCACAGGCAATCCTCCAGGCCCCTGTGAGACTTGGTTTCCCCATTATAAAATGGGGATACAAACAGCATCACCTTCTTCCTAAGGCTATGGTGAGGAAAATGCTGTGCAGACCTTAAAACCCCACAGAAATGTAGGTGGTGACATACAGCCCCAGACAAGGGGGAGAATCTTCCCAAGATTCACTGTGGAGCAGAGAAAGGAAACTGTGCTTGGAGTCTGAAGCTCTGGTTTACAATCCTGGCTCAGGATCCCACCGGCTGCAGGACTTTGGGTAAGTCACTTAAACTCTATGGACCTCTGTTTTCTTATCTATAAATAAGTTGGGTGAGGTGGTCTCTAGAGCCCCTTCCAACTCCAAATGCATGATCCTAGGCAACTAGGTGGTGCAGCCAAGAGAAGTTCTGATCTGACCTCAAACACTTTCTAGTTGTGTGACCCCAAGCAAATCACTTACACTCTGTCTGCCTCAGCTTTCTCACCCATAACATTGAGATAATGCACCATCCCACAGGGTTGTTGTAAGGCAAAGGAGAGTGCACTGCAAACCTCAGAGCACTATCCAAATGTTAGCTATTGTGTTACTGTCCTTTGAAATAAACAATTAAGATCCCCTTGCGCTGTCCAGGGTAAATGTAGCATTGCATCAACACGAATATGAGGCTGAGAAAAAGGGAAGTAGAGCCTAAGAGAACAAAATGTGACTGATCAGAATAAAATAGCAGGAAGTTACAAGTCTTTCACAACACAGGAGAACTCTGACTCTAAAAATGCAGACTCTTCTCAACAAAAGGAGGCAAAAATCAGCAGCACAAGGGCAGGAGCCTGAGCTGCTAGTAGGCTCTGCATGGGAACAGTCTAACTGAGCAGTATGGATGACTGTGGGGGCACCCCCATAAAGAGGGAAGGGTCTGGGCCCACAAAGAGGGCAGTTCCTAAGGAAGGAGCCTCCCTACCTGGGAGAATGAGGGGAATGGGACAATACATGCTCCCTTTTCTATAATGGGAGACCTCTGGACCGGTGTGACAAGCGTAATTTTTGGGACTGGCCATCCTTCCTACCCCAGTGACCGCAGAAAATGGGATGAAGAGCTCTTGCAGCCAGGTAAGAGATGTTGGTGATAACATGCGACATTTGAAAGCTGTGTAAGTTCCAAGCATTTCCCCTGTAACAGTCAGAGCAGTATGGAATGGGTCAGAAACTGGCACCTCCTAGTTCAGCTTATAAGTGTTCAAGAACCAAAGATCACCTCCAATGGCTACCCTACACCAAACCATGTTCAGAGGCAGTTTATTCTACTTTTTACAGCTCCACACCCTTCCATCTATGCAATGCAAGGGTGACCTCACCTCTGCACAGGAAGAAACAGAGGCACACAATCAGCATGTAATGAAAGAGAAGAGGAATCGGGACTTGGAGCCCAAGCACCTGGGCTTACCTGCCAGCTCGGTGGCTCCTTGCTGCCTCCATGACCTGGAAGGAGAAATGGCAGCTCCTGAGCCTCACTTTGCCCATCGGAGTCAAAGGAGAGGATTGGAACAGATGACCCCAGAGGTCCCCTGAGGATTTCATAACCTTACCCAAGAAGATGCAGCCAAAAAGTGAATCCAAAGTGAACAAAGAAACCTAAAAAGTCAGGAGAGCCTCAGTAGAGTCCTAAAAATGGGCTGGATGGCCAGTCACTGGATGTGTGGGAGAGAAGACTTTTTTGAGGGTGTGGCTGGCTCTGTAAGTTCTTCCAACCTTGGGAAAGTATGTGTACGCACACGTGCATATGTGCGTGCGTGTGTGTTCACCATGTACAGAACAAAAGCTCATGTTTCCTGATTATAGGACCAATACCCTCCTTGTTGTGCACACATTTCCTTATGACACCTTGCATCTGATTTTCAAGGTAGAGTTTTCATTAAAGTCAACCAGAAAAGAGGATAAAGGCTGTGTTTATTGTAAAGGGGGAGAGGGCAGGATCCTGCAGTTGTGCTACAGAGCTGACTTCACCTCCTGACTAAAACTGTGAAGTTAGGAAGGTGGCCAGGTAAATGAAAGCTTCTATAATCTAGTACCCACTACTGATGAGAGAAATGCCAAGTAAAATCAAATATAAAACGTCATCAGCATGCTTTTGTCCTGAGGAACACGTGGTCCTGGGTCCTTAAACAGAGGCTCACGAAGCAGCCATCCCAGGGATGGGGCTAGATTCATATTCTCCCTCTTTAGGAAATTTTTTCCATGGAAAAGTGTCCCAAGTGCCCATCCATTAGGCAATGGCTGGACAAGTTGTGGTGTAAGAATGTAATGGAATACTACTGTGCTATAAGGAATGATGAACAGGAGGACTTCAGGAAAGCCTGGAAAGACTTGGATGAAATGAATGAGGTGAGCAGAGCCAGGAGAATATTGTACACAGTAATAGCCACATTATGCAATGACTAACTCTGACAGACTTAATTCTTCCCAGCAATGCAAAGACTTGAGTCACCCAGAGCCAGAGAAAGTCGCAGAGTCTGAGCACAGATCCACGTGCACTGCTTGCTCTCTCTCTTTTTGGTTTTGCTCTTTTTTTCTCATGGTTTCTCCTATTCATTCTAATTTTTCTTCACAACATGACTCATGTGAAAATACGTTTAATAGGACTGTATATGTAGAGCCTCTACCAGACTGCATGCCATCTTGAGGAGGGGAGGGAGGCAGAAAAAATTTAAAACTCAAAAGCTTATGGAGGTGAATGTTGAAAACTAAATTAATTTTTTTAAAGTGTCTTAATGTTCAGCAATGAACTCGATGAGCAAAGAATCACTAACCTGACCATTTCCACTTCTTACTGAATTCTCTCTTCAGTTCACTCACACAATTCATAAAAGGACAGTTTGTATTTCAATCACTGACGTTATTTTGTACAAAGGAGTCTAGTAAAGTCCCTCAGTGAAACGTGATGAGAAAGCACCAGATCTGGATCCCAAAGAACTGAGTTCAAATTCTGGTTCTGCCCACATGACCATGGTCAGTTTCCTTCCCCTACTGGGCCTCACTTCCCTCGTCTGAAAAATGAGAGGGTCCATTCCAGCTCTCAATCCAGGATTCCATGACCTTAAGTCACCTTGCCTCCTTGGGTTTCTATAGTGTGAAGACCAAGGATTTGGACCAAATGACTTTTAAGGTAACTTTCAGTGCTAAATTAATGAGCCTAAGTCCCATCAATTCTACATTTCTCCCCTGTTAATTCATCTTCTCCATGCAATCAAGATGTAATTATTGGTCAAATAATTTTGAAATGAAAACTCAGGCAAATATTTTACTTACACGTTACGGCAAGGTATGGTCTTGAAAAAACCAACTTCATTTCCAGTAAAATGGGTTTCATTGCCGCTAAAATCCTTACAAGTTATGTTGGGTGCCGGGTAACATGATGCTGAAGAAAGAAAAAGTCAAGAAGCAATTATCTTTTCTACAAGCAAACAGGCATTATAATGACATAATCTTATTCATAAATCTGGAGAAGGGCGAGTACTTCCGCCAAACAAGTGAAGATGTTCTTCCTGCAGATCACTAGGCATATAGTGAATTTAGTTATGAGATGGACACTCTAAGGTATTGAAATTCACAGACATTTACCTAACACCTACTGTGGACAAGACACTATGAGAATAAGGAATCCCCTGAAGTGCTCCCACACACTGTTTGAAATTATGATTATGTAAAATATGGTCACTGGTTCCAGCCCAGGGGAAATACGCAATGTAACCCTTCCCAGGATTCATTATTTGATCTAATCTGAATCTCAGACCTCACTGTACCCCTTCCTTTAAGAAGCCTACATCCTATCAGGGCAGAGGTTCTTAACCTGGGGTCTGTGAATTTGGCAGGGGAAAAAGTTATGTCTTAATTTCCTTCTAACTGGATTCCTTCGTAATTTTCCATATTTTATCTAAGGCATTTAAAAATAGGATTCTGAGAAGGGGGCCATTGAGTTCATGTGACCCCAAAGAAGGCTAAGAATCCATATTAGAAAAACACAAGTAAGTAAATATGTGGCCATGTGAAGTGGGAGAAGGCATTAACAAATGGAAGAAGGCCCTAAACACATCTTGAATTGATGTGACAGTAGCTTAGGTGTATCCCCACTCAGCAGTCACTGCTAGAATAAGATCGTTTAGAAAGGACAAAATATATACAAGACTATTTATCAAGATCCTATTTCACATATATTGGGTCTACACTGAATTGTAACACTGGCTCATAACTGTGTTTATTATAAGCCAGCCTTTTCCTATCACTCTGCTCCTGTCACTGTAAGAACAGATAGAAGTCACACAGGACCATAGCAACTTCTATCTCTTTCTTTGCCAGCTCACTGGTGATAAGCCTCTCCCTGCTCAAAAGCTAGTCTTAGAAAGCAAACGGTCTATTGGAGTCACAGAATCACAGAAGGGACCTCAGAGCCCGGAAAATCCAACCTTACTTTACAGATGAAGGGAGGTTACAAGGGACTTGCTGAAGGTCACAGAACCACAGGTGTAGAGCTGGAAGAATCGTGGAAGCTTTAATTCAATCTCCTCATTTTAGAGAAGGAAACAAAGGTTCTCTGAGATCAGCCCAAGGTCAAAGAAACAGTAATAGAGATGAGATTCCAGCCCCAATCTGCTGACTCCAGTCGGGGGCCCTTTCTACTGCACTACACTGTCCTTGTATTGTTGGGATCACGTCCAAAGCCTTGACAACATGACAAGCCTGGTGGACTCAAAAGTGACAAGGGCCACTTCTATGCTTTGACACCATTTAAGTACCTTCTATGTACCAGGCACTGAGCTAGGCACTGGAGACACCAAGACAAAACAATCCATGTTCTCCAGGTATCTAATTCTATACCATAAAGAGGCATCAGAGGAGGATGTTATGTTTTTACCTAAGCACAGTTTGTCTCATATTTTCATACTCATATTTTCAGCCCCCAGAACCTCTTTATATAAGGTAGGGTTTTATTTTAGAAAATTATTCCCACCTACATGTAATACTTTTTATACATTCTTAATCTACCTACTTTACAAATCTGGGTTTCTTCCTTAATCATGCTCTTCATATTACTCTAGGCTCTGCTGACTGTCCTTCATCATTCTAATATTTTTACTGTTGTCATACAGCCTCCCCTTCCCCCATCCCTTCGCTCATTTGATTTGAGTTATCTGGCTCTCACACTGTGTAATGGCAAGAGAAAGGAAGAAAAGTCCCCAACCCACAATGGCCCTCTCTCGTGAGATTGCCAGATGAATGACAGAAGAGGCAAGCACTTATGGTTGGCTGTTGAAGGGAATGAAAAGATTACAGCCCCACTGGACCAGTGAAGTCTCTAGGTCTGTTCCACATTCTCAGGGTGGAGCCATGGACAATGGAACACTCCCTGCACTGTCAGAATGTGCTGACAGATTTTCCTAAACTGCTTTACTCTTTTTTGGGGTTGGTTTACAGGGTAGAAGGACTAGATTCACAAACAAAAGTGTTATAAGAAATATATAGCAATAACGTTCTTTAAAACTGGATTCCAGAGGTAGACAGTGTAGTACGTTGTGCTCTGTACATTGTAGCACCATGTAATACGGAATGATAGCAGTGAAACCTCTGTTGTGTTTTTCATTTCTCTTCTGAGGGATTCTTGATGGACACTGTAACTAGGAGTACATGGCAACAAAGTCTCAAGAACATAGTTTACAATAACTTGCAAGTCCCTTTTCTAGGTCATAACTGAGAGCTCAAAGTCCTTCAGTCAATAAACATTTACTGAATGCCTACTATGTACCAGGCACTATGCTAAGTACTGGAGATACAAAGGTAAAGGACAGCGCTTGTTCTAAAGGAGTTCACAACCTAAAGGGGAAGACAACACATAAATAAATACATATATATGTATGATATATATATACACACATACACACATACACACAATTCATATACAGGATAAATCAGAAATAAGCAGCTAACAGCCAATCATCCTACAAAACGGAATTATTTTTCTCCAAAAGCATCCATTTGTTGGCATCCACACAAAGTCATCACCACATGACTGCCATCTCTTCCTAGAGTCTATCACAAGTCAATTACAAGAAGACAGTACTTGCAATACAAATCTCGAAGGATTTGTTCCATTTGGGGTTAGGATCCAATCCATCCTGAAGAAAAGAAATTCATCTCTCTGTGTTTTCAACAGAGAAAATTCTACCACATTTATGAGCTGGGAAGAGGGACAGCTACAGCCTGTGATTCACTGGTAGAGGCAATTCCTACCAAGGAAATTTTCTCTCCCAATGCAGTCAGCTGCTCTACAACTTCTGGTCCCAAAGAGCTGGGAGCAGGAGGACTCAGAGAGGAAGTAACTAATGGTCATATTGTGTCAAAGGCCAGGTCTCTGTCTACCACTAAGCTGTCCGTACTTTCTAAGATGCACCAGTTAGCAGAAGAGCCCACACTTGGACAATTTAGATTTTATTTAAATCAGTATTTGTCAAGTTCCTGCTTTCTGCTCTGTGTGCTTTACCAGTTAGAAAGAAGGTGACACAGTCCTTGCTCTCTAGGAACGTAGGAGCTCTAGAAAGGTAAGACAAATACAGCAAGTGAGATGCTATACTGGCTAGATGATATAGGATCAAGGTGTCACACACCAGGTCATAACAGGTACCTGGAAGAGTTTCTACTCTGAGTGTGCCAAGGGACAAGAGTTGCGAGATGGGCAATGGCTATCATTGTGGCTAGAAGCACCATTGTAGGGAACACTCAGATCAATAAGAACACTAATCCATTTGACTAATGACTGAACTGCCAAGTCCCATTTCGAGGATTTCATCCCAATCAATCCAACAAGTATTTATGCTCCTGGGGACACAGAGATAGACCCTGTCTTCAAGGAATTCACATTCCACTAGGGGAGAAGGCAGAAAGGAGACACCAATCACATTCACATGTCAATACAAAGTAACATCAGAAGGGCTTGGAGAGGGCTGATAACTGGGGAGAGGCCGAGTGGGCAGGAGAAAGGTGACAGTGACTGAGATGTGGAGGGGATTCCATTCAATCATCAATTATTTAGTACTTGCTAATTGAACAACTCTTCCAGTCCCTGGAAACCCACAAATGAAAGTATCTGCCTTCAAGGAGCTTATTTTCTACTAGGGAGAAGCAACACATACACCAATAAGTCAGGACAAAATATGCATAACATAAAGACAAAGGCCAGGAAAAGAGAGGTCACTCAGGTCAACAGCAGCATTGACTGGGGAAATGAGGAGCCAGAGAGAGGTTGGAGAAAGGATGCATCCAAAGAAGATTTGAAGAAACAAAGGGTGTCTGTTAAAAGTCAAGTGAATGACAAAGGCAGACCAGTAAGAGGGAAGATGAGCCAGGAGGGATCTGTGGGTCCATTGATGGGGGCCGGACAGCACAAGGGACCAGCATTCATAACCCCATTCCACTTTCAGCTCCTCTGGACATCACCCCACATTTCTAGGCCTCTATAAAACAAGAGGGCTGGCCTAGAGGAGGTTTAAAATTCCCAACTGTGAGAAGCTTTTTCTTAATTATAGTAATCAACCTGGAGGAGATTGCAAAAGGTAAATACAGGTGAAATAGAACTGCAGCTGTTTCTGGGAGACCATCTTGACTCTAGCACAGGTCTAGCCCAGGGCAACACCCACTCAGTTATCAGAGAAGCTATTATTTGCTTGTTTCCTAACAAAAAAAAAACTAAATAAAAACATTAAGCCACCAAAGAAATATTGATCCTTATGGAGTCATTAATAGAAACATAATAGAGAAAAAAAATTTAATAAAAAAAAAAGACTTGGTCCTAGCTATGTGATCATATAAATATCTTTAACTTTTCAAAAGAGTAAGGAAAACATATTTACTTTTAAAGAATGTCCTTCTCAGACCAGGGCTCTTGATTTAGGTTCAAGCACAACCATGGACCCCTTACCTGATGTGTGGCATCTGACTTCTCAAACTCAGATTTCTAATCTGTAAAATGTGCACTAAGAGATCTGTTGAGTGACAAGTATGTCAAATTTAAACGTACTGAAGGAATATTATGTTCTCCATGTTACTGATTCATTCACATGCTTAGACCTGGACTTATTGCTTCAAAGGTCAAATGAAGAACTAATTCAATAAATGAGGAAGGAATCAATCCATGTGGGTGCTCCTTCCAAAAGCCTGCAACCAGCACGGCCAGGTGCACAGTTTGGGGGAGTAGCTATGTTTGAAAAATCGGCTCATCGTCAGCTAACTGATGAACTTCCCCAAACTGTGCTGACTGAGGCTCAAACTATCATCAGTCCATGGGCTCAGACCCAAAGAGTCTCCTCTCCCACCTGGCAGACCTGGGCCAAGGCTACGTCCCCCTGGCATAGTCCAGGGTCCATCCACACCTCCTGAGACAGGGCAGACTTTCCAGCTGCCTAGGAACAGATACAGGCATACCTCGTTTTATCCCACTTCACAGCTTTTGCATTTTTACCAACTGAAGGTTTGTGGCAACGTTGTGTCAAGCAAGTCTATCTATCAGGGCAATTTTTTGAACAACAAGCGCTTACATCATGTCTGTGTAATATTTTGATAATTTTCACATTTCAAACTTTTTCATTATCATTATATCTGTTATCTGTGACCAGTGATCTTTGATGTTACTATTTTAATTGTTTTGAGACCCCTTATAAAATGTCCGTATAAGATGAACTTAACTGATATATGGTGGGTGTGATTTCACTGCTCCACTGATCAGCAATCCCCCATCTCCCTCCCTGGCTTCAGACCTCCCTATTCTCTGAGACACAAAAATACTGAAATTGGGCTAATTGGTAACCCTCAATGACCTTTAAGTGTTCATCTCAATTTTCAGTAGCGACCTCCCTGATCTGTCAGCATCCACCAACATCGAGGATACCCTCCACCAGCAAAAAAAAAGATTACAATTTGCTGAAGGCTCGGATGGTGGTTAGCAATATTTTTAAATTAAAGTATGTGCATTGTTTTCCTAGACATAATAGTACTGCACTTATTAGACTACAGTAGAGTACAAGTTGTATATGCACTGGGAAACAGAAAATATAGACATGTGACTTGCTTTATGGCAATAGTATGGAGCTGAAATAAATGAAAGGTGTTTTTCTGTTAGACCTCTAAGCTTGTGCTAAGCAAGGAGCCTGAGTTCAGTGTCAACAGTTCTGGATTTAAGCCTTCTCCAACCTGGAGTTCAGCTGTGTGCTACCAGGTAAAGTCATTTAACTTTTATTTCCCTCAACTTTTGCCATCTCTAAAAGAGAAGCAGTTGATAAAATCTGCAACCCAACACCTGACCAAGAGGAGGAACATTCAAGGTTATCTCTTTCCTCTCTGGGGTCTCTGATCTTTCTAACCACTTTTTCTTAGTGTTCTTGATGCCTCTTTATCCATCTCATCCACTCACCCTGGGTGGTCCCTTAGAATCTACCCTGGGTCACTCTCTTTTCTCTTTCCCCGTAACACACAGTGACCTCATCAACTCCCATGGGTTCCGTTATCTCTCTGCAGTCCATGCCTAGATTTATATATCCATCCCCAGCCTCTCTCCTGAGCTCCATCACCAACTTTCTTTAGGACATCTAAAACTCAGTATTTACAAAACAGAATTTATCATCTTTCCCTCAAAAACTCTTCTCTCTTCCCAAATGCGCTGTGATGGTGGAGGACACTACCATGCTCTTGCCTCTCACTCATCCAATAGATGAAATCTATTGCCAAAGCTTTTCATGGAATAATGCTTAATAACTGAACGGATAAAAAAAGAGAATCATTGTAGAATTTGTTTCAAATGAACAGAAAGAAGCAAAGGAAACACGTATAAGCAGGATAGGACATAGAATATATAATTCTGAAAAGAAACGCAAGCTGTATTTTATAGAGAAGCTGGGTTCCATATGTAATCCTTTTTTTTTCTTCTCTGTATATAGAAATATTTGTGTCTATATTAATGTTTGCTAAGTTAATAAAAAGATTATTTTTAAAAGTACTAAACCTATATTGATAGACTATAGGATAAAATACAACAGATACAACAGCTGCAAAAAGCTTTAAAAATAACACCACATGCAATAACTCCCTTTTGTCTATAATGAGATTTCACCACCTTTCCATAAGGCATTAGGCCATTTTCATAAACCATTAGGCAACGATTCATCTGGTGGGAATTAGAAATAAACGGAAATGGGCCCTAAGATGTCAGCTGATGTGTTGGGGATCCGTTCTCATACAGAGGGAGAATGACAAGACAACTCTCAGGATGAACTTGATCCGGATCGAGCCTGGTCTCGATCTGTAAAGATGCAGAGACTAGACTCTAACAGCCCCTACACAAATGCAAGGAAAATCTGAAATTCTATGGTTCTATGACTTGCCCACAGAGGAGAGCATGCTCTAGAAGCTGGCTCCTAGTAGTCCTCAAGAGAACCCAAAGGGCTTCAGGGGCAGACTCAGAGGATTCCAATCAGTTTTTATTTACAGGTCCAGGGGTACCTTGCAGGCAGATACATTCCTAGATCGTCAGTGTTGAGCATTTACACCTCAGAAATGGTGATCACAAACACGATAGGTCTTGATCTGTTTTGTTTTGTTGATTATCTAAGCTTAAAAGTGTTCATGATGCAGATCAAGCTTAAACATGTGTGTGCAGATTCTCAGGACGTGCTGCTCCCCAGTGTCTGAGCTCAGCAGGAGGTCAGACTGGTGACCTGGTGACTGTGTGACAATCACAGTCCTAACTCACAATGACTGGCATTTCTATGGTGCTCTAAGACTTGCAGAGTGCTTGGAGCTTCACAATACCCCTGTACCCTTGAGTAGGTCTGAACACAGGCCCTCTCCCCATCACCTCAACCTTTAAAGGACTCATACAAACTGATACTGCAGCTTACAGCCTTGTTCTTAGAATTCTCAACTGGCTTTTTTTCCAACAGATACAGACAGCAATGTACACACCTGCTGGGGGAGATAGGAGAGGAGGGAGGAAACAAGCAGAGAACTTGAGAATCCACCAACGGATCTTTTATACATCTGAATTTTAAGGCTGTGGGGCAGAACTCTCTAAATCTATCATCCAGAACTTCCAAAAAATACGTATCTATCTTTCTAATTCAATAGATAGTAACGAAGATAACAGTGTGAGATGATCTGAGAGGAGAGTGTCAAAGATAGTGAAGAAAATATCTTTATTTGAACTGAAAGAGATGGAGGAAAACATTCATGGTCAATTTCTTGTAACTAATAACTAAAATTTAATAGTAAGCAATAACTAAATTTTGTCAGTGTATGTCTTCATATTATTTTCATTTAAAAGAGATCTCATTTTAGGGGTTGAGTCTACATTTATCTGAACCATCAGGTCCTCCAGTGGTGCCCAGGTGCTATCTAGACCACTTACTTCACAGAATGCTAAGAACACAGCAGTAAACTCAAAAAATACTTAAAAAATAAATGAATCAAAATCATAAATAAAAGTGATCAACAACTCTCCATGTATTTATGAAGTGCCTACAGGGTGCCCTATGATCACCGAAAGCACTAGCACAGGTACTGAAGATGCAAACGCAAAGAATAAAACTAATGAACAAATCTACACTACGAGTGATACTGGCTGCTTCTAACGTCACCACTTTTCACTTGATTTTGCAACAATGACCTACCCAAAGAGCCCATGATTTTAAAAGTCCTTTTTCTCCTTGGATCCTTTGGAGTCATTCTACTTTGAAACAAAGTAGAAAGTTAATTCTTCCCCAAAACAGCAACAAAATAATTCTCTACTGCTTCACACATAATTTCCGGAAGTTGGGAATCACATCTTTTAGACGGTGCCCTCTGCTCTCACTCCCGCCTGAGAGCATCTGTTACCTCCTTCACTTAGGGCTCATCTCAAGCAATCTTTAACCACCAAAAATGACCATTCTCCAAGGGGAAAACCCCACTTTTTTCCTTACAGAGTCTCTCTTTTACAGTGCAGATTGGTAAACCCTCTCCTCTGGTAATATTTTCCTGATTAGACCAAAAAGCTTTCACCCTCCCTAATTTCCTGATTATCTGCATGTATTCAGTCAAGTATTAATTGTTCTTGAACAACTGAACAGTGCTCAATTTGTAGACAGAGCCCATACATTTGCTTCAGCTCCTATCAAGCTAATCACAAGCAACAGCCCAGTGCAGGGCCAACAAGGCTGCTCAGGGTCCCAGTGCCCAGGTTGGACTCCCTGCACTTCCTGGCCTTCCACAAGTGCCTTCAGGCTTTGGGTCCCTCCCTCATCTCTGTCAAGCTGTGGGTCTCACTCTGCCGAATTCTACCACCAGCCAGCTAGGCTGAATACTCAACGATGGTTTTGTTGGCCCAGGACACAACAAGTAAGGAGACTGTCACAATCCACCCCACAGCCGGGAGTCTGGGAGGGGTGCAGTATTCTTTACAGACCTAAATTCACAGGCTCACAAACAAAGCTGGAAGGGGCTTTGGCGGCTGCCTCCATCCAGGAATGCCAGCACTTCACAGAAGAGGAGACTGGCCCAGATAGGCAAGGTCAATTAGTCAGTCAATAGACATTTATTGCTGGCCTCCAATGTGCCAGGGACTGTGCTAATCTGGGGACTCAAGGAAAGGCAGAAGTGATCTGCCACGAGTCACACAGATGGCTGGTGCTGGGATTTGAACCTGGGCCCTCTGACTCCAAACCAGGAACACAGAGGATAATGAAGGAACTGGGTGTGTGGATATGTATGTGTGCAAGAGCAACAGTCCCAAGCAGCTACCAGCTTTTAACCCCAGTACTCTTCTCCTCCTCAGGAAACAAATGGAGGAACACCAGTCTAGACAGAATCTACATGCCAGAGGACCCCAAGACATGGCAAGAGCAAGGTGGTGTAAGCTTGCAACAGCGGGTGCCCAATAAACATGTAGACAGAGCACCTAGGAGCACCAGAAGGGGGAGCGGTTACTTAGTGGAGAAGACGAGCAGTCAACAGGACAGCCAAGAATGACACAATAAAAGGGCTTCCACGGGGCTGAGCAGATTCTCTTTGTTGGCCAGGCAGGAAAGGCCTAGATAACTGGGGTCCAGCCCTTCCCAGACTCCATCCACAGACCTCAATATGCCATCTCCAACCTCCAAGTCTTTGGGAAGATTATCCTCCAGACCTGCCATAAACTCCCCCTTCCTGCTCAACATTTGTCAGAAGCTTTTTCTTCCTTCTAGGCTCAGCTCAAGAGTCAACCTTCCCCTCCCCACTTTAAGCTTTCCCTCCACTCTCACATGTATTTCCAGCACCCTCTAGTCATTTCCCCTACCTCAATCATGCTCTAATCTGAATTTTTTTTGGTCATGTAAGCTCTGAAGGGCAAGGGTATGTGCCACACTTCAGTCCTATATCCCCAGAACCTGCTGCAATTCTTTTCAAGCGATAGAGACAATAATATTTATGGAATTTAATCAAATTTATGGAAAGAGGGGCCATAACTGCACTGGATTAAGCAGGTCTACATGAGTTATGTTCTGCACTGTTGGAGGCCAGATGAATGAGAACATAGATGCCCTTGAGGATCAATGCCCACGGAGGCAGCAACATCACTGGAGGGGAGCATTGGAGAAAATACATGACAATCATGTAGGTAAACTGGAGCATGCTGACTGGTTCTTTGATTAATAATTTTCAGGGTTCTTTTACATGGTTAGCTCCCACAAAGCACAAAAAAGACTCACTTTCTATATATTTTTAGTCAACTAACATACAGACACAGTAAATGTACTCGCTGCTATTTGGGCTCCTCATCTCCAGCATCCTCTTTCCCAGTTTAGAGTGGATTCGAATTCAGGCCTTTCTGTCTCCAGGAAGAGCATTCTGACTTCAGCACCTAGCTGCCTGTTAAATTCAAGACTTTCAGAGACAAACCACAAATTCTGCAAACAACCAGAAAGAAGAATCTTAAATATAAAGAAAATGAAATTCAAGTAACATAACTATTCTACACCCACCAGAAACTGGAAGGGAAGAAACTCCAGATGCAAAGCAGGGTGACAGATATACCCTGCAAACTTGAACAAGGTCATCAAGGAAAAAAGATCAACATTCAGCAAAACAGAAGCAGCTGAAGCCCTCTAACCCACCACAGCCCCTCAATATAAGAAGCAAAAATGACAGGAGTTTTACAAACATCTTAGTCAAAAGGAAAAGTACGATGAAAAGAAATTATCCCATGAAAACTGGGTGAAACTAGTAAAGCAAAGACTGACCTGACTTCTTTCTAAAAGCACTCAAGGAGAAAAGGGTGAAAGTGGAGTTTAAATGATAGAACTAAAAGTAGACAAGAGAGCTAAAACACCATAGAATAACCATCCCAACACTCAAGAGTTTTCTGTTTAGTTTTGTTTTAGCTTTTTGTGTTTAAGGGACAATATAGAATGAGAGACCACATGAAAGAGGAAAGGGAAGAACGAGAAATGAGAAGGTGGGATTGCACCTGGATCAAGTCAATGGTAAAATAACTCTGGGAACAGCTCAGGAAAAAGAGCGCCTACAGGAGAAAGGGGGAGGCAACAAAGGTAAAGCGGGAAATGGGTGGAGTTAAAACAGGGAAGTAGGTGAGGGGGGAATCTCAATTCCGCAATGGAAGGGGATTCCGTTGAAGTACAGTCCTGTAGGGCAGGCAGATGATAAGGGATGAAAAATGGAAGGCTTACAATGGGCATAATTTGCAGGGATTTGGGGCTTCGAGAAACCACCCTTTGAGAAGGTGTGGTGCTCTGTATCCTGCCTCCAAAGAATCAAGATGAGAGCTCCTAATGGTAACTGACATTCAGAAAGATGAGGGGCTTAGATCCAGAGATTTCACGGCAACTGGGCAAAAGAAAATATCATGAAGGCCAGAGACAGTTATTCACTACACAGTCAGATACACAGGAAAATCTCTACCAGGAGGCAGTTTTCTACTCTCTCTATCTCCTATAGCAACTGATAGTTCTAAGAGTGAGGCACAAGGAAAAAATGGGCCAAGAAATTGTTTAGAAGATGTATCAAAGCATTGGAGAAGCTTTAATTCCAAGAGGAACAGAGACTAAAGAGGAAATAAATATAAGGAATATGAATGAAAGAATAAAAGTCTAGAATAAAAAGGGAAGAGAACAAGGGAAGTCTTTTTAGAAAAAAAAAAAACAACTAAAAAGCAAGAGGAGCTGAAGGGGCCAACACCAGGATTAGACTTAACCAAGATGGAAAAGAATTGGGTTAACTAGGTAAGAAAAATAAAGAAATCTGGCATACCTGTACACCTTCCCTAGGAGCAACCACTCAGCCTCTAACCTCTACAAAAAAAGGCCCTTAATGGGCAGCCTATTCCCCTCTGGGACAGCTCTGAGGTAAAAATAATTTACCTTATTTTGAACTGTCTCCTTGTAACTTCCACCCAGTAGGCCAAACTGTGACCTCCAGTTAAGAACCAGTCCCATCTCTCCTCCACACAACAATGCCTCACATACTTGAACACTGAGATCAGGTCCCCATTAAGCATTAAGTCTTCTCTTGCTCAAGCTAAATTTGCCTGGATCTCTGAACTGAACCTTACAAGGCATGGTTTATAGTTCCCTCATCATCCTGGTGACCCCTCTGAATGGATACAGTTTTTTAAAATTTTCTTTTTAACTCTTCATTTCCTTGATAATGTTTTCTGGGCATCTTACCATGAGCTGTGTAATTAGTACAGTTAACAGGTTCTTGAGTAGCCTCATTTATTTCAGGATCTTTACAAATATATGTTAGAAGAATTAAGGAAAACTTTGAATTGCATTTTAACACAAAGTACTGTCACAGTAATAATAAATTTCTAATATGATACAAGCATACACACACCGAAAAAATGAAAGAAAACCAAACCAAAAAACACAAGCACAAACACCACTGTTGGCATCCCTAAATACCTAACCTTTAATTTAATGCAAGATAAAATAAGGGCAATAACGAGACAGTGCATAAATCTAACAACAAAAACCTGAGTTTCAGGATACAGAATATTAAATTTCTGAGTATTTTTCTTCATTATTATTTTCTTCTTGATTCTTTTTGGGTGGGGGGGTGAGGGAGAAGAGCAAACTTGGTCTGGCAGGACTCCTGGCTGTGAACGGCATGCCATCCAGGCCCACCGTCAGAAGGTTGCGAATCTCTTGGACTTCATTCATCTCCTTTGGTAGCAATACCAGAGACTTGCTAGGTCCTTTCCCCACACGGAAACAAAGATTCTTAAGCTCTGTTCTCAAGACTCCAGAAAGCACTCCTCCTTGCCTTCCACCCTATTTTCTGTAGCAGCTTCCCAAAGGGACATCCCCTGGCCAGCTCAAAGACCTGATTCCTAGCCCGGAAAAATGAGAAAATGGAACTCTGTGCAGTGGTGATTGGGTATGCACTGTAGCCCCCTGCTAGAATACAAGTTTCTGGAGGGCAGCACCACTTCTCAGGTAGCCTTTTATCCCTCCATGTGTAACTGTAATCAAATGACTGTGAGAGCCTAAATCCAATTCAACTTAACAAGAATTTTTGAAGGCCCAAGATGTGGAAAGGGTAAGATACAAAGTTTTGCTAAGAAGACCACCCCAGCCCAGTATGGGCAAAGGATACATACACACAAAGAATCCTATCCTTCATTCATTGAGGCCCTCTCTGCACAGTCCATTCTTCTCAGGTAGCAGCCCAGTGCTCACATGACAGACCTCATCAACAGGACAGTCCCCTAATCAGATCTTTTCCTAAAACCCGCTGGCATTTGGCCTTGCCTTTGAAAACCCAGTGTCACCTCTGCACAGCAACAAGGCTTAAAGGGAAGAGGGCACAGACAGACTAAGAGTTCTATCACTCAACAGCTCTGGCAGCACTGAAGACAAAAGCTTAAGGCACATGGATTTTGGCAGAGCAGGCTTCGTAAATGTTTGTGGAATTTAGCTGAAGGAGAGGGACAGCTGGAGGGAAGCTCAAAGCGCTGAGAACCAGAAAGAGGGAAAGAGACCCAGAACTGCTTCAGGGCCACAGATTGGAGCTGAAAGGGGCCGCAGAGATGCTGCAGCGCCAGCCTCTGGCATTACCCAGGAACAAGCATGGGCTGAGGAAGGGTGAGTGACCCGCCCATCTCCCTACACAGGTGATGAGGATGTGAGCAGGGCCTCCCTGGGGTGGTGGGAGAACAGAAGGTCTGGCTGTAGAATCTTTACGGTCCTTTTCAGCTCTAAGTCTAAGGGTATTAGAAGCTCCCTCCCAGCTTGGACATTCTATGACCCAAGATTCCTCTCCGCTCTAACCCTCTGTGTTCTAAGCTCCCTCCCAGCTCAGACATTCTGTGTTCTAAGTTTCCTCCTAGTTCAGACATTCTATGTCCCAGGGTCCCTCCCAGCTCGGACATTCTGTGTTCTAAAGTCTCTCCCAGCTCAGACATTCTGTGCTCTAATGTCAATTCCAGTTCTGACATTCTAGACCCTAAGGCTGCTTGCAGCTCTGACATTCTCCATCCTAAGGACATTCCTAGCTCAGCCATCCTATGTCCTAAGGTCCCTCCCAGTTCAGACATTCTATAGCCCAGGGTCACTCCAAGTCCTGACATTCTATGTCCTAAAGTCCTTCCCAGCTGAGACATTCTGCATCCTAAGGTCCCTCCCACCCCCAACATCCTGTGTCCTAATATGACCCCTAAATGAGACATTCTAAGTCCAAAAGTCACACCCAACTCTGACATCCTACGTCCCAAGGTCACTCCCAGCTGGGACATTCTATGTTCTAAGGTCACTCCCAACTGGGACATTCTGCATCCTAGAGTCCCCAGTTCTGGCATCCTGGATCCCAAGGTCCCTGCCATCTTGGGCAGCTTTCGTCCTAAGACTCGTTCCAGCTCTGACATTCTGTTTCCGAAGGTGGCTCCCAGCTCAGACATCCTATGTCCTAAGGTAGCTCCCAGCTCTGACATTCTGTGAGCTAAGGTCACTTCCAGCTCTGACATTCTATGCTCTAAGGTCACTTCTAGCTCCGACATTCTATGCTCTAAGGTCACTTCCAGCTCTGACATTCTATGTCCCAAGGCCCCTCCCAGCTCAGATATTCTGTGTTCTAATGACCCTCCCAGGTCAGACATTCTATGTCCTAAGTTTGATCCCAGCTCAGATATTCTGTGTTCTAAGCTTGCTCCCAGCTCACACATTCTATGCTCTAGGGTTTCTCCCAGCTCTGACATTCTATGTTCTAAGACCCCTCCCAGCTCTGACATTCTCTGTTCTAGAGTCCCTCCCAGCCCAGACAGTCTATGTCCTAAGGTTGTTCCCAGCTCTAATATTCTACATTCTAACGTAGCTCCAAGCTGTGCCGTTCTACGTCCCAGGGCTCTTCCCAGTCCTGACACTCTATGTCCTAACACCCGTTCCAGCTCTGATATTCTGTGTTCTAAGATGCTCTCCAACTCTGACATTCTGTGCTCCAAGGTCCCTTCCAGTTCGGATATTCTATGTTCTAAGCTTTCTTCCAGCTCTACTATTCTGTGTTCTAAGGTCTCTTCCAGCTCGGACATTCTATGTTCTAAGGTCCCTCCTAGCTCAAACATTCTATATCCTAAAGACCCTCCCAACTCTGACATTCTGTGTCTTAAGGTCCCTCCTAGCTCCGACATTCTGTGTTCTAAGGTCCCTTCCAGCTCTGACATTTTGTGTTCTAAGGTCCCTTCGAGCTCTGACATCCTGTGTCCTAAGGTGTCCCCCAGCTCTGACATGATGACTTCCAAGGTCCCTCCCAGTTCTGACATTATCGTGTGTCCTAAGACCCCACCCAGCTCTGACACCCGGTGTCCTAAGGTGCCTCTGAGCTCTGACATGCGACATTCTAAAGTCCCTCCCAGTTCTAAATTTCTATACTGCACAGTGACTCCCAGCTCTGATGTTCTATATTCTAGGTTTCCTACCAACTCCGCCATCCTACGCAGTGACAGTTTGTGTTCCAGGTTCCCTCCGAGCTCAGACACTCTGTGTTTTAAGGTCCACCCCAGCTCTGACATCCGATGTTCTAGGGTCCCTTCCAGCTCTGAAGTCCTATGTCCCACGGTTCCTCCTAGCTCTGACATTCTGTGTTCTAGGGTCCCCACCAACTCTGACATCCTGTGTTCTAAGGTCCCTTTCAACTCTGAAATCCTGTGTTCTAAGGTATCTCCCAACTTCGACATTCTGTTCTAGATTCCCTTCCACCTCTGAAGATCAGTATGCTTTTATATTTTCTGGGTTCCCTCCTAGCACTGATGTTATAGTCTATGTTCTGGGAGGCGGTCCTTTTGAGATCTAGAGTCCCCTTCCTCCCCTGATGTTCTAGGGTCCAGGGAGATTTGACATTGTGGGGTCCCCTCCTAGCTTTGGTGTGATGTTCTAGGCTCCCACCCAGCACGGAGGGGTTACGTTCTAGAGTCCCTGCTCCAGCACCGACATTCTAGGTCCCCCACCCAGGGCTAAAGTTCAAGCTTCTAGGGTCCCCTCCAAGCAGGTGCCTTCAGCGCGCTAGATTCCCCTCCCCGTGTTCTAGACCCCAAGGGCTAAGCTCTAGGCGCCCCACCCCTAAGTTCTATGATCTAGCTCTTCCCCGGGGTGGGCAGGCCAAGGGTCTAGGCTCCCCTCCCCCCGCGGGCCCCGGTTCTAAGGGCAGAGTTCTAAGGTTCTAGGTGCGGGCCCCTCCACCGCGCCCCCGCCTCTACAGAGGATATTGTCCCACTCTCAGGTCCTCGCACTTGACCGTCTCGTCGCCCCCCGCGGCGGCGGCCGCTGTCCCCCACGGCCCCGCGCTCACGGTCACGGACACGAGCCACAGGACGCCCAGCAGCCCGGGGGCAGCGGCGGCGGCCTCCGGGGCCGCCATGATGGAGCTGCCGCGTCACCCGTGACGCACGTCCGCTTCCACCTCCCCTTCCGCCGGCCGGCCCTCCTGAGGGGAGCGGGGCGAGCGCGAGAGAGCCTTAAAGGGACCTGGGGACCGGGAGGAAGAGGGCTAGGGGACTTGGCTGGGGGCGGGGCCTTGGTAGGGCGGAGCCCGAGCGGGGGCGGGGCCCGGGCGGGGCGAGCGAGCGAGAGAGAGCTTTAAAGGGACTGGGACCGGAGGAAGAGGGCTGGGGGCGGGGCCATGGCGGGGCGGAGCCCGAGCGGGGGCGGGGCCCGGGCGGGGCGAGCGAGCGAGAGAGAGCCTTAAAGGGACTGGGACCGGAGGAAGAGGGCTGGGGGCGGGGCCTGGGCGGGGCGGGGCGAGAGAGAGAGCGCTTTAAAGGGACTGGGACCGGAGGAAGAGGGCTGGGGGCGGGGCCT
>CM053770.1:681771692-681909774 GCA_028658325.1 Potorous gilbertii
GGGCCTTGGCGGGGCGGGGCGAGCGACAGAGAGCCTTAAAGGAACCTGGGACCCGGGAGGAAGAGAGCTGGGGACGGGGCCAGGTCTGGGGACGGGGCCAGGTCTGGGGGCGGGGCGGGGAAGAGCCCGGGCAGGGTCGGCCCCCTGATCCTCTCGCTTAAGGCCCAGCCCCTTTTGCCCGACTCCCTTCTGCCTCCGAGGATGGTGATAAGGACGGTAATTGCGGCTTGGAGCCTTGGCTGCCTCCGGGGAAACTGAGGCACGCAGCGAGAGTCCAGGATCCAGAGGAAGCTTCGCACCTGGAGCTCCTCACGCCAGGCAGTCACAGACCCAAGCCCAGCCCAGGCCGGGCCCTGGAGGTCCGCGCAGAGAAGCCGGACTTGCCCGGGGACCGCGCTGGGGCTGCAGATCCTCTCCCAGCAAACTTATGGAAAACCAGGACACAAGCCAGGCGGGTGCAGACGCCGGCCCTTCCCCGTGGGGGCCCTTCCCCGGGCTGGAAACCCCATTGGCCCTATGCTGGTGATGGCTCTGGGTGGCTGGAGAGCCAGGCCTGGAGTCAGGAAGACTTCAGTCTCAGACACCACTTGCAGTGTGACCTTGGACAACTCACTTCACCCTGTTTGCCTCGGTTTCCTCATCGGGAAAATGAGCCGGAGAAGGAAATGGCCAGTCGCTCCAGAATCTTTGCCAAGAAAACCTCAAAGCCTTTCCTTAAGGGAAGAATAAATGCTCTAGCACAAGCTCATCTTCACAGAGAGGAAGGAGAACAGTCTGGACCTTGAGAGTCGACTTTTTTTTACCCTGGAGGGGTGCAATGACCGGTCCATTCCTAGATGCTGGGACAAGTCATGGGATAGTGGCTTTGTTTTAAAATTATATTAAGCTCCTCTAATACTAAAGTCTAGAGTAGAAGGGCCCTTAGGGGCCGCATTTTACACATAGAAACTGAGGCCCAGAGAATCTGAAGTGACCTGCCATAGGACTACAGGCTGAAAGTCGCCTGAGAGGCCCTCAAGTTCACCTCCCTCATTTTACAAGTGTGGAAGCCGAGGTCTGAACAAGTGAAGTCATTTGCCCAAGCCACACAGAGACCGAAGTTTGTAGTCCTTGTCCAAAAGATTCTGAAAATCCCAATGTGTTCCTGCCTCTTAAATCTAATCAAAATTAATTTTTGGAGGCGTGTGCAAAGAAAATCAAAAGATAGAAAGGGAATTCCCTTGATTCAATCATCGGTAAAAACTGTTGTTAAATTTGGTGGTTTCCCAATTATTTTGTAAATTTTTTTTAAAAATAAGTTTTATGGGTGCATTCTATTGTCATATCACAATCATTTTCACTATACCGTGATAACTCTTTCATGTGGGTACTCCATCTGCCTTGTATAGATGGATGGTGACCCCATCAGGCCTTCTGTTCTAAGTCCTTCCTACATGCAGGGACATTCCTCTACATCTCTTGACTTTGCATGAAGACCAATCAAACATACTTCTTATCCAACAATTTTCCTTCAGTCTCACCATGATTCATTTTCACATATCCCTACTGATCCCAGCTATACTTCTGCAAAATTCTGTGTAACACTGGCTGCTTCCTCACTTAATTCATTGTGACTGGGATCCATTTTAGGGCAGGGACTGGTTTTCACCTTGCTTTGTATCTCCAGCCCTTAGCACATCTAGCACATAGTAGTTGCTTAATAAATCCTAGTTGACTGACTCCAGCAACATGCCTCTCCATTACCCCTTGGGTGACTTAATTCTTTGTCAACTGTGATATTGAATGACTTGCAGTCACATAAGTTGGGATCATTAAAAGCACAACATAATTTCCCAAAGGCATCTAGTACACTTCCTCCTTCTGACAATTCTGAGCCCAACACATTGTTTGTCAATCCACAGACATCTATAATGCTTGTGATATACCAGGCACTCTGCTAAAGCACTAGGGCTACAAAGAAAGGTTAAAGACAGTTCCTACCCTCAAGAAGCTTACCTTCTAATGGGAGAGACAATATGTACATGAAATTTTTTCATATGAGATACATAGAGAGTGGCTTCCTATGAAAAGTAGTGTTTGAGCTGTTTCCTGAAGGAAGTCAGAGAGAGTCTGACACAGAGGTGAGGAGAGAGGGAGAGCATTCCAGGCTTAGGAAATAAAGAGGTAGAGACAAGAAAGACTATCCTCTGTGAGGAAGAGTAAATGGGCCAGTAAGGGTGAGTCAGAGAGTAAAAAAACAGGGAAGGGGTTGGGTTGTGAAAAGCTTCAAAATTTAAAATATCTAATTCTAGAGGTACTAGGGAGCCAGAGGAGGTTATTGAATGGGAGAGGGGGATAACTTTGGTCAGACCTATGCTCTAAGAAAATCACGTTACCAGATGAGCAGAGGAGGTTGGATTGGCAGGGAGAGATGAAGTAGAAGACCACTTAGAAGGCTATTTGCAGGGTTTGCCCACGACATATGTACTGTTAGACCAGCTCCTTGGGTTATCCATTCATCTGTGCATCATAGTGTAGACAACAGTTGTTCATCCTCTCGGTTTTCCATCTGTTGTTAGGCTGAATTCCTTTTAGTAACTATGAAATGTTTGATGAATTGTATAGCATTCCTCTTCTGGATATACTTCTGACTCTCAGGACTTACTTGATCAAGCCTCCTCCCCCTGGAAATTCATTCTACACCTCTAGACTTCTCCCACTGGGAATACAATCCAGCCCTGGAGTCCCTTCCTCTGACTGGATAGTTCACAGGTTCCCCACTTTAAGGAAACCACCTAGACCAGCCTCTCTTCTTTCCTCTATAGGCTCCACTCTTGACTCTCTGGAGTGTCTGTATCTATCATGGCCTCATTATAGGTAACTTTTTCTCCCAAAACCCCACTTCTCAGCATCTCTTCCCCCATTAGAATGTAAGTTCCTTGAGATCAGGGACGGTCTTTCTTTCTACTTCCATGTTTATTCCCACACTTTGGATAGTGTCTAACATGACTTGATAGAAAACCACTTGATCCCTTCTTAAACTTTTACCAAGGATGCCCAGAATACATACCCAGATTTTTCTCTTAAAGATTTTGTTGTGATGACAAAGTAGGCATGTGTCAAGTCATTATCTATATTCTCTCAGTAACTTTTTTTCAGTAATAAAATACATGATTTTTTCCAAGCAAAGGATATTTACGGTTTCAAAGAGTTTAAAGATTCCTGCCTCAGTGCCCTCAAAATTGTGTTGCTTCCAGTTCAAATGCCCCTTCTTTTTTTTACAGGGGTTCTTCCCATCTTGATTTTATTTCTTACTATTTCTTTTTACTTGTGCAGAACATCAAAGACTGTGATATTAAAGTCTAGATATGGTAATTCATTCTTGGACATAAGAGTTTCTGATAGGAAATCTTGATAAGTTAGAGCATTAGGCTGAATCTAATAAGATCACATTATTTTTTTAAATTCAATTTTATTTTTAATTCTGAATTTTCTATCTCTCATATCCCTTGAGAAGGAAAGAAAAATAAAATTCCACTATGAATATATATAGTCAAGCAAAACAAATTTCCATAGTAAGCATATCCCCCAAAAAAGAAGAGAAAAAGAAAAGAAATTTTAAGAAAAGAAGAGAAGAAAAAGGGAAATATACTTCAATCTTCCCTCTCTGCGTTGAAGTGGGTCACATGTTTCATCATGAGTTCTTTGCAATTGTTTTTCAAAATTTTGAATTTTTCAAAATTGTTGAATAAGACAGCCTTTAATAGTGTTAATGCAAAGTCTTAGACAGGTTTTTAAAAATCTAGTTTGGTATAGACTTTGATCTTTGTTCCAACAAACTGATGCTCTGGATGTAAACAGACATCCACTCTGGAAATGTCTCCCCCAAAAGCAGCTGGGTAGTAGATGAAGCATCAGCCCTGATATCAGGAGAACCTGAGGTCAAATCTAACCTCAGACACTTCATAGTCTGTGACCCTTGGGGAAAAAAGTTTCCCATAGAAGTGACCCATCATTTCCTGTCTGTGAAAATATACTCCATTTCATGTTTTGTGGTGCATGATGCTCCTAGCATGTTTCCCAATTCCCTCCCTGAAATCCTTATTCTATGGAGGCATGAGGCGTCTATGTGATCTACACATAAGCTTTTGCCCTCATTTATTTCTTACTCCAAAGCCATGTTTTCTAACACGTTCACTTTCCACCCTTCTGCAGTCCTTGTGCTGAAGCCATCAAGAATGAAGTCAGTTACATGTCTTTCCTTTGGAACATCTTATTTCAGTCTTCATTGAATTTTTCATTCGCTAATTGACCCTCCATGATAGACATTGTAACAAAAGTGCAATTATCTCCATAATCCTTTCCAAAATGAGCATTCCAACAGGAGATGAGCAAGGGATCTAAGAAATGGTGTTTCTTGTTGCCTTTGGACAAAAAAGCTAAGCCAACTCCTTCATTTGCCTTTCTAAGAAAAACCTGCATGCTATCCTTCCACTGAACTGCAGTGACTTATTGTCTTCTGCTTTCATTTGCAGGGAGAGTTTCGAGATTGATCTAACACAGTCCAAGCAGGAGTGTGTCTGTATGTCATTGACTCCAATCTCATGTTTCAGAAGCCAGTTGCTAAGCTAATGTTTATCAAAGGCTTAAAAACAACATAACCCTAGCTCCCCTGCCCTCTTTCCTACCTTGTTGTCACGGCCAAAGCTAAGGTCCATTTAGTTTTATTCTTTTGGTTCCCCTTGGGTCACCATGGCCAAAAATGTATCATGTAGGGAACCCCACTGTAGTCAGGTAGACTTCATCTCAGAAAGCAGAAACTGGCTATTGCTGGGACAATTCTTGAACCCTTTGCAGAGCTTGTAGGCCCCGACCCAACCTTTGAGACCCTAGGGTCACCTGAATGTCATACGGAGGCATCATTATAGGTTGGGCCTTATGGGAGAATAAGTCTATACATACATACATGCATACATATGTATGTATATATTTTTGTGTGTATATATGTATACAAATTCCAATGAAAATGAAATCAGTCATTTTTTTACTATCAAACTTATTATCAAGTATTGAAGATGCCATGTGAACTTTTTTCTGGCCTTTCATTCAATCTTCCATGAGGGTGAAAGGATGAAATAAATATATTCTCAAGTTTTGGGTCCTGGAATGGTTTGTAGTCTGGAAGGTGGATTGAGATATCATGATCAGACCATTGCCCAATCATCTAGTCTCAGTTGTTTTCCTGAATAATGTCCCCTGCGTTTTCAGAGTCTTTTCCAATCTCAGTTTCATTTCTGCTATTTAGAAAGTAAAGGGAATATGTCTTAAACTGGCACTCAACATTTGATTTTCTCCATTCCAGAGGCAAATACCTGATGAGCATGCATCTCCCTATTTTATGCCTTGCCTGATATTAATGAAAGAGGGTCATGCAACAAAGGTTATCTCCACTGTTTTGTCTTTCAAGGAATATTGCTTGAATTTTATGAAGGAGCACATTTAAGGCAGCATTTTTCTCTCAAAAATTTTTTCATAGCCAACAAAAAAGAACGCTTATTATGACATACAGTTGGATGGATAATCTATAAAATTCATCCGTCAGTAAGAATATTTGAGACAGACCCTGAAAATGGATAAGGATGTGAACCCAGAATTAAATAGGAGGAAGAAAGACAGGATTGTCTTTGGGAAATTGGAAAGTTTCGATAATGACTCCAAACTTTCCTATTTGGAGGCCCACCTTTTGAATGTTAATATTCCATCAGTGTTATTGTATGGTTGTGCAATGTGGAACTGTAGAGTCTCTAAAAAGATAAAAACGAGTATAATGCAGCTAGGTGGGCTGGAGAATAGAGTGCAGAAAGTACGATCGATCCAGAAGACCTGCGTTCAAATCTCCCTTTATTTATTTACTAGCCTTGTGACTCTGGGCAAATCCATTAACTTTCTTGGTACCTCAGTGACCTCTCCTGTAAAGTGGTGATATGATAATAGCCCCTGCCTCCCAGGATTATTGTGAACATCAAATGAGATGACATGTAAAGAGCTTTATAAATCTTAAAGAAATATGTCTGTATGTGCATATAATATATATTCTGTTAATAGTGGTGGTGTCTAGATGTACAGCTGAACAGGACCTAAGCATTTATTTAGTACAACATCCTACCAGACACAGAAAAAAAGGGAACTGTGAAGAAAAACAAAAGATGTCATGAAAGAAATTCATGATAGAAAAATAAGATGGGGCTAATTCTGTATGTAGAACCTGCTGTGTGCTTCAGTGGAATCTTCATAATATCGAGAAAATGAGGAAGGCTTCTGATCACATCGAATGGACTACAACTTGGGGAACTTATGGGAGAACCTGGACATGAATTACACAGGCTAAGAAAACTGGGCAGACAGACAGATGGATGGATTGGTTGTGGTCTGCATCATCAGAGGGGAACATCTATGTTGTTGAAATGCCAGATGCCTTGGAATATTTCAATGTTGATAATGAATGCTCCAGCTCTCTCATTCTGACTTCAGGTTTTGATCATGGAACATGTGGTATTTCTGGTTGGGGAGAAGGAGAAGATGCTGAAAAAGGTTTCTTTTCATTTGTAGAGAGGTGGCCAAGTGGACTCTGTCCTCCCTCTTTGGGAGCCAAGGAAAGGAACCTGACCCTAAGGGAGTAGGCTGGAGGGAATCATTAAAAGTCATTTTTTGGGCAAAATTTGGAGTATTGGATGGATGTCTGTGGGGTGAAAAGGCTACAAGTCAAGACCAAGACCAAAGTGGAGGGAGTGCTGGTGCATGATTTTCTGCTTGCAGATGATTGTGCACTCAATGCAGCCTCTGAAGCTGAGATGCAACAAAGTATGGATCAATTCTCTGCTGCCTGTGCTCATTTTGGCCTAATAATTAACACCAAGAAAACACAAGTGCTCCATCAGCCACCACCACACCATCCATACATGGAATCATTGGTTTCAACAAATGGAGAAGTTTTGAATGCTGTGGATAAGTTCACTTACCTTGGTAGTGTACATGCGTTTGACAATGAGGTTGATGCACGCATTGTCAGAACTAGCTCAGTGTTTGGGTGTCTAAAGAAAAAGTTTGGGAGAAGAAAAGTTTGGGAGAGAAGAGGTATTTGACACCAAACTGAAGATATACAGAGCCATTATGCTGACTTCATTGCTGTATTGCTGTGAAACATGTACAGCCTACCAGCTCCCTGCCTGGAAACTGAATCACATCCATTTGAACTCTTAGGAAGATTCTGAGGATCACCTGGCAGGATAAGGTACCAGACACTGAAGTCCTTGCTTGAGCTGAACTGCCAACTATTCAAACTATGCTTCAGAGAGCACAACTCTGATGGGCTGGCCACATAGTTCAAATGCAAAATGTACGCTTGCCAAAAAGACTATTTTATGGAGAACTCACATGGGGCAGGCGAACACATGGTGGGCAGAAGAAATGATACAAGGACACTCTTAAGGTTTCTCTCACAAACTTTGGATTTGACTGTGCAACATGGGAGACACTGGCACAGGACCACTCAGCATGGTATGGCCACATCAGAAAGGTTGCTGTGCTCTTTGAGCAAAGCAGAATTGAGACAGCACAAAGTAAATGCAGGATGTGCAAATTTGGGATATCCACCCCAAATATTAACACGGACTATCTGTGCCTAACTCGTGGTAGAGCATTCTGAGCTCATATTAGTCTGATCAGCCCGTCGGACACATTGAAATTTCACTTTATCCTGGTGATGTCATTTTGTCCTCTTCGAAGACAAAGGCCAACAACCAGCTCCTTAGGGGAGAGCTTTTCTTTTCTTCATACTTGCATTTTCCCAAACTGTTCCCATCCTGAAGGTACCAAGGAGGCCATCTTGGGGTAAAAATACTTGAGGGCAAAGCTGCCCATCATTCTGGTGCATTTCAGATTTGAAGGAATGTAGAAGAATGCAAAAGGAAAGAAATAAAAAAGCACCAAGCAGGCATTCCATTGTGCTGAACCTGGTAGGTCCTTATCCCAACCCCTTCTGGAGGTAGAGAGCAAAAAATCCTAGGGGAGGAGGAGAAAGGAGGGGAAGGGAAACTGATGGGATGGGTGTGGAAGCTGATTCTTATGGCTTAAGGACTCTGTGGATGGCATGTTTTACATTCCATAACTTAGAATCTTTAAGCAGCCAATCACATAAAGGGAGAGCCTGGTGGAAGCACATCTTTCTCAGTAAGGCCCTATGTTCCTTCCTGCTCCAGTAAAAAAAGCAGAACTGATCTAAGTGACATTGAAGGCTACATGATCCTGTAGAAAGAATTCTGGTTTTGCAGTTAGACATTCTATCCCTGCTGCTTACTACCTGTGTGAGAGTGAGTACATAACTTAAACTCTCTGGCTCTCCAATCCTTTCCTCACTTGTAAAATGAGGGCTTTTGAGGTCCCTTACAACTCTAGACCAAAGATCTTAATACCCAAAGACATGATACTGGTTTAGGTCCCAGTTCTGCCCCCTTACTACCTCTGTGTCCACACACAAGTCACTGAACCTCTCTGGGACTCAGTTTCTACATCTGTAAAATAAGGAGGTTGGACTAGATGCTCTCCAACGTCCCTTCTAGCTCTAAATCTACTCTCTTTACGTCTTGTTCTCAGGGCCTTCATGGGAGGATTCAATTAAATAATCATTTATTAAGTTTTAGGTGCCATGCTAGGATGTAGGCATACCATGACAAAACCACAACCCTGCTTACCTCCAAGAGCATTCTACTAGAGCTAGGTGATACAACCTGCACACAGTTAGGTATATAAAAATAGAAACAAAGTATAGACAAAGTAATTTTTTTTGGTTGGGGAAAAAAAGAGTACTTTTAACCATGGAGATAAAGAAAGACTTCCATTTAAACCAGGCATGCATTTTAATTATACATACTGGTCCTTCTGCCTTTTCTTCTTATGCGATTAAGACAGACAGAGCTTCTTTTGTAGCCTTATAAGACCCTGAGACTGAGACTCTCCCCAAAGCATATCACAACCATCTATCTGACATCCAAAATCCATGCATGTTAAAGCCTCCGTGCTGTTTATCCCCAAATCCAAATATGTAGTTGAATGCTCTCATTAAGCTCTAGTCCTTTCTATTTAGATATTTCATGGTTACTGTCAAATTACTTTGATATAGCAGTAGATCTGGTATGTACTGAATAAGTGTATTTCCTCCAGAGGTGCTGATGACATCATATCCCATCCATACCTTCTCATGCCATGGAACTTCGTTACACATCCTCCAAAAATCTCTTACCAGGGCTCGGTCCAATATGCCTTTTTTCCTTCCAGGTCTTCTAAGCCTGGGGCCTATAAATTTGTTTTTATTTTGTTTTTTTAATTTTGATAATCATACTTCAATAAAATTGGCTTATTTTGTAAGCCTAGGTTAGACTTTTACAAACCTGATTCTGAGAAGGGATCCATTGCCTTCACCACATTGACCGTCCAAGGGTTCCAGACACAACAGAAGTGAAGAGCCCTAGAAATAGACAGACTGATCTTGGGTTCATCTTGACAATGAATGGGTGCCAAAGGAGCCTGCAGGTTTTCCATAAGATATCTTTACCTCTCAACACGTGATTGGGTCCAGTCCTATTTGGATTATATGTTTTCTTGGTGGTATCCTTTATTCCGTTTCTCCTGTAGAATTTTTTGTTATTGGAAACAGACTGATACAACCCACTAAGAGGTGAAAATGAGACATGGTCAATGTGAGATTTGTTTTGTTTGATTATTTCCTCTATAGGCAGCTAGGTAATGGAGTGGATCTAGTGTTGGACACGGACTTGGGAAAACCTGATGTCAAATCAGCAAATGCCACAAGTCAGGGCTTGATTTATTGATCTGTTGGTTTTCTAGACTTAGGAAAGTAATGGAGAAAATGTTAATAATAATCCAGATTAAGCTTTCAGGAGAGCTGGCTGTTAAATATTTACTAGCCCATTTACACACACAACTTCCAAACCAGAGTGTAATATATATTACCTTGGTCTCGCTCTGTGATTTCATCAGTGTAGGGAACTTCCAGGGCAGAAACTCCATACACAGATGTAGATCCACACCTTTTCTATAACTTATAGTCAGAGGTTATTGTCTACGAGCTTAAGTGACCCATGGATGTTCACTTGACTACACCCTATGTACAACGCGTTGCAAACCTTAATGCCCTGTATGCAGGTCAGTAGTTATGATTCTGATTATCATGATGCGTCAGAGAGTCCAAGAGGGGCCACCATCTATCAGCCATGGCAGACCACCTCTCTATACCGGGCATTTTAACAGTTTTAGCATGGTTTTCAATTGACTAAGACTTTTAGGAAATCCTGCATATCTAATGAATAATATACTTTAAGGGATATGAGATCCTTGTAGGATCAACGAAATAATTAATTTTGTCCTTGTTCGAGGTATAATGGATAATGGATAATCATGGATAGTATTAGACTCCCAGCCAGAACCCTAGAATTGATCACTGGGGGAATAAAGTAGAATCCGTAGCGTTGTGGTTTTGCACATAATCCCTTGATGTGAAATTATGCTGCTAAAGGAATAAATCAAGAGATCAAACATTAGGTCAATGATTTAAAGCTGGAACCTCTGAGGCAGCGAATCCAATCCCTTCCTTTTATAGGGTCCAGAGGAGGGGAAGAGGCACATAGGGTCAGGATTTGAACCCAGATCTCGTGAATTCTCAATCCTGTTTTGTTTCTGTTATACCATGCTTCATGATGTTGACTTCAAATGAATGAAAAGAAAGAATCTGAGAACCTAAAATTGTAGTATTTTTAGTCTCTGTGTTGGCATTGGTCTGAATGTTTCATATGAAATGAGATACAAGGCATTTTGTAAAGGCTGCATTGGGACAGTGCAGTGCAATGCGTATGTAGCCTTCACCCTAAGATGTGTGTCCATGAGAAGCAGAGAAACAAAGATAAAGAATGGGGAAATCCTTCTGTACCTTGAAAGAGACTTCCCCAGGGGAGAAGCCAGGGGCCTCAAGGGGCCCTCAGAGCATTGTTGAGGCACTAGGGGATTCAATTTTGACACACTGAGTCAGAATGGCTGGTGATCATCACTCCCTTGACAGCTACAAGCAAAGGATGTGGATTCTGGGAGAGAGAGGGGCTCGCCATGTACAAAGGAGATATGGGTGGGCTGGGAGCAGCCAGATGCCCTAAGAGCAGACCAGGCTAAAAGGGCCCAGCACATTGGTGTGTATGAGACCCCCAGTTCCAATCTGCGGCTTCTTTGATTCATTCCCTTCTTCTCTGGATTATCTCCTGGTGAATCCCAGGCCATTTTTTCCTATATGATCTCACTTCCTGTTTCACTTCCAACTGGTAGGAGGAGGTGTGGGGGGTGGGGCATAGTAAAGATATTCATCCCCACTAAGTGACAGTCATTGCAGCTGGCATTTGAGAGCCTTTTCCCTTTTATAGCTCATTCTTGTTATGATGTACATGAAACTGCTGTTAAACTATATGGCCATTTACGATGAATCTGTCGATGAGTAAGCTGTTCAAGATTGAGAGAAAGGAAGTTAACCCAAAGGGAGAATGGATTTTTTTCTCCAGGAAAACTGGGGTGAAGACATAATAAGCCAATTAGAGTGTCTGAAATTATGATAATGGTCAGATAGACTGTCACCTAAACTGCTTTAAAAACAACAACTCAGAGAGACTTAGCAAAGAAATGAGCCTGGAAGTAGGGAGGTGGAGCAGGTGCATGGATTAGGCATGGCTGTAGCCAGCCAACTCTCCTTGTCTGGTGTTAGAAGACCTTGGCATTACTCAGCTATGCCTCCCCAGCCAGCCCTTCAATCTAGTGATGGAATAAACAAGGAGGAGGTCTGGCGGTATAGGCGATTGAGAGCTAGGTGTGAACTCATGTAGACCTGGGCTTGAATCTGGCCTCAGACACTTATTAGCTACTGGACTCTGAACTATAGCAAGGTTAACTCTTGTTATTTTTATTACCTGGAGTTAGGGAATTTGGGTTTCAATGTAGACCTGTGTGACACTGAGAAATCCATTTCCCTTTTCTGGGCCTCAGTTTCCTCATCTGTAAAATGAGGGGATTGAACTAAATGTCCCCTAAAGTTTAAACCACCCAGGTCTACAAATTCAACTATTATTACAGTGGGAGAAATGAGAAATGTGAGGGGAAGATGGAGTCACAGGAAAGGTCTGAGGAACAACAAAGTCTGCTCCCAGCCGAGAGGGAATGAAGGAGACACGTATTTCTGGGCATGGTCAATATGGGGATTTGTTGTGCTTTATGGCGCGTGTTTGTTACAGGGATTTTTGTTGTTTTAGTGAGGTGGAAATAAATGCTTGTTAATTAAAAAAATTAGAAAAGGACATGTAACTGGAAAAAGCTAACACAAGGGAGAGCTATGCAGGATGAAACTCAATTAAAATTCATGTTTGACCAAGTTCATTTATTTATTCATTCAATAAGCATTTATGGCTGCTGTGTGCCAGGAATTGGGTTAGCTACCAGTGATACAGAAACAGTCTCTGTCTTTGAAGAGCTTTTGTTCTATCCAGGAAAACAGCATATGAACAGGTAAATAACTATAAAGTAACATGGGGGTAGAAGAGCATTGACAGCTGTGAGGAATTAGGACTGACATTGTCAGTCAGTAAACATTTATTAATCGTTTCCTGTGTCCCAGACATTTTGTTGTGCCAGGCAGTTGGGTGGTACAGTGGATAGAGCATTGGTCTGGGAGTCAAGAAGACCTGAGTTCAAATGTGACCTCAGATACTTCCTTGCTGTGTGATCCTGGGCAAGTCACTTCACCCTGTTTGTCTCCATTTTCTCATCTTGAAAATGACCTGGAGAAGGAACTGGCAAATCATTCCAATATCTTTGCCAAGAAAACCCCAAATGGGGTCATGAAGAATTGATCATGACTGAACAATGACAAATGGGCAAGGCAAAGTAGGTGGCACTTCAGCTGATCCTTCAAGGAAGCTTAGGAGTCTTAAGAGGCAGAGTGAGAAAGGAATCTATTCCTGGTATGGAGTACCACCAATGCAAAGGCATGGAGAGAGGAGGTGGAATCTCCTCCAGTGCAAGGGTGGACATGCACAGTCCTGGCTACTAAGACCCGAAAAAAATGGCCCATGCAAAGATTATGAAGGATTTGTTTTTTTTAACCAAGGTCAGGCTCTTGCTCTTTCATCCAGGACATGACAGTGAAAGATTGTACTTTAAGGTAGAAAGTTGACTAGTTGTATTCTGAAGTCACTGAAGGCAAAACAGCAAATTTTAAGATTTAAAAATGAAAAAAAGATGGGAATATTAGGTTTCTTTAGTGATTAGCATTGGTTTGATCAATTATACTGGATTTCAATTGGTTGTTTTCAAGATAATTTCTGTTTTCCTGCCATAGCCACTGGTGTCCATAGTGTCTCTTCCACCCTTGATGATGTTCCCACCTTGTCCCCCTTCTGTTTGCTTCTTCTCTGCCTTATTCCCTAAGGCACAATGGATTTGAAACCTGAGAATCTGGTTTCCAGTCCCAGCTCTGCCACTTACACCCTGAGTGACTTTGGGAAATTACTGTGACTTCTCTAGGCCTTGGTTCCTTAACTTTAAAATGAGAGGGTTGAATAATATGGCCTCTGAGATCTCTTTTAGCTTGAAATCTATGGTCCTAATCTACTTGCACTGAAGGATGGGCAGTTTGTTTCCCTTGTCTGGGTCACTGTTCCATCACATGTTAAGACAAGGCTTGGGCTAGATTATTTTTCAGCTCTCGATCCTATGATCTGTGCATCTTTTCCATTCCAGCTTTCTTCCCTCCCTCTAGAGAGGCTGGCGATACATCAGTCTGTCTCCTTCTTCCCTCTTCCTGATAGGGACATCTGCCTTGCTTCTCAGCCATGAGGCCATCTGTCTCTTCTTCTGTTTGTCTGACTGTCTCTCCTTATATCCCCCATTTTTCCAGGCTTTCAGTCTACTTCAATCTGCTACCCAAAAAAAGGAGATTGTGTTTAGAGGAGGGGAAGGCACTTAAGTGTTAGGCCTGGGATCAGAATTGAGTTCCTTTCATTTCGTTATATGTTGGGTATCCTTCTCTGAGCCTCAGTTTCCTGATTTGAAGAATAAGTGGGTTCATAGAATTTTAGTGCTGAAGAAGCTTAGAAGTCACCTAGTTCAGCTTCCTCATTTTACAGAGAAGTTAGATCATTAGATGATCCTTAAGGCCCTCTTTCTCTCTCTCTCTCCAAGGTTCCTTCCTCTTTACTTCCAACAGGAAGGGGCCTATGGTTGATTGAGGTGAAACTCCTTCCCAAACCCCAAATTCCTCCATTCTGGAGACCAGGATCAACTCAGACTCTTTCTCCCTCCTCTTTTCCTCCTCCCTTCTTTCTCCTTCTTCTCCCTCCTTTCCTGCCGCCTATATCTTTCCAGTATCATCCACATAGTTTCATTTCCTTCACCCTTTCTCCCTTCCAAATCTTGCGCTTCCTGCCTCCCCTTATGCCATCTTTTCCCTGCTCCCTTCCTTGCTTCTTGTCTCTCCTCCAACCTCTCTTTCCAATATTCAGTGCAACAAATCTTTATTAAGCACCTACTGGGTGGAATTTATTAGGAATATGGAGACAAAAACAAATAACAAAATAAAGAAAGAGTTGTTGGAAATATAAAGACAAAAAATAAAGAAAAAGAAGTTAGAAATATAAAGTCAAGAACAAAGAAAAAGAACTTGTTAGGAATATAGAGCCAAAAAGTTAAAGAAATCAAGAAAAAGAAGTTGTTAGAAATATAAAGAACAGGAACAAGAAACAGGAAACAGTCCAGTTCTCCTGGAGCTTTCACTGGGCTTGATCAAAGGGAGAGCTAGAAGATAACCTTTCAGCTGGACCTGGAGTCAGAATACCAGAGTTCAAATCCAGCCTCTGACCCTTTCCTACCTGTCTGACCTGGAGCAAGTCAATTAACTTGGCCTCAGTTTCCTCAGTAAAATGCGGATAATAAGAGCACCTACCTCTCAGAGTTGTTCATAAATAGTTATAGCTAGCTTTTGCATAGATCAGGTGAGATAATGTAGGTAATGTTCTGAAGTGCTATATATTTTCTATTGTTTCTGGTCTGACTCCGTGACCCCATTTGGGGTTTTCTTGGCAAAGACAGTGGAGTGCTCTACCTTTTCTTTCTCCAGCTCATTTTCCAGATGAGGAAACTGAGGCAAACAGGGTGAAGTGACTTGGCAGGGTCACCCAGCTAGGACTATCTGAGGGCGGATTTGAACTCAGATCTTCCTAACTCCAGGCCCGATTCTCTGTCCAGGGAACCACTTAAATACAGAAGGATACAAAGTAACCTTCGAGTCATGTCAGGAGTGGGGGCCACTGATTTCTCCTCCTCTCTACACCCCCTCCTCCAGTCTCTCCCTTCCCGCTCGGGGCGTGGGAGGGCCGGGGGAAGGGGGGGGACACCCAGCTTCCCTAGTTGGCCCCTGGCTGGGCCCCGCCCCCTCGGCGGGGCCCCGCCCCCGGGCCCTGGTTGGGGAGGGGGCCTGGAGGGCAGGGCCTGCCAGGTGAGTGCGCTCCGCCCCCAGCCTCGCTCTCACTTCCGCCCAGGTGAGGCGGAGGGGGGGCGCTCCTACGTCCTCGGGCCCCACCCTCCCGGCCCCTGAACCAGCGCCCGCCTCCCGCGGCCACCCTTCGGCTCCGAGCAGGTAAAGAAAGGCTGGGGTTGAGGGGTGGGGTTCCTGCTCCGGATCCCTCTCCGCCCCTCCCCGGCCAGGCCTCCCCGGGCTCTGGCAGGGCCCCCCGACTCCAGCTCCGGGAGCCAGCCCCTTTAAATGCCTACGTCAGCACCGGCCCACCTCTCCTCCTGCTCCCTGCTTTGGGGGTCCGAGGAGGGGCCTCGAGCGGCCGATCGGAGGCGAGCTCGGATTTGAGGGGGGCCAGGAAGTGGGAGGGAGAAGGGGTTGGAGCGTTCCCGGCCCGGGGAAGGAAGGAGGGAGGGAAAGAAGGAGGGAAAGAAGGAAGGAAGGAAAGGAGGGAAGGAAGGAGAGAAGGAAGGGAGGAAGGAAGGAAGGAAGGGAGAGAGAGAGACGGAGTCTAGAACCCCTTTTTCTGTCCTGAAATCTGAGGGTAACCCACGCATCTGCCCTGCCCAGGAACCCCAGGTCCTCAGGTGGGAAGAAACTTGGAACTCATTTAGACCAAGCCCTTTATTTTTCAGAGGAGGAAGCTGAGAGCCAGAGAGGGCAAGGGGCTTGGAGGGGTCTGTTTTCTTCTCCACTTGTTGAGACTTTGTAGACTTCAGATGAACTCACTTCGGTTTCTCCCCGGGGTGGGGAGAGATTGCACTGCCCCTGCTCACCTGCTTTTAGGGAGTGTCACACTTCATACTTTACACATGGCTCACCATCAGTGATGACAAGCATTTGCTGAGCACCTATTCTGCCTTTGCTAGAGCTAGGAGAGACCTGGACTTTGCTCTGGAAATTCAGTTAATGTTCAGAGGAAGGAGAAGGAAAGGGAGGAGTCAGTCCCTGCCAGATTTAGGGAGATAGATGGTAAGAGTCAGAGATGTCGCCGCCTGAGGGAACCGTAGGGATACAAGGTGGCATCCAGATGGTACATTAGATAGCTCCGGGGGCCAGGAGTCTGGAAGACTTGAGTTCAAATAGAGAAGACACTGTGTGGCCCTGAGCAAGTCACTTAACTTCTGTTTACCTTAGTCTCCTCATCTGTAAAGTGGGGATAGTAGTTGCTTTTACCTCCCAGCATTGCTGTGAACATCAAATGAGATGGTTCTAAAGTGCTTGGCACAAAGTCAGTTCCATAAAAATGTCTGTTTGTCATTGTTGTTATCTGGTCCAATTCCCTCCTTTTATAAGGAAGTCACTTCAGCAAGCATTTATTAAATGCTTACTGTGTGCCAGGAGCTGTGCAGAAAACTAACTTTATACGTACTAGGTATGTATTTTGTATATGCCAAATGAGTGATTAGGGTTAGCGGTACAGGAGTAAGGGGGCACGTCTCTAGGTCATGCCTGCTCTGGTGCAGTGGCAAGTGTTTTGGTTCAGGGGTCTGAGGAATTGAGTTCAAATTTTGCCACTGACACTTTCTACCATTGTAAACTTAGTTAAGTTACTACCTCTCGGGACTTCTGTTTCCCCACTTGTCCAGTGGGGGCAAGGTAAATTAAATGGCCTCTGATGTCCCTTCTAGCCTCTTGTTCTTTGAGGTCTTGGAAAAAGGACTGAGTTGTTACTCAGTGGAATTGAATTTGAATCCGCTTCTGACATTACCCATGTGACCTTGGATAAATCATAACCTCTCTGGGCTTAGGCTCTTCATCCATGGATGTTGTACTACATGCCCTCCAGGGTCCCTTTCAGCTCTTCATCTGTGATCTTCTCTATGGAAAATGGTCTTTCCTTCTCAAAATTTCCAAAAACATCTCGTTTGCTTTCCGTCACTACTAACTGGATACTTATCTATATACACAGACCATGTTTCTCCAACCATCCCTATCCTCCTGCTCCCAGAAAGGAGGCTTTTTGAGGACTGGTCTATACGTGGTTTCCCTATCATCTTTCACATAGAAACAAAATTGTTGATATCTGTATACTTGTTTGAGCGTTTGCAAGGTAACCACTTGATTTCTACCAGACCTCTGGGAAGTGGGTACAGATGAAGAAACAGGCCCATTAACTGACTGATTGAGGTCATATCACCACTAAATGTCTAAAACTGGATTTGAATCCATGCCTTTTTTACTCCAGGCCCAATATTTTACCTGCTACCTGCCTGGGCTGCCTCTTATAATAGGCAACTAGGGAGTATTTGCGAAATTGACTTGAGGGAGTGATCCCAGGGGTCATAAGATCCTAGATTTATAGTTGGAAGGGACCCCATAGCCCTAGTAGTCTGAAGAGCTCATTTTACAGACGATGGTATTCCTAGGGTCATACAAACAAGGGGCGGACCTGCAACCTAAACATAAAGCTTGTTACTCCAAGTTCTCCCAGTGGGAACAGCTTGGACATATCCAAGAATGTATAGCATCCTCTGTGTGGTCTTCAGTATCTTTTGGGTTCCGTGTCTTATCTTCTTATCTCTTCCCTGCCTCGAACTGAGAGGAGTTGTGGAAGATTGGGAAAGACCAGTGTGCCAGACCCCACACCCAGGCTTTTCTTATTCTGGGCCTGAGAATCTCTGTTAGGGAGATCTATGCCCCTGGGGAATTCCTGCCTCCTTTGTTGCCAGGTAAATCCATTTACTGCTTTGCTGGGGGGCTGAAGATTGAATGATATTAAAATTATAGGGTTAGAGCTGAGTCATGGAGCCCAACCTGTTCATTTTACAAAAGAGGAAACTGAGACCCAGAGAGGCCTTATATGTTAGTAACTCGGATGAAATGTTAAGGCTGAGGGTTCTGAGTATTAATTAAAGAGGAGACAGCTTGGTCCCCTGCCAAAAGCACTGACTCAAGTCCAGAAGACCCTTGGGCAAGTCACTCAAACCACAGTTTGAGTTTTTTCTGCAGTTTTTTTTTTCCCACAGTTTTCCCCCTTTGTCTAATTAGGGGATTGGATGAGTCTCCGAGATCCTTGTGGGAGAGAGAGAGAGAGGGAGAGAGAGAGAGAGAGAGAGAGAGAGAGAGAGAGAGCGAGAGAGAGCGAGCGAGAGAGTGCCCCTGCTAGCTAGGTGAGGCAATGGATGGTGTGTTACACTGGAAATTAAGACGAATTCAAATCCTGCCTTAGACTTATTAGTGAAGTAACTCTGGGCAAATCACTTAATCAGGTACCTCAGCCTCTTTATGTATTAAATGAGGATGACAGTTACCTACTTCAGCAGGTATGAAATAACATGGACAGTGCTTTGCTGACCTTAAATGCAAGCACTTGTTTGATTTTTCTTCAACCTTTTCCCTCTCTCCAGCTTCTACCCATTGCAGAATCTCAGACTGGGTTAGCTTGTCCAGGTTATCCTGGACACATATTTTCAAGCTGATGGTACAATTCAATTTAGATCAGCAAACATTGTTGATATCATTTGATTTTAATCCACCATTTCTATATATGTTCCCTGCTCCGTACCTAGCTAGCCAGCTCTTATAACAAAGAATTTTAATAAAGGTTAGAGTAAAGTAATTTTAGCGAAACGAACCAACTCATCATGGAGGCTGTGATTTTGCTGTACAATGACAAAAGCAGTTCTTGGCCTCAGGGACCTTAAAAGTTAAATTGAAGAAAGCATAAATATTAGGGGGGGTGGCGGTGAGTGAAGACTGCATCAAGGGGATGGACTCCATAGACCAGGATCTCCTTGAGAACTGGGACCATTTTGTGCCTTTATTCCTGGCTCTTGGCACCATGCCTGGGACTTGGTGGGTGTTTAATGAATGGTAGTTGATTGACTGGCCTTGGGCTGAACTCTGACATGAGTGCTTACCAGGTCTGCCTTAGCAGTTCCTTAGTTGATAATAAAG
This sequence comes from Potorous gilbertii, assembly GCA_028658325.1. Lineage (NCBI taxonomy): Eukaryota > Metazoa > Chordata > Mammalia > Diprotodontia > Potoroidae > Potorous > Potorous gilbertii. Next base: position 681,791,188 of record CM053770.1, read on the forward strand.
GTCCTTCACAATCTCATTCTTTAAATTTTTAAAATTTTGTTAAGTATTTCCCAAGTACATGTAAAGAACTTTTTAAACAATCATTTAAAAAAAAATTAAGTTACAAACTCTTCCTCCAGCCTCTACCCCTTCCTTGACAAGGTAAACAATTTGTATTCGATTGTGTATGTGAAGACATGCCAAACGTTTCCATATTCGTCATGTGGCAAAAGAAAACACGCACACACACACAAAGTAATTTATAAAAAGTTGAGAAAAGTATGCTTCCATCTGTATTTAGAGTTTATCAATTCTCTCCCTGGAAATGGGTAACATTTTCTTTTTTTACCCTGGGTGCAATTGTCTTGATCAGAGTAAGGCAGTTGGTCATCCTTAGCAATATTGCTGTTACTATGTACACTTTTCTCCTAGTTCTCACTTCACTTTGTATCAGTTGGTACAAGTCTTTTCAGGTTTTTATGAAAGCATCGTGCTCGTCATTTCTAATAGCACAGTAGTATTCTATCACAATAATATACGACAACTTGTTCAGCCATTCCCCAATGGAAAGACGTCTCCTCAGTTTCCAGTTCTTTACCACCACAAAAGAGCTGCTATAAGTATTTTGTACAAAACGATCCTTTTTTCTTTCATCTCTTTGGGACACAGACCTAGTACTGGTATTTTTGGGTCAAAGGGTATATAAAATTTGTAGCCCTTTGGGCATAGTTCCAAATTGTTCCCCAGAATGGTTAGACTAGTTACTAGTTCACAACTCTACCAACAGTGCAGTAGTGTCCCAATTTTTCCACATCTCCTCCAGCATTTGTCATTTTCCTGTTCTGCCATGTTAGTCAATCTGATAGGTGTGAGGTACTATCTCAGAATTTCTTTAGTTTGCATTTCTCTAATCAGCAATGATTTCAAGCAATTTTTTAACATGAATATGGATAACTTCGATTTCTTCTGAAAACTCACTATAGTCTTTGACCATTTATCAGGTGGAGAAGGCTTTTTATTTTTTATAAATTTGTCCCAGTTCCTATATATTTGAGAAAAGAGACTTTTGTTAGAGAAACTTATAAAATTCTTTCCCTAGTTACCTGTTTTTCTTCTAGTTTTTCCTGGATTAGTTTTATTTGTGCAAAAGTTTTTTAATTTCATGTAATCAAAATTATCCATTTTGCTTCTTGTGATCCTCTCTATCCCTTGTTTGCTCATAAACTCTTCCCTTATCCATAGATCTGAGAGGTAAATTGTTCCTACTCCCTCAGTTTCTGTCATCACCCATTATGTCTAAATCATTAATCCATTTTGACAGTATCTTGATATACAGTATGAGATGTTGGTCTATGCCTAGTATGCGAAATTGCCTTCTAGTTTTCCCAGCAACTTTTGTCAAATGTTGAATTCTTACTTCAGAACCTTAGACCTTTTTGATCAAATATTTTGATCAAATATTTGATCAAATATAAAATATAAAATATATTTATCAAATATATTACTATTGTGTATTGTATATTCTTTAAGCCAGTACCAGATGATGATTCCTGCTTTGCAATATAGTTGGAAATCTAGAACTAGTAGGCTACCTTCCTTAACATTTTAAAAAATTTATTCCCTTGATATTTTTTACCTTTTGTTCCTCCAGATGAATTGTGTTAGTATTTTCTCCTAGCTCTATAAAATAATTGTTTGGTAGTTTGATTGATGTGGCACTGAATAAGTAAATTAGCTTAGGCAAAATTGTCATTTTTATTATATTGGCTAGCTACCCATGAACAATTAAACTTTCTCCAATTGTTTAGGTCAGTCTTTATATGTGTGAAAAATGTTTTGTAATTTTGTATTCATAAAATCCCTGAGTTTATCTTGGCAGGTAGATGAACTGTCAAATGTTTTATATTATCTGCAATTATTTTTATTTCTCCCTGTTGTGCTTTGTTGGTAGTATGTAGAAATACTGATGATTTATGTGTATGTGTTTATGTATTTTATATCCTGTAACTTTGCTGGTTGTTCATGGTTTCCACTAGTTTTTTTAAGTTGGTTCTCCAGGATTCTCTAAGTATACCTTCATGCATCTGCAAAAAGTGACAGTTTTGTTTCCTCGTTGCCTGTTTCTATTCCTTTAATTTCTTTTTCTTGTCATTGCTGTAGCTAGCATTTCTAGTGCAACATTGAGTAAGAGTGGTAAAAATGCACATCCTTGCTTCATTTCTGATCCTATTGGGAAGGCTTCAAGTTTATTCCCATGGCAGATAACACTTTTTTTGCTCTTGGTTTTAGATAAGATACTACTTATTTTAAGAAGAGCTCTATTGATTCCTGTGTTTTCTAGTGTTTTTCATAGGTGAGGGGGTTGTATTTCATCAAAAGTTTTTTCTGCATCTATTGATACTCTATGATTTTTGTTTTTGTTATTGATATGGTCAGTTATGCTAATAGTTTTCCTAATACTGAACCAGCCCTGCTTTCCTGGTATAAATCCCACCTGGTCACAGCATATGATCTTTGTGATATGTTGCTGTAAAATTTTTGCAGTGATATTCATTAAGGAAAGTGATCTGTAGTTTTCTTTATCTGTTTTCACTACCTGATTTGGGTGTCAGTACCATATTATGTTGTAAAAGGAATTTGGTAGGACTCAGCCTCGTTTTTCCAAATAATTTTGGAATGAATTGTTCTTTAAATGTTTGGTAGAGTTCATTTGTGAATCCATCTGGTCCTGGGACTTCTTTCTTGGGAGCTTCATGGTGGCTTATTCCATTTCTTTTTCTAAAATAAGGTTATTTAAGTATTTTGTTTCCTCCTCTTTTAAGCCTGGCAGTTCACTCTGAGGCAGCCAGGTGGATAGAGTGCCGTGGATACAGCATTGGACCTGGGCTCTGGAAAATCTGAATTTAGACCTCGTTTCAGGCATTTACTTGCCATATGATCTAGGGAAGTTTGCCTTAGTTTCCTTAATTGCAAAATGAAGATAATCACAGGCCCTCCCTCCCAGGGTTGTTGTGAGGATCAAATGATAAGATATGTGTAAGGTGGCACAGTGCCCCCGCACACAGTAGGCTCTATCTGAATGCTTATCTACTTCCCCTTTATTTACTGTCCAGCCTCCCTTTACATGTGTACTCCAGTCTTAGATGACTGCCTGGGGGCATGGAGAGGTAAATAAGACTCTCTGGTTTAATCTGCTGGGGTGTGTCCAAGATGAGATTAGGGGCACCTGCTTGGTGCGGTGGATAGAGCACAGCTCCTGGAGTCAGGAGGACCTGAGTTCAAATGTGGCAGGAGACCATTACTTAACTGTGTGACCCTGGGCTCACATGACAACAACTCATGGTCTCCAAAAGACCGAAACAAAACCTGATTCCCAAGGCCTACTTAGTAGATCAAGAAGTATTTATTATGAGCCTACTATGTGCCAGACACCGTGCTAAGTGTACACAAAACCAGGTAAAAAAACCTAGTCCTACTTAGGGAGCTCACAGTCTAATAGGAGTGACAACATACAAAGCACTTTGTAAAAACACGATGTAAACAGAATAAATTGGAGAGACTCTGAAAGGGAAGACTGGAAAAGACTTCCCCTAAGGTAGGCGTTAGCTTCCACACTCCTGATTTACCACAGCCTTCCTTCACTGCTGCTCACCAGGTGCCAGCTGAATTGGGCTGCTTTGATTTGTTCCCTCTCTGGTCCTTTAATTGGGCCTGGAATGTTTCCTCATCTCTGCCCAGCCAGTCTTCTCTTCCTTCAAGTCCCACTTCAGAGGTTACCTCCTCCAGGATGCCTTCCCTGATTTTCTCATATACATGATCTTCAAGGTCTTAGGACCACAGATTTATAGGTGAAAGGGACTAGTCCAGTCCCCTTATTATACAGAAGATGACACCTCCAAAACTGTTCCTTCCCTCCTAAAAATGGTCCTAGACAGACTTAGTCATGTTCTACCATATATCCTACTTCTTAGGATCATAGAGTCATTGATTTAAAGCTGGAAAGGACTTCAAAGGCTGTAGAGTTCAACTCTCCAGTTGAGGAAACTGAGGCACAGAGAGGGAAGAGACTTGCTCAGGTAGTGTCTGAACTGGGATTTGAACTCAAGTAGTTCTGACTCCCACATCCAGAGCTTTGTCCAGTACTGTGTGCTACCTTTTTGAATACAACTCACATTCCTTTCTTAGAGTGTGATCTTCTTAAAGGCAGGCTGTCATTTTTCATCTTTGAATTTCCAGGATCTTACATGGCATTGTAAACACAGTAGGGGCTTATTAAGTGTTTAGTGAATTGATCAGAATGTTGAAGAATACTGGGCCAAGGACAGAGTGAGTCTTGTGGCATTTCACTAGAGGAGAGCTATCTCTCCATGTGGTTCCAGCTCACAACTAGTTGCAAGATTGTGTTGTTAACTCATGTTCAAATCTTTGTGATGCCCTTTGGAGTTTTTGTGGCAAAGAGAGTGGAGTAGTTTGCCATTTCCTTCTCCATCTCATTTTCCAGATGAAGCAAACAGGGTTAAATGACTTGCCCAGGATCACAAAGCTAGGAAGTGTCTGAGGTCAAATGTGAACTCAAGAAGAGGAGTCTTTCTGATTTCAGACCCAGTGCTGTAGCTACTGAGCCCCCAAGCTTCCCCAAGAGACTGATAAAGGAGATGGAAAAGGATAATCCTCTAAAAGGAGGCACATTCTGCCCATTTCCCAACATGCTTGAGCCACTGTTGCCTTTGTGATCAGAATTATCTTGAATGTTCCACGCATGTTCTAGTTCATTGACCCATGAAGTAGAGTCATGATGTACCCTTCCATAGAGACAGTTCCTTGTTCCTAGAGATGGTCCAGCAGTCTGGCATGAGAGGAATGTGTCCTGCTCACCTGGCAGAGACAGCCTGGCCTATTGGCTAGAAGGGCAGACATATGGGTGGTGGCTTTTCTGTGCTATGGGCTTCCACGGAGTTGTAATGTTGAGAACATGCCTCAGTTTATTTCTCAGTCCCAGCTCTCAGGCTTGGGGAGCCTACCCGAAACTGGAGAAAACATTCTTTATTTGCAGTCAAAGGGCCTGACTAAATTCTGACTGCCACTTTCAGACCTATGAGGTAACCTCTCTGGGTCTCAGTTTACTCATTGATTAAAAATTGTGTTTATCCATCACCTATCCCTATCCATCTCTCTCTTTGAATAGATACATGTATGGATAATTATATATTAAATGAATTTTTTCCCCAAATTCCTAGATTTCTCTGGTTGTTTGAAGAGAAGAGTTCAAGATGCCTGAAAATCCTGCAGCAAGTATGTATACAGTTTGTAGCTCATTTACAGAGCAAGTCATCAGGGAAGGGATGGAAGACCACTGACATTTAACTGGTGCTTTTCTCCACTATTTTCTCCCCCAGATAAGCTGCAGATCCTGCAGGTCCTTGATCGGCTACAAATGAAATTGCATGAGAGGGGTGACACCTCCCAGAATGAGAGACTTGCCTTGTTTTGTGAGACCTTGAAGAGCCCCCTCTTCAACCAGATCCTCACGATTCAGCAATCCATCAGACAGCTGAAAGGACAGGTAGGCTCCAAGCTGCAGGCTTCCCTGATGAGAGGATTTTAGCAGGGAGATGAATGGATTGATTTTAAGATGTGTTTTGGTGAAGTGCTAGGCTGGGATCACAGGGTTGGAAAGATGAGTCATGAGCACTGTTGTAGCTTTCTTCCTGTTTCTGCTGGCTTGATGCCTTGGCCCCAACAGAGCCAGTTGTTAGGAAATTGTCTGAGTTGTCCCCAAATTGACATCCCAATGACTTTCTCCTCTTGAATGTCATAGTGCCCATTGCTAGAGAACTGAGTCAAGAAGAATGCCGTTTGAACCAGACATCTATTTTCTTGTTCTTCAACTTTTGGATGGATCCCTAGGGCTACCAGTGTGTATCTGCATCACTCAGCAACTGAGGGTCAGAGAGTTGCCTGGAAACCAGAGGAGTAAAGGGTCACACAGCTAATAGGGGCCTGGGGCCGCCAGATCTCTTGTCTCCTGGATCACCCTGCCTCTCAGCATACTGTATAGATAAATATCAGCTGCTGCTGCTGCTCTTACCATTCACAGCAAATTCTAGACTTGAACCCAGGTCTTCCTGACTGGAGTTCAGATCTCCCTCTCCTGTCCATGCTCCTGTGTGCAAACAGATGTGTCTCCTCCTTTGGGGAACTGCCCCCCATTGATGGCAGTCAGACCTGTCTTGCCTTCGATTGACATGAAATGTTTCTACTCAGTAGATGTGCCTCGTGCCTGGGCTGCCATCTGTCTTGATCCCAATAGATTGTTTATTAAAGTTTCCTTATATTGGCCACTGGTGTGACATTGGGAAAGCCACCCAGCCTTCTGGGGCAGCGGTCTTCTCTGTAAAATGAGAGATCTATGATCTCTGTGTCCAAAGGGAAAACAAACAGACCAGTCTTCATTTTTACACCATCTGCATACCTAGGCTGTTAGCTCCATGCGCAACATGCACTGTCTAATCTGTCATAAGTCAGTGGTAGGGGGGAGGGAAAAAAAGAGGAAAAAGAGAAAAATGACCTGATCACTTTTATTTAAAAGGAAATTGCAGGTTGTATATAATAGATTTACAGTTTGATAAAATCTTTTTTTCCTCTTTAACTTTGTTATGGAAATGCTAGGTTTATTTCTTAAGTTCAGAATAAAATAAAAACGAATATATAATAGCAGCAGAAAAAGTCAATGCATGACCTTTTTGGCAAGTTGTGAAATGGTGTGATTGTCCTCTCTCCCTCTCTCTCCCCATCTCTGTCTCCCTCCCCATCTCTCTCTCCCTCCCCCTCTATTTTCTCCACCCCGCCCCGTACACACTCTCTGTCACTCTCTCTCTTTCTCTGTCCCTCCCAGCTTAGCCACATTCCTTCAGATTGCCCAGCCAACTTTGATTTTTCGAGGAAAGGGTTGCTTGTGTTTACTGACAGCTCAATTGCTAATGGAAATGCCCACACAGCCTTTAATAACTCAGCACCAGTGTTTCCTTGGACCCCAAGATCAGGAAATGAGGAATTTCACTCTGTCATCCAACAGATGGCACAGGTAGGTCAAGTCCCATCTTGTTACATATAGATTCTATGTCTCCTTCCCCCCAGGCCACATTTCTCAGGTTCTTGACATTGCACTGGGTGCCCCTATGCCTGGAATGCTCTAGCTTCTCCTCTCTCCCCTACTGAGAGTCCCTGTCTCTCTTTTGTGCAGAGTTCAACACTAGGAAGCCTTTCTCAGCACCCCCTGCCCCAGCTGCCAGTGCCTCCCTCTGCAAAATTACTTCATATTATCCTTTATGTTTATATGCAAACACATCTTCTTCTGATAGAATGTAAGCTTTTTGAAGGAAGACATTTGTGTGTTCTTTGTTTGGGGCCCCACTTGGCCTGGCATTTCTGGAGCACTTCACTGTGCCCTTTTTTTAAAATAAGGATCTCATTTGATGTTTACAAAAACCCTGGGAGGGAGACCCTACTAAGAAATGAATGAAAGAATAAGTCAAGCAGATAGATTAAAATCATCCCCATTTTACATTTGATGGGGACGGCCAGTGGTGTAGAGCTGGGACATGCATTCAGGAAGTTCAAATCTATCCTCAGTTTACTAGCTGTGTGACCCTGGACAAGTTACGTCGCTATGTTTGCCTCAGTTTCCTCATCTGTAAAATGAGTTGAAGAAGGAAAGGACCAACTGCTTCAGTGTCTTTGCTAAGAAAACCCCAGATGGGGTCATGAAGAGTCAGAGACCACTAAAAATGTCACAACAGCAACAACCAATAAATTCATTGTAAGTAGGCTTGGGCGTAGGAACCTCTTCCTGGGGAACGTCCTGTACTGATTTAATCACAACCCCACCCCCTTAGTGCTTAGCACTCCATGTATTGTTACTGTTCATTGTGTCCAGCTCCTCCAACCCACATTTGGAGTTTTCTTGGCAGAGATACTGGAGTGGTTTGCCATTTCCTTCTCTAGCTCATTAGATAGATGAGGAAACTGAGGCAAACAGGGGGAAATGACTTGTCTGGGATCACACAACTAGAAAGAGTGAGGCTGCATTTGAATTCAGGAAGATGAGTCTACCTGACTTCATGTCCAGAGCTCTGCCACCCTGCCAAGTAGTAGGTACTTAGTTAATGCTTGTCTGCCCACTATAGTTCTCCTTTTCTCTCTCCCATTGGCTTCTCCCAGACAACAAGCCCATTAAGCACAATTTAAAAGGAATTTATTGTTTGTTGATTGATTGACTTTATTTTAATATGTATTCGTATGGTTTTTCATGTCTTTGCTTTGGTAGCAATTGTGGACATCAGAACAAAACCTTTTCCAAACTGTATTAGAGGTGAGGTGACCTCCCTTGCCCTTATAGGATTGGTGTGAGAGCCTCATGTCCTCTTGGGAGCTGGGAGGAGAGAATGGTGTTGGTTCCTTGGAGGGGCAAGGCTCCCTGTCATCTCTCTGAGAAGTGATCTGAACACACCTTTCCTTCGCCTTTGCTCTTCCAATCTTAGTGACTAAAACAGCATTGGGAGGAATGGGTTCAACGCCTTCTTACAAACTAAAAAGTCAAGAGTCCGGGCCATGTTCCTACCATCACCTTTGTCTGGCTTCTCTTCTCCCTTAAGTTTAGTCTGTAATTGATCTTTGACGTTTGGGACCAGATTTGCCAGTGAGCTTCAGTTTACCAAGGGAGACTGATTGGAAAAGATAAAGCCAGATCAGATGGCAAATTCCTTCATTTTAAAGGCACCACTCACACCCGAATCCTTCACCCAACATTACCACTTTATTCCATTTCTTTGACTGTTCAGCAGTTAATTTTTGTGCCTTGCTTTTGTTAGCCCCTTGGTGTTAGAAATGCTGCTCTTTCAATTAGTGTGCTATTAATGGAGTGAATAAAATTCTTGGCAATAAGGCCTGGAGCCATATGATTTCAGATAAAACCCATGAAGGGTGATGTTTTCTCCCAGTCTTTCAGCTTGTCCCAGTAGAGAGCAACAGGGACTTGTCATAGGGACTCCATCTGCCCAGGATGCTTCTGGTTTTGACTTCAGCTTAAAAACTAGTCCCCTGAGGATTTCAAGTCTTGAATGCTCTGCCTCTTGAAAATAGAATCAAAGAGAATTTTTAGTAAGAAACCAATGGGGGAAAAAATCCGTAACATTTTGGAAGTATTTGCATAAATGCAGAAAACATGCAGTAGGAAATAACATGTCCTCTGAGAGTTCTTCCTCTTGGGATTCAACTCATCTTGGGGATGAAGTATCAAAATGCTTCCCCAACTCCTCCCGGAGGTTTCAGAACTTCCTCAACACTGATTTGTCCTGGATTCGATTTTTACTGCTGAATATCAAGTGAGAGTTTCCCCAGAAATTAAAATGCTGGGTCAGTTTAGTCTCAGAACCATCTAAAGCAGCTCCACCTGGGCTCCCCAGTTTCAGAGCTAGTTCAACATTAAGCTGTGGACTTTATTTCTCTACCTATCAGGGCCGACAGATCGAATATATAGATATAGCAAAACCATCCGTTGGAGGCCTGGGATTCAGCGTGGTGACTGTAAGAAAGCAAAATGCTGGAGGCGTTGATCTCTTTGTGAAGGAAGTCCAGCCAGGAAGCATAGCGGACAGGTGAGGGCTATGTCCACTCTGGGTTTGGTTTGTTTCTCCCAAGATAATTTTTGGAAACAATACTTTGTTGATCCCTTACTTTCCCTACAATCATGTCAAATCCCTCGAACTACCTTGGTTGTTCTGATCTGTAAAATGAGGGAATTGGATTAGATTGCCTGGAGGTGCCTTCCTCTCCTAGAGCTATGACCAAGGACCTGAAGTAGTTGCACTAGCAAGTTCTGCTTGGCACCAGAAGGCAGAATCTGGAGCTGGGAGGGAAAGGAAGTTACCAAGAAGCAGATTTAGGCTTCATGCAGGGAGGGAAAAGCTTCCTGACAATTTGAGCTTTGGGGGTCACAGTGGATTCTACCTCATTTAAAGTTTTCAGGCAGAAGCCAAATGACCACGTAATTATCACTTTGTCTGACTTTCCATGATCCCATTTGAGATTTTCTTGGCAAGGTCACTGGAATAGTTTGCTAGCTTATTTGACAGATGAGGAAAGAGAGGCAAGCAGGGTTGTGTCGTGCCCAGGGTCACGTAGCTAGAAAGTGTCTTTGGCCATATCTGAACTCAGGAAGAGGAGTCCCCCTGACTCTAGGCCCAGCACTATCCACTGCGCCACCTACCTGCTGAGGGCTCCTATTAAGAAGTGCTTTTCCCAGGATGGATGAGCCTTCCAAGGTATAGAATTCAAAACAGAAAAGAGGGATGAGGATGGAATCAGAGAATAGGACTGAGGAGAGTGAGTCAGGAAGGCAGGAGGTTAAGAGTGTCCAGCAGTTCATTCCAGAAGAGCATTCTAAGGGGAAGGTGGGGTAGTCACCAGTGCCAAGTGCCAGAGACTGGAGAGATCAAGAAAAGTCAACTGAATCTAGCCATGAAGTTGCCTTTGACTGTATTTTCAGCCTCCCGACTGAATCCACATCTTAGGCAGGCTGGGGGTGGTTTTTTGGAGGCAGTGGTGAGGAAACAGATTGGGTGGGTGTGGAGAACACCTTCTAATAGAAGGGCAGGCATTGTTTTTGTTTACCTTTAAAACCAAATGTCTTTTTTAAAAAAAAAACACAACAACCCAACAATTTGCAGGATGCACATAGTGTAACTTGTGTTAATTAGTTAATGTGTGCTCTGATGAAAAAACACTCTGAAGTGCTAAGTTGTAGTCTTTAATTGAAACAGTGTAATAAACAAGAGAACCTGCTGAATGTGGAGGCTGCATGCATTGGGTTTTTGTACACTTTTCTCCCTGAAGTTAATGAGCCACTTAACAGAAAGAAAAATGTCTTTACCTATTTCAAGGGATCAACGATTAAAGGAAAATGACCAGATCCTGGCCATCAATCACAACCTTCTGGACAGGAACATGACCCATCAACAGGCTATTGCTCTGCTCCAGCAGTGCACAGGATCTCTGCGGTTGGTGGTCGCCAGGGGATCACGACAGTGGCTGGGCCAAAGTGCCACTAACCTGAGTGATATTAACCTTCCAGAGAAGGTAAGTGAAAAAATGGGAACAGGAGCTTGGGGAGTTATGGCCCAACTGAATAAATCTTTCTAAAGATTTCCGGATACCTGAATGGATGAATAAAAAAGCATTTGTTAAGTGGATTAGTATGTGCCAAAAGCAAAAGCAGTCACTGGTCCTTACATTATAATGGAGGAAACAATCCACCTAGCTGTGGAATGTCAAGTAGGGAAGATTGACACACCTAGTCCCGAGATATTGACTGTCGATATGATCTTGATTCCTGATTTCTAGAACTGGAGGAGAAGAAACAGAAAGAATGTGGTGGGGGTCAGGCAGTTGATTAAGTGGTAGAGGTGTTGCCCTAAGTGTTTAAGGAGGGCCCTTCACCCTTCCCACCTGATTGAAGGTTAGATGTTTCTCCTGGCACAGTGCTGTTTGGGTGGAGAGGTGGTTGGTTGACCTGGAGCCTTTGGAGAGGAGGGAGGGAAATTTTGATTGTGTTTTAGGAAGGATGAGTACAATCCACTCATTTTAGTGACTAGGAAACTGAGGTCCAGAGAGGAAAAGTTTCTTGCCAGTATCTCAAGACTTGTTAGTGTATGAGGTGAGATCTGACTTCTTAAAGCATTTTCATGTGGGCATTTCATAAAGAGTTTCCTGGGTGCCCCGCCCCTCCCCAGAGGGCCAAACTAGGGGCCCTGATGTACAGCAACAGATACAGACTTGCTGTCATGGAAGGCTTCTTACTAGACAAAACTATCAGCCAGTGCCTTGGGCTGCCATACAAGGGAATCTGAGTAGTTTCAGGCACCCAAGGCTGGATGACCACTTGTCAGTGATATAGCTGGGATTCTCCTCTAGGTATGAGTAAGACTACATGGCTCTCCAGTTCTGTGACTGCATTTTTCTTATTCTGTTAGAAGATTGGGGAAGCATTCTTTTTTCTTTGACGTTCTCTTTAGCCAGAGAATTCATTTTTGCTTGACCTTGGATTATTTTTTTTTAATTTTCTTTACAAAGGATCTTTTTTCTTCCTTTAATTTTCCTTAACAAAAATCTATTTTCTCTTCCTCTCTCATCTCCATAAAAACAAAAGGAAATCATGTAACAAATATAGACATTCAAGGAAAAGCAACTCCCACATTGACCATGTCCAAAAAATGTCATTTTGTGCTCTGAACTCGAGCCTTCCCTCAGGACATGGGAGCCTGCTTCTTCACAGGCCTTCTGGTGTCACCGTTGGTTATGGCATCCATCAGAGGTCTTAAGTCTTTCAAATTAGTTGGACTTTGCAGTGTTGTGGATATATAAACGGTTCTCCTGGTTCTGCTCACGTCTTTCTATGTTAGTTCTTAACAAGCGTTTCCAGATTTCTCTACTTCCTTCACCCTTCCTTATAGCACACCTGTATTCCATTCTACTCCTACAGAATAATTTATTCTGCTGTTCTCCAGTTGATGGGCACCCCTTCAACATAGTTCTTTGTTACCACAGAAAGAGCTGCTGTAAAATATTTGTACACATGGGTCTTTTTTCTTTGATCTCTTTGGGATGTAGACCTGGTCTTTGCAAAGCCTCTGTAGTTAGAACCAGAAGGGATGTTAGAAAGCCAGCTAATCCAACCACTTCATTTTACTGAGGAGGAAACTGAGCCCTTCCACCTTCCCCCAAATGAAGTGACTTGCTTAGTTGTACAGTTAGCACCTGGCTGGGGTGAGGATGGACACCAGGTCCTTCCAATACAGCCTTTATGCCTCGTATCCTGCTGCCTCACCATTCAGAACAGTGTCCTTTATGGCATGGCATGTCACCTGCGAGTCTCAGTTTCTCTAACTATAAAGTCATACAATATCTGTTCTATTTAATGGAAATGTTTGTCATTGTATTGTTTTAGTATATGCTTTTTAAAAAAAAATTTTTATTTTTAATGTTCTACAATCACTACCATAAAACTAGATTTTTTTCCCCCTTACCACCCCACTCCCTCCAAGATGGCATTCAATACTATATAGGATCTGCACATACTTTCCTGTTGAATACGTTTTCATTATAGTCATAGTGTGTAGACAAACTAAAATAAATGGAAAAAATCATATAACAAATCAAAACATAATACCTACACACACGAAAATGATCTGCTACATTCTGTGAATGAATTCTGTATTTCTTTCTCTGAGTGTGGAAGGCTTTTGCCTTAGAAGACCATTGGGAATTTTTTTTTTTAAGTTCTTGCGTTATTAGTGTCCAAGTCTACCAGAAAAGACTCTCGCATACTGTGGTCATTGCTGTGCACAAAGTTCTCCTGGTTCTTCTCCTTTCGCTCAGCATCAGATCATATAAGTCTTTCCAGGCTTCTCTGAAGTCTTCCTGTTCATCATTTCTTATGGTGCAATAGTATTTCATTACATTCACATACCATAATTTATTCAGCCATCCCCTCTGAGGATGTCCATTAGCTGGGGAATGGCTGAATAAATTATAGTATGTGCTTTTAAGGAAAGATTCTTTCTCCTTGCTAGTCTTTAAATTCCTAATTGCTATAATAGAGCATCTACTAAGCATTAAGAGTAAATGTGTTAGATTTTGTATGGATGCATGCCTGTAGGCTGTTATGGTGGGCAGCCAAGTTTCTAGAATGTGTTGCTTATTTCCAATGGAAATTAGAACAGAGTATCAAAATGAATCTTGTCTTTCAGCCTTTCGTCCCTTTACACACACTTCCACAGCACCAAATCTATGGCTTTCCATCCCCGAAACTCCTTAGATACTGCAGCCTCCCTTGGATTGGAGGGTGTAGCTGCCCCGAGGCATACCCCATGTCTCACCTACACAGTTCTCCAAACACTGACCTAACTCTCCTGCCTCCCTGACTTTCCTTTCATCTGGGATGCCTTCTGGGTCTATATTTGCCTGTCAAAATACTACCCATCTTTCAAATTCTAATTCTAATTCTTCATAAATGTAACTTGTCCGTCTTTCTGTTTGCCTGCCTGTCTGTATCTGTCTCTGTCTTTCTCTTAGTCCCTATATCTCTGTCTACTTGTCTGTCTCTCTCCATATTGTACATCTTCTATCTCCCTTGCCAAAAAAATGGTCAGTTTCTTGAGAGCAGGGCCTGTGACTTATCCCTCATTTAATGCCTTTCATATAATGGGTGCTCACTATTTAACTGCTGGATTTGTTGATTGCTTGATGTTCCTCTCCATACTGAAAACCCCTAGAAATGTTGATGGTGGCCTGACTGTAACAGATGCTTTTTGCTGTCAATGGTAGATTTGCTGGGGTCACGTTGAAGACGTGGAGCTCATCAATGACGGCTCCGGCTTAGGTTTTGGAATTGTCGGTGGAAAAACCAGTGGTGTCGTGGTGAAGACAATTGTTCCTGGAGGATTAGCACATCGGGTAGGTGGCTTTTCTGTGTTGTCTTGTTATTTCTTGTTCAAATATGTTATTGGTTTAAAACTTAGCGATTTTCAACAAAAACAAACCTGAGTCACAGCTGCAGAATCTCACAATCTTTGATTTGAGAGGAAGGTCACAGGTCATCTGGGCCAACCTGCAGCTCAAAAAAAAGGCCTGACCAGTTGTAACCTGGGTGTGTCAAGAGAGTGTCCATTTCCCCAAAATCATTGGTCTTAGAAGTCTGTATAGCCAGCACACAGTGTGTCCTTTGACAAAACTTCTTCATTTTGGGCTATTAGGCACATAACTAGCCTTATTTTAAATGTCCTGTTCTCCCTGACTGCAGCCTCCCCCTGGCCACCAGGCTCACAGTTTTCCAGCCAACCAAGCCTAAAAGGACTTTAAAAAAGGATCAAGACAAACAGGGCAAAAAAGGCATCTGCTCCCTCCGCTTCCAAGAGTCTGTAGTAGCCTTATGTGGCTGTGGGACAGACAAGGTGTACGGCCACCTTGGGGCAGGTTTATCTGGAGAAGCCCTCTCTTGTCAGCTTGGGCCCTGAGGCTCTCTATTTGGATTGCCTTTTGCCAAGGGAAGAGCTATTCCCTTGTGATCCCTGGGAGCAGGTCTGCCTTAGGTTGTTTATCTTCAGTCCCTTCCTACTACTTTTTCTCTACCATTTTCCACATTCTGTACCCCTTACCTCTGGAGCCAAGGTGCTGGCCTCTGGCCCACCCTCTGTGATTCTTCACTGGAGACTGAGCTCCTCATTCCTATAATAACCCAAGTTCAACCAAGAACTGTTGTTCTTATCAACATTTCAACTTCATTAGTGTGTCTGATAGAAGAATGGTGAATTGATTTGGTTAAATTTAGTTACACTAAGGTGGCGCTTCCCCCACTATGCTTCTACCCCCCTCCCCTCCCAGCATCCTCCTGTTAACTTTCCATGGACAACTGTTTGCCCAAATAAATCTGTTGGTGCGATTGCAGTTGTGAATGAAATACTTTGTCCTTTGCTACACCCCTTAAATCCCATCCTATATGTCTGTTCTACTGAAGTTTAGGGCTACTCTAGGCAAAAGATGCCTTCTTTGTTTCATTTGCATCTAGATCCTTTTTTTAAAAATAAGTTTTGAATTGATATCTTTTGTTTTTACATCACCAGCATTTCTTTATATATCTCTCCTCTTCCTGCCACTCCTTCACAGAAAGAATCATCAGGAATAATCCAGGATGGAAAAAAAGGGAAGGGGAAGAAACCATTTCAGCAAAACTGTCCAAAGTATTCCAAGTTGGCTGTTGTATGCAGCCACACACACACAGACACACAGACACACACACTCACACACTCACACACTCACACACTCTTCCACTTCCACCCATACCCTCCTCCCTTTATCCAGCAAGGAGGAAGCTGCCTTAACCTTTCCCTTCTCTGGGGCCAAGCTTGGTTATTAGAACTTCACCTCATTCATCTTCAATTATTGTATCAATATTCACTCCTTTTACGTTATTGTAATCATTGTGTGTGTGGTTGTCTTGGTTCTGCTGACTGAGCTTGGTATCAGTTCCTATGCTGGATGCTTCTGTATCCATCAGAATCGTTGTTTTTACAGCACAGTAATTTTCCATTTCATTCATTTACCACAATTTCCATTTCCCAACTGATGGGTGTTGGCTTTGTTTATGCCCCATTTAATGGGCCTTAACTTTGTTTCTGATTCTTCGATGCTAGAAATGTGTTGATATATTTGGTCAGTACACTTTCACAAGTTTATTCTTCTAAGAGCCTCTCTCCGATATGACCCTTGCAATGAAATGGGCCCATGTCTATTCCTGAAGGGCTAGGAGAAGAAACCAACTTGCCTTAGGTCAAGTCAGTAATCTCATGACTCTCAGGCACACAGGCTCACTGTCAAAGGAGTGTGAGTAAAGTCCTTAGCATGTTGAGTACACTCTTGTGTTGAACTTTGGGGAGGCCATGCTTGAGAGATGTCCAGGATGGGCTGTGCTAGATGACCTGTAGTGTTTGTGGTGGACCCTCACAGATCTACTGGGTCTTGTGTACTCCCTTTGCAGGTTCAATTCACAGTTCTTCTATGACCTAGTAGATGTGTATAGTAGTCTTTGAAAAAATTGGTGGGATAACATGTATACCATCACTAGGCCTGGGAAGGACCAGTCAGACCTGGCATTTGGCTCATGGACCATTGAGAACCCCGGCTTACCTTCTTCCTTAATGAAATACCAGAATAAAACTTTGGTTAGGGAGTGTCATGTTTCTTAAAAGAGAATAGTTGTGGGTCCCAGAAAGTTAAAGTTTTAAAATAATTTTTTTAAAATAAAAGGACAGTGCACCAGTAGATAAATGGAAGGATGAATGCTTTTGGCCTTTGTTGATTACTGACCCCACTTTGCATCTGGGTTTGTATTTGGCTCTTGCTCTCTGATGCCTCTTACTGATTTCTAATACCTGAACAGGTACAAATTCAGCTCTGTTCCCTTTAATTTGCTTGCCTAGTCTACAGATGATGGAAGGAGGAGGCCTCCTGCAAAACTAAAATAAAAGCCGACAATTTCAGATGAGGGAATTAAGAAAGTTGTCTGTCATTTCAGAGCCTTCCCTATCTATCAATCTGACTAATAACTGTTTTTGCCCTGACTGATTCTTGAGAACACCTGCTTTTCTGTAATGAACAAAATGTTTGGCTTCCAGTGACAGATGCAAATTAACTGCCACAGTTTAAATTAAGCAAGAGGTGAAGTAAAATTGGGAAAAATATATATATAGTGCATTTTAAAAGAGAAAGTCAGTCAGTTCAAAAGCATCAAGTTATTTCAACATGCAGAGCAGCTCAGTCCAATCCCACAATTGCCTGCTTTATGTGGGGTATTCAGGGTTCAAAGCCATAACAAAATGGTCACTGACCTCAAGAAAGTGATATTCTACTGGGCAAATAGAAAAGAAGACATCCAGTGTTGTTATTTGGTGAGGACAAGGATCACCAAATGGGGCCAATGGTGGCCAGTGCCCTTTAGCTTATCATTGAAGGGGCTAGAAGTTTCACAAAATGATAGTGGGAGAGCATTCCAGGCAGGAGGGGCAGCCTTTTAAGGAGGTGGAGTATTGTCTGCAAGGAATAGTAATGAGGAAGGTTTGCTGAAGTCATTCGTGTACCACAGGCATCTTCACTTCTAACTAAAAATTAGCAGTTATTTAAAAAATCTGATTCTGAGAAGGAGCCGTGGGCTTGACCAGATGACCATAAGGTTCTGAACCCTTGCAGGAGAGGCAATGTGGTTCTGTGGAGAGAACACTGGACCTGGGTTTGAATCCTGACTACCTCTGTAGCCTTGGGCAAAACTCTTCCCTACACACAACACCTGGTCTTCTAAAGAAGGGATGGCTTTCCTGCCTGGAATGCTCTCCCATTACCATTTTGTGAAATCTCTGGCCTCCTTTGATGCTCAGGCAAAGGGCCTTGACCAACATGGGGCCCTTGCTCAGCTCCCCAGTTGATGGTGCTTCCCAAAATGACAACATTCCCAAAAAAACAACAGTTTCATTTAACTTTTAGAGGCAATAGGAAAACCACCTTGAGAAAGGGGTATTGAGTGACAGGGTCAGATCTATGTTTTAGGAATGTGAATTTGTCAGCTAGGAGGAAGGAGAAGAAAGAGATGTTATCTCCCCCATTAAACTGGGAGTTCCTGGAGTTCAGGGCCCCTTTTATTTGCCTCTCTCTGCATCCCCAGCAGCTTAGCAGAGTGTTTGGAGCAGAGTAGGTAGTTAGGAAATGCTTTCAGAGGGCTGTGAAGGCCAGGCTCGAGAATATGGACTGTGTTAGAGGCAGCAGGCAGCAGCATCTCACCCTTTACAATTTAGCAACATCTCAGTTGCAAAGTGAATACTTGAGCTTTGAATACCATCTTTGCTTTATTCAGTGCTGTGCCAGGAGAGCAGAAAGTGGTTTTATCTCCCACTTGATGTCTTTCATTTTGTGGTTTCAAAGAACCACTCTGCCATTCTTCAGCAATGCCACTCAGGTAGGAAGGAATTGTAGGAAAAAATGCTCACAAGTAGTGCTCCAGTAATGCATTCAGTCAGTGCCCAGGTCTGCAGGCATTAACCTGTTAGGGAAGCTTATTTCAGGGGGAGGGAACCTGTGAAATTTACTAATGGATCCTATTTCTTCTCTTGAAAATGCCGGTGGGTTGGACTAATTATTTGGTGGAAGAATAAGGGGGTGATCACAGCCATAACGGCTCACCTTCAGGTAATGCTTTCTGGTGCATTGTCTCAGGCACCCTGTGGGGATAGTTGTTTGAAGTTCCAGATCTGAGTTCTAGTCATCTCTCCTGATGGGGGATCCATCCATCAGGGATTCAGTGAACCAAGAATGCTCCGCGGCTTGGCGGAAGTGACCGAGGCAGATTTGGGCTCAGGGTCAGGACTCTGTCTCAAAGTCAAAGGAAGCGTCACCCTGGACAGAAGGGAGAGGGATCTCCCTCCTGGAAGGGCTTCAAGCAGAGGCTGGGTGAAGGAGAGCTGAGGATTTTGCAGAAGCGATTTTTATTGTACAAGGGATGATGCTTTGGGGTAAGGGGTTGGATTGGGTAACCGAGTGATTTTATTTGAGGTTTAGATTTATATATGTATCCCTATCTATCTAGACCTCTGATTGCATCCATGTGGGGAACTCCCGAGTGAGGTCAAATCAGCAAGCCCTATGAAAAGAACTCCTGCTGCTGTTTGGGAGCCCATCCAAAGCTTATAGTCTCGGAGAGTGGTCTGGGGCACTGGGAAGTGAGATGACTTTTCCCATGGTCGTGTAGCCAGTCAGTTTCAGGACTTGATTCCAAGTCTTCCTTACTCTAGGCAGAGGCCCCTATCCACTCCACCGTGCTGCCTCTTGATTGGAATTAATTCAACAAGACAGCTATAGTTTGTATGTGATGTCATTAATCTAACCTTGGGCAAGATATTTGATAACATATCTTAGTATATGTTTATTGACTGGTCACCTCCTAATATTTCTGCAGAGAAGGTGGTGGAGAAGTGGACTAGATGGTGATACAGTTTGATAGATTCAGAACTGGTTGAATGGCTTCAAAAAGAAATCCTCAGAGATCAGTGTCATGTATGGTCTACAGGACCCCAGGAATCTGTCTGGATCTGTGCTCATTACCATTCTTTATGGTACCTTGCGAAGGTGAATGGGCAGTATGCTTATCTAAATTGCCATGAAGGGAAGAGTTAACTCACTGGATATCAGAGCCAGGATTCTTGAGATCTTGACAGGCTAGATGAATAGGCGGGGAACCTGTGGCCTTGAGGCTACATGTGGCCCTCTAGGTCCTCAAGTGCAGCCCTTTGACTGAATCCAAACTTCACAGAATAAATCTGGGATTTTTGAAGTTTGGATTTAATCAAAGGGCTGCACTTGAGGACCTAGAGGGTCACTACGTGGCCTAGAGGTCATAGGTTCCCCACCCTTGGAGAGCATTGAACTGAATCTAATGACAGAATTTGTTAGGAAAAAAATGTGTTTCATTGAAGTATAAAAAAAAATCATTTTCTCAAGTGCATTTTGGGAAAAGGATGGTTGGTCAGTAGTTTTTCTGAAAGATACTTGGAAGTTTCAGTGGATTTCAGGCTAAAGGTAAGTAGAAGAATGATATGGCAGCCCAAATAAATTATGAGAATTTGGGCTGCACGAGAGGTATAAATAGTGTCTTAGAACTAGAGGGCTCAGAGTCTTGTTCTGGGTCCTATGCTATCACACCTCATATGGAGTACGGTGCTTCCTTCTGGAAACCGGAGACTGGAGAAGAGCTACCAGGAAGGCAGTCAGTTTAATAAAATGGGAAGCAGAATCATACATTTGAAAGAGGACAAATCCTACGTGTGTGTGCGTGCACGCACGTGTACACACATCTTAATCTGATGATAATATAAACTGTCTCTGGCCTCAAGGAGTTTCCATGTTGAGGAGAAGGATTCAACACATGTATAGATGTATAACGTAAGACACCAAGTGGTACAAAGGAATTTTAATTCTGCTCTCACAATGTAATCTGTTTGAGTGGGGGTTAATGCCTTGCTTGCCTCTTTTTCCCAGCACTTTGCAATGTCTGGAACATAGTGAATAATGTTTTTTAAAATTCATTCATTCATTCATTTTTCTGTCTCCTTGGCTTATGCCCCTTGAAGAATGGGAAGCTTCAGACAGGGGACCACATCTTGAAGATTGGTGACACAAATGTACAAGGGATGAGCAGCGAGCAAGTCGCTCAAGTCCTGAGGAACTGTGGGAATTTGGTGAGGATGGTGGTGGCGAGAGACCCCATTGGGGAAATTTCTGTGACTCCTCCAACTCCACCAACTTTGCCTGTTGTTACACTGCCTTCTGTGCCTTCTTACAGCCAGAGCTCGGTGAGTACACGTTTCCATTTTCAGTCTTTTAAGCTAAATTTGCATAAAGGCCAATCTGACAATGCTTTTTGCTCTCTGGTCACTACTGGAATAGGTTAGCCATACTCATGAATCACACTGATAGACTCAGGATTTTGAAAAAAGAATAAAAGGGGAAGGCACAGAAAAAGTGGGTAGGATTAAGAGAAAGCTTAAGGAGGAAAGAAAGGGAAGAAATTTGTATGTTCCGGCAAGTCTGGACCCATCAGTGATGAATTCAGAGGTCACTTTCACACAGTACCTGGCACATAGTAGGTGCTTAATAAATGCTTCTTGATCGGGCTTGACTTTCAAGCCTCTTGCTTCAGAGCTAGCTTCCTGATGTGGAATCATCCATAAAGTAAGTTGAGCTGGGAAGGGATTTGGAGGTCATTTAATCCAGCTCCTCATTTTACAAATGAGGAAACTGAGACTGAGAAGAGTGAAGTGACTTGCCCCAGATCAGATCAGTAGTAAATGTTCAAAGTGTGATTGGAATCAAACTCAGAGCTCTTTCTGCTGTTACATATTACATCCACAAGTGCTGATCTGACCGGAAGAGCTAAGTTTACATTCTGACTTGGTCACTAACTAACTGTGTGACCTTCATTCACTTAGGGAATCACTTGGTCTACCTCAGCCTTAGTTTCCTCATCCATAAACTAGGGGGATAATTTGACTAGACCAGGAATTCTTACCCTGGAGTCTGTGAGTTTCTTTTTAAAAATATTTTGATAATCATATTCCAGTATAAGTGCTTTTCTGTGTAATTCTCTGTAATTTATTTTGTGTATCCAGTGCTTCGCACAGTTACAGACACATAGGAGGCATTTAATAAATGACCACATTTATTTTTTATTTCATTAAAAAAATTAATCTTTAATTTTATTTTTCTTTAGTTGATTAGATATTTTTCAGTTACATATAAACATTTTTTTTAAACATTTTGAGTCTCCCTCCATCCTTCCCTTCTTCTTTGAGAAGTCTAACAATTTTTATTACATATGTGAAGTCATGAAAAACATTTCCATATTGGCCAAATTGGCAAAAGAAAACCTCCAAAAAAGTAAAGTAAAAAAACCACTCCAGTCTGCATTCAGAGTTCATCAGTTCTCTCTCTGGAGGTGGGAGAACATCAACATGGAACCTTTGGATTTGTCTTGGATCATTGGACTGACTGCATTTAACAACAGTGTTCTAAGATGGGCTGCAGAGGCTTGGTCAGACTGCCAGTAGTTAAGTCCAGTCCATTTTACAGGCAAGAAAGCAAAAGTCCATCAGTGGCCAAATGACTTTACACAAGGTCACATGGCTAGTAGCATCAGAGGTGAGATCGCAACCCAGATCCTCTGGATCCATAATCAAAGCACACTTGAGACTAAAGGGTTACAGACAAAATAAAACCACCTTTGACTCTCTTTTGGTGGGTCTCAAATCCCGAGGGGCATTTAGGTGCCTTTTCTATCAGTGTACTTCGTTATTGCTTCCAGGACAGCGGTTATTCTTGATATGGCCACTCCCTCTGCTATTGCAGATAGCGATTCCTCTGTGGCTTAGATGACTTTGAGTCCTTTCCATCCCACAAGCAATGACTGATAAAACTAGTGAGATCCTTCACTTGTGAAATGTTGGGAAATTCAGATGTTTGTGTTTGAGACATAGCACATATATGATGAAGGTAAGGTTGCCCGATGGAAGTCTTGGAACCAGAAAGTGATAGAAGGCCAGGTGTTGGGGAAGGAGATGGGACAGATAAAAACAGCTGGATTAAGAGGAGCATAGGGAGAGCATATGCTTCCCCCTGCCCCAAGTGCCTGGTGATGACTGGGGATTATGTTGCTACTTAACTGAAGAGCAACTTCATAAGGAACAGATCCTTTAGCTTTGATTTCTAGAGGTTCATGGACCCCTAGAGTGGTTCTCTGTGCTAGGATTTAGCCTCTTCAAGACTTGTGGCCCATTAATTTTTTTACGAATTTATTTATATGTGTTCTGCTCCTTACTGCATCCTCCCCCCACTCCCATGCCATGCATTCTGGGGAGAAAAAAGACAGTTTTTTGGAAGTTATTTTCATGTTTTTCTTCTTTTCCTTTTTTCTTAAATTTTAAAAAGTTTCAATTTAAATTATTTTAATTTTAAAAAACCTTTTTAAAAAGTGCTTTGATTTCCATTCAAAATAGTGTTGTGATGATTCCTTCCCCATCTATTCTTTGTGATATTATAAATCCAAAGGTATACAATGATTTATTTATTTTTTTAGCTCAACCACTAGGATAATATTTTTATCCCATGCTCTAGTATAGTATTTTTGATATTTAGTCTCAACTTAAAGTTCTTTCTTCCCTTGGTTTAACATATTTTCTTTTTTTAATTTCAATCATTATCTGGCCTCTAATTCTACTGTATAACATCCCTATGAAAAGACTTCTTTGAAGAAAAAGATCTTGGAAAACTAGAGAGTATTTTCATAGTGACGTAGGTATATATTATCATTGACAAATTACTTAACTTCCTCATTTGTAAAAAGAAAGGATTCTGACTTTCCCATGCAAGACATGTGATGCTATGTATGTCTTTGGATGAGTCACTTCAATTTTCTAGACCTCAGTATGTCTACTTGTAAAATGAAAGGGTTGCACTAGATGACTGTGGAGGTTTCTTCTCCACTCTATGATCCTCTGATATTATATGCCATGATTATTGATTGAAATTGATTTTTTCCTCTTCAGGTTGATGCCTCTCTTTTTGATACTTATGATGTTGAACTCACTAAAAAGGATGGCCAAAGTCTTGGCATTACCATCATTGGGTATGCTGGGTCCTCACACGCAGGTAAGTGCCTTTTGTTTTTTACTTGGAAGGATGATGTTCAAGTTCTGAGTACAATTCCTTCAGTACCTTTGACTTTTGGACATTGGGGAACAAAATCCATGAATGTGTCATAAAAGTGGATTACTTCTAATGAAGGACAACTGAGAATTGAGATTCATCCTTTGAGCTGTTATCTCCTCAGTACATAGTAAACACTTAGTAAATGTATCTGTCCCTTTCTTCCTCCCTTCTTTCCTCCCTCATTCCATCTCTAGCATGCATGTATATATATCCATCCATCCATCCATCCATCCATCTATCCATCCTTCTATCCATACCTATCTGCCTGATTATAATAGGCAGCGCCAGAAAGTTTTATAGTGCTGGTCCTGATTAACATATGATTTCTCCCTTTTTTAACCTTTTGGTTTTCAATTAATAAGCATTTTTTCTTTCATTCCTACCTCCATTTTAAAAAGAGAAATGAAAAACAAAACATTTGTAACAAATATGCATAGACAAGCATGGGCCACGTTGAAAAATATTTCTCATTCTGCACCTGGAATCCTTAACCTCACTGTCAGCAGTTGGGTAGCTCCTGGGAGTTATCAACTTTAATACTGGATGAGAACTTGGCAGTTAAAGTGTAGGTAGAGATAGAGCAGTACAATGTCAAAGGACCCAAATTCAAGTCCTGCCTCTTGTCACTCTGGGGAACTTCGAATGTGTCATTTCCCGCTCTGAGCTTCCATTTCCTCATCATCAACATTATCGTCCTCATCCTCACTAGGATTGACATTAGAGCTTTAAGGTTTGCCTCATTTGATCATATGTGAGCTGGCTTATTATCCTCATTTCACTGAGGAGGAAGCTAAAGCAGGTCAAATTTAACTGACTGCCCAAAGAGAGTCTACCCAACCCTTGAAAGTCTTCCAGTGGACAGCATATCAATAAAGATATTCGTGTCATATCTTCACCTAGCAATATCTTCATTAGTACATTATAAATATATATTTCATTAAATCAGAAAAGTAAAGCATCCTTTTCTGATGAAGTTTCCTGAATACCTTTGGGCCTCTTTGTACGTCTGATCTCTTGGACTACAATGCTCAACCCCAGAACTGTTTTTGAACACGGAAACACAGCTACTGAAGGATACTTGCATGCTGGTCTCTGAGTAAAAACAGAAAGACAGTATTTTTTATGCTGAGATGAAACACACAATATCTCTACTCTCATCTATTTTTAGAATAACAATTTCAAAATCTAGAAAAATACGATTTTTTTTTAATGTTAGAGCAAAGTAGTTTGACCTTACATATACTATCAGCTTCGGAAGATATTACTTTTGCTCATTCTGTTTATTTTTTTCTTTTTTTAATTTTAAGGAATGGCTCTCTAGATGGGGCAGGGAGGGGATTTATTAGAAAATCAAGTGGGGAAAATCAATAAATATTTTTAAAGAAAAGAAAAATATACTTTGAATACTTAAAAATCACTTTTTGGGCTACATACCTCATAATAGAGATGTGAGGGACTCAGATACAGATTAAGACAAATATTTTTTGGACATGGCCAAGGCAGGAATTTTGCTTGATTATGCATATTTGTTAACAAAATTTTTTTTCTAAGTTTTTTCAAAGGAGGTGGGAGAAAGAAAAATGAGTTTTTATTAATTTAAAAAATAAAATTTAATTGAAAACTCATGCTGACGATTCTACATGATTGGTGACTGTTCTGACAATTCTTTTTATTTTGTGAAATATTTCTACGTATAAAATTTTAGAAAACAATTTCTTGAACTTTTGAGTTCATAATTGTTTCTTTTGCTCCCAACTTTCCCCCATCCCTGACAAGACAAGCAGTTTAATATTGATTATACATGTGAAATGGTGCACAACATTTCCATATTAGGCATGTTGCAAAAGAAAACAAACATAATAATAAAAATTTAAAAATATAAAAACAGCAAACTCAAGTTCACATGAAAAAATGGAGCTAGAGAGCGTTTTTTGTTTAGGAATCATTTGAAGTTGTCTTGGACTATTGTTTCAGAGTGGGTCATCCTTACAATGTTGCTATTACTGTGTACAATGTTTCCTTGGTTCTGCTGACTTCACTTTGCATCAGTTCATGGAAATCTTCCTAGGTTTTTCTGAAACCATCCTGCTTATCATTTCTTACAGAACAGTAGTATTCCTCAAAATCACATACTGCAGCTTGTTCAGCCATTCCACAAATGATAGGCATATACCTTCAGTTTCCAATTCTTTATAACTATAAAAAAGAAGCAGTAAGAATATTGGTACAGATAAGTAGAAATAATGGTAGAAATGTGCCTTTTTTTCTTTTCTTGGCTCTCTTTGGAATACAGGCTTTGTATTGCTGGGTCAAAGGGTGTGGACAGTTCTATAGTTCTTTGGACATAGTTCCAAATTGTTCTTCCGAATGGTTGGATTAGTTCACAACTCCTCCAGCAATGCAGTGTTTATCATTTTACTGTTCTGTCCTCTTAGCCAGGCTGATAGGTGTAAGATGGTCCCTCAAAGTTGTTTTAATTTGCATTTCTCTAATCAATAGTGATTCCAAGCATTTTTTCAGGCAGTTGTGGATAGCTTCGTTGTCTTCTCCTGAAAACTGCCTGTTCATATTTTTTGATCATTTATCAACTAGGGAGATGGCTCTAATTTTTATAAATTTGTCTTAGTTTCCTTTTATGTTTTTGAAATGAGGCCTTTATCAGAGAAACTTATTACAAAAATTTTTCCCCAGCTTCCTGTTTTCTTTCTGATTTTGGCTGCATTTGTTTTATTTGGTAGCTCTAAGATTCTTAGTGATTCTAGGTGATTTGTGCAAAGACATGGGTAAGAAGAGCTCCCACTGTCTCCTGGAAGAGGGTGTACCCCTCATCACTGACTCCATCAGAGCCTGATCTAAGCACCTGAACTAAGGGAGAAGAAATGGCTATTGCCAGCAAGAGTCAGAAACAAAGGTCAAACAGTCTTAGCTGTTTTATGGTTAGAAACATGGAAGGTCAGGTTTACAGGGTCAGCACTTAGTCCTGGAGTGGAACTTTGAGCACGTGTTGCCCACCTTCCTCATGTTATGGACAAGGAAACTGAGGCCCAGGGGACTTGAGGGACTTGCTGCAGATCGTATAAGGTAGAAAGTGACTGTGCTGGCCCTTGAACCCACATTTCTGACTCCAAATCTGGCCCTCTTTTGACTGCTCCAGGATTATACGTAATTGATTTTTTAAAAAATTGATGGTCTTGCTTGCTCATAGCAGGTGGAAAAATTAGGGATGCTAATATATTCAGAGTTCTGAATAATTCCTGTCAGGCCCACCTAGTGCCCTTTTAGCCTAATGAAATACCTGTTTTTAAACCTTTTAGTTTCTTTCTTAAGTGCCTCTCACCCCCTTTTCTGAATTTGGAAATGCAAATGAATTCCAAAATAGCTAAATATGGGTTGTGTATTTGTGTACTTCCATTTAGGAAAAATTGCTGTTTGCATTTGAAGACAGTCATTTTTTCCTAAGACTTTTTGGAGAAAGAGTGTCAGATTTTCTGCGCTTGGCTTCCATCCATCCATCCATCCATCCAAATACCTATTTAATGACTGCTCATTTGGTCTTTCATTCATAGTATGTGCATGACATTTTTACTAGCCATTGCAAGAGAAACCAGAGAAGTATCAGACAAAAGAAAGACTTCCTAAATATTGCTCTTTGATGAGTAAGTACAACTTCACCTCCTCATAGGAAATTGAGGCAATGTAGAAGATATTTTAGCATGTCTTGCTGTTCTAAAGAACAGAGAGAGAAAGAGACGAAAATTCTTTCATTCTACTAGAAGTTAGAGATGGTCAGGAGTGAACATGAAAGCTAGAGCAATTAGTGAACTGAATATCTAATGAAGAGTTGAATAGTTTTGTGGAATTTTTTTCTTCCTCTTTTGAAAATTCTGTATTTTAAGGAATGACTCCATGGTTGGGAGGAGCAGGAGGGATACAGGGAGAAATGCATATGACATAAAAATAAAAGGTAAGAAAAAATATTTAAAAGAAAACCCTGCCCATATTGTACCTTTGCCATATGCTATTTTTTAAAAAAGATATATATCCCATTTTTGGGGTACCTTTTTAAAACACCTTACAGATGTATCACAACCAACACACCTCCCCTAAATATGACTGTGAAAACACCAAAGCAGAATTTCCTAAAGGTACATCTGGATTACTTGGTTAACAGATCTCTCTGTCATGTGGCTCATTCCTTGTCTCAATAGTTTTATGCAGTTTCCTATTGACATTCCTCTTTATGGCTGACATGTCGGTCACTTTCCTTGGGGTAGACAATATGGGCAGTTCAGATTTCACCTCCATGTTCATTCCCTTTTTCCATTGACTTAGGTGGGAACAGGGTACCTGTTTTCACAGTTCAAAGGGTGTCATTTAAACAGAGGTCAACCTTGCTCTACAGGACCCCTTAACAGATATATGGGGAGAATGATACTAGTTTAAAGCTGAATTTAATGCCATTGCTGGTGTTACAAAGAGAGAAAGGAAATTGTTCCTGCCCTCAAGGTGCTTACATTTTATTGGAAGAGATAGAATATAAATACAGAAGAATATAGAAAATATACACGAGCTAACTTTTTTGGAGTGACTCTAGTTAAAATGATCTGGCAAGACATTTTAGGTGACTTGTGGATACTGAAGAAGACAAGGTTATTCTGTGAGACTGAAGGGAAGAGGGAGTGGGCTGTCATGTAAAAGCACAGGGACAGGAGATGGGGTGCTGTGTGTAAGAAACAAGATTTGTTTGGCTGGACTGTGGAGTGCAAGAAGAGGAGTGATACAGAATAAGCCTGCTAGGGTTGGTTGGAGCCATTTTGGGAAGGGTATTAAAAACCCAATGGAATAATTTGTGTTTGATAATAGAGATAATAGAGAATCATCAGAATTTATTAAATATGGGAGTGACATGGTCAGACTTTTCCTTTTAATAAAATCACTTTGATGGCTAGGTAGATGATGATTTAGATAGGAACTTGAGGCAGTGAGAGATGGTGAGGACTTGAGCCAGAGTGGTTGCCAGGTGAGGAGAAGGGAAGGGATAGGAGAGATCTATAGGAGCCAAAATGACAAAACTCCTTCATTATTACAGATGTGAGATGAGTGAAAGGGAAGAGTGTAGGCTGTGAACTCAAGGGATAGAAAGGAGGGTAGTGCTTTCTTTTCAGCCAAAGAAAGTCTGAAGAAAGGTGGGTTTGGGGGGGAAATATTGACTTCTGTTTTGAACATAATGAAGTTGAGATGCCTTTAGGAAATCTTGGTTGGAATGTCTAAGAGCCATTTGGGATATGACCACTACTGCTAACACTACTACAGATACTACTGTCACCTCTGCTATGGCTAGCTAGCTAGAATTCACGTAGTACTTTAAGATGTACAAATTGTCTTATAAATTTGATTGTCACAAAAACTATGAGATAGGTACTGTAGTTATTCCCATTTGACGGATGAGAAAACGGAGATCAATGTTAAATGACTTGCCCAAGTCACACATCTAATTAATGTGTGAGGCTGAATTTGAACACGGGTCTTTTTGACTCCACTTCCCTCATTCTATCCATTGTGTCACCTAGCTGCTTGATATTTGTGAATAGAGCTCAGGAGAGGTTAGATGTATAAATTTATGAATCATCTGCATTGAGATGAATAATTTAACTCATGGCACCTAATGAAGCCATCAAGTGAGAGAGCATAAGAGAAAAGAGCCCAAGATAGGACCCTGAAGTTTGCCCACAGGTAGGGGCATGATATGAGTAATGATGTGGCAAAAGAGACTGAAAAAATGATCATATATGTAGGAGGAGACCCTAGAGAGGTTGGTGCCTTAAGAAGTTAGAGAGGAGAGTACCTAGAAGGTGAGGGTGATCTAAAATGTCAAAGGTTGCAGAAAGGTCAAGGAGATTGGGCCATTGGATTTGACAATAAAGAGGTCACTGGTAACTTGGAAAAAAAATCAATTCCATTTGAATGAAGAGATTGGAAGCTGGATCTCTCTCATCAGTCTGCCCATGAAAGATGATCAAGTTTGTCCTGACTGTCATGTTGATAGCTGGCCAATTTACTGTCCCCCAGAGATAAAATGGATATATTTGGCAATGTAGTTACCTCCTTCAAATGTGCTTTTTAGCTGTTTTTCTGTTTGTTTTCACATCAATGTCACTTCCAAATATCAGTCCTCTACCAATGGAAACTTCCTTTGTCACAAAGAAGTAAATTAAAACAGCCCACTGATTGTCACCTTGGAAGTATGTTGGACATCGGTTTCATTGTCAGCCCTTCAACTCAGTTACTTCATGTCCTGGAGATAAATATTTGGCAGTCAGTCAATAACTAGTGATTTACTTCTTTTTTATTTCTCTTGTGCGCATTCAGGGGATGTCTCAGGGATTTATGTGAAAAATATAATACCAGGAAGTGCCGCAGATCACAATGGCCAAATTCATGCTCATGACAGGATAGTTGCTGTAAGTAACCATGTTTAATCTGAGAATTGGGTGAAATTAAAAAAAATTCTCATTATTATAATAATCTCTGTGGGGATGACTTTTTAAAGAGTGTGAAGTGACTGCATTGGGCAGTCAGTATATTCTGATTTCTTGAAGTTCATCCAGCCAAAAAGCTCTTGGAGACCAGGTTTCTACATGAAAAGATGTAGGAAACTTCTTCAAGGTGGAAGGATGGTAGGAGGCTGGTAGGAGGTTTAAAACTGCTGGCAGATCCCAAAGTCTATAGTGATGAGCTTCCACTATTGGATCCCAAAGTCTATAGTGATGAGCTTCCACTATTGAAATGGGACTTGGATTATTCTTTGGGAAACATACTTGGGCCATAACGGAATAACTAAGGAAGATTAAAGGATCCCCTTTGCTGGAAATTTTTTATTGATCAGTTTTATTATCTCACATAATTGAATTATATTTCTGCTTAGAAATTGATGGATAGATGACTTCTTGAGACTCTCTGAAGGCTGGAAGAGAACTCTGAGACTTCAGGAATTTGGGGGAACAAGAGTCTGCTTGTTCCAGGACAGCACCCAGCCTGCAACCAGGGGATTCCTTTTTATGTTTGGATATACATTCCTTTTAGTACAAACTAACTTCCCTCTTTCTACCTAGTCCTCAGAGAATTGGAAAGAGAATCTAGGCTTCATTTCCAGTAGAGTTACATCTGAGAAACTAAGGCTTCCCCACACCTTATTCCTCAGTGAAACTTTCTAAATAGCACCTTCCTCCCAGAATTGTTGTAGGATTAACTGAAATAGTAATTATCGAATGCTTAAAACAGTACCTGACACATGAATAGGAGTTCATAATTGCTTGTTTCCGTCTTCCTTCCCTCTCTCCCTCCTTCTCTTCCTCCCTCCCTCCTTTCCTTTTTTTCCTTCTTTCCTTCCTTCCACAGGTGGATGGAATAGACATCCAGGGTTTTGCCAATCAGGATGTTATCGAGGTGTTACGCCAGGCAGGAGACACAGTACACCTGACTCTAGTACGAGCAAAGGCATCCTCTTCCTTACCTCTTCCTCTTGACAGATCTTTAGATGAAGGTAAATCTTTTTTATGCCTCCCTTTTCCACAAAACTTGTCATTTCAGTGGGGTCATGGTTGTTGGATTTTCCTGGCATTTGTACTTTCTGTCCAAATAGTCCTGTTTTATGAAATTTGGTGATAAACAAATCCACTCGAATTTATGCTGTGTGTGTATCAAATCCTTTCCCCTTCCTAGGCCTCAGTTTACTCATTGTAAAATAAGAAGGTTGGATGAGGGGAATGCTGAGAATCTATGGCCCCAAGGTACCTTGGGACCAGCGAGCAACTGTGGGGTGCTCGCCATTTGTTGACCTTGAACTGCCTGTTATGATGATGTAGCATTCCTGAGCGGGAAGACATTAGATCTCTGACATGTGGGCAATGCCAGTTTCTTACTCCTCCAGCTGGAAATGAGAATCCGTTCTTGAAGCAACTTGTCCTTTCCAAAATCTATTATTCACATTTGAATAATAAAGTGGTGGCACCTTCATCTTTGGGTCTTGGCACTTGATAAACCTTAAAGCTCATATTACTTTGAAAGCTACATTTTATTCTAAAACTCCTATGGATTTAATCTTCTGATTGACTTTATAATGTCATGAGAAAGAATAGATTTGAAAAGAGAAAGCCCAGTGTCTTCATTGCTGCTTTTCCCTGACAGGACTTCTGTGGTCCTAAATGTTGGCTATAAATTTATACCGCTTTCATTTCTTAATGTATTGACCTCAAAATGTGACTATGAACAGAGGATGAAAACCTAAGGAAATATCTTTCAGTACAGCAGTGATGACTTGAGTAAACTGTTCAGTCTAGTAATGTGACAGCACTGTTTATCTGGGGAGAAGAAAGTTGATTTTTTCCAGTACAGCAGCTACAGGGAGAACTTAGACCTGGAAACTTTTTCCGTCAAACTGATAGCAATCTTTATTTAAGTTGAAGCACTCAATTTACCATGAAAGTAATTTTGCTGTTAAAAATAGATGACCCATCAACTTCATTTTATGCTCCACATTAAACACCACCAATGTTCTTTGAGAGGAATAGTTAAAAAAATGCAATGTTGAGTTTAGAGAAGTTTAAGTCAATATTTATGTTAAATCTAATGGTTATAATAGCTGATATGGGGCACTTGGCTCTAACTTGCTGTCCATGGTAGAGTGTGTCAGTTTGGTGAGCAGGAGGAATCTTTTATTGGGCAGATCCGCATTTTAAGGTTGTGTGGGGAGGGGAATGATGTATAGTACATCAACAGGAAGCCCTGACTTTGAGTAACAGCTCCAACTCTTAATAGCTGTGTGATCCTGGCCAAGTCACTGGACCTCTCTGATCTTTGGCTTCCTCATGTATAAAATGGGAACAAGAGTACTTCACTGTGTGTCTCCTGTGGTTGGGAGACTCATTCATTCAACAAGTACTTACTAATCATCTGCTCATTGCTGGCTGCTGGAGATACAAACATATAAACTGGGATGGTTCCTTTTCAGGCATTGGAGAGTGAACACTTGGCAAAGTAGCCTAAAGGGCTTTGTCACTGTGCTTATTCTCATGATCCTACAGTCTGTCTTTAAAGTCAAAAGTGAACCCTTTTCAATTCAGGCAGGTTATAATTTTAAAAATTTGGTGATTTACACAAAATACCCTTCCCTCTTATTGCTTCCTCCATGAAGTGTCTTAACTGCTCAAGATCTAGTTCAAAACTACTCAACATTTCCATTTGTTCCCTCATCTTTAAACTGAGGGTGTTGGATCATAGGACTTCTAAGTCCCTGTCCAGTTCTGATCATAGGAGCCCATGATTCTTATGGTCCTTATGTCCACACAGTTTGCCCTTTCTTGAACTTTAAACTCCTTTTGTAGAATTGTGGATGATCCTGAGTTGGGGAGATCATTTTCTATTGCTTTGTTCTGATACTTACAAGTATTTCTCCATGGAGAATTCCTGGAGGCAAAGAACCTTGGCTTTCATTTCTTTGATGTGTCTCACCTCCTTCCATCCAAGGGACAAGGCTCCATCAAGAGCTTAGATAGTGCTGGATGTCAGAAGCAGTACTGAAGAGGAGGGACCTGTGGAAGGAGAGCTTGAAGCACTAGTAAGGGGTCTTGCAAACCAAAGTTCAGTTAGAAAAAATAAATGTCTCAAGTACCTCGCACATCAAGTTCTAGGGATACAAAGAAAGGCAGAAAAGCAGTCTCTGCCCTAAAGGAGCTTACAGGCTAGCCTGTCTCAGATATTCACTGGCTATGTGATGCAGGACAAGTCACTTAAAAAAAAAAAATTGTTCTGTGCCTCAGTTTCCTCATCTGTAAAAATCAAGACAATAATAGCCCTCCCCTCTCAGAGTTGTATCAAATGTATCAGCCTGTGTGAAGTGCTTTGTAAACCTGCACAATATAAAGCTAGATAATTTTTTTATGAACACCTTTTGAATGAATGAAAATATATTCACAATTTTAAAAATAATATTGAAGAACCTTTTAACTAGCAATTTTAAGACTAAGCATAAGGAAACATTTTAAGACGGGTAGTTAAATTATAAATGGATGATATTTTAGATGAAATGAATAATTCCTTTTCTTTGTGGATTACTCAATATTTTACAGCATGCTTCCATCTATCTTATTTCATAATACCCTTTCTGAAGGGCTTGAGAGAAGGCTAAGAAACTGGAGAAAAGGGCTAAATTGGTCTGGAATAAAAAAGAGTAGTAGATTCAGAATCAATAATTTAGGGGGGCGAAAATGAGGTATTTGGGGTTTAAATGACTTGCCCAGGCTCACACAGTTGGTAAGTGTCTCAGGCCAGATTTGAACTCAGGTCTTCCTGACTCAAGGACTGGTGCTGTATTTACCATGTCATCTGAGTGCCCCTCAGAATCAATCAGTTCTTGATATGGTCCCTGGCTCTGCCTGTGTGATGTTGAATACGTAAAGGCAGGTATTTTACTAATCCATAAGTTCCTCCTAGCTTGAAGTATAAACCACTATTGGTGATTTTGTGAGGCTAATTTTGATGTTTGGGGGACTTTTGTAGCCCCACCCAAAACGCCAACCTTATTTTTACCTGGAGCTGTGGAGACGGAAACGAATGTAGATGATGAACATGAAATGAAGCAAGACAGAGTGGATCGTTTGAAGGACGAAGATAAACTCAAGCTGACGCCGCAGACTTTCAGTAGGTTCACGCTGCTCATTTCAGGGGCTTGATGTCTTATACATTGTGTTTTCAGTAGCTTGGGATCAGGTCCTGATTCTGCCATTAACTCACTTTGTGCTCTCATCCCAGTTCCTTAGCCCTTCTGTGCCTCAGTTTTCTTTTCTGTAAAATCTGAAAACTTGGAGATCAAGCATTCTTAACCTTTCCTACATTATGGAATTATAAAGGAAACCAGTTATATTGAAATAATTATTAAAATATTAAAAAAACCACAAGTTCATGAACCCCAGATTAAGAACACTGAGAATAGACTTCCAAGATTCCTTCCCACTCTAATTTTTATGGTTCTCTGAATGTCTTAAATGTTTCCTCTTTTTATTGCAGTTAGTAAACATTAAAAAGAAAAACCCTTAAAAAACCTTTTAAAATGTTAGGTTTCTCACATTATACACACACACACACACACACACACACAAACATGCTGTATGTGTAGGTGTGCATATGCACACCTACACACATATACATGTACACACATGCACACGTACATGTGCAAACATCATGCAAATATGCATACACACGATATGTATGTACATGTGCACATACACACATAAGCATATATACACGTGCACATTATATACACACATATACATATGTACATGTACCTACGCATATAATATGTATGTGTATGTCTATATATACACACACATATATGTCTATTGAAATTTCTCCCTTGCCCTGTCTTCATCCTCTGATTTTTCCTACTGTTGAAGATCTTTGTTTTCCTGTGTAAAATTATTGGTATTAAGTAAATGTTGAACTCCTTCCCAAATCTGGAATACCTTCAGCTTAGTCACAGGGTTGGTGAGCCCAGGTTCCGTGATTCATGTCTTCAGGGGCCTTTGGTTTAGGTTCAATGTCAGGAAGAAGTTCCTGACCCTGTGAGGCAGCCACTTGGTGTAGATTGCCTCAGCAAAAATAATAGTTATTATACTGACCGCGTAACCGCACCAGAATCCTAACAGCTAGCATTTGTCTAGCTCTGTGAGGCTTACAGCGTATTTTCCATATTTGATCTCACTTGATCTGAGAGGTGGCTGCTATTATCCCCATTTTCTAGATGAGGAAACTGAGCCTGAGGAGAGATTAAGTGATTTGTGCAGAGACACATACTAACCTAATCAGTCCAGCCCTTTATTTGCTGCAGCACCTAGTGGCTTCTAGGAAGTCGTGGGTTCTCTGTCATTGAATGGATTCAAGCAAAAGTGAGACGGCTCTTTTGTCTGGGATGTTTTCAAGGATATGGCTTAGCCTGGGTGGCCTCCAAGGGCCCTTCCAATTCCATATGTTGGTCTATATTCCCCCCCCAACCTCCATTATTATTTCCCTTGATTTTTCCATTAGTGGGGAGTATGAATGAGGAACAGGATTTTTAAGACAGATGCATGAGTGACTGGACATGCTGCCAGCCACTGCATCGTCCCTGGAGCCCATCAGGACCAGATGTGTTCTATGTTTTGGTCAGTTACTGCTCTTATTCCATCACCAGTGACAGGAGTCCCACGGACATTCATGCAACCATATAAAGAGCAAAATCATTTGATTCCTAATGGTGACATGTACATCCTTACACACCTTTCCACCAATGACAGTCTTTCCCAGACTGATTTGGAGCACTGTGTTCCATTTGAGGGAAATAAGGATCCCATGAGGGAAGTTGAGATTTTTTTTTCTTTGCTACTATTTCCCCAACCTTAGAAATACACAGTGAGAAGCAACATGTTGTAGTGACCAGAAGACTGGTCTTGGATCAGGGAGATAGGAGTTCAAGTCCAGCTTTAGATACCTATTGGCTCTTTGAATGACCCTGGGCAAGTCATTTCTCTGACCATTGCTAGCAACTCTCCTAAGACTAAGTTATAAATGAATTTATCTCTGTAGCAATTGAGGGAGTTTTTACACCAAGCATTCCTGACATGGAAGAAATCTGGGGTAAAAATAGTAAATATGAAATTAGGGATTTGCCAAATGTTTGCACAAGGGAGATTTGATAGGATAAATTTTGATTCCCCCTCTAAAATTGCCCAATCCCTTTTGATCCTGAGATTCCCAACCAACCTATGTCCTTTGTGTCAATATATTCCAGTTCTATAAGTGCTCTTTGTTTTAATTAGTTTGGGAAATGCTGGTCTGTAAGGAGGTTTCTACCTTTTGTGTTTACTGTAAAAGTATAATGGGCTTTGACTTGTGTTTCTCAAAAATACCAAACTTAATGCTTTTTGAGATGTGAATGTTGTCATTCCATTGGTTTTGTGGGTTTCCCACGGTCCATTTACAAAGGCGTGGGTCTTGTTTTCCCAGGCAGATCTGTGTTCACACTTTGTAACGCAATAGGTCAGAATAGTTAAACTTCTCACATTTCTTGGAGAATCCAGCCCTCCACTGTTTTAGAATTCAGGGGTTTTTTTCCCTTCCATTTTGAAGGTTTGCCAAAGATTTTCATTCTTGTGCCTGGCACGTAGTAGGCATTTAATAGCTACTAGTTGAATTGAACTCAAATGTCAGGGGAGTGATAGATGGGAATCTTGAATCTGCTATTCTAACAAAATGTTGCCCTCCGCTGTGAGCACTTACCATGGTTTCATTTTTACCCTCTTCTTTGGATAAGAACCAGAGCATCAAAGAGTCACAGATTGGCAGCAGAAAGGGACCCTGAAAGATGGCAGGAATTTGGATCTCCTCTTTAGAGAGAGAATGATTGATGCCTAAGCATTTGGACCATGTCTGTGCAGTCAACCTTGGTTGGTTTATTGTTGAATTTGGGCATATTAGAATCATGGATTTAGAGTTGGAAAGGATTTTACAGGCTAGTTTGTTCAAAATCATTTTACATAAAAGGAGACCCAGAGAGGTTCACTGACTTGTCCATGGTCACACAAATGACCACCATGAAAGCTCATTATTGTGAAAACCTCATCATCCAGGGAGATCCCTCCATCTTGGTACTCAAGGATGGAGCTGGGAACTCCAGAAGCTCCGTATAAAGATGGAGCTCA
The DNA here is from genome assembly GCA_028658325.1 of Potorous gilbertii. Taxonomy (NCBI): domain Eukaryota; kingdom Metazoa; phylum Chordata; class Mammalia; order Diprotodontia; family Potoroidae; genus Potorous; species Potorous gilbertii. Next base: position 681,828,759 of record CM053770.1, read on the forward strand.
GCTCAGACATCTCCTTTCTCACCTGACTGCACCACTCTGGGACTTCCCTGACCAGTTTCTCCAGCATACTCCCATGTTGGGTAACTCCCCTTTCCCCACATTTTAGTAACTTCTGGGTGTTCTCTTCTCCCATTGGATTGGGGTTGTTTTTTTAGTTTGCTGATTTTCCCCCAAAATTTATTTATTGATTTGTTTTCAATTTTCAACAGCCAGTTCCATGAGTTTTAAATTTTCTCCCCTTCCCTCCTCTGTCACCAAGATGGCATGTAGCCTTAGATGGGCTTTACACGTACATTTTTATTAAACACATTTTCACATTAGTCATGTTGCTTAGAATAATTAAAATGAATGGGAGAAGCCATGAGAAAAACTAAACCAAACCAAAACATAACAACATTAGAAAATCGTCTGCTTCGTTCTGTGTTTCAATTCTATGTTTCTTTCTCTGGATATGGATGGCATTTTGTATCAAAAGTCCTTTGGGAATATTTTATGTCCTTGCATTGCTGTGAAGGGCTAAGTCTATCAGAAACAGTCCTCACACACCATGGCCGTCCCTGTGTACAATGTTCTCCTGGTTCTGCTCACTTCACTTAGCATCAGTTCATATAAGTCTGTCGAAGTATTTCTGAAGTGTGCCTATTTGCCATTCTTATTGCCATTCCTGATTTTTTTTCCTGCAAATTATAATTTTTATTTTATTTTCTCCCATTAGAGTGTAAGCTCCTTGAAGGTAGGGATGGGTCTTTTTCAAAAAATATGTGTCCCTAGTGTTTAGCACAGTCCCTAGAACATAGTAGGTGTTTAATAAATGTTCGTTGACTGACTGATTGACACAAGTAGCAAATGAAAGATCTAGAATTCAAACTAGCATCTCTTAACTCCAAGGATAACACTCTGTCAGTGGCACCTTATTAAATCTGTTCTTGGATCTTGGAAGCTTCTGTGAGATAAGAGAATAAGGGAATCCATATTGATTAAGTGCCTTCTATGTGCCAGGTAATGCGCTAAGTGATTTCAGAAATATTGCCTAATTGGATCTTCACTCCAACCCCACGAGGGAGGTGCTGTTATGAGGAAACTGAGTCAGGGAGAGGTTAAGTGACTTGGCCAGGGTTGTCTGGGTTGCACAGGTTTGAGACTGGAGGCACTCAGGTCTTCCTGCTCCCTCCTCTGTACTTCCTAACTGCCTTCAGATCGATTAGATTCAACATTTGTTTTCTGTAACCTGTGTGCAAGGCCCCGAGCACCTAGACTGGGAATTGAAAGACAAGAATGAAAGGAGTTTTGCCTCCAGGACCTCAGTTCTGTTGTTCGCCCCTCCCCCATGTCTGCCCAAGACTCGCCTCTCAGCTTCATGGTGTTTCTTGGCATGCCAGGCATCTTCCTTTATTATTGACTCCAGACTCTTGAATCACAAATGCGTAGCTACTGTCCTCACGTTAGCAGGGATCTCTGCCAGAGCAGCTTTACTAAGGATGGTCCTTTGCATCAGTCTGAGAGGTAAGCTTTCCTTTTCCAGTGTGGAAGAGACTGGAGGAAGGAGGGGAGTAAAAATGAGGGAGAAGGACAGCCCCATCTTGTAGCTTCTATTGAATCCATCTTTACTATCTACCTCCAGGATCTTGTTGCTTGTAAATTCTGGTCATCATGTGGGGAGGACTGAGGGTATAGTGCGAAAAGCCGCCAGGCTGGAAGCTAGGAGCCAGAAGTAACTGGACGCCCAGTTTGGCTCTTCCTTGTTTCTCCTTGCCTGGAATGCACCCTCTCCTTCCCTCACCCTCTTCAAATCCTCTGCTTTCTTCAGTGCCCATGTACCTGTTAGTATACCTATTCTCAAACTTTTTGTCCTCAAGATCCCTTAAAAATAATTTACAGTCCCCCTTTCCCCTAGAAATTTTACTTATTTATGTTGATCAATATTGGCTGTATTAGAAATTAAAATGTCTTGGTTTTATTATAAAAAAATTTGACCCCAAGAGCCACCGCCATGCTAGAGGAAGCATTGCTGCCAGCCAGCCCATTCTCTCTCCTTCTTGTTCAGATTACGTTTTATATACTTGTCTGCTTACCTGCTGTCATCTCCCCCCACTCCAACAGGAAAAGGGAAGCTCTTGAGGGCATGGCATTTTGATCTCACAGTCCTCACGACCAAGCATGGCAGCTCGAATATTGCAGGTGTTTAATAAATACAGGGCATCCCAGAAGGGAGTGTAGTTCTAAGCTATTAAGATTTAATAGCTAGAAACCTTTTGAGATGTCTTGTAATATTAGATTGGTTTGGAAGTCATTTAAACCACCTGAGGCACCATTTTCTCTTGATCATAATACTTGATCTGCACAGGAAAGTGTTTTTTGAACTTACAGTTGATATAGAAATAATGCCTCTAGTTATCATTGTTAATATCCTATTGGATATGCACAGTACGGTAGAAACAGTCCTGGCACCATAGTCAGGGAACTTGTGTTCAAATATCATTTATGACATTTCCTACTTAGGCATTTGGATTTTCCATTGTAGGTTCTCTCTGAGATGCTAGGATGAAAAACTGATCACCCAGCAGTCATTCTTCTGGCAGAGAGTCTGTCAGAACCCTCTGGGGCTGATACTTGAGTGAGGGACATGTTATCAATCGCTGGGTCTATATGCAGTCAGTCAGTAAGCATTAATTAAGTGGCAATCATGCGTGAGCTCTTGGCTGGACCCTGGATGTACAGATACGTACAAGGAGCTTACATTCTGTTCATAAGCTTTTCACCTTAGTAGGCCTTATCTGAACATGTTACTCCACCTGCATAGCCCTTGAGAACCAAAAGTTTGTTCCCTCCCTGTCTCCATGAGACATCTAAGGTAGAAGGTGTAATGGATAGCATGCCGCACATGGTGCTAAGAAGCCTGCCCTTGGTGATTACTAACAAGTCACTTAGCTCTTATGTCCTCTGCGAGATGAAGAGGTTACATTCATGAGCCTCTAAGAGCCATGCCATCTCTAAATCTGTGACCCTGTGATGTCACTTCCCCTTGAAGAGGTCACTTGGGGTTATTGGAATGCCTCGATCCAGCTCACATTAGGAAACTCACCTCGTCAGTTGTACAGTGGAGCATCTTTTAAGGGTTCCCACGCTTTGTTCTCTGATGATTAATGGAGTATTGGCGGCATCTGAAATGTGCTGTCTCTGCTTGAGAACCAAAGGCCCTGGGGGTGTGCAAGGCCACAGTGAGTTTTGGAGCCAGAAGGCTTATGCTGGCCGCAGTGGTCTTTCTTGGACTTTTCCAATCTTGTGACAACATGTTGAGGCTTTTGTGTTTCCTGTTTTTTGGTTTGTTTTTTTTTTTTAAAGGGGCAGAGAGTTTGTTTTTGAGAGCTCTGTCCATGGAGCCAAGAGCATTATATTCCTACCTGTTTGATGCTGCTTAGACTGGAGACTTTGATACCTGGACTGTACCAGGAGTGAGGTCACCCAGAAGGGAGGCTGGATGACATTGTGTGACTGCCTCACTTTGTAGGGTGACAGTTGAAAAGACAGGTCAGAGGAGCTGTCCTCCCTACAAAGACTGGCTCAGAACCAGACCTTCTCCATGAGCTCCTGCTACTGATGGCCCTCATTAAACGAGACAAGCCTCGATCCTTGCCAAGTGTGGAAAGAAGACTGAGCCCCAAGTCATATGGCTACAAGCTCCTGAGAACAGAGATTTCCCAGGAAGGGCAGGGTCCTCTAGCAGAGTGGAAGACATCCCCCAAAGTGGCTAGGTTTGGCGTTAGTTAGAGAGTGCAGCTTGGAGTAAGGAAGACCTGGGTTCAAATCCCACTTCAGATCCTTATGAGCTTTGTGACCCTGGGCAAGTCCCTTCAGCATGTCCAGCCTCAGTTTCCTCATCTGTAAAATGACAGAGTTGGAAGCTCTGAATCTGACTATTACTTGGAAATGGTTACCATTTAAAGCAATCCAATCCGGTAATCATTGGTTAAGCATCTTTTCCGGTGCTAAGCCCCAGGGATACAAAGGATTGTTGCTGTGTTTGTGTTTGTCCTTCATTGCCCAAGAAGACCATGCCATCAGACAAATGGTGACATGACTTGCACTTGACTTTGTTTTGAGTGAGGGAGGGCTGTGCAGGTCACCAGCCTCACTTCTCCTCCAGAGCCATCTGACCACATATTCATCAGGATGACTGGAGATGGCCTAGGATGCAATGGGGGACCTTGGCCCCTATACAGAGGGTAAAAAAGCAAAGATCACTCCTTTCAGGTGGTTTGCTTTCTAGTGGGAGGGAAGGAGCATGTAGACATGGAATTTCATCCAATCAGTGATCTTAATAGCTAGCATTTAATCCCTCTGGTCCTCAGCTGCCTTCTCTGTTCAGTGAGGGAGTTGGGCTTAAGTTATTTCCAAGTCCCTTCCATGTCTAAGTCTGTGATCTATAATTGTGAAGGGATTAAGGCAGTACAGTCTAACAATCTTTTGTTAAGCTGCCACTGTGGTGCCAAAGAGAAAAATGGAGTTGTCTCTTGTCCTCCAAGAACTTCTATTCCAAGGGAGGGTTACGTTATGGGGGTTCCAGGGAGAAAGGAAGTTCAGACCTGTGATTGATTTCACCCATGTAAGGACCTCCTGGTGTGGAAACTTTCTCCACTGATGCAAATCAACAAGACATCTGTAAATTTTAGTGATGCCTTGCTTGAGTACTGAGAGGATTTGGGACTTGCCCACAGTCCTATAGCCAGGTTATTAGAGAGAGGACTTTAATTTGTGTCTTTCTTATTCTAAGCTGGCAGTTGAGCTGGTACCCCATGCTTCTGGGTTGGGTGTTGGTCAGGGTTGGCTTGGATGATACTTGGAGAGGAGGGACACAGGTAATTAAAGGGTTGAGAAAGGGGGCCCCTGAGTGGAATCTTGAAGAAAGCTACAAAAGAGATGGAGGGAGATGGCCGGCGGGCACAAAACAATGTCAAGGGGCTTTTAGTTATAACCAGAGGTTTGGTTTCTAGTCTTCATTTGTAAGTCCTCCTTTCTCCCTTTAAGACTCACCATCAGAGAGATGAGAAAACTCCCCAAACACAGCAGGCAAGCTCCCTCTCCACAACTTAGGGTCTTACTGAGCTGCTTAAGGCCCTTCAAAGTTAGAGGACCAGACCAGGGTCATGCAGCCAAGATGTGTTGGAGGCACGTCCTCCACCAGACTTGGGAGTGGCAGGTGGGCTGGCGAGAGAAGCCCGCTTTGCTTAGAGCTGGTGCTGGCGTTATTCCTCAAATTCACCTCTAACTTCAGCTGCTCACTCAGCTGGAGTTTGATTTGCTTTCCTTGTCCTCCATTTTTCTGTTTCTCTCTTTAGTCTCTGTTTTTACTGAAAAATGCTGATGTTTTCTATTCTCAGCTCCTTATTTTTTACATCTAGATACTGTTCCTGGCTCACTGGAAAATGAACTGAAATCCAAGTGGGAAAACCTGTTGGGCCCCGATTACGAAGTGATGGTATGTTACTATCCTTCAATGAAATGTGCTCACGTCTGGCTTAATGTAATTAGGAGAAACAAGTGCTTCTGGGAATGACTTGCCTCCCCCTTCCCCCAACCCACTTCCCTGTATTGGAAATAACTGATTGGGAAAATCACAGTGGTTTGAGATACAAGAACTGTCAGGGATGAGAAAAGAAAGCCAACGGTGAGTCCCAGTGGTTTGTGTTCACATTGGAACAATTTAAGGCACAGTCGGCAGAACAGTGAGTAGGGGGTGAGGGGCGGGGGGAACGCCTGCTTTTAAATTTGTCACATTCATCAGCTACTTAGAGCGGCTGGCATTTTGATGATTGTCTTTGCTATCTGTTTGTTTTATTGGCTGCCAGGGCCGCTTGGGATCCTGTGTTTCACCCAGAATCTTTAGACTTTTATGAGAAGAGTGAAGGAATGATGAAGGAACAAAACTGGGGACGCTGTGTGGGAAGGGGAGTCATTTCAGTAGGGTTGGAATGTACGGGCCTTGAGCCCCTTGGATTTCCTTTCAGCTGTTATTACCGTCAAGTAAAGGATTTCTCTGAGAATCTTCATGATGGAAGAGAGTTTGACATTTAGAAAAGATTTAAACTTGCCTTACAAAAGCTTTTTGTGATTAAAAAAAATTCCCCTTGAACCTTTACTGATTTTTTCCTCGTATATGTTTACGGTTAAGCTAACAGTGATGGAATGTTAGAGTATATAATGTTATACTATCATAACATTAATATGTTCAAGTGTAACATTAACAAAATAATGATATTTTGTTAGAATATAGACCAGTCATGATCACTTATGCTGATAGACTTTCATTAGATTACATAATGACAATAAAGGTGATAGCTGCCATTTATATAGTACCTACTATGTGCGCATGCTGTGCTAAGCATGTTACGGTTACTCTCTCATTTGCTCTCCACAACAACCCTGGGTGGGTAGTAGGTGCTGTTACCCTCATTTTACAGTTGAAGAAACTGAGGCAAGCAGAGGTTGAAGGACTTGTCCGAGGTCACACAGCTAGTAAATATCTGATGCTGGATTTGAACTCTGGACTTCCTGATTCCAGGTCTGATGTTCTTACCCATGGACCACTGGTATCAGTGTCAGAGGGTGTCAGAGTTGGAAATCTAGTTCAATCTACTCACTTAAACAGAACTGTAACTAGGGTGAGCAACTACTGCTTTATCCTAGGGTGTCAGTTTTGGAGAGTGCTAACTATAGTTGCAGCCTCTTTAGTGGGTATAAACTGCAGAGTTTAGAGCAGGGGTGGGGAATTTGCAGCTTTGAGGCCACATGTGACCCTCTAAGCCCTCAAGTGGGGCCATTTGACTGAATTTAGTTTAGTGACTTTGGGGACAGTTATAAACACACACGCACACATACCTTCTTCCATGTAACTGTTAAGCAAGTTGGAAATCTTGTAGTAAATGAGACACTATGGGAAAAAAGATGAAGCCTGAGACGACAGCTCAGTAGACAAGGGCATCCATGACCTGGCAATGCTACTATTGGCTGTTTGATTGTGAAGTAAATTACTTTCCCTCTCTAGGTGTCAGTTTTGTCTCATTTGTAAAATGAGAGGCTTGTACTAGACAGGGATCCTATATATTTTTTGGTATCCCTGGGCTCCTTTGTTCATTTGATGACACCTATGAATTCTTTTTTAGAATCATATTTTTAAATGCATAAAATAACCTAGTCTTATGAAGGAAATATCATACTGAAATACCATTATTTTAAAAAGTTTTGGGATCTCAGGTAAGATTCTAGTCTCAAGGATCTCTAAGGTATCTCCCTGCTCATACATTCTGTGGGCTTTAAAAAACAACAAAACGAGGGAAATAGAAATCATTCTTTTGGGACACATTTGCTTTTTGCCATCCAATTCTCTTTGCTGTAGGCTCTGGTGCTTGGGACATATTGAGCCCTTTCAGAGAGATTGACCAGGTGTGAGGCAATTATGCAGATCAGATGGGGTCCTGAGCACATGGAGGCTTCCCAGAGCATTTGATCAGATAGCTTGGGGTAAGAGGTCATTGTGTTTTTCTTCGTTTTATAAGCATGTAACATTTTTTAATTCCTAAATTCTCCAGGTTGTCATTTTGGATACACAGATTGTTGATGATGCCGAGTTACAGAAATTTTCAAAGGTAAGCATTGTTGGTAACATAACAGTTTTAAAAAAATGTCTTCAATCTTTAAAGTTGCTTCTAAAAGGCTCCTCATTGTGAAGTATTTCTTAGTTCTCATTTTGTCCAGTCTTCTTTTGTCTGGATGCATCAGATGTCTTGTATGTCCCTCTTAATATGTCTCTCTCATTAGAGTGTCATCTTCCTGAGGGCAGGGACTGTTTGTGCAATTTTTTCTATTCCAAGTACTTAGTATAGGGTTTAATGTTTAATAACATTACTTGGTGTTTAATAGATGCTTGTTGATTTTTTTTTTTTAGCAAGTCCTGTGGCTCACAATTGTTTTTAAATTAGTTATTTCTGGGTTATAGGTGTTCTTTCCTCCTCTAGAATTGAACCTTTCCTTGGAACACAGTGAAATTTTACAACTAATAGAGTGACTTTATACTCCACTGTAGTGCCATATTTATTTTCCTAAAGACAGGAGATACATTTCATTTTTGGTTCTCTTAAAATCATATTTTTCCTTTTAAAAATGTAATTAAAATTTTTTAATTGCATTTAAAAAAAATCAATCTTTATTTACCCCTTTTATCCCTCCACCTCCCTTCTCCTATCCCCCATGAGAAAAAAACCCAAACCCCACAAATACATAGTCAAGCAAAATAGATAAGATATAGAAGGAACTGATTTAAATTTGTAAGACTAAGAGCCATTCTGCATTTGATAAATGGTCAGAGAACATGAACAACCAATTTTTAGAGGAAGCAGTTCATTCAATGAAAAGATATATGAAAAAATGCTCTAAGTCACTAATAATTAGAAATGCAACTTAAAACAGTTAATGTTGTGCCACCTCACCTTTGTGTTGAGAAGGAGGTACCATGTTTTGTTGCAAGTCCTCGGGAATCATGATTGATCAGAGGGATAAAGTCTTTGAAAGTTGTTTGTTTTTTTCTTTGTATTCATTATTTATATTTTTCTCTCTGTTCGGTTCATTTCACTCTACGTCAGGTTACATACATCCTCCTAGAGTTTTCTGAAGCAGCATCCTTCGTCATTTCTTCATCATTTCACAATAATGGACACCCCTTTGGTTTCTAGATCTTTGCCCCTGCAAAAAGAGCTTCTTTGAATGTTTTTGTACTTGGGGGGGCCCTTTCCATCTCTTATCTTTGGCAAATGTAGAACTAATATTCGTGCCACTGGGTCTAAAAGTAGGCACTGTTTAATAAAGCATGATTGTACCAATTCGCAGTTTCAGTAAGAATATATCAATATCTATGTTTTTCTGTATTTCCTTTGCCATTTGCTGACTTTGTCACCTTTGCTGATCTGGCACATGAGGTGAGGTCACATAAATTGCATTTCTAATTATTAGTTATTTAAAGCATTTTTTTCATATGACTTTTGATTGCATGAATTTCTCCCTCTGAAAACTGGTTGTTCATATCCTTTGACCTTTAATCAATTGGCGAATGGTTTTTATTCTTATCAATTCAACTCAGTTCCCTATATATCTTAGAAAGAAGAAATAAACTTGTTGCAAAGGTTTCCTCCTTTTTAACTGCTTCACTTCTCATTTTATCTGCATTGATTTTGTTTGTGCAAAAATTTTAACTTAATGTAATAAAAAAATTACCTCTTACGATCCTCTTTTTTGTTTGCTCATGAACTTCTCTTATCTAGGTAATTTCTTCATTATTTATCTAATTTGTTTATGATGTCAGCTTTTATTTCTAAATCGTGTGCCCACTTGGAGACTATCTTGATATTATAACCTGTCGTGTTCATTGCTTTTCAGTTTTGCCAACAGTTACTACTATTTTTTTTTTAACTGTCGAGTTATCTTTAATAGCCAGAATCTTCGGGATTATCTAATCCCAGGCTACTGTGCTTGTTTGCTTCTGCATGTGGTGTGCCTGATCTCTTCCCCCTTACCATCTTTTCCAATTTTTGCATAGTACCCATTTGTTTTGCTGATTACTCTTTCGTATTATAATTTGAAATCTGGTTCTTGTAAATCCTCTTCCTTCCTGCTTTATTTCACTATTTTCTGTAGGATTCTAGACCTTTTGTCCCTCTAGATGAAATATGAACCATATATACATATTTTTTAGCCGTTAGACTTTGGCTTCATTTTATGTTCTTATTTTATGTTCTTTTCATTTACATTACATGATTTTATTTTTCTGGTCTTCCTTAGTTCACTTAACCATTTAAACACATCTTCCTGTATTTTTCTGACTTTCTCATCTCATACTTGTCATTTATTATGTCCCAATAAAATTTATATTACCACATAATATTCGTAAAGCACAGTTTATTTTCAGCTATTCCTTTATCAGTGAGCCCCTTTTTTGCCCTGGTCTTTGTTCCTAGTTCTTTGTGCTTTCTTATTTATAGATTATAAGCTCCTTGAGGCAAATGTACTCTTTTCTTTTTGTTTTCATATTTCAAGTGCCCAGAACAATGTTTGGCCCATAGTAGGCACTTAATAAATCCTTGTTCATTGATTTATTATAAAAAATGCTGGCGTGATGATTTCAGATACAGCATACATTTGGATATCTCTATCTCCATAACACACCAAAATATTTGTGTATATTACCAAAAGAGTTATGATAACAATTTTTGTAGTTACAAATCAAAACTTGTGTCTCAGGTATGTATATGTGTGTGTTTATGTGTGTGTATACACACAAACATACGTTTAATATGTATGCCTTTCAGAGTCTTATCTTAAGTGTTTATTGAGATGTTAAGAGTAAATGTCAAAACAAAAGATTTTTTAAAAATAGGAACATTGCAGGTGAACAATATGGGATCCTAGCTATGACTTCCAGAAGTGGAGAGGGAACAGCTCATTTTTTGACTTTGTTTACCTCCCCTTCCCTACAGAAGTGGTGTCCTTGTGAGTTTTGATTTAGTTCTTTAAATTATTTTATTTGGCATCTAGTAGAAATTGGAAACCTAATGGCAAGTTCCAAATATTTAAACTAATAAATCCATTGTGGACCAGATGTTGACATGCTAAAAGCCAGCCACAATCTGAGTCATGGGGTTGAGTACGCTTCTAAAAACTTATTTTGTTTGCCTTTGTAACTAGCAACCAAAAACAAGAGTTAAGCAGAGTTTTTCTTCTTGGTCATTTCAAATTAACCAGATTGTAAATTCTGTGTCATTCTCTGTAACCAAAGAATCAGAGGCCACTGGGATGGAAAAGCAATGAAAGAATCCATCAAAGTTGGAAAATTTTATTTTACTACCAGTGGGAGTAGCAAATGGAAACTTTGTTTTCTGCCATTGTTTCAGAAAGAAATCATACTGTTATAATTCAGTGGAACTAACAGGTAGAACTGGACTTGATCTCATGTGCATTGATATGCATAGTGAAATGAGCAGTAGATATGGACATGGAAGACCTACATATATGACTTTTTCTAATCCAGTGAGCTTCTCTAAAGGCCCAATTTACTCATCTATTAAATGGGGATACTTGTGATGGCCTCAGAGTGATTTTTTCTAATTAACTTTTTCCAATTATCAAACATTTAATTTTTCTCTCTCACCTCCTCCCTCTACAACTTGAAAAAAAAGAAAAAAAATAAAACCCCAGTGATACCATGCTCAACCAAAACAAATTCCCACGTTGGTCATTGAAATATCCTTGTATGTTTCATTCTGCTAATGTCTATTACTTTTCTGTCAGGACGTGGGTATCATTTTTCATCTAGAATCATAACTCATCATTAGATTGATCAAAATTCCTAAGTTTTCCAAAATTGTTTGTTTTTTATGATGTTGATATTGCCGTGCTGCAAAGAGAGGGGCAGATCAGGGCAGGCTTCAGGGACGGAATCTCCAGCGGCCGTGAAGGTCCCTCCACCCACAGACACACAGGTCAGTGAGAGAGGCTTCTGGGCTGGCCGAGAGGGGAGCAGGGTGTCTCCATAACTCAGGCCCCCTCAAGGGAGGCAGCAGCAGAGGCAGTGGGTGGCCAGAGACTCCCGGAGCCAGACAGGCTCTCCCACTAATCTTTGGCATCTGTGGGTGGATGGACCTGCGTGGCTGCTGGAGATTCCGTCCCTGAAGCTTGCTTGGATCTGCTCCTCTCGGTGCTGCGTGGTCAAGGCAGGACTGGGCTCTGCTCCAGGTATGTGATGGACCTTTGGTGTTGGTTTTTCAAGGCTCTTTGGAACGGAAATCTCCACTCTGTTGTTGTGCAGTTTCCGCTACTCCAGAATTTGTTGGGAGTTCTTTTTACAGGTATTTTATGGGCTGTGGGTTAGGAGCTAGCATATGTGATTCCTTCTACTCCGCCATGTTGGCCCTGCCCCCATGAATCTTCTTTATGTATAGCTTTGTTTTGAAAAAAATACATACCATATTCAGCATGTTATTTTAAAACCATCCTGTTTTATATTTGCACTATATTATTTTAAAATGGATTTTTATCGATGTCCTTTGTTTTTCATATCATCTATATTTCCTAGTGTCTCCTTCCCCAGTTCTTCTGCAGGGCTGTGTGCATGCGTGTGCGTGCGTGTGTGTGTGTACAGACCAAAAAAGTTTGATCTCATTATAGTATTCTGTATTCATGGTGCTCTGCTTCTACTAAAGAGGGAGGCCCCTTTCATGCTCCTTTGGAGGCTAGCCTTGTTCATTTTATTTTCATAGCATGTTCCCCATTGTTTTGTTGTACTTTGTATTCACATTGTTTAAGCCTTTGTGTATACTGTTTTCCCAGATTTGTTTATTTCACTTTGCTCCAGTTCATGTAAGTCTTCCCATACTTCTCTGTATTTCTCATGTTCATTGTTTCTTGTTACATAGTCGTCGCATTTCATCATGTTGATAAACACATTCTTAACTGTGATTCCCTAGCTGCTGGGCATCTGCTTGGTTTCGAGTTCTTTGCTACCACAAAAATACTGGTCTACTGTAAATATTTTAATGAATTGGAGGGTTTTCTTTTTACTGGAGCAGGATTGATTTTTAACTGCCCTTAAAATTTCTGCAAGGAATGACTCTCCATATAGTTTTGAGTAGTAAAGACAGGGGAAAAAAATGAAATATGTTGTGTATACACATCATATCCATTGTGACTGTCTTTGTACAATCAATAGAAATAACACACACACTTAATTTTCTTTAAGCTGTGGGATAGCAAGTCTTAATGATTCCTATACATTAGTACACTCGTATTTCTTTATTAATCTATCTAGACTCCTAGTATTTCAGAACCTGACCTCTTAATGGAGTTGAAGGAGTGTCACCCACAAGAGTGCACACACACATACACACACACGTTTAAATTGGACCAGCAAGAAGTAGTTATTTCTCCTGTTCATTGTGGCTAAATCTCTTTTTAAAAATTAAAAAAAAATTTTTTTGTTACATTTTAAGTTCTGAACTGTCTCTCTCCTCCCTCCACATAATCCCCTTTTACTCTAGATAGATGGCATGTGATACGAGAAATGAAAATATGACTTGAAAATTTTGTTGTAATGACTCAGAAATTTGTTTACAAGAAACAGAGAAATGGTGGAATGGATGGATGGATGCCTCTGAAGCATGGAAAGAGAGAAGACAAAAGATATTTGGGAAAGAAGAATCTGAGGGAATTGTTGGGAATGAAGAGTAAGGACTGTTTGCAAATAGCTGTCACTGTTCAAATTCACCTGGTAGATGCCTAGTTTGGGGGACCCTGGTCTTAGATTCTGTGGAGGAGTAACACATCTATGTTGAGGTAACAGTGATCTTTAGGGTACATCTGGTACCTGCTAGAAGGAGCTCTTTCCCTTTAGGGCCCTAGAGGTTAATAGTGACTGGTTAGTTGGTGGTTTCACCAAGACTGAGTGACTCAAGTTGAGTTAAATGAAATCCTGTCTTGGTCAGACTTACTGGAGGCTTTGTATAATGTGTTTGTGAAGGTAGATGTGTGTGCTGGTTTGATCAAAGCTCATAAACCCCAAGTCCTCCTTGGTATCTCTCTTGCACTTGCTCCCTATGGTGCAATGTTGCCATATCTTGCTCCTGTTTCTGTGACCTCTCTCATATACATTCCATACTGGCTGTGGTCCAGGCCCTCATCACCTCACACCTAAACTGTTGTAAGACCCTTCTGTTTAGTCTGCCTGCTTCAAGTCTCCCCTCACTGCAGTCTGGCTTCTCTGCCTGACTGCCAAGCCCACTCCTGACTGTATCATGTCCCTACTTAGCAAACTCCAGTGGGTCCCTATCTCCTCCTTAATCAGATGGAGAATATTTTGCTTGACTTTTAAACCAATCACATCATAGCCCCTTCCTTTTTCCCCATTTCTTTAACTTACCTTTTTAACACTCTCAGTGATCCAGACACATTTTCTTTCTTGCTATTTCTTACACATAAAACTGACTTTGATACAGCATATTTTAAAGCATTTGGCAAGAACATTTTTTCCTATTAAAGATTACTGACCAAGATAGGGGGAAAATAACGGTCAGTGAAGGCCACATAAAATAGCAGTTTATGTTTAGGGAGAAATAGAAAAGATTCTGATTCTGTACATTAAATGTTCCCTCTGCCTTTTAAATTAGAAGTAAGGAGCATGGAACATTCAAACAATTCAGGAATGCTCAAAAGCTTGTTTCATATGATGGCCAATTAAGGGACTGAGAGACATTCAAATACTGTTTCAAGGATAAGGAAGCAAGGAAGGCTGAAGGGGAGGGAGAGGTCAGCATTCTTCCTCCTGATCTCCATTCTGCAGCAGCAGATCTATTACACACTTCTCCAGCCTTCCCTCCCATCCAATAATCTGCCCAAATTTCTTTCCACCCTCTGACAGCTCCAAATCTCTACTGGCCAAACTCTTACCTGAGACCTCACAATGGCATCCAGGGGCATAAGAGATCCCATGATGCAGTCGCTAGGTTGCTAGAATTATCATCCAGTGACCTGGCTTTGCCACTTACTAACACTAACACTGTGACCTTGGGTAGGTCACTGAACTTCCCTGGCCCTCAGTTTCCTCATCTATAAAAAGAAGGGGTTGGAGCTCTGAAGTCCCTTCTAGCTCTCAATCTGTGACCTCATCTCTTCCCAGGCCAAAGCTGGTCCCAACCCAGGTACTCTCTCCTGCTTCTTGAGCAGCTAAACTTAGCAGCTAAAATATATATGAAACGTTGCATTCTTGTCCATTCTGACTCGAGGTTCAGGAATATTGTGGTGATATGAGAAATGATGAATGGGATGATTTCAGAAAAACAGGAAGACTTATGTGGCTTGATATAGAGGGAAGTGAGCACAACCAGAACATTTCTTATGATACCAAAAATACGGGAAAGACAAACAGTGGTGAAAGCCTAAAGCACTCTGATTGATGCAATGGGCAGCTACATTTCCAGCCTGGTGATGAGTGCCTGACACATACTAAATGTTTATTGATTGATTGATGAAACTTGCTACTCTCCTGATGGAGAGACCATGGACCCAGGATGTAGATTGAGATGTGTATTTTTGGATGTGCCCAGTACTCCAGAATTAGTTTTAGTCAATTGTGCATTTTTGTTAGAAGGGATATATTTTTCCACTCCTTTTTTCCCTTCTAGTTGAAGGTGAGAGGAAGAGAAAAGTGAAGTTGAAAAAAATCATTGAAAAAAGATGGGGAAACCAAGGCCTGAAGTCTTTCAGTGACTTGCCCTACATCAAACAGGTAGCCGGTAACGTGGAGAAGATTTGTACTCAGGCTCTTTGGCTCTCCAGCTAATCCTCTGAGCTTGGGAAAAGTATCTAGATTGGTGGGATAGATTGTAGGAATAGAAGGGATCAGTCAAACCTCAATATTGGAAATAAAAAAAAGCAAGAGTGCCTGGCACTAATCACAGCCATAGGAGGTAGAGCAAGAGGTGACCCCAGGGATGCCCTTGGAAAATGGGGAAGTGAATTGACTTGCCTATGAGAGGCTACCTTTTGGTTTCCTCTGTATCCCAGGAATGAGGCACTTAATAAATGCAAGCATTGACTTGACTTGCTCAAGGTCCCATGGATCATTCTGGTTGAGTGATGGACGAGCCAACTGCCTATCATTCAGCCTCTGCGGGAGGGGAGCCCTGCTTGGGGGGTTTGATGCTCTGGTCTTTGATGCTCTGTTATCCTCTCTCCACCAGAAGAAATACGTTAAGAAAGGTCTTGGTGGTGGAATGACTGAGCAGTGTCCATGTTGGAGGAGCTGGTGGTGGGTGCACAGATGGGAGATTCAGATCAGGGGAGAGGCTGGGTGCAGTATTTGGCCTTGTTCCAGTACTGGTGACTGGGCGGGGAGGAGGGGAGGTCCTCTGAAACAGAAATTGCCAAGAGTAGCAGAGTTCTTTCTCCTTGTGCCGCAATGCCTGTCTCATAGGAAGATGGACGACGCTTTGCTAGTGTTTTCTTCTTGTGCCGGACCCCCTACCGTCAGCAAGATTTCCACCCAGCCTGTGGGTCCAGGTGATGGATTGGTCTGTGCTACTCTGACACCATCTCCCTTATGGTCTTGTGGTCTATCAGCAAACAAAGTGAGCTGGCTGGCAGGCGTTAGCGGGTAAACTGCCATTTCTGATGCATTTCTCTGAGTGTTCTGGCGTATTTCTGTTTGATGTACTGCGGTGTAGGCTGGTTGACATCTTCAGTATTTATGGAGTAGCTGGAGGTTGGATTTCTCTGAATTGGGTGGGGAGGGAAGAAGGCCAAAATTTATATAAGAAAAGTGGAAGACTGGACAAGGGAATGAAATTTGGAAACCCTAGAGGAGTGGTGGTGGTAAAAAACCAAGTCAACAAGCATTTGTTAAGCACTTAGTGTGTGCACCAGGCTCTGTGCCCAGCGGTAGGATACAAAGAAAGGCAAAAATCCTATCCCTGCTCTCAAGGGCCTCACATCCCAATGGGGGAGACAACATGCAAACAACTATGTACAAACAAAATCTGGACGGGATGAGCTGAGAAATACCTCAGAGAGAAGGCATTAATTAGCACTCAAGGGCATTCATCAAAATTCTTGATTTAATACTTGCGCAGTGTTTTGCATGCATGATTTCACTTGGTCCTCACAGCAATCCTGAGAGGTCGGTACTGTTGTTATCCCCTTGAGGAAACAGGCAAGTAGAAGTTAAGTGCTTCGTCTATGGTCACCCAGCTAGTAAGTGTCTGAGGCTGAATTTGAGCTCAGATTTCCTCGTGTTCTGTCTGTTGTGCCCCTGGAAGTCATAAGCCTCTGACTTTTTTGAGAAGAGTGATGCTATTAGAAATGGTCCTGAGGCAGAGTATTTGGCCAGTTTTGGAGAAGGAAGAGCATAGGACTTTGGGTCAGGAATATCGGGGTTCAGATTCTGGGTCCTTTGGGGTTCAGGGTCCCCATCTATAGATGAGGGATTTGAACTTGGTAGTTTAGTTCCTTCTCGCTCTGGAGGCAGAGTAGGTCATGACAAGTGACAGAGCTCAGGTCTGGGTAGTTGTCAGGAGAGATGGGTGAGATAGAGGCAGTCCCGCTTGGCTTCTGATTGTGTGGTAGAGGAAGGAAAGCTTTTCTGAGAAACAGCTGGTGATTACTAAATGCAATGATTTGTTTCTGTTTGGATTGTTTGAATACAAGCATAGTGGGGCATGAGTGAGCCCCACGTGGCTTGGCCATTAACCTCTGCAGAGTCCCAATGACTGCTCTGATGACAGGGACTTGGTGACAGTTTGGGACACAGAGCAAATGAAGAGGGAGGGAAGTGAGATAGGTAAGGAAAAGAACCAAATAATGAGTGAAATGTTGTGCCCTGAAGAGAGTGGCAGAGGTCATGTGATTCAGCCAGCTTCAGTTTGTCCTTCAAACATTCACTTTCTGGAGGAAGGGCCACCAGTCATCAGAGAGGCTTCCTCAGGCTTCAGGTGGCCAGTTTGCTGGATGCCTGCCTATTTCAAGTATGATGGATTTTATATAAGATGATGAAATACAACAAATGTAAATATTATTTATCTTTAGTTCTCATCCTGCAGTTTCACCACTGCGGGGAACTTCCAGGGGAGAAGTTCACCTGATCAATGATGCATATCAGCGATCCGTCTGGAACTTACTGTCTTAGCAGGTTTCTGGAGAGTGCCCTGGATGACAACCAGTGTGTGTCTGGAAAGAGGGACTTAAATCCAAGACTGACTCTCCAGCCACTGGGGGACACTGCCTCTTCCCCAAACATTGCTGCATTTGAATTCACTGTAATGTAAAAAGCTTATCTTTTGAGACCAGACAGGACGCTCAGAATTTTGTCTGTCACAACCTACAACATTCAGACCCCACAGAATTTTCAGATTGGTCCTTGAGCTCCCCAAAGTCCCTGCATCTGATGCTCTTGAAGAGTGGCTATAAGTGTCTGAACATAGTACACATTTTGATGAGTAGATTAGTTTTTCTGGTTAGTCCTTTCACCTTTGGTTGTTGGCCATTGGGAAGGCAACCTTTTATATTTGGACGGATGTTTCATGGGGTGAACCCTAAGTGTTTTTATGATTGGTTTCCCACAGCTGCTACCTATCCATACCTTGAGGCTAGGAGTGGAGCTGGATTCCTTCAATGGGCACCATTACATTTCTTCCATCATGCCTGATGGGCCAGTGGCCCCTCTCAATCTGCTGAAGTTGGAGGATGAACTGCTGGAGGTAAGGTCAAGAGGAGAAAAAACAACCCAAAGACATAGGTTGTACTGGACATCCACTGAGGACTCACAGTTTTCAGTTTCTGTGACTCAACTCTTTTAAGTGGCACATCAACTCTGTCTTCCCTGCACCTAGAGATTGCTTTTTCTTGGAATTTAGTATGAACTATTGTAAGTGAAATGTGACCCATTTATTGAACCACTCAAGAGAGCTGCCATCTTGGTGATGTGGGTCCAGCCCGTCTTGTCTGGTCCAATTGTGTTGTCTACATTCTCCAACAAATTCTTTATGGAGTTTCTACCCAGCATTCTAGAGGCCTACCTCGAGGTCTTTTACTTTATGTCTTAATGTTTAAAAATGTTTTATTGTCACATGTGGTTTCTCACATCAAATTCACCTCCCCATTGCCCTCCACCTTGTACTCTCTCCTCTCCCTCTCCTCTTTCTTTGTCTTTCCCTTTGTCCATCTCTCTTTATCTCTGTGTCTTTTCATTTCCCTCCCTCTCTTTTCTCTGTCTCTTCCTCCCTCCTTCCCTCCCTCCCTACACCTTCTCCTTTTCTCCTTGCATATATACACAGGAGAAATAGACACAAATAGAGACCACTTGGTCTTCTCATCTGACTTGAAGTTGAATCCTCCTGTATCTCTTGTCGCCCTTCACTTAGAATGTGAACTCCTCGATAGTCCCAACTGTCTTGGTATCCTTCCATATGGAAATGATAGCTTTAGCTACAGATAGAGTTAATCATAAGTATGTAGTTAGAGTTAATGAAAACCATCTAGGACATCAGTTGAAAGTCTTGTAAGTCTTTTAATGGCTTACTGCTTAAGCTAATTGTAGTTTTCATTCTGAATTTAAGACCTAGATAGAAGGGTAATTTGCACATACATAGTTCATGAAATGTCAGGATTTTGCATGCTCAGCCTGTAACTTTCAAAGCTATCCCCCTTGTCTGGCTTCCCTTCTGTTCCTTTCCTTTCATTTTTTAAGAATGATTGCTCAGTGATTCTCCTTGTTTTTCTTTTGCTACTCTGTCTCTTATTTCCCACTCTACTCCTCCTCCCCACATTGGGGAAAAAAATGTTACCATTCTGTTTTTGACTTCTTTGGGACATATGCCCAGGAGTGGAATCTCTCGGTCAGAGGTTCTGTTGACAGTGACATTTTGGTCAATGTCTTGGCATAAGTGCAAGTTGCTTTCCAGGGTGGTTGGGCCACTCTCTTCTTACACCCTTTAACAATGTGGCTTTCACCCTCATCAGTCAACTGAAATGTCTCTCTCCAAAGTTACCAGTGGTTTCTTAATTGCTAAATTCAGTGCTGCCTTTCCTCAATCCTCACCCTTCACCTCTCTGCTGCCTTTGATAATGTGGATCACTTTCCTCTCCTGGATATTCTCTTCAAAATTCCTCATTTTACAGCTGAGGTCCAGGGGTGCTCAGTGACTTATTCAGTGGCACACAGGTAGTAAGCTGAAGCAGAATTTGAACACAGATCCTCTATCTCCAGAGCTCGTGTTCTTGACATTTTATCACGCTATGCTTGTTTTTCCTTGCCCTCTACAATTTGCCCCTTTGCTGCTTTTTCTTGGATCAAGAAATAATAATTTTTTTACTCTCCATAATAATTTTTTTACTCTCCTAACCACTAATTCATCTCCAGAGAACCACCTCTGGGGCCATTAGGAAATCCCCCACATTGGCAGCCTTTCTGCTAAGGAGTTGTTAGGGTCATAGACTCCTTGATCTCTAGCTGTTAGAACCTCACTGAATATCTAGTCCAATTCTTCTAATTTTACAGATGAGGAGACTGAGGTGCCAGGATGTTAATTGGCTTACCAAGATCATCAGAGGGAGCATTTGAAATCAGGTCCTTTGGCTGTAGTGCTCATTCTATTATAACTTGTTGATTTTCCTTTGACTAGGGGAGACCAACTTGAGTGGCATCCAGTACTTTAAAGAAACCCTCCCTGCCTTCCATCCATTTCTGATTGTTCATATTCTTGGGGAACAAGGAAAGTGAGGACAGTTGGAGCTCCAAGATTATTTCTTGTTTTCTAAGCTCTCTTCAGCCTCAGTATTTTCCTCAAGATGTCAGCAGTTAGGAAAGTGGGATTCTCTGGTTCACTTCCCTGATACCCTTGCAGAGGTATCAGTGATCTCTGAGTGTGAGCCTTGGAGCAGGGTTGGCCCATGCCACCCTTCATTTGTTATTCCATCTCCCAAGCAGCTTCAGAGTCTAGGTGGCCCAGGGCTGGATGCCTGGAGGGTAGCCTTGCCCTGAAGGGGCTAATAAGCCAAGACTTCCTAGATAATCATTCCCTGAGTAACTGAGACTTGACAGGGCTGGGGACAACATTATAATCTCAAATAGAAGCCTTAGTGGAATATTAAACATTTTAGAATAAAAATTGGTGGCTTGAGAACAACTTAATAGGCAGCCTTGTGTTAGACAAATGTAATTATGTATATTGTAAGTCTTCTAGCCCTTTTATTTAAGACCAAAAGTGTATCCAAAAGTTGCTGAACTGAAAAAAAAATGTTTTATTTGCTCCTTGGAGCCCAGAACCTGAAGCAGGGATATACTTTGAGTTTCAAACGCTGAGCCAAGCTGCAGACCAGGAAGCTATTTGCAGCAGTTATATAAATCCCCTAGGAAAGAAATTTATAGTGAGGATTGTGACTGCCCCCCTTAACTCCAGCAAGTAAGGGAGACTCCCAGGCAATGCTGTAATAATTCGGAGGCAAGTTAAATGAATAAGTAATGAGATAAATAAATATTTAAATGTACAGTAAGATAAAAACCTAAAACGTGATGTTATAACTTGTTACAGCAAAATGATGCACATGATATATTGCAATTCAGCAAATAGTTACTCCTGGGTGCTTAGCTTGGGGATTTTTGTTGATGTACAGTGACCCAGTCCTTGGCCTCAAGGGGTTTATCATTGAATATAGGGTGAAACAGTAGGCATAATACTCTGCCTTTGTCAGACCATTTCTCAGAAATTGTATTCCTTAGGAAGGATGATGAGAGTGTGTGGAGAAGGACCCCCTTGATGCTTATCTTGGGGGTGGAAAGGCCTCGGGTCTATGTCCTCTGAGGATTGGGAGAAGGACCTGGGGATTTTTAGACCAGGGAAGGGAAGGCATCTTGTTCCCAGGATGGGAACAAGACAGCTTTCTTCTTCACTTTTGGATGGTCATGAGGAAGAAATGTCAGCTTGGTTTTCTTTGACCCCAGAGAATAGGGAGCCATTGTTGCAGACGTATGGAGAAGCAAAGAGGCTTGATGTCAGGAGAAACTTCCTGAACAGCAGCTAGAGAAGAAGCATGGCGGAGTGAGTTTAAGACCTGGATTCAAGTCCACCTCTGGCACATCCTGCCTCTGAGATCCTGGGCAAGACATTTAAATCCTCTGTGTTCCCAGAGCAGTCATTTGGACTATAAACTGCTGAGCAAGTGCTGACCCGCATTGGCAGAATGTTTCTTTATCCAGGAATTAGTCAATTACCATTCAAGTGCCAGGCACTGAACTAAATGCTGGGGATACAAAGAAAGACAATAACTAATCCCTGCTCATAAAAAGTTCAGTCTATTGGGGGAGACAGTAAGCACCCAAATAATTACTGTTGAGATATATATTAACAGAGGGAAAGCCCTGGCATTAAGGAAAAGGTATCTTCTAGAAGGAGGGATTTTGGTGGGAAGCCAGGAGGCTGAGTTGAAGAGGGAGAGCATTCTAGACATTGAAGAGAGTTAGTAGAGAGAATGCTTAGAGCCCTAGAGGCAGTGAATAAAACTTGTCAACTGCCTGCTCTGTGCCAGGCACGTGGCTGAGCCCTGGAGATACAAAGAAAGGTTTGAAAAAACCCACCTTCCCTGCCCCAAGGAATTCACCAACTAATTGAGGAGAAGACATGCTAACAAATAAGTATAAACAAGATTGATGCAGGGAAAAGTGGAAAAAATCCAAAGGGAAGAGGCTGACATTCAGAGGAAATCCCTGCCCCTGAAATCCTAGTGTAGCCCCTTCCCCTCATCTCTACTGAGAGCTTCCAGGAACTGGACTGGGCTGCTCCCCCTCAACAGGTCTGCAGAAGACTTAGGGTGTCTAGTTGCTGGGGATCTTAACCGGGCATTTCAGTTCGGGGATCATTTAAACTAATAATAGTGACAGGTAATATTTATCTAGTGCTTTCAGGCTTTTGAAGTGCTTTGTATATGTTCTTTCATTTGACCCTCATAACAACCCTGTGAGCTAAGTGCTATCACAATCATTGTTTTATAGATGAGGAAACTGAGTTTGGGAGAAGCTTAAGTGTTTCATCAAGAGTCACACAGAGGTCTTCCTGATTCCAGATCCAGTGCTCTGTCCTCTGGGCCAGATCCTAGCTTTTTAAGCATCAAAGACTTTTCAACTGCTCCCAAATCTCTACTTCTCCTCCTTGTGTTTGTTAGGAGCCTTGGAACATGGTCTAGTTCTCCTGCCAGAGTTAGATTTCTCAAGTATGTGAGTGTGTGTGTATGCTTGTAACAGCAGTTGATACTTTTGTAAATAATTAAGGGCTGGAGGAAGTGTATGTGGCTTGAGGGCTAAGTTCCCGAGCAATGGTAGTTCCTGGAGAGAGCCTTCTAGAGACTATTGATCCATCCCTAGGCCTGCTGCAGGCATTAGAGCTGATCTCCTGTTGGCCACATAAATCCTTGGTCTCCTAGGAAAGTTTCTGTACAAGGCCCTTAACCATGAACACAGTCATTTGTAGACATTAGCACGGCAATGAAGCGACGCAGCTGGTCAGAAGAAAACTTCACTGACAGTTAGCAGGAGTGTTTGACTAGAGAGAGGTAGAAGACAGCAAATACTCCTCTTGGGAACTGGTGCTTTTTTATTGGTTTGTTTGTTGATGTTTGATGCCTGATAACATTTTCCTTTGCATGGCCTGTCTCTTGACAGTCTGGGGTCATTGGAAAGGGTGTGTTCCAAGGTCATCCTCAGCAGACCTGTTCCTTTCTGTAGGCTCCTGCAATGTCACTACCTGTAATCCTACATCAGCATTCTTGGGAAGGCACTGAATAAAGAGGTTTTTTTATTTTACAAGTGTTTCGTTATCTGATTCTCACAAAAACCTTAAGAAAGATGGCAATTGTTATCTCCATTTTACAGTTTAGGAAACTCCAGAAAGAATTACCCTGGTATTACAGCTAATCAGTATCTGAGGTGGGATTTTAACTCAGGTCTTCCTGACTCCAGGACAAGTACTCTGAGCACTGTGCCACCAGCTGCCTCAGGTTCTTAACTTTGATCTTTGAACTTTACAAAAAGATATTTTGATAACTCTGTTTTGATGTAATTTATTTCTTTGTAATACTGTGTGCTTTGGTGGATTGAAATGCACAGTTGTAAGAAGGGATCCAGAGACTTCAACTAACTGCTCAAAGGATCCATAACGTAAAGAACCTTGGACTCCCAGTTCTAGAGACTTTTAGATGTTCCTAAGGCCTCTTCCAGCTTCAAGATTTGGGGCTTTTACTCTTGTTTCAGAAACTTTGTTTAACAAGGTATGTGACCCTCCCACCTCTGCTTTCTAAAACCCTCTTCATTCTATCTTGTCCTGCCTCTCAATTCTCTTGGGACCTTTGCGATTTTTTTCTTTCTTCTGTTAAATTTTTAACTGGCTTTTCAATGAGTTGGAGAACTGAAGATGCTTCTTATTATGGTCAATACATTCCTGCACTTCAAATCAGGACAACCTGAGTTCAAATCCTTATTTAGCTACTAGCTGTGTGTCCTTGGGCAAGTCATTTAACTTTACTTTCCTCAGTTTCCTCATATGTAAAATGATACCACCTATCTCCTAGAGTGGTCATGAATATAAAGTGCTTTTTGTAAATCCTTGAGGTCTATTTGATTAGCTATTATTGTCTAATAATATTGCTAGTAGAATTGGCAGATGGGCTAAACCAGGTTGAAAGTCACTGATGAGCTCCAAAGCTGACAGTGAATTAGGGGGTATCTACCCCAAGCATGTGAAGATTTCCCCTGGTGGAATGTGCAGATGACAACAGTTTGTTCCAGTGGCCAAGAAGACAGCTGAAAAGGGTGCCATGGAGCGCGAAGAGTTCAACCGGACCTCGAGGGCACTGAGATCCTCACTGCATCCCAGGCCTTGGCCAGTCATGTGACTTTTGTCTGTCTTGCCCCTGGACTTTGATGACTCAGGAAGAGAGTGAGGCTGATGACTTTGTGCAGCTCTGCCTCACTTAAATCTGATTCATGCAGGAGTCAAGCCATCACCCTGCGATGCCATCAGTCCTCTTTGATGACAAAGGACAAAACAACAAAAAACCAACGACAGCTGTTATTACTTCATTGTATTTATTTCTGTTATTATTACTTTGTTGTATTTACTGCCTGTAATCTGCTTTTTTCCTCTTCATCAGTTGATACAAATCTTCCCATGTTGTCTCTGAGCCTATCGCACTCATCATATTTCTGTATAATAGATTCCATTGCATTCATATCCCATAGTTCTTTCAGGCATCTGTTCCCCAATTGATGGACAGCTGTTTGTTTTCTGGTTTTTTGTTCCTCTGATAAATCTTTTGAAACTTGTAGATACTTAGAAAGTGCCTTCCTCTATTATATGGTATCCTCAATGCTGTAGGGTGGTTTTAATGTACAAAACTTTTTGTAGCTTAAAATCACCTTCAAACTTTTGGGATACCTTGTATCCATGTGGAGCATTACTCCAGGATGGTGCAAATAAATTGTTACCCTCGGATCTAAAGAGAAATTAGAAGCTCTATCAGCAGGAGCTTGTTTTCTTCCTAACGTGTCAATGCTCTCAGAAACTATTCCTTTGAAAAGCAGCCTCTTATAAACTTCCATAAACCTAATGTCTTTCTCCTGTGATCAAATTACAGACTAAAAAGTTAAGAAAAAACAGGCTTTTTGTTTTGTTTTTTTTAAGGAGTAAGTTAGAGTTGCCGTAAATCCATTTGAAGAGGCCGATAGAACAGGAAGACCATCTGGGGCTGTAGAATGCATTAGCGGATTCCTTGGGGTCTTGCCTTATCATTCAGTAGCTAAAACTTAATGGATAAAAAGATTTTTGCTTAGCAGGACTTTTTCCTTCTGAATTGCTAATTGTTCCCACGTACGTCTCTCTTATATAAATGAATTTAGAATCCTTTCCAATGCACATTTGCCTTGTCTCTTAAACTTTCAATATAATGTATCTAAAACTCTTTAATGAACTGAAGTGCTTATTCTTCCTATTCTGACCAATCAAAAAGTTTCTTTATTCTGTATTGAGTATTTAATAGTCCCTGAAGCCTGAGAGAAAGGATTTGGTTACCTTGGTTCATTCTGTTTTGAGTTATATTTTTAAAATAAGACTTTTTCTTTGTATGACAGTTGCTTCTCTGAGCGAGGGGACACATATGCCCATTTCCAATGAGAAACCTCTTTTTGACAGAAAAACAAAAGCTTTTGCAGCTGACAGTGTATGTAACATTCTGCCATGGTATTCCTCCACCTCTTTGCTCTTGGTAAATTTTGGATTTCATTCTCAATGCATCCGCATGCCAGCTTTTGAAAGCTGTCGTAGCAGAAAAGTCAGAAACAGAAAGGAATTGAAGGACACATGTTATCTTTCCACTTCTGCAACCCCCAAGCACTTGTCCAGAAATCAGTCCTCCTGGACATTTGAAAGGCATGGCAGTCTTGGAAATAAGATGCTTGATTCTTTATTAATTTCTGAAAACCTTCCTTGGGTGTCATTCTTTGGAAGTGTGAGCACTTTTAAACAACTAGCATTTTAATGACTAGTTTATGTCTATTTATGTATCTAACTGTATCTTTAAAGTTTGCAAAGCACTTTACATGTATTTTCTCATTTGCAATAAGCCTGGAAAGTTGGTGTGCTTATTGTCCCCATTCTAGAAATGAGCAAACTGAGGCAGACAGATGTTAAGTGACTTGTCCAGGGTCATATAGCTAGTAGTGCCTAAAATCAGATTTGGGCAGATCTTTGACTTTAGGTTCAATGCATTTGCTCTCTTTTTCTCCTCATGTGTTTGTATTCTCTCCCCCTCTCTCTCCCTCCCTCGTTCCCTCTCTCTCTCCCTCTCTCTCTCCCTTTCCTCTCTCTCTTTCCCTCCCTCCCTCCCTCTATAGTACCTAGTAGTAAATGTCTCCTAATGTTAGTTACAGTTCTTATGAGAAGATTCAGTGGTGCCTATAATTTGTGACGTTTTTTTCTGTGTGATGGACAAAGAAATGTTTGCTAAACTCGGCAGCACCAGACATGGAAGCAAATCTTAGTTCCACTACTCGGTACCTTTATGACTAGATTCATAACTTCCCCTTCAGTGACTTTGCCTATGAGATTTCTTCAAAGTGTTGCTCTCCCATCCACATCAGGTCCCCCACTGTTTGCCTCTGTGAGTTCCTATGGTGATGTGCCGTGATCGATGCAATAGAGATGGCACATTCTGGGCCTGCAAACATCAGAAGAAATTGTGCAAGGGAAAAGTCACTGCCATAATGTTAGACTCATCTGGTGCAGGGGAGGGTGGTCATCTGTTTTAATCTGTTATGGGGATCGTTGCTCCAGGCATCTACCCTCCCAAGCTTAGAAACTGTATTTTTTGTTTCCTGTATGTAATTGTAAAAGAAATTATAGATTCAAGGATAATGTACCAGGATTTTATCAGTATTGTTTCAGACTTGGAAAGGACTTCAGAGCCCAGCCGGCCCAGCTGTTACAAATTCATTTATTTGATTTAACCTTTTTAGATCTGGCCTTGGGTTCTAGAGTATATAGATCTCTTTGATTTCTGACCAGGCATCTAGACATGTGAGCAACTGCGTGGACTTGGGGAGCCTGCCATCGATTATCTAATGAGAATTGCACCATTTACACATTCTGGCCAGTTACTGCATAGCTTTCAATGAGGGGATTAGCCTTGATTTATGTTAACTTTAGGGGCTTGTTAACAGAAGCACTCAAGCTTTAGCAAAAATCATTTGATTAAATTAGAGCTTTTGCTATTGGGGTAAGAAAATGATTTTCTGTTTTATTTGTGTGTTTTTGTGTAAATGAGGAATTTTTTTTAATGGCAGCCTCTGCTCCTTTCAGTCTCTGACTCATCCATCTTCTCCATAGGTCAACGGTGTTCAGCTCTCTGGAAAATCCCGCAGAGAGGCAGTGGCTTTTCTCAAAGAAGTGCCACCCCCCTTCACTCTGGTTTGCTGCCGGCGTCTCTTTGATGATGAGACCTTTGGGGATGAGGCGAGTGTCACCGATGTCATCATCGATGAAACAAAGGTATTCATGAAGTAGGCCATAGCTAAGGTAGCCATGTCCACAGTATCATTGTAACACTTTGTAAAATTGCTACTTATCTCAGCGCAGTCAGCTCTTTGTCCTGTTACTCCAAATTTACCTCAAAATTATAACTATGTACTTTTATCTCAGGAATAAGTCAAATCAACAGGGTATTTGTAATGTGTTTATTACATGCCAGGCATTGTGCTAAGCCCTGGGGATACAAAGAAATCAATAGACATTTATGGAGCATCTACTATGTGCCAGCCATGGTTCTAAACAGTAGTATACAAAGAAAGTCAAAAACTTTGTCCCTGCTCCCAAGGAATTCACATTCTGACAGTGACATTCAACATGCAAGCATTCTGCCCAGACAAGCTATAGAGAGGAGGAATTGGAGATTCCCTCTAAGGGAAGGCATTCATGTTATTGGAGATTAGGAGAGGCTTCTTGTAGAAGGTTGGCTTTTAGCATATAGTGGAAGGAAGTCAGAGAAGCCAGGAGGTGTAGACAGGGAGGGAGAATTGTGACATGAGATGGCTAATTAAAATGCCCAGAGATCAAGAGTTTTAAGCCAGGCCCAGCATGGAGGCCAGGATCACTGCATTGTAAAGTACTTGGAGGTGAGTTAAGTGTTGAAAAAATGGAAAGTTAGAAAAGGAGCCAGCACAGAGGAACTTCTGCTTGATTTCAGAGGTAGTAGACCCCAGTCTGAGTTGACTAAATAGGGGCTGGGAGACAGTACATGCTTACTCCCAGTGACCTGTGAAAGTGCAATTGCTTCCCGATGAATTCAGTTTGACGAAGTTTAAGATGTTTGTCAAGAATCAGTGGGATATTATGGAGACAGAGCCAGGCTCAGTCAGGAAGACCTGGGCTTGACTGTCCTCTGGCACCAATGGGTTGTGTGACCCTGGGCAAGTCACTTTAGCTTCTGTGCTCCAGACAGTTCCTAAAACCTTTAAGTTCGACATGAGTGCCCTGTTTCCATCCTTCAGCCCTCAAAATGATAGTGTTGCTGAATTTTAAACACAGAAAGGTTATTTCTTTCGTGGAGCCATTAAAGTATGTCCATTGCAGACCAACTTTGAGTTGACTCTATAAAAGTCTTATGAATACCTTGGAAGTCAGAGGAAACGGTGACTTCTCTGTTGTTCCCCTTTCCCAATGCTCTCTGACACCATGTCCAGGATATCCTCTATTTAGCTTGTTTGTGTGTGGTTGCTGGCATGTTGTTTCCCCAACTGAATTTTAAGGTCCTGGAGAGTAGAGACTGATTTTGTATTTTGTAGCATCCTCAGTGTTTAGTACAGTAACCAGCACATAGCTGGTGCTTAATGGATTTTTAGTGACTAAGACCTAAGGGAGGCAGCATGGTATAAAGAGAAACCCAGTAGCTGTGGCCCCAGGTGGTCCTAGGTTCAAATTGTACCTCTTAACACTCAGTATATACCTGATCTTTGACAATGGAATTCAGTTCATCCATTTTGAAAATGAGGGGTTTGAGAGGTCTCCTATCTATGATGTCAGCTAATTTTAGTGGTTAAAATGTTAAGTATTAATTAAGTATATAAAGAGAATTGTGAGTTTTTCCTGAGAAGAGTCATCAGATCATAGATTTAGAGCCCCAAAGGACTTTAGTGGTGATCTAGTGAATCACCATATTTTTACAGAGGGGAAAACTGAGTCCCATGGAGGTAAAGTGACTTCTCCAATGTCATAAAATAGTCAGTGGCATAGCTAGAATTTAAGCCAACATCCCAAGACTAAATATTTTAAGTATTTTTTTTGTTGTTAAGCCTTGATGTTTCTTAATAAAAAGGTATCATTTCTAGTGGTCCCTACTCCCTATCAAATCGAACCATCCTATATAACAATAAAAATAGCAGCACAAAACCCACTGAGGTATTGGCTTTGTTTGAATCTGTGTGCCTCGTTCTGCACCAGTTGTCCACCACCTTTCTGCTTAGAAGAAGCGCCTGCTCTGAATTCTTTGCAGTGGTCTTTCCACTGCACCACACTCCCCATTTTCACTTTATCATCTCTCTCTCTATGCTCCAGCCAAAGTTCACCTGTCTGTGATCTTGCCCTTTTCCCTCTTCTTCCTCCCCTGTATTTCTGTTTATTTCTTGTACGTAGAGCATTCTCTTGCCTTTCTCTTTTCTGGTTCAGTTTTTGCCCATCTTTTACCCAGTTCCAATGCCACCTCTTCCAGGAAGCTCTTTCTGATCTCTCCGGACTGCCTTTACCCCCAGAGTTCCTATAGATCTTGGTTGTCTCTTTATTGTATTTATCATGGGTGGGATCCAATGTGCCACAATCAGAGGGAGGCATCACAGGCGTAAGAACTGACTGTAGCAATTAAAGATTTTCCCAGCTTCCATTTAGAGCAATTTAAATATCGAGAAGTACAAAAATAATAGTAACATAAAGATAGCTAGCATTGCCCCTTGGTAGTCCCATTTGTTCCATATAACAACCCTGTGAGCTCAGTGAGACATTCAGTAACTTGCGGAGGGTCACACAACTGGTAAGCATCCTGGGTGAGACTCCCTGGTACATTATCTGTGAAATCTCACTTCCTCTCTCTATGATACAATTTCAGATCTATAGGAATAGTTTGTATTATAGTTACTGTGCATGTTTTATGTTCCCTGTCATGTACTGCTCTCTATGTAGAAGGTGCTTAATCCATCAGTAAGCAGGTATTTATTAAGGTCTCCCTATGTGCCCTTATTAAAGGTACTGGGGGTGCAAACACAGAAATGGTATAACTTCTATCCTCAAGCCTCAAGCAGCCCACGTCTTCTTGGGGGAGATGTCAGGGACATACATTTATATACAGAATCTATATAAAATGCATACGTAATAATTTGGGGGAAAGACATTTAGTGATCATTGGGTTGTATCATTTTCCTGATAAAAATAATTGGTTTTTCCTACCCATCTACTGCATTGTGAACCGTAGAAAGGCAAGCATCTGGTGTTTCCGTAACTTTGCTTCTCCCCCAGTGCTGTTCTCTGGGCAAGTAAGTGATTAATAAATGTTTGTAGACTCCAGGTGAATGAGCCACGAGGCAGTCAGCTCAGAGAGATCGGCCACTGGGGCCTTGTGACCCCTCTGAAATGAACTGCTTTGTGGTGACTTACCTGTGAAGGGTGAGAAAAATGCCTTCGACCTCATCTTCTGTGGTGTGCAAATCACCAGCTCAGCTTGCTACCGGTGCTCTCCTCATCCATCATTCGTCCCCATCGTCGTGAATAGGAGCTGGAAATTATGCTAACTTTCTGCCTGGCTACCATTAGTTGATTGGTTTCTGTTTTATAACTGCACATTTATGCAGAATTAACGAAACTGGAAGTTTAGAAGAGGGTGTGTGTGTGTGTGTGTGTGTGTGTGTGTGTGTGTGTGTGTGTACACGCACATGCACATGTCGATATCTACCTACCTGGTTGGAATATGGCAGCTTATAATAAGTCTTATAATAAACCCGTGTTTTGGGTGACACTGCTTGCTTTTTTTACACTTACTTTTCTTTGACTTCCATTTATCCCAAGTATCAGCATTCCATTTCAGCCCCGCCTGGCTAGCTAGTTTGGCCAAATATGAATGTTCTTTGATTAATCAGTGAGCACATGAAGTGTCTGCCTTCCAGAGCACATCCATCATAGCAGGCAGTCTTTCCAGTCTCCTGGAAAGGGAGGATGGGATCATTTCCTTCAGAATCTTCTCTGTTTTAGCTACTGGGATGAAATTGAAGGGAGGATTTGGATGCAAACACTTGAATCCTCATTTCAAGGTTTAAGTTCCACAGTGTTTCTTAAGTTCCTGCCTCTTTAATAATTTTTAGAAGCTAGAATGAGGGTGATTAGTCCTCCTTGCCCTCCCCTTGGACTGAGTGTTGACCTCTAACATCTACCTCCGTGTGCCCTTGCTTTGTCTGGACGTCTCTGGCTTCCCAAGTAATTCATTTTGGTTTTGACGACTTTATTTGTTTCCCTCCTTCCCCTGCATTATTTTCTTCCCACACAGTTTTTCTTCCATTTACCTTTTCAGGGAAGATGAGTTTTTATGCCATTACTGGAAACTCTACCCCAGTTTTCAACAGTTTTATTGTTCCTGTTCATTTTTTAATAACTACATGATGTTTAACAAGACCTAGTGATCCCCTTTAAAACCCACTGCACATTGAATTTTCTTTGTCAAAAAAGAAAATAAAACAAACCCCAAAGAACTTTGAAATAAAGACTTCATTCCTGAATCCAAGGCAGTATAGCACATTCCATACCTGGAGTTCCCACCTCTCTGTGGAGAGAAGGGAGCTGTTTGCAGATCATTTTCCCACATCTGAGTGTTTGATACAGTTCATTGTAAATTCAGCTCATCCTAACTCAATTTTGTTGTTTCTCATGCTGGTCAAGTTTTCCCAAAAGTCAGTTCATCTTAGCTGTATATTCATGAGAACTAGATAATGAAAAAAGAGATAAGCTGGGCCAGGGAGGGTGGAGGTCAGACCAGCAGTGATTTCCCAACAGTTGTTTCTCTGTAGTTTGATGTCATGATCAAGAATTCAGGGGATGCTACATTGTTAATCTTTTCTGATCTTTCATCTAAAGACATGACTTAAATGCTTATTTTTCTTTTTATGCTTCTAATGGGATGGCAGAGCTCATGGAAGTATAGGAGGTCAGTGTTCATACTTTGATACAGACAATGTGCAAGACTCTAGCTCAAGAAGATGCTGTTAAAAATGCTTGAATTTTCATGTGGATTTGCTTTTTCTGATTGTGTTTTATTTTTTTAAGGCTTTTTTAAGTTTCTGAAGAATGTCAGTGGAAGCTTTGAGACTTTGCAGAGTAATTAAAAATACCTCCTAATTAATAAGGTGTGCTGAGCACTTGATTTGCATGATCTCCTTTGGTCACCATAACCTTGTTAGGGAGGTGCTTGTATGACATTGGCTTCACCAATAGGCATGCTTGGCCCAGGGTCAGGAGCCTCGTTAAGTCCAAGGCAGCATTTGAATCTAGACCTTCCTGGCTCCAAGTCAGCACTCCTCCATCTACTTTGCTATACTGCCATTCTATCCCAGCATTCCAGGGTCTCAGATATTAAATGCCTCATTATCTTTTCAGAGTCCGAGCTTTTCTGGTTTTGTGTTTCAGGTTGACCCCAAGGAAGAGGTTCACCCTAATGATGATGAAGATGATGGGGAATTGGCCCTCTGGTCGACTGAAGTGAAGAAAATTGAGTTAATTAAAGGTGTCGATGGCTTGGGATTCAGCATTTTGGACTATCAGGTCATTATCTCTATACTATTGCATTTTTAAAATTTTTGTCATTGAACATGCTATTGACCAAATATTCAGCTATGTTAATCAAGAAAAGCAGGATTCCATACAGAGTGACTTACCATCCAATAGTCTATATACATATGTATATACAAATATACTTACATGCATACACAATCGCATACAACTTGCTGATAAGAGAAAATCTCCTAGGTCACTACTGGGAGATTAGGGACTTTGTTACTAATGTGTGTTCTGCAATTTTTTAACTCAAGTTTGGTGAAATATCATATTCCTATGGTGTCTTGTATACACAGTGGAAAGCATTTGGGCTGAAATTTGACAAGGACAACTCAGGTCTCCTTAGCTTCCACTTGGAAGTGCATGGGATTCCATGGTCATGAACACTTTTTGTTAATGTAGATAAGCTTCAGGAAACCCAAGAGATGAAAAGTGGCAAAGTTTTATAGCGGATTCCAGGGAGATTATAAGTTTCCGAGGTATCCTTTGTTGAGCTTCCTTCTAACATGTAACTGAATCTCTTCATGATGCAGGAACCAGTGTTCATGTGTTTATTATATTTTGTTTTCCAAATTAAATCATCATGTACTAGTAGAATATAAACTCCATGATGGTGAGGGATGGTTTTATATCAGTCAACCAAGCATTTATTAATCACTTAATAAGGGAGAAGCAACTAATGGGCATCAAAAAGCAAAACTCTAGCCCTTATTCTTGTACTCTCATAGTGGAAGACAACATTTAAATAATTTTACAGGTAAGATAGGGTAGATGGGAGGCAGTCCTCAAGGGGATATACTGGTGATGGAAGGCACTGGGAAAGGCCGCCTCCAGAAGGTGGGCTTTCAAGTAAGTCTTAAAGGAAGTCAGGAGGCAGAGTGGAGGAGCAAAAGCATTCCAACCAGTGAAGAGGCACAGTCAGAAGATCGAAAGGCTTCTTCTAGGAGCACCTGAAAGGCCTGTGTCATTACCTCGGAGAGCATGTGAAAGCTAGTCAAGAGACAGCATGCTGGAATGGTAGGAAGGAGCCAGAATATAAAGGGCTTTAGAAGCCAAATAGAGGACTTTATATTTGATCCTGGAGGTGATAGGGAGCCGCTGTTGTTTACTAAGTATGTGTGTGGGGGTGACATGGTCAGACCTGGACGTTGGGGAGGTCACCTTAGCAACTGACAGAAAGATGGAGGGACTTAGTTTTCTTTGAATATATTTTTTTCTTTTAACCTTGGTGCTTAACATTTAGCAAGTGCTTAATAAATTCTTATAAATGACTGACTGACATGGGAAGTGCTTAAATGTTTGTTAATTTGAATTTAGTGACTTAATATTTGGTGGATGATGCAAAGGTAGACCTGGCAGAAAAAGGTAAAAAGAAATATGTTAAGCTTTGTGGTTAAGGATTAGGAGTCAACAGGAGCAAGGCTTATAGAGTCCCTAAAAAAGCTGATGTCAATATAGCCTGCCCACTTTGCTCATGGAGACAGTCAGAAAGTGATGAGCATGGCTTACTTCTGAAAAGTACCGTAAAATAAGGAGTGTGTGGTAAATAAGGGAAAATGATTGGCTGTTTTTGTAGACCTCATTTTCAAATCTGCTGTCTGGACACCAGTTTACTCAAGCTAAGATCTTAAATCTCTGTCCAGTTAGAGGAAAGGATAAAGGGGAGAATGAGATCCAAGAAGGAGATAAAGCATATCCAACCTCATGAGAGCCCTCATTGGGACAGCCATTACTTCGAACTTCAGTGTCTCCCTATCACCTCCAGGGTAATTATTCTGAAGAGGTGTATCCTGCAGATAAATAATGAGTGGTTAAGAAAGGAGGATATTTGCAATTGCGGGGAGGGGCCCTCTTTTATCACAGACTTGCAGTCATATAAACCCACTGCATCATGGTTCTTTAGGAAATCTTTCCTCCCATAAAGCTTCAGTTTGCTTCTTTGCAAATCTTTCCCTTTACCCTGCATTTTTCTGTTGTGCTCAATAGAAATCTGTCATCTTCTACAAAGCAACTCTTAAAATATTTAAAGATGGCTACACATCCTGTTTGAGTTTTCTGTTCTCCACTCCAAACAACTCTTCAGACAAGCTATCAGTGTTCACATGTGGGAAACAAATAAACATAGAACTGGATTATGACCAGTTTAGTGGAAATAGTTTTTGTAAACTAATCAAGCTTAAAATCCACCTGAGCCAGGAAATACTTGATTTCCTGACTAAGTTTATGTCCCAATTTTGAAAACCAAGCAAAATAATAATCCTAACATCTTAGAATGTTTGCTTTTCCTAGCATGGATGAAGACTTTACTTCTTCTGTTGTGGAATCCAAAGAACATGGCATTATTAAGGGGTGTGTGTGTGCGTATGTGGGTGTATGTGCACGCATCTTTGTAAATGCCCTACCCAACTCCTCTAACTTGTTTAGGTTTGTGTGTTATGGGAGAGATGGTGAGGCATGTAGTCTGGTGGTATTTAGAGAATTGAAGGCATGGTTGCATTTGGGGAGAATGAGGAAGATCTTGGTAGGATGCTGCTTGAGTTTTACCAGTCAGTGGACTCTGTTTAAATGCCTGTGTTTGATCATTGCAGGGAATTAAAACCCTTGGCAAAAATGCTTTTTTCCTTGTAATGTGCGTATTTTAATATGCTAGTGCAGCCTTAGCTCACTATGGTTTAATAAAGCAAAATGTACTCTCTTTCTAAGCACATAAAATGCCTACTGATGTAAAAATCAATTCTTTCCTCATAGAAGACGACAATTGGGAACAGATGAAAAGACAAATAGTTTGAGAGCATTATGTAAGAACATAAAATCCCAGATTTTGCTGGTGCAATTTAAGACAACCAAAAATAGATCCTGACTTAGTCATTTTTGCTGGTATGCTAGCTGGCATTGGCAGTCACCCCTCTCAGTCTTTGGAATATTTCTTCACGATGTTGTTAGGCAGATTGGTTTTTGAGTTGTTGATCCAAATTAATGATTGCTTTTCATAATTATGTTTCTTTAGTTTAATCTCAATTTTGGAGTTTTCAGAATTACTTCATGCTAATTAGGTTGTTAGAGGTAGCTTGAGCCAACTAGACCTAGGTTCAAGTCTTGCGTCTGACAGATATTGACTGTGTCACCCTAGGCAAGTCCCTTTGCTTCTCCATGCCCTAGGCAACTCAGGGAAGGCTGCATGTTAGAGAGGAGGTACTGAGCTGCATGACTGGAGGGACTTTCCTAACTGTATGAATGAAATCATAGACCCTGTCCAAAAATATAATTAGAACTCAAGAAGTGAATGAACCCATATTTTTATTCCTTGATTCCCCTGGACCTGGTTTGCTGGACTTATCAGTGAACTGTGATTCTGTCTGTCATGAGCTTTAACCAGAGTTCATGACAAATAAGCCTGTTGATGATGGCAAGTCACTTCAGTGTTGTGGTAATGCTGACAGTCATAGCCACTATATTTGTAGCTCTCTGTTTATTCGTCGTTTTGATCCGTAGTGTCGTCCTGTGAAGGAGGTGCTGCTTTTTACAGATGAGGAAACTGAGACTCTCAGAAGGGTCACATAGCTTGGAATTGTCTGAGGCAGCATCTGAACCCATATCTTCTTGATTCCATTACATCATGGTTGGGATCTGCCAAGACCGGTCCCAACCTCCTTCATCATCTGCCTTTGCAGCAAATGTTCCCGTCTGAGAATCATGGCTTAGAATAATGACCCGGCGGCCTATTGATGTAGTGGGTCATTGATAGGACAAAAAGCTTACCCTGATCTTAGTGTGAGCTCTTTCCCATGCCAGGAGAGGCTTTGGCATTTTAGGGCTCCTGTAGAGCCAGGGCCACTTGTGGAGAGAGGCCTCACATCTCTGGCAAAATTGTTTAATTGGAAACCCCAATTCCCTGAACACGGCCGTTCTTTACAGGTTATTTAATTCTAAAAGCATTAATTAAGGTTCCACTTAATTAATATTACCTGTGACAGGCACTGTCCTCAGCAAAGAGAAGCTCCAACCAGCTTCTGCTCTCGAGTTTACATTCCTCCAGGGGCAAATGTAAACCGATAAGTAAATAATAACTCAATACCCACAATAAATCAATAAATAAAACGTAAATAAAATAAAACCCAGTAAATAAGACAGATGTGTAAACATAACTCAACAGCCATAATAACAACTTCCATTTCGACACCAAAGCACTATCTCTATTGAATTGCGCCGTAATAAGCAGTTGGAGCTTTATCATCTCCATTGTTCTGAGGTGGAAACTGAGGCTGAGAGAGGTTGGGATTTACCCAGTGTCAAGCAAATAATAAGTTTCCAGGGCAGGATTCAAACTCCTCTATTTTCCTTACCCAGTTTTACCAATAGGTACATAATGTGCTCACATGCATTTGCACTCACACACGCATACACCGTAACAACATATGCCTTTTCCCCAGAGGTTGTGTATATGATTATACATATATATGTGTATATATATTTGGGTGTGTACATACGCACACATGGGCATACCACACATATACACATACACACACACATACGAGTAATTTCAACAGGGACAGGGGATCAGGAGGAGACGCTTTTAGAAATTAAAGGTAACTTGCAAAATCTCTTTTTATGGGAACTGAACTGTTTTCTCCAAATAGTGAGCATTTACTAAGCTCCTACTGTATCCAAGATGCTAAAGACAAAATGAAGTAGTTTCTGATCTTGAAGAAGTTATATTTTGTTTTGTGTGTGTGTGTATGTGTATGCACTGTATATCATACAGACACACACACATATATACACGTGTGAGTATAAATCACACGTGTATATGTATAAAATCAAGATATGTGTGTGTGTGTGTATATATATATATATATGTATATGTATATGTAATAGATGTAAAATCAAGATACATTTTTATGGTGGAGATCCAGGTAACTGAAGGGAGGAGAGTCAAAGCTTCTTTTTGGAGATGTGCTCTGCAGTATCCATTGACTTTTGAATACAGAATTTCTTGCTCTTTCATAAATGCTTCTTCATCTCTCTTCCCTGTCACTATCGGTACGTAGGCATTCATTTTTTGCAAATTTCATTATTTTAAAAGGGAGTAGAATATTTCTTTGCAATGGAGCAATTACTTGAAAATTGATTTTTGAATACGCTTATTATTAGAAATCTTACTCCTCAGTTCTAAGAACTCAGATCAGTTTCCTCTCCTGTTAAGTCTAGGAGGAAAAACAGCAACTCTGAAGCTCCCTCGGTGGTGTGTACATCACGTTTTGGTTGTTTATCAGTAGAACGTGTGTCACTGTCACCTCCTGTGACATTTAGATGACAGGGTATCTCAATTTAAAGTTTGGTGTTGGGCAGGTTAATTAATTGGTGAGGTTATCACTTGCTGTAATTAGGTAATAAACACTAATGAGGGAAAATAACTTTTGCCAGACCAGGTGAAGGTTTAAAACAGAGCCGTGAAGGCCATTTGCTGGCCTGGAGCTCATCTCATCTCTGTTTGAACCACTTACTTATGGGATTCCATTAAATCAGCTTCTCACCGCTATCTGAAGCTCAGCACAAGTGATGTTGAAAAAGCTTGGTAACACAAAGTGGGTATTTAGGTACCTAGCTGAGGTATTACAGGACTTAGCATTTGGGGATATTAATTTCAATAATAAAGTTTGAATATTTTGACCACTTGAGGATAAACTAGGACTCATTGGAAATGCCCCTACCGTTGGGAGAGATTGAAGAATTGGCAGAGGAGGAAGTGGTTAGATAGTGCCATGGAAGCAGGGAACGTGAGCTTGGGTCAACTTCAGGAGACAGTGGAGGACAGAAGGGCCTGGCAGGCCGTGGTCTATGGCTTCACAAAAAGTTGCACATGGTTAAACAACGGAAAAGCAGCAACAATAAATTTTAATGAACCCCATTTTTTTCTACTGTGGTTTCTTTCCTCACTAAACTAGCAAGACATTGCTAGAAAAGCTCAGTTAATTATTAATTTGGTCTAGCCCAGGGCTGCTTAACCTGGCCCTATGGACCCCCAGGGAGTCTGTGGAATGATTTTCAGGGGTCTATGAACTTTTTTCTAAAATCTATTTGTAATCCTTTGTAACTTGTATTTTATTTTATGCATTTACAAACATTATTCTGGGTCCTTGTGTTTTATCAGACTACCATTGGGGTCAATGACATGTAAAAAGTCTGTAAAAAGACCCCCCTGGTGTAGTCTCGTTGCACATAAGAAATAACATAAGACTACAAATCCATTGCAACATATTCTCAAGGATGCTTTCCTGTTCTCTTATGCTTTGAAGAGCCCTGGTAGATGCTTTGTAGAAGCTAGTATATGGAGAAAGTGAGGTTGTCATAACAGCCTTGTGTAGTATAAGTTCAGGCCATGTGCCTGGAGGTGGAGAATGAGGTCTTTGCCTCCTTCCTGTCTTGACCTTGGGGCCTTGAGATGGGCATCTTCTGACCCTGGCAGGGTCAATCAACCTCTTTTTTTATTTCATCCCTAAGAAGGAGATAGTAATAGTAAGGCGTGTCAAGCCTTAAACCCACTTCACTCTGGAGCTCATAGATTGGACAAGTCCCCACTCTAACTAAATGGTAATTGTTTCTCTTTTACCCAAGAACCCTGAGGATCTTCCCCTCCTACTTTGATTCTTTAGTTATTTATTTATTTTGATTACAGAAGCCTATTCATTGAATTGGTATATCTCACTCAAAGTGAGAATGTGATAAGACCTAAGGCAGAAAGGGCCAGAGTCTCTCCCATTGCCTCCTGGGCCATTTGCAGTCATCCTGATGAATATCCTGATGGCTCAGGAAGAGAAAGTGAGGCTGGTGGGTGACCTTGCACAGCCCTCCCTCACTCAAATCAAAGTCAACTGCAAGTCATGCCATCATCTTGAAGTCCTTCGAAAATGAAGGACAAACACAACAATATACTAATACTTGCATTGCTTAATTTGCAGAAAATTTAAGAGAAAATTGGTTTGTAAATGTTATAGAAGTCCAAGTTGCTGTTAGATTTGAAAATAAGTTTGATTTGTGCCTTTTTGTTTCTAGTTTTCCATAACTTCTTACTCTTTGTGACACCTTTGGGGCTTTCTTGTCAAAAATACTGGAACGGTTTGCCTCTCACTCATTTTGTAGTTGAGGAAACTCTGGTTCACGAAGCTTGTGAATGTCTGAGGCCAGTTTTGAACTCAAGAAGAGGAGTCTTTCTGACTCCCTGCATGGAGCTCTATGCACTGTGGCGCCACCTAGCTGTCTTGTGCCTTTTGTTTTTACATCCTAGTCATTTCCATATACATAGACCTTTTTGTCTCCTAAGCATTGAACTCTTCTATCTAATAAAAAAAAAACAATTAGCAGGAACCACACCCAGTAAGGTGAGTCTGTCTGATGTCCTCTTCTCCCTTCTGCTAGGAAAGATATTTTGTTATATGCTCTCTGGGGCCAGAAATGATCAGCACAAATACTGTGAGGTCTCTGCGTTATTAATTTTTTAACTTTTATTTATGCTAGAATTGCTGTACATCTTCTTTCCTTGGTGCTAAAGGAACAATAATAAATCCTGACCTTCAGGCTATTTATTTCACTCTGCTTCCATTTGCGCAGGTTTTCCCGTATTCCTCTGAATTCCTCATATTTGCTATTTGTCAGCTGTTACTGAAATTAAATGTTCAAATTATTTAAGGCAATAGAAGC
Source organism: Potorous gilbertii (assembly GCA_028658325.1). NCBI lineage: Eukaryota > Metazoa > Chordata > Mammalia > Diprotodontia > Potoroidae > Potorous > Potorous gilbertii. The sequence continues at coordinate 681,869,390 of CM053770.1, forward strand.
AGAGTGGATTGCATGTGAATCATCTTGTGTGGACTGTCTGTCCTTGCTTAGTGTCTGGGCTGCCTGCTCTTCATGGTGTGCTTGTTGAGAGGACCTCAAGTATAGCTGACCCTTGCCCCTTTCAGGTCTTTCCAGGATCAAATCTGAGGGCCGTCTATAATTCCTGTGACCTGCCAGGATATGCTTACCTATTTTTTATTTTTTATTTTATTTTTCAAAAGTCTCATTTTAAAATTCAGACCAATACATGGGCAATGCCTGCATTGTAGTGAATATGGCGGGTTAGCTGTTCAGTTAATCAAGATGATAAGCAAATCTGCAGAAAATTACGCTTGGGTGTATACTGATAGATAGGGAGTCCAGTCCTATATATCGGTAAGCCCTGTTTGCATTAGAAGTAGGGGTAACTATTACTCTTCCTCCTGTCCTACAATAGATTAACTTAGTTGAATTGGGCTGAACATTTTTAAGGGTGGTTACATGGGAGTAATGAATGGTAAAGGGCTTTGAATTCATGACTTATAAGGATCAGCTGACGGAACTGATGATTAGCCCAGAGAAGAAAACAGTCAAAGGTTACATGAGAGGTTCTAAAAAGTATTTATAGGGAAAAATGGGTCACACTTCTAGCACACTGCATTTGAAGGTAAATTCCTTGGAATCCCACCTGTCACTTTCTTCCTATATGACCTTGGGTAAGTCTTTTAGCCTCTCAAGGCCTCAGTTTCCTTATTAGTAAAATGGTGAGGAATGTTTTTCTTTGTGTCGCATTCTAGCACTAAACTTTATGATCTTATGCTCTTAGAAGAACAAATAGTCTTTTATATTAGTCAGACCATCTAATGGCTAGCATCCCAATGGACTCGGGATTAGAGACTATTTCAAATCCTTTCTTCCTCACTCATTTCATTACTATGTGACCTTGGACAAGTCATGTATGTTCCCTGAAAAGTGGGTATGATGATCACACCACCTTCCTCAGAGTGTTATAGTCGATCAGTCTGAAAGCATTTAGCAGGCACTAGAAATTTTTTTTAAAAAAAGAAGACAGATAGCTCCTAGCCTCAAGGAGCCCACCGTCGAATGGGGAGAAAACTCACAAATACTTATCTACAGACAAGCTAGAGACAGGTGAAATTGGAAATAATCAACTGATCGACGAGAAGAGAATGAAGGGGTTTTAACTGGGACTTGAAGGAAGTCAGGTAGGTAGCAAGCTAAGGAAGATGAGGAGGGATAGTCCCCCAGGCACAGAGAGACAACCACTGAAGATGCCCAGACTTGGGTGATGGAGGATCTTGTTTGAGAAACAGCCAAGAGGCTAAGATTACAGAGTGAAAAATAGTAAGGTGCAGGAAGATTAGAAAGAGGGGGTTGGGGACTAGGTCATGAAGAGCTTTGATTGCAAAGCAATCCATGGTTAGCCACTGGAGCGTATTGAGTGGTGTGGGGACTTGGTCAGATTTGTGCCTTAGGAAAATCACTTGACAGCTGAGTGGTGGATGGACTACAGTGGGGAAAGATTTGTAGTGAGGACCAAATGAAATAATATATGTAAAGCACTTTGCAATTCTTAAAGCTTCATATAAATATGATTTGTTATTACTCATGTTGTAACATTGTAGCCAATCTCCAGCAGCAACCTAATCTCTATCATTTGCTTGCCACTCTTAGATTCATGCTCGTTATAGAAAACACTACTAGAAAATCTGCACCCAGTGATCCCACTGCTCCCGTGTGAATAACTGAAATGCCATGTGCCCCAGAGATGACACAGTTGGGCAATCTGGAGTTGGTGCAGGCACCAACCAGAAATTTCTTTGCGTTTGGAATTGCACTGAGTGTCATGCTCATAAAAATCCTGAAACTGACTTAGCTATTAATGCATTGAATATTATCTGTGACATTTTTATTACTGCTAAAGATAAAATTGTTACTTAATATAAAGTTGATGACATTTTTTTCTCACTGAGTTCTGCCTGTGCTTATACAATTGATGGCAGTCATTTGTTCAAGGAAGAAAATTCTTTGCCTTAATTATAGTTTTTGTGATTGTTGATGCAGAAAACCACCTGAACCCATATTTTCATTGTTAATGAGCACTATTAAGTAACGAAGGATAAGTATCTTATTTAAGAATACAGATTTCCAGATGAAGAAACTTGCTTTGCTCATTGAGGCTGGCACCTTCTCTGCAATGTGTAATTGTTATAGAGTTGCCTAGACTGCAGACAGATTCCGTCACTTACCAGCATCACACAGTCTGTGGTCCGACTTGAACCCTAGCCCTCTTGGCTTCAAGGTCGTCTCTCTATTCACTGCCTCCATGAAAATGATTAGACTGGTTGGGAAAAATAAACATGTACCTAATTTATGAATTGTCTCTTTAGTTACTTAGACCACAATTAACCCTGCAGCAAGAAAAATTCATTAAAATAACAGGCTCCCGGGAAAGACCTTTTCTCCCTTAAGCCTGCTTCTCCCAAAGGTCTAAGTCGACTCCCTGGTCGGAGTTAGATGGTATTTGGAGGTTTGAAATGGTGTTGGATGGTCTGTCTCTTCCTGCCCTGTCCCCTTCCACCATGTAGGGTGGTATCCCAGAATCTCTTACCCCTTGGGGTCTTGTTCTCTGAGAACTTTGTCTGAGGCTGATTCCTCTATGGGATATCATTTATCTTCAGATCTGATGCAGTCTCCTATTGCTTTATTCACTCAACATTTAACAGATATTTGTTAGACACCTACTAGGCTCTTGGCACTGTAAAAGGCAAGGAGATTATGAAAGGGGAAAAAAGCAGATGCTTGCCCTCAAGGGTCTTACTTTCTGTTGGTCTTGCTTGTGGCATCTGAGAGGTTCCTGCAGGAAGTGACACTTCAGCTGAGCTTTGAAGAAAGTTTAGAATTCTTTGAGGCTGAGGTGTGGAGGGAGGACATTCTGGGTGGGGAGGGGCAGTCGTTGAAAAAACACAGTGATGGGAGGTGAAATATTGGCAAAGATTATAGAGGGAGAAAGGTCAAATAAATCTGGAAGGATTGGTCTGTACCACATTTTAAAAGGCAGTCAATGCCAAATGAGGGGTAAAGGGGACCCCACTGGAAATACTTCAGCAGAGGCACCATGTGCTTAAACTGGGGGCTTTTCGTGGCTTCCCTGGCTTCCAGTATTGCTGGTCACAATTCTGACAATTTTAAGGTTTATCAGTTAATCCGGATACATATTAATATCTGCAGTACTGTGAATACAAGTAAAAAGAATGAAATGAACCCTACTCTTAATATCCCTCTCTCCCAAACCAATTTTTCCGCGGTCTCCTTTCCTCTTCTCTCTCCTTTCCCTCTCCTCTCATCCTTTTTTCCCCTTGTCATCCCATCCTTTCTTTGTGCAGCTGCCTCCTCTCCCTCCTCCTTATGCGTTTCTCCCACTCTCCTTCCCTTCCTTAGATCTGTGAAATACCTCAATTTCTCAGTCTCTTAATTAGTAGCTTTCTTAATTACTCTTTATGGGACAGTATTTATAGGAATTCTTTCCTTTGTATTACTTATTTGTAATCCCCCTCCATTCTAGTGAGATCTGTTTGCATGCAGAATAAATAAATGAATGGATAGATAGTGGAGTACATTCCATAAATATTTGGTGGATGAGTGGGTAGGGTGGTCCAGTAGATGGCTTCCTCCCTGTGTTAGCCCTTGTTTGGGTTTCCTCTCAAGTCCGCAGCCAAAGTCTTTAGGCATTATTCTTGCTCTCCACCGATGCAGTGCAAGTTGAGATATTTCTAAAGAATAATTAGTACTGTGTGCTTGTGGTATTGCCAAAGAACTAGTATTGATGGTTTCAGAGACAAATGTTCATTAGAAGAAGCATCCCAAGTTAACAAATCATTTGTCTTTACTTTTTTCAATGTTTGAGCAATATTGAACATTAGCCCTAGGCACTGGATAATTTTCAGTGGGAAACAAAACAGTGGAAATGGGTCCAGCAGACTCTTGGGTATTTTTCCTTTCTTTGACCCTGAAAAGTTAACTTATAGTGTATCTGCTCAATGGAGGACATTATGTACCCCATGCCCCAACCCAGACTAATTTAGCTGAGACTCTGGTAAGATTCCTCCCCAAAATTAGCCTGAGACAAAGAGCACCATCATTTGGTCCACCTTTGACTCCCTTCTAGGTTGGTAGGACCTCCCAGAGCTTGTGTCATCTTAGTTTTGGCCTGCAGGAACCCAAGGTCATCCCAGTGGCATTGATGAGACATCACAGAAGAATTATTTGTGTAATTACTTAATAAGTAACTCAAATTACTCACCTAAAGTAAGTAACTTATGAGTTAGGTACTTTAGGGGACAGTATATTGGATGTAGAGTCAGGAAGACTTGAGTTCAAATCTTACCTCAGGTACTTACTGTCACCCAAGCTCTTTGTCTGCATCCTTTGCTCATCTGTAAAATGGGGACACTAACAGTAGCAGTCAAGGCTCAGATAGATTGTGACTTGCTCATGGTTACAAAGTTCATGAAGAGTAAGGATCCTTATCTCATTGTCATGATTCCAAGCCCACAACTCCTTTCTTTGCAGTGGTTTTAAAAAATTTGTAATTTAAATTTGTAATTGCAGTAGCATGGCATAGTTGATAAGGGTTTTAGATTTAAAATGAATAAGATCCAGGTTTGGACCCTGCCTCACACATACCTCAGTTGCACCGTACTAGGAAAGTGACTTAATATTTCTCAGCCTCAGTTCCCTCATCTGTAAAATGATTTAGACTACGTGCCTTCTGTAATCCCTCTAGCTGGATATCTGTGGTTCTAGAATACTAAGAAACAGTAAAAAAATACTTCTTTGTTTCCCTCTGTTCACATGCTCCTTGGGAGATAGCATGCAAGTGTGGACACTGTGGGGTAGTTGGATGCTGAGGACCTGGGTTCAGATCCTGGTTCTGCCACTTGCTGTGTGGCATTGGGTCAGTTACTTTAGCTGTCTTAGCATTAATTTCCAAATCTAAAACCTCAAGCTAGGACTGGATACCCTGAAGTCTCTGTCTGCTCTAAATCTCTGGTCCTGTAACCTAATGATCTTTATGTTGATTTATCTGTGTACATTTCGGTCTCTGATTTATCTGTGTACATTTCGGTCTCTCTCCTGTCCTCAAACAGAATCCAGCTAGGTAACACAGTGGAGAGTTCTTGGCCTGTAGTCAGGAAGATTCGAATTCTAAACTAGACTTTGACATTAAGTAGCTATGTTATTTAAACTCTCTCTGCCTCGGTTTACCTGGCTGTAAAGCAGGGATAATAGCTCCTACCTGCCAGGGTTGTTGTTAGGACAAAATTAGGTAGTATTTTTAAAGCACTTTGCAGTCTTTAAAACATTATATCAAAGCTGTCACTTGTTATTAATCTTTTGAGGATAGGTACTGGTTTCCTTGTAGCTTTGTATTCCCCAAAGCCTCCCATTTATCTTGCTCATAAAAGGGGCTTAATAAATGTTTCTTCAGGTGGTTGACTGAATCTCTAACAGTGTATATTTTCTAAGAGTGTCCTGGATCTGTTTGTCAATCAACCAGGCTGTGCCAACAGAGATGATAGAATAGGATGGATTCTGATATCACCGATGGAGTGACTTAACTGCCTCCCCATTTGTTCAGGGTCACAAGGCAATGGTGAAGGTCTTCTTGTACTTTGATAATTGAGGTTGAACTTATTTTATTCCATGATATTTCTTTAAAAGTTAAAAGACTATGGTTCTGCAAAAGCTGTTTGGTGATTCCTGTCTTCCAGTGGGTGATGCTGCCATTGTGGCTACTCTTCATTTGGCTTGGAATCTCAAAGGATGATTAACTGGGTTCATTATAGTTCTTCCCAGGACAGATTATAGAATTATGGATCATTTTATCCAACATGTCAGAAAGCTTCCTGCCCATAATCAGATTGGGTCTAGGTTACAGGAACTCTGCTCTGATGAAGCAGGGAGACTTTGGGCATGTACTGTGACCTCTCTAGATCTCATTTTCCTCATCTTTAAATGAAAGGCTGGGAGTAGACGGCCAGTGGGGTTTTATGATCTGTGTTTGAGTCTGTGGCAGAAGAGCTAGATCATAGATTAAGGACTAGAAGTGATCTCAGAGGCCTTCTTGTTTAATTTTTTTATTTTGTAGATGAGGAAATGGAGACTCAGAAATTAAATGACTTGTCGTCCAAAGTCACATAGACTAATCCTTGAAGTTATGATTCATAAGTACTGCCTAATTTTATATTACGGTTTTCTGTGAATTCACACCTATGCCCTACTCTGGTGATTTCTGCTCTGTGCAGTACGTGGCATTTGATTTCAGCACAGCAAATAGTCATTCGTTATCAATCATATATATAATATTTCAATAACTTAGGATTTCATTATTGCCTTACTGATGCAGAACTCATCTCCACTTAGTAGGATATATGAGATGTATAGCCAAAATATTCATGACTTCATGACCAATCTGGTGGTCTGCCTTCTCTACTTTATCTGGATTGATTATCAGATAAATCACCTATCCCCAGCCTCATATGCACATCCTTTCCAACCGGGTGGGGCCAGAGCTCTTGGTCCATTTTCAGAGTCTCTGTGCCACAATGAAGCATGAGAATAAATTTTAGTGAAGGTGATACTATTGTTTGTGTCGTCTCCCTGGCAGGAAAGAACTGTTGGGGAACCCCTGACTTATTTCTTTCTGCTTCCCTTCAAAGCATAATAGTCTTGTAATGACTGACTAGAGTTGTTCATAAATCAGCTAAAGAAAAGCATTTATCAAGTGCCTACTCTTTGCCAAATATGCTAGTAAAGATATAAAGACAAAGATGAAATAGCCACTCCTCTGAAGGAGATTAGGGTCAATCAAGATAAATATGTAAATTTGGGAAAGCTTTTAGCTGAACTCCTGGGTTTCAAATGTAAACCTTATTCACTACCACTATTCGCTGATGTAGGCCAGACTTGTTACCTTACTCGTTAGCTTTGATGATGAACACTTCAGCAGAAGCATGTCATAAAATCCCAGGATCATGATTTGGAGCTGGAAGGGATTTTAGATGCCATGAAATTCAACCCCTTCATTTTACAGATGAGGAAACTGAGGCACAGGGTGGTTCAATGATTTGTCCAAGGCACAACAGGCAGTTTGGGGAAGAGCTAATATATTAACACAGACCCTCTGTCTCTAAGAATCCTTTCCTCTTTCCATTCAACTATGGTACATTTGTCAGTGTTCTTCTTTGAGATGACCAGTTTGGTAACTGCTGTGCCATTATAACCATGATGGCAATAACATTTGAATAGCAGTTTAGCACGTTAGTTTTATTTATCCGTATTAACTTATTTGGTCCTCACAAGAACGCTGTGAAGTAAGTGTTATATCTGTCCTCATTTTACAAGGGAGCCTGGCCAAGGGGCTATGGTTGAAGGTGGAATTTGAATGCAGGTCTTCCTGATTTCAAATCCAGCAGTGAGTCAGGTAGCATTTTTAAGGTACCTACTATGTTCCAAACATTGTCCTAAAGGATGAGATGCAAGGAAAGATAAACATAGCCCTTGCTCCCAAAGAGCTTGCGTTGTAATGGAGGAGACAAGCCAGCAGCTATGTTTAAACAGCCTAGACACTAGAATAAACTGGAGGAACCCAACAGAAGGAAGACTCTTGGGAAAGAAAGCAGCAACAGCAAAAATGGTGAATTACAGCTGATACTTCTGGGCTTTTACAAACTGAAAACTCTACTGTCTGAGACCATACGCTTTCTTAAACTACTAGGGCAAGAGGCAGAGGGGTAGAGTGGACAGAATGCTGGACAAAGTTAGAACACCTGGACTCCAATCCATGGCGAAAGACCCAAATCACTGGGAAACCATTCACTGCTCCAAAGGTTCCTCTCTGTTCAACCCCCAGTGCTCACCTCACTCCTCAGTATTTCTCAGTCATCGCTGCTTGTGGCACACAAATAATGGGAGAATACAACTAAAGGAATTTGAGTTTATCAGATGAATGATAGTTAATTCACTGTCCTAAGCCTTTAATTCACATTGTGCTCAATTCTGGACATCGTATTGTAAGCAGGAAATTCAGTGGTGGACCCAGGATTGGGACTTATGTGGATTGGAAGGTTGCATGTAACACAGGTGAGATAAAACTGAGAGAGGGAGAATGGGGCCTTGTCCTGGAAGGCTCTGAACACCCCGCTAAAGGAGTTTGGTCTCCTCTCAGTACATAAGTACCTGTTTTAGCATGATAGATAGGTTCAATATGAGGGGGAAATCCTTGCTTCCAGTATTCCAAAGTAGAATGGTACAAGGTATAGTGGGCTGTCCATCACTGAGATGGAGAGGCCTCTTTTCAGGGTGTCCTCAATATAGTCTTTTTTCCCCCCATCTTGGGTTTATTTGCACTTTCAACACAGCAAGTAACATTTAATAATAACAGTTTAAATGTTAGTGTTAAAATATATAAAAAATTATCGTTAACATTTTTGAATTCATGAAAATTAATAACATAATTCAGGGCTTTCTATAAAAGGCCTTTTTTCATGCAGAACTTGACCAAACCATTGCAATCTGTGTTAAAGTTTGTATGCAGTTTTACTCTTTGATGCTGTTGCGAAAACAGCATTATTTTCAGTTTTTCTTGAAATGTGTATTCTTGGTGACTGATAGCTGGATTCTTTTTCAAATACTGTCTGGGCACGATGTCCTTTGAGGTCCCTTCTAGCTATGATGTGAGTTTGGCATTATAAGATATTGTTTTATCCTAGATTTAAAACAATCACCCCAAAGCAACCCCCTGGTATTAATAGAAATAATTAGGTGCTGCAGATTCTCATTGACTTCCAGCTTCAAGTTTCTTGAAGGCAGGGACATAGTACATAGACACAATGCACATAGAAGGCATTTTCCAAATATTGCATGAATTTGAGTTAGAAGCAATTTGAGCTATCATTGGTGCTGATTATGATAGAGATAATGACGTAGTCCTGGGTTCAAATCCAATTTCTGAAATGTTCTAAGTGACCCTTGGAAAGTCTCTTAGCCTCTCTGTGTCTGGGCAGCTGTTGTATGCTAGTGAGTTCCACCATTCTACTTCAGAATTACCCTGAATTTCATCAATACCTGGAAAATGCCCAGTGTGGAAATCACAGCTGCAGCCCCACACTTTTTAAAAAGCTAATTTAAATGTCACTTTAAGGTTTGGAAAGCACCTGACTTATACTGCTTATTTTATTTCAAAATCACAATAACTGTCTAAAGAGGTACCATAAATATTCCACTCTTCCTCCATCTCCCTCTTCACCCCCCACCCTGCCCATTTTCAGATGAGGAAACAGGCTCAGACCTTTGTCTGTAGTTAAACAATTATTATATATCAGTGGTGAGATTGGAGTCCAGGTGTTCTAACTTTGTCCAGCATTCTGTCCACTCTACCCCTCTGCCTCTTGCCCTAGTAGATTAAGAAAGCGTATGGTCTCAGACAGTAGAGTTTTCAGTTTGTAAAAGCCCAGAAGTATCAGCTGTAATTCACCATTTTGCTGTTGCTGCTTTCTTTCCCAAGGCCTCTTGCTGGGCCGATTCCTGTGCTCTGCCTTTGCAGTCCACCTCTTTGGTGCCTGATTCACCTTAGGGGATTAGAGGATGGCTGCGGAAAGCTGACCAGTCAGTAGTTTACTGAAGTCTGAAAGGATGTCCGCATCCGTATTCTTCAAAGAGCACCCTATAGCTTTCTGTTGAATCAGCCACATGGCTGCTTTAAAAGGCATTTGTCTGTAACTGAACCTTCACTTCACCCCAGAAGTATTGATAAAGGTTGTTTTTAGCCCATCTTCCTATCTCATCCACATTTATTTTCACGAACATCAAAGTACTGTAAGCTTTGATACCAGCTGTGCTCAAGACTTCTTTTCACAGAGGATTTGCTTCCTTTTTCCTCTATGGGAACCTTCCATGTCCTTTAAATCATTTTAAGCTGCTTCATTTGGGAGGTAAAAAAAGTCTTAACAGTGCAGTCCTGGGGTCAGTGGAATGTGGCTACCGGGGGAAATTCTCTCATAGCTTAAAGCAGGCTTTTCAGTGGGGCAGGCCCGGGTGACTGAAGGGAGCACACTCCTGGTGTGTGGAGTTTGTGTGTACCCAGGATGAGGACTGACTTCCAGAAACTTCCCTGCAGCCAGACTAAAGGCACCAGGAGACAAGCAGCCACTTAATAAGAGATCAAAGAGGCTCTGTGTGGGTCAGCTGGGAGTCCCAACGGTACACATCAAAAGCCTCCACTTAGCAGGGGGGGCCGGCAGAGAGCTTGACGTAGCAGGAGGTCTCAGAGATCTGAAGTCAGGGCTGCTGTTGAACGTGGGGGGACGTTTGTGACTCTTCTACAGTATGAATTTAGGAGGAAAATCCCATTGTATCCAAAGGGAGAAAAAAGAAGCAGACAGGCGGCCAAGGCTTGCCAAGGTTTCTGGCAGTTTCTCAGGAGGTGGCTGGCGGCCTTTCACTGCCAGTGTGTTCTCTGAGCTGTCCCAAGATCCTTCTGGGGAGGATGGCAGAGGACAGAGAGCCAGCAGATGCCCAGTGTGCCACACCTGTTTTGCTCCTTCCTTCAGCTGTATTTTAGAGCCAATCCAAATGTTGAAAAATGTGCAACTGTAGTTTTGAAAGCACAGTAACACTTGAAGTGATTTCATCTAGGTTGATCACTCAGTCACACTTATTGAGTGTGAAAAAGGCAGAAAACACATTCCCTGCCCACTAAGAGCTCACAGCCCCCTTCACTTCATTTAAATAAATGAAAACCACTTTATTTAAATACCTCCAAGCATACAAAGACTCGGAGGAGGTAGCCCCTTCTCTGAAGGAACCTCCATTCTGTAGAGCAAGGGATCATCACTTTGGGTCTGCAATGAATTACAAAAAATATCTGACAACTGCATTGCAGTTTCCTTTGTAGTTTGTTTTATTCATTTAAAAAGATAATTCTGTGAAGGAGTCCATAGGCTTCTCCAGAGTGCCCATGGTATCCAGGACACAAAGAGTTTACAAGCCCTTTCTCTGGAGGGAGGATGGTTTAATGGAGGGAGCATTGGACCAGTCAAAGGCTTGGTTTGGGGCCCACTTTTGCCATGACTCACTATTCCTCTGACTTTTTCCAAGTCACTTTTTGTCTCTGAACTTCACTTTCCTCATCTGTAAAATGAACGCATTGAACTAAGTGACCTCCAAGGTTCTTTCCAGCTTTAGATCAGTGATCCTACAGGACCATCTGATGCAGCATAATGGGGGCTCCCCTGCCATAGGGGGAAACAAGATGTAAATATATAATTTTATTTTAAAATTATCTGGGAGTTTGGGGAGGAAGGGATGGTGCTGGTAGCTGGGATTTCAAGAAAGGGCCCATGTAGATGGTGTTTGAGGTGAGTTCTGAAATCACTGAGGAATTCTCAAAGGCAGAGATGAGGAAAGGGAGCTATGGAGCAAAGACATGGAGGTGGGAGATGGGAGGTCAGGTGTGTGGAGCATCCAGAAAGCTAGTTGGCTGGACCAGAATGTGTGAGAAGAGGTAGCGTAGAATGGGGCTACCAAGTCAGGCTTGAGTCAGGGCTTTAAATGCCTGACAAAGGACTTTGAACTTGACCAATAGAGACCATAGCTGGCTTCCTCTGGAAGTGAGGGGGCTTTGTACAGTGTCACAGCCAATATATGACCATCACTTGATTCCCCTCCCTGCTTCTTTCTCTCTCCAGTATGTAACACAGTATCTGGCACATAGACTGATGCCAACCTTTTGGTGACGAGCTGCTCACGTTTATATGGCATTGTATTGTTCATGAATCACTTCAATGGGAAGGCAGCATGGAACAGTGGAGGGAGGTGGTCTCAGGTTAAATCCTGACCCTGGGCACTGGTGAGCAGCCAGAAATTCCCCATACCAACGTTAGGCAGACTGTTTTTTCATCCTTAAAATGGGGATAATATTAATCTGTAATGAATAGGATTGGTGTAAGTTTCCAGTCAGATAATAGATGTCCAGTCCTTTAGAAGCCTTAAAGCACATAAGTAAATAAAAAGTTACAGAATCCTCTGAGGCAGGTGGTACAGGTTTTATTGTCTCCATTTTATGATTGAGGAAACTGAGATCTGCCTTTATGTTGTCTAATGAAGTATGTGGGTCCGAGGCCACTGACTCAAATAAAAATAAGAGCCTTCTCAAGGTAGAAGGAAAGCTGCAAGATCCCACCCTCCCATTGGCCTTTTACTCTCATTGGCTAGGAGGCAGGCTCACCATCGAAACGTGATAGTCGAGGCATTACGTTGATGTGGCAACCCAAGGAAGGTTGTGTTATGTTGATGTGGCACATGATTTCTGGGAATCCTAAACTTAGGCCTAACCGTCTACTAAAAGCCTTTTGGTAAGCACTGAGAAGTCTTCACTAACTTCATTCCATTCAGAAGTGACAGTGCCTGGGACTTAATTACCCACACCCAAGTTCTCTGATGCCTCTGGTCTTTGACTTTTTTCACTGTGATATATGCAGGGAACTGAAACACTTTAAGTAAAAAAAAAAATCCTTCAGTATCTTTTACCACCAAAAAGACAGGACAACTATGGTCAAAGAGGTGAAATCAAGGGCCCTCCCTAGACTTCCCTAAATGGGAGATAAAAATATTTTTCACATATCTGCTGTGCCTTTCCTGGCACATAGTTAGAGCTTAATAAATGCTTGTTGATTGATCAGTGGATGGCCAAGGATCCAGCTCTGCCACTAATTTGTGACTGAGAAGTGACTGCTGTCCCTGGACTTATTTCTGCCTTTGAGGAGGCAGGGCTGGGGAATCTCCGAGATCCTTGCTATTTCTAATTCCTGTGAGAACGAAGTGTAACAGCTAATTGGATGTTAGGCACCATGGTTCCAGAGGGCTTCCTATTCCTTCCGTCATTTGATCTTAGCCCAGTCGGGCAGGCTACATTGCTCAGAGGAGAGGCAACCTGGTGCAAATGCACTGGAAGTCCAAGGACCTGAATTTGAATCCTACAAAACATTCAGTAATCCCTCGTGTTCCAGAATCTGTGACAAGTTTGGGGACACAAAGAAAGGCAGCCCCTACTCAGGGGGATCACAGTCTAATGGGTTGGGTAATTTTGTGGGAGGGAGGCACAAGCAGCTGAAGTATTGGGTTGATGGGAACAACCAGGAAATGCTGGATGCTGAAAGTGGTATCTGATCCGAGCCTTGGAAAAGGTGGAGGTGAAGAGTGAGAGCTTTTCAGTGGTGGAGAACAGCTGGGACCAAGGCACAGACGTGGGTGAAGTAAGAAGACTTCTCCACCTGGACCTCTCTTTGTGAAGAGGGGTGATGTAGAATAAGGCTGCAGGATGGAAAGGAGTCAGCTCAACAGAGGAGTTTGATCCTGGCAGGAATGGGGAGCCTTTGCAGTTTATCGAGTAAGGGCCTGACACAATCAGATTCATGCTGGGAAAATTGGGCAGTGGGGGATTGGACAAGGGAGAGACAGGAGTCAGGGAGGTTATTTAAGAGGCAATGGCAATATTTCAGGTGAGATGTGATGAGGGTCTGATCAAAGGGAGTGGCTGCTCAGTGATTCATTAATTGCTTAGGAAGTACCCACATTTTTCTCACACCTCCCTCCTTTTTTGTTGTGCCCCCTGCCTCTCTTCCTTCCCTGCCTCCTGGTATCTACCAGAGGGAGAAGCAGCATCTGCATCAGATTAAGAATTCACCAGTTTTGGGGTGATTATGACATAGCTGTGGCCACGTTGAAACTTCTGATCAGTTTGTTTTCCCCCCAAAGTTGGCAGCTGTAGGGGCCATTCCTAGGACTCGTGGACTCCAGAGGGAACACTGTGAAGTTTTCTAGCCTCTGCTGCCTGCCCTCAGTTTGCTAATGATTTGTAATGGGGGTCACCAAGTAGGTGCTGCCATGGAGTTATTGCATGTCTGCCCACAGGGGCACCTTGGTTTCCGTCCTGGACTCTGGACTCAGCCCCAGCATTTAGCACAGTTTGTATGCGTTGCATCTTGGGGTGTGTCTACATCACTGTGTGACATGACCTTTGCAGGTTGAAGTTGGAGTTTTGGGCTCAAGGTGGGGGGCTGCTTCAGTGCTAGTTATGATAAAGGGGAGAGTCTTCCTGAAAGCAGGAGCTTATGGGCAGAAGTCCTTCCAGAGGGTGCTCTTAGGAACACCTTCCTTGAGCCTGCTCCCTATGTCTCTATGTCCCCCTTCTCTGATTCATTTTTCAGCTTTTATGAGTTGATGTCCCCATGAGAATGTCATGTCCTTGAGGACAGGCACCATCTTTCTTTTTAATTTGTTCCTGTATCCCCAGCACTGAGCCCACTGTCTGGCACATAGTAAGTGCTTAATAAATGCTTATTGATTGACTCACCAGCTATGACAGAGACAGATACAACAGACAGGAGAAGGGCTGAGGGAAAGAATGGTGCAGATTGTTCATGGTAACTCTGTAACCTTTCTTTGGGAGAAGCTTTGGGATAGAGGTTAGGTTAGGGACTGAGTGTGAGTGTAGCATCACGGAAGGGTCAGGCTCTGAGTGAGGAGAACTCTAACCTAACAAGTCAAAGGAATGCAGAAGGAGAGGTATAAGCAACCAGCCAGTCCAGCCTTCTTATTTTCCAGATGAGGAAAGTGAGCCAGAGGTGAAGTGACGTGCCCTATTGCACCCCAAGTAGTCAGGTTAAGTATCACAGGTGAGATTTTAACTCAGGATAGTGCTCTTATCCCTGTATCATGTTTAACCTACTCTCCTACTTTCCCCCACCTCCCCTAAGAGTCCAAGGTCAGAAAGCAAGCCATGGAATTCACCTGAGTTAAACAGCAATCTCAGATCTTGTGTTACAGTGGTCCGTTTGTCACTCATTTATCTTCTAAACTTTGGCTTCTTTCCCTTTTTTGTGTCATGGACCCATTTTGGCAGACTGTGTTCTCAGAATAAATCCAATCCGTGGACCCTTTCAGGAGGTATAGGCCTCTCGAACCTATTACTATGTATGTCTGTGTCAAATAACCTGAAATGGAGGGGAGACTATAGCCACAGGATGAGCTAACCTGCCTTTTCCTTCTGATCTTTGGAGGAGGAACCTTGTCTAGTCCAGTTCACTGCATGGTTATAACTGTGCAAGACCTTGGAGTTAGGAGTCCTTGGTACAAATCTGACCCTCCAACCTTTGGCATGTCACTATCAAGTCACTTGGACTTTGTGTCTTCTGTAAAATGAGGGGTTGGATTAGATGATTTGTACTGACCTTCCTAGATATAAGTCATCCATCCTGTGATCTGTGCTCCTAAGGAATGCTTGTTATCACACACCCTCATATGGTTATCAACCTCTGCTTAAAGAGCAGCTGACATACTTTCTGTAAGGGGCTTTTACCCTCACAGCAATGCAGATGAGGAAACTGAGGTTGATGAGGTTAAGTGGCTTGCCCAGGTCTTACAGCTACTAAGTATCTGGAAGCTGAATCTGAATTCCAGGGGAAGCAATGTATCCACTGTGTTACTTAGCTACCAGAAAGAATGCTTCTATCAAATTTGTGTTGTTTCTGAGGATTTTCCTTTTATCGATGTCCTCCTAGGAGTATAGGATTAGTAAGTCAGTCTGTGCCCCAAAGAATAAGGACATTTTATTCACTTTATTACTGACTAATTCCTTCACAGAGTGGTTATGATGATTCACAGCTCCCCCAAAAGCATATTAATTTACCTATTTTCCCATTCCCTCTAGCATTAACTATTTGTCAATTTTGAGATTATTTTGATTTGCATTTATTTAATAATTAATGATTTGGGGCATCCTTTCTTATGGGTGTTAATTCTCTGCTATTCTTTGAGTACTACTTGTTCATGTCCTTTAACCACTTACATATTGGGTAATGGCTTTTGATTTTATATATAAATATAGAGATAAACAGATAAAGATTCATGTATGTATATATAATATATAGAGACATGAATATGTTCATATATATTTAAATATATGCATTTGTATACATACATAAAGACAGATATCTACAGATTCACTGTATTTCTTGAATACCAAACACTTATTAGAGAAATTAAATACAAAGTTTTTTTTCCCCATTTGTCCATTTTCATTTCTTATCCTAAGTTTGTTCATTTCATTTTTGTAGAAGCTTTTCAAGTTTCATGCATGATTGTCACTATTATCTTCTTTAACTGTCTCAGTCCTTGTTTGGTTAGAAATATATCTCCTGCCTGTAGGTATAAAAGATAAATAATTTTCCTTCCTTATTTTTTATGGTACAATATTTAATATCAAGGTAACATTCATATTGACTTTGTTATGGAATATGGCATATAATGTTGGTTGAAGCCATATTTCTGCCAGATTGCTTTCCCACCAGGTTTTTAAAATCAAATAATTCTTTCCTAAGTAATATGCTTTCCTATTTACCGAACACTGCTCTGGTGAGTTGCATTGTTGGTGATTCTCCCTTGTCTAGTCTATTGTGTTTTTCTATTCCTCCAGTTTAAAAGCAATGATTGCTGCTTTATATTATGGCCTAGGGTCATGAAGTACAATATTCCCTTCATATCTACCTTTTTTCATTTTATTTCTCCAAATGAATTTTATCATTTGAGTTTCTATAAAGTATTGCATTGATAATTTTATTGGTGTAACATTAAACTGCAGACTAAGTTTAGTAGTATTGTTTTCTTTTGCGTTGACATGGCTCATCCATGAGGATTGAATATTCTTCCAGCTAAGTTGTACTTTACTTATTTCAGGAACACTTAATATTTGGACCTATATGGGTATTTACTGAACTTTAGTAGATTGATCCCCCAAATTTCATGCATTCTCTAGTTTTCTTTGATTCCTTTTTGGATTCTGTTACTATTAGACATGCCATTGATTATTGTGAGCTTACTGTGTAGCTTTCAGATTTCTTGACTCTATTCATTGTCTTAATTAATATCTTTGCTAATTTCCTAGGAATTTCCAAGTAAACAATCATGCCATCAGCCAGAAGAGATATTTTTACTTTTTTTGTACATCTATATGCCTTTAAGTTTTTTTTCTTGTCTTATTGACATGCCTGTGTGTGTTTGCCCTTGGTTGCCAAAGAAGACCATACCATCGGAGAAATAATGACATGACTTGTACTTGACTTTGTTTTGAGTGAGGGAGGGCTGTGCAGGTCACCAGCCTCACTTTCCTCCTGAGCTATCTGAATCCAGGGACTAGATATTCATCAGGCTAACTGGAGATGACCCAGGATGAGGCAGTTGGGGTTAAGTGACTTGCCCAAGGGTCACACAGCTAGTTGATGTCAAGTGTCTGAGGTGAGATTTGAACTCAAGTCCTCCTGACTCTTGCACTGATGCTCTATTCACTGCACCACCTAGCTGCCCCTGCTACCATGTCTAGAATATTATTAAATAATAATGAAGAAAGTGGCTACTCTTGCTTTACTCTTGTACTTACTGGTAAATCTTCTAGTGTATTTCTATTGTATATGGTGCTTGCTTTTGATTTTAGAAAAACATTTTTATGATATTTTTTTAGAAAGGTCCTGGAGCCAACTTATGCTTTGTAGTTTTTCTTTTTAATGATACATAGATGTTGGACTTTGCTAGAGGCATTTTCTATATGTATTAATGATCATGGTTTTGGAAGTTTTTGTTTCTAGTATGATTAATTATGTAGATTGTTTTCCCATTGTTGAATTAATTTAACTTGCTCATAAATGGGTGATTTGGATAAATTTCTGTAATCTGTGTGATAAGACTTTATTTAAAACTTTTAATTCAGGAGTCATTAGTGTGATATTGCTTTATAGTTCTTTTTCACTGCTTTTTCTTTTCCTAACTTAGTTATTATTAGGGCTGTACTTGTCAACTTTTCTGAGGACAGTGTAGGGTACTAGAAAAGTCACTGAATTTTTAGTAGGTGATCTAGCTTCAAATTTTAGCTCTGCCATTTACTAGTTATGTGCTCAATCACTTCATTTCTCTCATCTTCTGTTTCCTCATATGTAAATGAGCAAAATAATATTTTAATTATTCATCTGAGCAAAAACAGTTTTCTAAATGTTAAAGTCCTGTAGAAATGTAAATTCTGTTTCTCAGATGCTCATAGAGAAATAGCTACTCTGGGAGTATGATATTTAAAAGAATCCAAGAAGATTTCCTCAAATTTAGATTTCTTCAGATTTTCTGAATTGAGTGAATATCTCTATAAATAAAAAGATCACACCACAAAATACCATAGATCATAGAACTGGAAGGAACCTCACTGAATCAATCAATAAACATTTGTCAAGTGCTTAATATATGTATAGGTATTAGATCTATAAAGACAAATGAAATAGCCCCTGTAGCTTACAATATGCTCTGTGTGTGTGTGTTTGTGTGAGAAATACATAAATATGTAGGTAATACAAAAATTAATAAAGAGTCATTTGGGGAAATGACACTCATTAGTAGCCAGAAGCTCTGCTCAAGTCTCATGCAGAATGGGACCCTTGAGGTGAGTCTCAAAGGAAACTGATGCTATGAGTGAACATAATACAGGGGAGGAACTGTGAGGGATGGCCAGTAGGAAGGCCGAGAGGCTTCAAGAGCTCAGTTCTAAGCTACCTGTAGTTAAGGACATGGTCAAAATGGGGTCATTGAGCTTCTTTCCATGTTCTGACTAGGAGACTCCTTTGATTCACTGTCTGGCAGATGGTCCATAAATCTCATTTCCTTCCAATTTCTAATCTGTCGCACCAGACTGGCCCCATCTCAGGCTCATATTCCAACAATTTGGTGTACCCAAAATCACTGGATCAGTACATGGATAAACCAGGTTCTCAGATTCTGGGCCTCTCTCTACTGCACCATGTTGTTTCTCTGAGATCAGAGAGTCTGTCATTCATGAATGCCGTCTGGGATTGTCGCAGGCGAGATACAAGGCATTTTACACAAAGAAATGCATTGGAAGAGCCCAGTTTATACTGTAAATGATGTAAGAGAAGCTGGTCCTCTCTATGACTAGTCTCCAGTGACCTCTGTTGGCTGGTTCATGTCATGTCAGCCTGGATTTCTGCTTCCTGGCCTTCTTCTGGTGGAGACCGTCTGCCCCAGCCTCATCCTGGATAATTCTCTTTCCCAAAACCAGTGGGCTATGCCGCCATTGTTTTCTATCACCTGGACGTACTCAGTGACCCCCATGAAAGGAAATACCTTTTCTTCATATTCCAGCTACCAGGGAAGCGTGCAATATTGGCAGCAGCCCCTGAGGAAATGAAACTGTGATTATGTATAAGGGAGGAGGGGACAGGTAGGTGGAATGATGGATAGAGTGGCCTGAAGTCAGAAAGACTCATCTTCTTGGGCAAGTCATTTAAACTTATTTGCCTCAGTTTCTTCATCTGTAAAATGAATTGGAAAAGGGAACAGCAAACCATTCTGGCATCTTTGTCAGGAAAACCCCAAATGTAGCCGTACAGTCAGGAATGACTGAAAACAACTGAGCAACAGCAGCAGTTGGGGTTGGGGGAGTTTCCGAAGTTACTGGTTTATTCTCTTTCTAATTCTTTTGTGGGGGAAGAAATTGGTGTTTTTGTTTTTTATTTTTTTAAGTAATGGGTCAAGAAGAGGCAGATTAGTCTGATCCCAAAGAGATTACCATCTGATAATGTCATGAGTAAATCATACCATGGCCACAGTCAGAGGTCTTTAAGAGACCAGCTGCTCTTATCAGCAAGATGAAAATAAGCTGTTTGTACAGATGAGTAGAGTATTTCTGGCTCTTGCATGATGTAATCTATTTCTGCATCCCACAATAACAGATTTAGAGCCAGGAGGGACCGGAAAGGTCACTCATCCAACTCCTTCTTTAATTGCTGAGGAAAACTGAGGCCCAGAGAGTATCGAGTTGGAAGGGACGCTCAAAGTCCTTGTGTCTCATTTCCTCATTTTACAGATGAAGCCCAGGTTCACACATTGAAGTAAATCTCTGAGTCAGATTAGAACCCTGGTCCCCCTCCCAGACTGCTCCTCTCTCTGCCCCTCTACAGAGTACTGGTTTTTCTAAGGCCACACAGATATCCAGGGGCACAGCTCTGAGTGGGTTCATCACTAGGAGTTTGAGGCTACTTTTCTTTATCATTATCACAGTCACTATTGCAGCATTGTGGATAGAGGTCAGGAAGGTCTAGGTTCGAGACCTACCTCATATATTTCATCTGTGTGACTGTTGGTAATAGCCACTCCCCAGCTTCCTCTTTCTTCCACCCTTCCCCCCACCCCCAGTTGCTAATCTGTATCTTCAGAGAGAGTTTTTCCATGCTGATTAAGTCACAAGTTCCAATAGCTCTCCCAAACCTCCTACCCCCTCCGTGATGCTAGTAGCACACACCCTTCCAGTACTTTATTCCTTTCTTTGCCTACACATTATTATTTCAAAGAAAGGCTGAGATTACTGAGAAGTTGTTATTTGCCCAGGGTCACAGAACTGGAGATGTCCAGCTGGACTTGAACCCATGTTCCTAGGCCACCTTACCCTATGCCACACTATCTTTTCTCCTCTAAGAAAGCTATAGTCATGAGGGTCTTCCCAGCTGCCTTTCGTATACACGAAGTAAGAGCCCAGGGAGGTAACCTGTGAGGTGGTTTGTCATCTCCCTTCCCCTCCTGAGAAAAAGGATATATTCCAAAGTCTTTTGTCACCAACTGACACCTTAAATTAAAGAGATAATTGTCGAGCTTATTTATTACTGTGTCAAGCCTCACCTGGAATGGTTTCATATTTCAGCATGCAAAGTGTGTTGTGATTCATGGTGACTGGGGCCCGAGCAGACAGGTCCTTTATATTACTGCATCGATGGCCCCCTGATGCACCTGCCTGCATCTTCCCTCCAGCTCCCTTCTCTGCCTAGCCAAGAGCTCCCTCTACTTGAAAACACGAGCGTATTGATAGCCCCACAGGAAAGCCTGCCTTTACATGAGTATCTAAGGTTCATTTATCTCTGTGGATCAGAGCTTTTTTATTTGGGGAACTTGGCATTTTCATATTTTGGTTACTGTTTTTCAGTACATTTGATTAACTTTCTAATTCTGTGTATTTTTATTTTTTAAATTTAAAACCATAATTCTGAGCAGGGGTTCACAGACTTTACCAGCCTGCCTTCCAAAAGATCCTTGACACAAAAGATCAATGCCCTTTAGGTATTTGAAGGTGTGCACATAAGACTTGTTAGAAATCGCCAAGATCCTGCATTGAAACTGACTTGCTGATGAAGGGAGGGATAGTCAGATTTCAAAGCATTTCCTAAAGAGCAGTTCCCATTCATTTTACTTTTTAAAAAATATTTTTGTTTATTTTGGTAAATAATTCTCAATTAAATTAAAAAATTTTTTACTGTTCATTTTTTTAAAATTTCAGTTCTACATTCTCTCCTTCTTTCCACCCCTCCCTTCCACTTTGAGAAGATAGAAAGCAATAGGCTATTGATTACACATGTAAAGTCATGTAAAATGTTTCCATATTAGCCATGTTGCAAAAAAAATACACAGTGAAAACTAGAAAGAGATTCTATCAGCAAACTTCAATCTCCACTCAGAGTTCATCTGTTCTCTTTCTGAAGGTAGATAGCATTTTTCATCATGGGATCCATTAATTTTAGGTAAGGTGCCTTCCTTTGCAAGGCTTTGAACCTGCACGATAAAGTTTATCCCAAAGAGATACACCAAACAAGGAAATTCAGCCCTTTGAAGATTGCTCAACTGCTTTAAACCATCTTCCCCACACCTTTCCTGCCACCTTTACCTGACCTTTCTCCCATCACTGGAATCCGACAGATTCTCAGTTTGCTAATCCGGTAGTACTCAGGATGGATTTCATTGGAGAAACCAACAGTGATTCTCTTGAGTTACTAAGTCTTCCCATCTTCCCGTATAGTTTCCCTATAATAAAGTTATCCAAGCAAAAGTGGATAGAGTAGGGCAGGCAGAGATGTTCCCTGGCTCAGTGTTGACTTGATCATATGTAGCATCCTTTTCAAAGCGGTGGAAGTTTGCATGAGCTGCATCTAGTTTTTCATTGTTTGATATGAGCTAGTTCTGCAGAGGCTGGCTAGGTGAAGGACTTGGTAAGGTTGGGTTTGATATGGAGCCAGTATCTTCTCTTTTCCATAATAATAAGCGTGTATTGGTATCTTTTGTTTTCTTATCACCTAGACTTCCTTATGTATCCCATCTCTCCTATCCTTCCCAGAGTCATCACTTTTAAAGGACAATTTTTTTAAGAGAATAAAAAATTCACCAAAACCTGTAAATGTCAGAAACCTTACGTGGATGCTTTCTTGTTTCTAGCTCTTTGTCATGTTTTATTTTAAAACTTTTACTGGTAGCTCTTCTCTGTCCCTATCTGGTGAGCTTAAATGGGGAAGTGGGGAAGCACATCCCCTCAAACTAATGAACATATCAGCAGAGTTGGATAGTATATGCTATATTTCACACCCCTGGTCCTTCACCTCTGAAAAGAAGAGAGGGAGATATATTTCCTCATCTCCTCTTTGGATTTGTTAGGGTAGTCTCTGAAAGAACAGAGAAATAAAATAAACCCATCTTGATAGGCCTCTCTAAGTTATCTAGGTTTGCCTTGTTTTGCTTGAACACTGAGCTTGACCCTCTCCCCCTTTAAAAGACTCTTTCTGATGCCCTCAGTTGTTAGCACTCTGTTCCACTAAAGCTCGTTATACTCATTGGTACATTTCCTTTATTTACTCCGTGTGTGTGTTCATCCTTCCTTGCCGAAGAAGACCATGCCATCAGAGAAGTGTTGACATGACTTGCAATTAATTTTGTTTTGAGTGAGGGAGGGCTCACTTCTCCTCCAGAGCCATCTGAATCCAGTGACCAGATATTCATTAGGATGACTGGAGGTGACCCAGGATGAGGCAGTTGGGGTTAAGTGACTTGCCCAAGGTCCCACAGCTAGTGTCAAGTGTCTGAGGTGAGATTTGAACTCAGGTCCTCCTGACTCCTGCGCTGGGGCTCTATCCACTGCACCACCCAGCTGCCCCCCACTCTGTGGAAAAGTGGTAGTGGAAAGGATTGTCACTCTGAAGAAGTGAGAGATCTTGACTTTAAATCTTGCCTCCGATGCTTATTCTCTGGGTGACTTAGGGCATACTGCTCTCTTGTTAACATTCCCATTTTATTGTGTGAGAAACTGAAGTTGAAAAGTTAATCAGCTTATCCTAGTTAAATATCTAGTGACTAATTGTGCCAGAATTGGAACCTAGGTTCTGCCTCGGAAGTAAGAGGTCCTGAGTTCAAAACTCATCTCTGGTAAGAGTCAGTAATTGCTGTGTTGAGCTAGGGCAAGTCACTTCTCTGATATTATCTCATTTTATCTCTGTTAAAGTTATATATCTAGTGCCTAATAGTGTCAAGACTTGAACCTGGGTCTTTTGGCTCCATATTGCATGCTCTTAACAGATTATTACCTTACAGTTAGCTCTCCTATCTTTAGGGTTCACAGAATCATGGGATGTCATCCCCTCCTCAATAACTCCTGTGGCTCCCTATGGCTTGTAGTTTCAAATACAAACTGCTGTGTTTGGCATTCAGAACCCGTCATCACGTAGCCACCTCTTTCTTTCTACTCTTCTTATACCTTAATCCCCACCATGTATGCTTTGATCCAGTGACACTGGCTCCTTGCTCTTCCACAAACAAGACACTCGCATCTCCGAACTGGGCATTTACTCTGGCTGTTTCTTATTATATGTGCATTCTTCTTCTGTTCCACCTACTGGCTTCCTTGGCATCTCCTAAGACCCAGCTAAAATCTTACCTTCTATAAAAAGGCCTTCTTTAAGCCCTCTTCATTCCAGGGCCTTCCCTCTGTTACTTTTTCCTCTATTTATCCCGTATAGCTTGCTTTGTATAGATTTGATTTCTTACTGTCTCTCCTGTTAGATTATGCGCTCCTTGAGGGCAGGGACTATCTTTTGTCTCTTTTTGTATCCCCAGTGCTTGGCATGGTGCCTTCCACACAACACAGTTAATAAATAGTGTTTATTGATATGTCTTGAGAAGTAGAAAGATTTCTAAAGGCTGTAGACAGCCTCATCATTGTCCATGTTTCCTTCTTCTGGTCCATATCAAGTAAAGCTTTAAATGGTTTATATGATTTTGTATATATTTTAAAACAGCCTCACCATTGTCCATGTTTCCTTCTTCTGGTCCATATCAAGTAAAGCTTTAAATGATTTATATGATTTTGTATATATTTTATAATAACAGTAGAATATAAGCTCTTTGAAGGCAGAACCAGTTTCATTTTTGTCTTTGTATGCCTAGCACCAGTGTAGCATCTATAGTTGCTTATTACCTTGTTTTGAATTGGTGAATGCCAAAGCAATGTTGACATCTTTTTTCTCTGACTCTTTTTTCAGGATCCATTAGACCCAAACCGGACCGTGATCGTGATCCGCTCTCTAGTGGCCAATAGTGAAGCAGAACGAAGAAGGGAATTATTGCCAGGCGACCGCCTGGTCTTTGTTAACGATCGTTCCTTGGAGGATGTCACACTCACTGAAGCCGTGGAAGTGCTGAAATCTCTGCCCCCAGGCAGAGTGACCCTGGGCATCTGCAAGCCTTTGGTGGTAAGGGTCATACTTTATTGCTGGGTTCCTCACTGGCTTTTAACTGACTCCCAGGTTCCTTTTGACAGTCTGTGTTCATGTCAGGCTGTGTGAACTTTTGTGTTGGGTTCAGGGGAACCTACAGTGTTTAGGTAAGAGATGGAAACTACCTGTATGTATGTTGAGTAAGGGAAGGGACACATGGTATTCAGATATGTTGACAAATATACACCCATACCATGAGAGTGAACAGCTGGGAGGAGGATGAGCATTGGCTCACCATTCCAAGATGCTTCTTGAGTGTATGAATAAACACTACTGTATCACGTTGCCTCTTAGTGATTTATGCCTTACACAATTCTTTCCATGCAATGTGTTTATTTACCCTGATTTTATTGCTAAGTTCAGAGAGGTAGAGATTTGCTCAAGGTCACCCCCCTAGAACATGTCATCTTATGGCCTGACTCCCAAGCCCAGTATTCATTTCCCTATCCACACACTGTCTATCTTTTCAGGCAGTCTGTCCATTAGGATCACTGGCTTCATTTACTTGTCTGGAGAGGAAGGATGTGACCAATAGAAGTTACCATTCAAGATGTGCTAAGACCCACCCAAGCTTTCCATAGAACTTTTTAGTACTATAGTTCATTATTCTCACTTCAGCTCCTGCTAGTGTTCAGTAGTGTCTTATCTCTTCCCTTATCATCTCTCTCATTTCATCTGCCACAGTGATTGCCCCAGATCTTTTCATCTCTCCACTTACCTTTATGCTCATCCCTAATTCCAACACTCTTAGGAGCTGACTTAGCTTACTACTTTACCAATATGGTAGCCCTCTGACTTGTCACCCACCTTTCCACCCTGTCACTAAGACTGATCCATTCACTTGCACTTCTGATCTTGAGAGAAGGGTGGACATGAAGTCAACCCAAACACTAGCTGTGTGATTTTGGGCACATCATGTAAACTCTCTTTGACTTCCATTTCGTCATCTGTAAAATGGGCATAATTACAGCCCACACCTCCCAGGACTGGGGTGAGGATCCAAAGAGAATATTTGTAAAGCACTTTGCAGATCTTCAAACCATACAACAGTACCTATTATTTTTATTCTTATTCCTTATTTTTATTTTCCCTCCTAGACTGTGGATGCTGGAATTCATTTTCTCACTTTCCATTCTCTCATTCTCTTCTAGTTCCCTGCCATCTAATTATAAATGTGTTTATGCTTCCCAATCTTAAAAAAAACTCTTGCCTTGACCTTGCTCTCACTCCATATTTCTCAGCTCCCTCCCTACCATATAGCTTGAAAGAGTTGTCTATATTTGATACCCTTGCTTTCTCACTATTCAACACAATCTGTCAACAAGCATTTTAAGGTATTTTAAGGTAATGTATATGGGGACAGCTAGATGGTGCAATGAATAGAGCACTGGGTTTGGAATCAGAAGACTCAGCTTCTTGAGTTCAAATCTAGCCTCAGATACTTCCTAGCTGTGTGACCCTGGGCAAGTCATTTAATCCTGTTTGCCTTAGTTTCTCATCTGTAAAATGAACTGGAGAAGAAAATGGCAAACCACTCCAATATTTCTGCCAAGAAAACCCCAAATGGGCTCATGGTGAGTTGGACAGGTCACTGAAAAAATGATCAAACCCCAAATGCCAGGCATGGTGCTTATAAATGAACAAACGAGGCAGTATTTGCTTTCAGAGGGCTTCTTTTCTACTCTGAGCAATATGACTTGTTCACAAGCCTTTCCTAATAACCTGAACAGCTGGTACCTGCCCTCCTCCACCTCCTACATATTTATTTTTGCATTCATTTTTGTAGGTAGCATCTCTGCTGAGAGAATAGCAACTCCTGTAGAATACAAGGGATTTCATTGTTTTTGTCTTTACTTCTCAGTATCTAGGATGGTGCTGGCACATAGTAGGCACTGTATAAATGCTTATTCCCCTCCCTCCTCCCCCGTGACAAAAACTAGCAGCTTTTCCCCCACTTTTCTTCTTCCTTCACTGTTGTAGCATTTGACACTCTTAACCTTTTCCTAAGGAGTAGTGGCTCCTTCCTTGCCTCTGGACACAACCTGGCTTTTCTTCTTCCTGCCTGTCTAACCCTTCTGTGCCTCAGCTTCAGATCCTTGTTGTTTAAACTGGATCCTCATGTTTATTCTTTCTGTCATTTTCTTCTGTGGCCCATCTATCATTCTCTGTAACACATTCCCTCTGCCCCCTTCCCTTCCCTTTCTTTTTCCTTCCTCCCACTCTCTTCATTTGGTTATTTCTTTCATTCATGGCATCAACTGTGAAATCTCCTATCACTGTGTTCCATGGAATCGACCTGCACTTCCAGCTGCCTAGAGGACCTCAGTCACTCTATGTATCTGCCAGAAACTGGGGTGTGTGTGCGCGCGCGCCCGCCCTAGGCAACAGTGGCATTTCCCTTCCCATCTTTACTCCTGGGCTCTCCTCAAGATTCATTATCCAGGGCTTAGAAATGGTTTCCCATAAATCTGAAGTTCTCTTCAAGATGAAGACTTTGCCCTTAATATGGCAGGTTTGTGGTTAAGTAGATAGTCTAAGTCAAACATCCAACACAGAAGGGACTACCAGTGCATTAACACAGTATTTGGCATATAGTAGGTGCTTAATAAAGGTTAATTGGTTCAGTGACTTGACTTGAGTATAACCTGGTTCAAGTGTTCCTCATCCTTGGGTCAAGTACCAGGCTTGTTCCCAGACTTAGGTGGTGCTTACAGGCCAGCGGCTTCTGACCCAGATTTATTTCCACAACACCAAGTTCTCTTGATGAAAAATTGACAGTATTCCTTTCCTTCACCCCATTCTGTCTTCTCAGTGCCATGATCATGAATTAGACCTTTCCTTCGCCATCTCCTTACTTCAACAGCCTCTGTAGAAGAAGTGAATAAAATCTATGCTTTATGAATTTGGGAGAAATATTCTCTCCGTAACCTTAGAGGTCAAAGAGAATAAGCTACAGGGTTGTGTAAATAGACAGATCCTCAGTCTGTATTTTATTCAACAATAGGAAAAGCCCTTCTTCTGTGAAGAAGTCCTCCACTATCTTTGAGATCCTTTGCCCCTCCAAGATGGAATTTTGTGATTAGCTGTGGAAAAACATCCCCACCAGAATAGACCTGATCTTTGGCAACTCCTGAGACGACAGGGTCAACAAGTAACAAGCCCAAAGTTAAGATATTCTTCCTTTCCTCCTCCCCTCACCTGACATCCTGTCCTTATTAGGAAAATGGTTGAGCAACTCTTACTTGTTCAGGTCCTTCAGCCACCTGTGATGTTGGCCTCAGGCTATGTAAAACTCAGTGTAACTTCGTGTCTCCCTTCATTCTGTGGATTGGCTCACCACCTGCTAATTGCTCATCAGCTGATGCTAATTAACCTTGCTGTCTTCTGGCCTTGCCTCTTGATTTGATGACCTCCAGTCAAATGGAGCCAGGTGGGAAGAACTACTCTTCTGTAGCATCTTGAGTCCTCCTGGTAGGATTTTCCAGCCTCTATTGAGCAGCTTCTCCAATCCACCTTCATACCACTGCTGTCAGAGTTGTTTTCTGTCCTTCGTCTTGTTGTGTCGTTCCCCTGCTCAGAATCTTTGGTGTCTTACTTTTGGCTGTGGTATGAATATTGTTGGCCTTTTCTTCGTGACCCTGCTGAGTGGGCAGTAGTAAACCGTACTCCTTATGACAAGCCTGGCAGCCGCTGGTTCTCACCCCTCTCCCTAGGTCACGACATGTCTGTTTTGTCTGTAATTTATATAAAGCTCAGCTATACAATTCATGTCTTCTCCCTCCATAGAATGACTCTTCCTTGAGGAAACAAGACTGTTACTTGTTCTGTGTTCCTCTCTCCCTTGTTCATAACGCTATGCTTCTTGTGCAGTTATTGGTAATATCAGCTCTAAATTACTTTAAGGTTTCCAAGCACGGTAAAGATATTATCTCACTGCATCTTCACAACTACTCTGGGAGCTAGGGCCTGTTATTATCTCCGTATTGCAGATGAGGAAACTGAGCCCAAAGGAGGTTAAATGACTTGCTCAGAGTCACGTGGCTATGGAGCGTCTGAGGCAGGTCTTATGCTGTCTAGGTCCAGTGATGTAATCACTGTACCCCATACCAGCCGAGTGGATACTTGATAAAATATTTCCAGATCAATGTGATACTAAAGCCCAACTGGATAATTCTGTGCCACTTGAACATGCCTTCTGCCTTCCCACCATCCTGCTTTGCTCATGCTGTTTCCTGGAATGACCTCACCTTGATTGGGGAAAGACTTGTTTATTTCATTTCAGTGCCCAACATGGTGCCTTGGATAGCCTGGCATACAGTCAGTGCTTAATGAATACTTGATAATGGATTGATTGCATAGAGTAGTTGCTTAATAACTGTTTAATTAAATTTAGCTCTAAAGTTTCTAGTCTATCTACAACCTAGGCCTTCCTTCAAAGCAGTCTTCTTATTCCAAGGACATGAGCTCCTCTTTGTAGACTGGGATCTTACTGTTGCTTTGTTGGATGGCAGGTTTGTTGGACTAGATTCCTAGACACTTCTGTGCCTGAAGACAGGGGGCTTCTGGGAAACTCTAGAACTTGGGTTTGTCCTAAGGGTTTTCCTGCTCAGAGTAGGCCTAGTTGGGGAGTCCCACCCTATTTTAAAGAAAAACAAAGATCAAGCATTAGACTTTGCCAGGCTAGGTGATGACCTGCTGGTTCTGGCAGAGGGCCACAAGGCATTCTCCCAAGGCTTGGGCAGTTGTGGGATGGAAGTGCCCCAGGCTTTCCTTTTTGAGAGCCTGACTGCCAGTGAGCTTAGGAGGCCAGTGATGTAGTTGGGGGAGAGGTCAGCATGGTGACTCTTCCCTGCTAAGTGAGCTCCTTTCCCATCTCTGTGCTGTTGGCCCAGCTGGCTGTTTACAAGCTGTGATGTGAGGTGCCTCTTGGCTACAGCCAACAATGGGTCTTCTCTGGGGCCTTTATATTTTAAAAGTGTATAGTTTTAAAGATTCCCATTTCCTGCATTTAATCAGGAACTTCTGCCTAATGCTTCCTTGTGCACAGAATTGGAGACATTACAAAAGAAACATGACGTTGGACCTTTGTCCTTGGCCTTTGCCGTCTAGTTGAGGAGGCAAGACAAATGCCCATGAAACAGTAGAGAATGGAATGCCAGTTTTGTGGGCTGGAACATGACATTTCTGTGCTTCCCCAAACTGGGGCTCCTGGGGCTCACTCCAAATGGATTACAGAGACAGTTTAAATAACTTGCCCTTGGAGCCTGCTATTAAATATCTGAGGCAAGATTTTCTCCTGGATTCCATGTCCTACCACCTAGGTGCCTCCAAGGCAGGAGATGTCAAGAGAGCTAAGGTGACCTTTGACTCTTTTAAGAGAAGCCTGGCAGCCGGGAAGAAGCAGCTAACACTATTCTTGTGCTCAATCCCCCTCCTTCCCCCCAACTAGAGGGCTCTGTAATTAGGACCAGGACAGTGGACAGAGGAAGGTGACCAGGAAGGAAAAAGCCTTAGTTAAAGTGATCGGGAATGTTTAGCCTAGAACGAAGATTTGCTGGGCTTAGGGTCCAGGGGGCAGAGGTGGTAGGAGATGATAGCTGTCTTCAGGTACTTAAGGTTCAAGCGTGTGAAAGCGTTATTGAAAATGTGACATTTGACTCCAACCAGGAACACAGGGTTGGAGCAAGGCTGATTTAACATAAATATGAGCAAAGGCTTCTTAACAGGGACAGCTATCCCAGGGTGTGATGAACTGCCTTGGGAGGCGATGGCTCCCTCTCATTTGAGGTCATCAGCCAATGACTAGATTCCCTTTTATTGGATATGTTCTGGAGTAGATTCTTGTTGGGGTGCAAGTTGGCCTCTGAGAGCCCTTCTGTGTTTGAGATTCTGCTGTTCTGATTGTGATGGAGTTGGGGAAATCAAGATAGGGCCTTTGTAAGAGATGAATTGGGATCAAATGAACATGTTTTATAAAAAGGTAAATTTTGTTTTTTTGTTATCTAGATTTCCCCTTGTATTCCTCCTCCTTTCCCCTCTCAAAAAATTGTCTCAAATGAGATTTTTAACAAGAAAAAAATGGAGAAAAAACAAGTCATATTTTTAACCATAAAAAAAGAGAAAAAGCAATCAGCAAAGCTGATGAACATATAGAAAAAATATCCAACTCTACATGTAATATTCCAGCCCTTCGGGCCTCCCACCTCTGCAGAGAAGTGGGGGAGGGGGGTTGTCTTCTGATGTTTCCTCTTTGAGACTTGCTTGCAAATTTGTAACATTCCCATTTGATTGTTTGTGCTTCTTTCTGTAGCATCCTTGTAATCTTTGGATTTTCTTGGCCCTCCTTACTTCACTCTGCATCAGTTCATGAGTCTTTCTCTGATTCTCTGATTCATCCTATTCCGTGTTTCTTTCTAGCCAGTATTATTCCATTCTGTTTGTGCCTCATGGTTTCTTTATCCATTCTCCAAAGGTCTTTGTTTTGTCTCCGCAAACAAGCACCACTGTCAGCATTTTGATGTATTTGGGGACCTTCTTTTTTATTAGCTAATATCAATATCCAAAATTAAATCTGGGGTCTTTTGTTGAGAGATACTCCCCAATTATAGGTGGGAACCTTTGCATCTTTTCAAGTCTTAATATTTTTGTTTATTCTTTGTCTTGCCATTTTTGAGATCTACTCCATCTGGCTTTTTTCCTGTTTGGGATGTTAAATCTCCTTCCATAAGTGTTTACAATATAGAGGGCTTCACCGTTGAGAAATCCCAAATACTTTTGCTTACTGGGAAGATTCAGATTCAACTTTAAGAGGATCTGAAACTCTTGGGTGTATGTCTTTTTTTAAAATCACATTTCTTGCTTTCTTTCTAGGTTGAAAGTAATGAGGAGAATACATCACATGTCTCACAACCAACTGCCTTTGAAGAAACGCCCAGTTACTCAGGACCCATGGAGACAATGGACTCCTCTCTGATCCTGGAAGCTCCCTCGGTAGGGAGCAGCTTGGTTTCTTGTTTCAACAGACAGTTTACTGCTGGGCAGAGCTTTACAAAAGAAGAAGTTTCATCTCACTTGGTTCTTTCTCCACAATTCCTATATAGACAGAAATTGAATGCTCCTTTTTTTGGTTTTTAATTAATCCTATTTATTTATTTATTTAGTTTTAGTTTTTAGCATACTTTTCCACAAGATTTTGAGTTACAAATTTTCTTCCCTTCTCTCCCCTCCCTTCTATCACATCCTCCTCCCCCCCTTCCCTTCCCTTCTCTTTTCCTGTAGGGCAAGATAGATTTCTATACCTCGTTGCCTGTACATCTTATTTCCCAGTTGCATGTAAAAACAATTTTTAACATTCATTTTTAAAATGCTGAGTTCCAAATTCTCTCCCTTCCTCCCTCCAGACCCACCCTCATTGAGAAGCAAGCAATTCGATATAGGTTATACATGTGTAACCCTGACTTAAAACCTTCCTAAAGAAACATTAATCCTTCTCTTCAAAGCTAGAGTACTTCCTTTTATTTTGCCTTAGCTTTGCTGCAAATTGGTATACATAATGAGTCCTGTTTTAATTGGCCAAGAGCAGTCTACTTACTACCCCTTACCAGAATTCTGTGGTAGTTCA
This sequence comes from Potorous gilbertii, assembly GCA_028658325.1. NCBI lineage: Eukaryota > Metazoa > Chordata > Mammalia > Diprotodontia > Potoroidae > Potorous > Potorous gilbertii. The sequence goes on from CM053770.1 coordinate 681,901,709, forward strand.
TTCAGTTAGCAAGCATTTATTAAGTGCCAGTTATCTACTACATAAGACTGAATAGCATAATGGTTAGAGAGTCAAGAAGACCTGGTTTCAAGTCTTGTCTCTCACCTATACTGACCAACTCTCTAAGACTCTAGAGGTGGTATTGACTTGCCTTATTGGGGAAGGAATCTTTTTCCTTGTCTGGGAGTTGCCGCTGCCCATGAAATCACAAGTCTGAGAAAAGAAAACATCCCAGGCACTGTGTTAGATGGGCTGGACATGAAAATGAAAGGGAGATACACCCTCCCTTTTAAGAAACTTCCTCTTCTTAATCCTCATGGAAAGATTCTGTAACTAGGCAACCCCATAAATAATCTTGTTTTTCAGAACCAGGTAGTCAAGATTTAAATGAGATCAGCGATAAGAAGGACATCATACATGTTAGTGATGAGGAAGATGAGAATGAGGAGGAGGATGCAGCCATTTCCCCCATCAAACCCATCAAACCCCATCCTCATATTGCCAAATGGGCAAATTATTTTGCATTTGCACCTGCTCTTGGGATGCCCTGTTTTCTACAACACTCTGGCTATCTCCAAAAAATGTGTCCTCATTCAGTGTCCTCTTAGAGATCACTTTGCCATGGAAATTTTGGGAAATTTTGAGAAATTTAGCATGATGGTAGGAGCAGTGTCCTAGGGGTCAAGACACTGTAGTTGAAATCTAGGTTCAACCACTTATTTTGTGTGACATAGGTCAACTTACCTCCCCTTCTGGACCTCATTTTCCTCATCTGTGAAAGGAAAGGTTGGAATTAGATGATCTCTGAAGTCCACCCCCACTGTGAACATGAGATCTCTTTTCCTTTATGGATCTCATTTTTTTCCACCGTTGAATCGAGGTCCTGGGAGTGAGGATTCCTGACATCCTTCCCTGCCTGGAACCAGTGATCCTATAAGCAACCTCCCCCTTTTTGGATTTTTTTCTTCCTCTACAAAATGAAAGTGTTGCTCTAGTATAGGTAACATTCTGTGGTCTTACAGTCTACAAACCCATCCTTTGTCACTGCTTATTTGAAGAGAAGTAGCTCTAAAATGACACTATTTGGCTTCCTTAATTCATCAAGGAAACCGGTTGGTTTTGAGGATTTGTTCATGTTTCTTATTTGTTTGTTTCTTTTTAAGAGTTCATTGCAATTATGTGTAACTGTTTGCAAGAAAACAATTGGTAGAGAAGAAAATTCCCTGAACGACTATCCCTGGACTCTTCTTCACATTAGTGACACTTAGAATAGAAAAAGTGATTCATCTTCAGAAGGAATTTTCTGATTGAGTGGGGGCAGGGCTCAAAGAGAAGCATCATGGACCTGTTACTGAGAGCATTTCTATCTAAACCCATTACTGTTGCTGTTAAATATTAGAAAGCACATCTTATTTAATGTCCTCGAGCAGTTTAAAGTCTGGTAGAGAAAGATTAGCCATATCCCCAGGTCAATGCTATGCAATCTAAAATGCGGTGTTTGCACTCTGAGAATTTGTAATTTTCTTGGTGGACATATTCCTTCCATGCGCCAAGGCCCTGTCATCTTCTCTCTCATTTTCCAGATGAGTTTTGAGAATTGTCATAGCTAAAATATCATTGTGCCAGGGACCCCTCCAAGCATCAATGTCCTCCTGCCCAACAGGACCATGTACAGTTTAAGTATGTTTTGCCCATTCTTTTCTGTGTAGTGGCAGCTAGACATGTGCTAGCATCATGCCTGGAGTCAGGAAGCGTCTTAATTTAAATCCAGCCTAGTTGTGTGACCCTGGGCTGGTTATTAACCACTGTTTGTCAGTTTCCTCATCTGTAAAACACTGATAATAACAGCATCAACCTCTCAGGGCTGTGAGGTTCAAATGAGGTTGTAATTGGAAGGCACACAGTAAGTGCTGCATAAGTGTTACCTAATATTGTTACATTGTCTCTGCCTCAGAGAACTTAGGATCCTCAAGGACAGGGACTGTTTCTCTTTCATGTTTGTATCTCTCTCTTACACTGTGCCTGGTGCATATGAATTAGGCTAGAGACAACCTGTGATTTCAGTGGGAGAGTGCCGTACCAGGCTGGTGCCTTTTTGTCTACAGTCACATAGCTTATATGTTTCCAAATAAGGTTTAAAGCTGAATTTTCCGGGTTTTGAGTCCATGCAGCCTTTCGTGTAGCCCATGGGATATGGTTAATGAAGGCTTATTTATTGACTGGTTATTGATTGGTGAATTCATTAATCAGTGGTCTGCCCAAACTTAGACAACATGAGATGGATTTAAAAAAAGAATTAAAAAATTGCAACCAACATACCAAAAAATAAAAAAACAACCAATATATCACAAAATTCTCATATTTTATATTAGTGTTCCACTCCCATGATCCATCGTTTTTGCAAAAACACTGGAGAGATGTGTCTTCATTTGGATTTTTGGTCCTTCTTTGAGGCTAAGCTTGGTCATCATAATTTTAAAGAGTTCATTTTTGATAGTTTAGTGTTAATTGATGAGGATTATGATTATTGTAAGATTTGTAATTAATATAAAAATGATATATCTTGGAGGTCATAGGATAGTTAATATATAATGGAGGTTCGTAAGTAACCACTCACCTTGCCCAGGGCACATTTTTCTTGCCACTGATTTTTAGTACTGGTGACTCTCCTGGGAAGCATGTCAGCTAGTAACACAGTGTGTGGGGTGAGCAGAATGACGTACTTCTATGCAATGTCCTTGCAGGACCTTCTGTGCAGAGAGGGTGTGAACAATACTGGCAGGTAGTTAGAGGGAAAGCAAGGAAGGTCTGCTTGGATGCAGGTACAGCAGGCAATTTCTAAATTACCAGATGTAAAATACAGTCTTGAGATCCTTAGTTGTTCTTTGATGCATTTGTCTGTAGGAGTTCCGAGATGATTCCTTCCTTCATGAAGAGGACTTGGACGAGCCTTTCCTTGACTTGAGAAGGACATTCCATGTACAGTCAAAAGAAATCAACAACACTCAAGAGGAGTGGGAGATGCGTGCTTTCCTGAAACCCAGAGCACCTGAAATGGGGGAAGAGAGAGAGATGCTTGTGGATGACGTATATGACTTCCAGGAGATCTTTCAGAACATGGATTTATATTCTCCATCACTGGGCAAGAAGGATCTTCCCCTCTTTCCAAGCCAGGATTTTCACTTTGGCACCCAGTGGCTAAGTCATCCAGGGGCCTATGAAGCTCATGATCTGAGATCCTTGATGCACCCAAGTTCCCAGGAGGTACCACAGAACATATACAGCAGTGAAACAATGGTAAGGAGTCCCAAAGCATCCCATTCTCTCCTTCCTCTCCTTTTCCTCCATGGGCTTCAGAAATGAAAAATATCTATATTTCACTGACATTTTTCACTCTGAATCATGATAACAGCATTTTTGAGGTGTCAGAGTTTGTTTGGGGATGTTGGCAAGAATTAGCTAATACTTTATGGGAGATTCCATATCTTTAGATGGAAACCAAGGGGTCTTTGGTTCATTTTGGTCCCGTTCTTTTTTTTTGTATCCTTGATGGATTGTGATTTCATCAGCATTGGCACATGTTCCTCCAGATTGGACTGAGAGCCCTGGGTGACATAACAGACACACATATGGTGTTGAAGAGTTTTCTTGGTTGTAGAAGCCATCCTCTGAGGCCACTGTCGTGATGAGGCTCTTTGCCTTGGATTAGCTGAATGGACAGACACCCATGGGTCAGTTCATGGTCACAGTTTCCAGGGTTCATTGCAGGGGCTTTCTTCTTCTGGAGGACATTCTTGATCCTCTAAATCATTAGTCTCCTGCTCCCCATTACAAATACTCCTTGTTAATTATTTTTTAAATATCCTCTATTTATTCATCTATCCGTGCTGTCTCCTGAGAGGAAGAAGGGTAGGGAAAGTCTTTGTATGTCCTTTGCATCTAGCCCAATGCCTAGCACAGACTAGCTACTTAATGGTTGAATAAACACATATGTGAACCAAAAACATTCATTCAGAAATTGCACTGTGCCAAGTTCTATGCTGTTTGCCAGAAATGCAACAAATATTGGTAACAAATGCTTATGGGTTTCCTGATGCATTGAGTTTGAAGTCAGAGTATCTGATTTCTCGACTGGGCTCTGCCAAAGACTATATATCATCTTGGCCAAGTCATTTCCCACTCAGTGTCCCCATTTCTAACATGATGAGGTTAGACATCTCCAAAGAGAGAGGGGAAATTGAAATCGAGAGGAATTAGTGAAGCCCAGGTGAAGTTGGTTAATTAGCATACTCAGTGCCTTCTTCCAGCTCCTAGTTAAAGTGCAGGAGAGGGGAATCATGGGAAGAATCCAGGCCTGAGATTTGGCCAGGGAAGCATGAGGGATATGAGAGTGAAGGATGTTGTGGATGAATCAGCTTACTCTAGAGCAGAGATGGGAGAAGGAAAACAACATCCTGTCCGTGTCCGAGAACGTCCTGAGAGATAGAGGGAATTAGAGCTCATTATAGTGGGTTCAGAAGGGGCAAGGTACAGAGAGTTCATAGAATAATGGCAAGTTATAATCTGAGCTTTTGATTAAGGAAGGGGAACATGTTGGGGAATGGAGAGATCTCTGTTGCATGGCTGAGGTGATTCACAGAATTAGTTCTTTTAGGGGTAAGGAGGTTAATTTGCTTCAGAGACCCTCTGTAGATGTAAAAACCCTCTGATATAATGGCAGCAGTTGGGGAGGACAAGACAGGTAGAATGACCTGGGGCCTGGTACCACAATGGCAACCATCATATGAACTGGGTGGACAATTTAATTGGTAGGAAGAGGGTTTGCTGAGTGGTGAAATCTGGAAGTGGCAGCTCAGAGTATTCTAAAGCCCTCTTAAAGAGTAATGTATTGGGGGTGTGGGTGAGGGCACAGCCCACACTCAGTATTTTTTTGACCCTGAGCATCTTGGCCTCAGTTTCCACATCTTTTAAAATGAGGGTGATTGACTAGGTGGGTCCCGTGTTCCCTTCTGCCTTGAATCTACCATCCTTCAGTCCTGTAGCCTTCTTAATATTCTGGAGAAGAGAGAAAAGCTCTGGCAAGGTAGTTATTACCTCCTTCCATTCTGCCTCCCCCCCTTCTGAGTTTATGCCTGTTCAGTTATTAGTCTGTTCCCCAAGATGTCAAACCTAAGTAGATTTTTTTAAATGTGGGGACCTTTCTTCCCCAATATTAGTTTGTGCAAGTGTGGCGTTCCTTTGCTAGAGGTTGTAGAACCATGCTTTCTTCTAATGCTATCATAATCCGCAAGGCTTCCGGCACATTGAGCTATTTTTGCTAAGCCGCCAGCAGTGCCCAGCATGGGTGGCTTACAACTGCATTTCATAGACATGTTTTTGTTCCCAGTCTCACTGTAGAATATGAGAATGTAGACTAATGGAGGTTTAGGCTGCTTTTGCCTCAGGGCTGTTTCTATAGCACTAATTGACCTCATTTTTCTGTGTTTATATTTGGAAAAAATGTTACTGTTTCCTTGTGCTCCAATATCTTCCTTTTCCTCATCATGCCCAGTCACATGGTGGCTCCTTTTTCACTTTTTCCCATTCTTTGAGCAATATAAACTATTTTCTGGCCTCCTCCCCATGGTCTTTTCTCTTGGCCTGTCAGAAGATTGTGGATCGCTGACTGGAAGGGACCTCAGAGGAAGCCTGATCCCCTTATTTTTCAGAGGAGGAAGTCAAAGGACTTGCCCAAGGTCACATAGGTAAATTCTAATGACCAGCATCACTGGCCTGTAAGCTCCTCTCACCTACATGTATGAGTCCATAATGCTGATAGGAAGTGCTTCCCCTTCTGCTCTCTTGGACCCTGGATCCATTTACAGCAGATTCTGTGTCTTCACCAGGACATTACTTGAGCAAATCCCTACCTCAGTTTCCTCCTCTGTAAAAACAGGAATGATAACCATACCCGCTTTACAGGGTTGTTACAAAGATCAATTAAGATCACATGTGTAAAGCTCTTTGTAAACCTTAAATCTGCATACAGGCACCATGTTTTATTTCCCTGTCACCATCCTGTGTGTCATGGGTCACATCTACCTGCTCCTTGCCTCAGTTTCCCCATTTGTAAAAACAGGGATGGTTGTTATTATGGTGAAATGAGCCTCTTTGGACCCTTTACATCCCCATGTAAATACCGTTTTATGATTATTAATTGTCTTTATTACTTATCACTACCTTGCATGAGCTAGATCATATCATCTAATCTCACTTGGCATCAGTTCCCTCTTCTGCAAAATGAAGCATTGATCGTTCTCTGATCACATGATCAATGGTGATATTGATGTTTGAATCTCTTTCCTTCAGACATGGGCCGGGAGATGTGACACCTACTATGTGCCAGGCAGGATTAAGTGCTTTGGACAGATACCTCATTTGATCCTCACCAACAATCTTAGGGATGGGGTAGTTAGTATTAGTATTTCCATTTTACAGTTGAGGAAACTGAGGCAAGGGGCAGTTAAGTGACTTGCCCAGGGTCACATGGTCAGATTTGAACTCAAGTCTTTCTGATTCCAGGCCTGACGCTGTATCTCCTGTCGCTCAATATAAGAGCTAATCAAGATGCTAGATAGCTTCTACTGGGTCTTTTCCCATTGTGTGTGTTTCGGTGGACCACCTGGCCTGTTATTCCCCTGTCATTACTCTCAGCTGCCATGTGATTGCTACCTCTACTTCCTGCCATGCATTTCTTGGACGCCATATCTTATCCCACATAGCAATGCCATATTATTGGAAAGAGGCTATGGTCTGCTTCCACCCTCCACCAGTGGCAAGTCTGTGAGCACAGATATTTGGGGCAGGTTCTGGGGACAGAGAATGAGTTATCCCAGAATTGATTGGGAGAGAGGAAATAAGGACCTGGGCATTCTTCCTGAAAAGCCAGCACCTAGGGGCTTCGAACTGGGATAGTGGATGGAGTGTTAGATTTTGGCAGGAAGACCTGAGTTCCCATGTCTTCTCAGAAATTTACTAGCTATGTGACTCGGAGGTAATCACTTAAGTTCTGTCATCCTGAGATTCTCTGGGTAGTAAGAGCACTCATTTCTCAGGGCATTGCAAAGATCAAATGAGAGAAGACATGTAAAGCATTTTGCAGTCTTCAAAAATCTCTCTCTCTCTCTCTCTGTTTCTCTGTCTCCCATCCTCCCTCCCTCCCTTTCCCCTTCTTTCCCTCTCCCCTCTCTCCCCCTCTTATTTGACTGTTGTTGTTGCTCTTATTTCATTAGAAGATGCGTAATTGTCTTTGAAATACTTTATGGTCGCAGTTCTTTGAATTTCCCCTTTTCCCAAAGAATCACAATTATTTATAAGAACTTCCAGAATATAAATATGAACATCTCCCAGAAAAATGTATTGTCCTTTGTGATGAACCTGAAGGATGCATCAAACAACGAGCCTATCAGCCAGTGGTTACTAGTATTTTACTATGTTCCATACATTGTGGCTGGCGTACAAAGACACAAACAAACTGTCCTCAAGAGCTTCCGTTCTCTCAGAAAAGCCGTGTTTGTTGCTTTTGCTGATTGGAATCAGTGGCTGATAGCCAAGTTGGTTTTTCATTATTTCTCCCATGATGTTGTTCTAACACATTTTTCTTTCTTGTCCTATCTAGATAAATGAGGATTTTGGCAAAATGTCCTCCATCTCCTCTGATGAAAGCAACATGTGCCAAGGCATTTTTGGTGACCTTGAACACTCAGAAGCCATCACAAATAGCGGCCTGGATTTAGGTTTGTGCTTTTGGTTATCCATCAATGCCAGTTGTTTTCATTTTGCTGCTGCCAAAGCCATATTTGAATGTCCTGCTTTTCTCAGTCCCCTCAGTCCTTTTGATTTCACCCAGATTCAAATCATTCAACCCACCATGAATTCAGGCAGTTCCTCATCTGGATCCACCTTGTTCTAGGTACTAAGAAAGCAATCCAATTTTCATCATGCTTTTAGAGTGTAGAGATTCTGCTTTGCTGCAGACTTGCATTTTTTTTCTTGCCGCATTGAGTTTTTATTATTAAATAGAGAAC
>CM053770.1:681909874-681957636 GCA_028658325.1 Potorous gilbertii
TAGAGTCAGTATTGATTCCTGTATCCCAAAGAAAACTTTTCTTTGAAAATACTTTGAAAATTATTGAAGCCTCTAATGTTATCTTCATACTGTCTACTATTTATGAGATTTTTTTATGACACAGAAATTGACTTAGCCAGTGTGATGTTTCCACTTGAATTCAATTCAGCAAACATATTTAAAATAGAACTGTGTTCCTGGCACTGGGGATACATGACGAAGTGGAACCTGCCCTTATTTTCAGGTAGCTTACCTTATATTGGGGAAATAAAGCATGAATGTAGAGTAAGCATCATTGTTAATAATCACCGATAATTGCCCAACATTCCATTTTTCTTTGTTTGTTTATTGTCAGCACTGTGCAGTTTATTGTCCTGGTTCTGCTTCTTTCATTCTCTATCAGTTCCTATAAATCTAGTCCATTTTCTTACACCAGCCCTTCAGCGTCAAAGGAAAAGTAACTTGTCCATGATTGTCCAGGTTAACAAGCAGAACAACTGAGATTTGACACATTCAGTATATCTGATTCTTCCTCTCCTTACCCTGCCCGCTGCCAAGCCAGGTGAATCAGTGCTGGGCATTGTGAAGGATGAAGAAATATTTGTTTCTCAAATGACCTTATAACTGAGTTGGGAAGATAAGATGCCTATAAAAATGTGTCTCATTGTATGAGGCAGCGTAAGTACTCACATTTTTACAGCATCGTCCTGAATTCAAATCCACCTTCAGAGACTACCTATATGACCCTAGGCAAGTCATTTAACCCTGCTTGCCTCAATTTTCTCATCTGTAAAATGATTTGACTGAAGCAAGAAATGGCATGCCACTCTAATATCTCTGCCAAGAAAACCCCAAATGGGGTCATGAAGCATCCAACATGACCAAAATGACCGAACAAGATCATGAAAGCCCACCTGAATGGTTACAGACATGTGAGGGTTTGCCTTCTTATGTACAGGCGATGAATTAAGGAACTCTCCTGATCATCCCTTTTTATTTACATTTTCAAAATCTGCATTTTTTTTTCCTGTGGAATCATTGCATCCCCTTCACCTCCCTCAGTAGAATATAAGCTTCCTGAGAGCAGGGAGTATTTGTCACATTTTGCCATTGTATCCTGACCCATCCCTTTTACAAAAGTTAGTACTTAATCTACAGTTGTTGAATAGCCTATAGGGGCCTTGGACAAAAGAGTTCTGGATTTGAATTCAGAAAAACTGAATGCCTTATGACTCTCTCTGTTTATTAGCTGGGTGACTTTGAAGAAGTTGATTTCATTGTCCTGCTGCAATTAAATTCATCTATTACTTTTTATCAGCTTATATGTAAAGTGTTCCTGGGACATCCTTTGTAATGTAGCACAAGGTTTCCTATGCTCAAAATTCTTCTACCTTTTATCTTTTCCTGATTTTATAATCTTACCCTGCAGAATATTAGTATTTCAGGGATTTCTTTTCTCCTTTGCCCCCAAACATTGGCTTGCTTTTCATCTTGAAAATCTTTCTTTGAACTTTCCTGCCTCTTTTGATATCTCTCCATAGCTTCTAATAGCCTTCACTCCCCAACTCTGGAGCTGCTTGCCTGCTTTTGACTGTTTCCTGACCTCTGAGGTCCTAGTGACTTGACCTCTGAAAATGTCTGTAAGCTATAGCACTGTTTCGCAGTGGATAGAGCACAGGGCCTGCGGTCAGGAAGATGACAGTGCTAAGGCCCAGGGTGATTAAATGATTTGTCCAAGATAACAGAGGCTGTAGGGAATGGAGCCATTAAGTCTCCAGCTCATCATTCCTGTACTGTGCAGACTCATTAATGGCCTTGAGCTCCTACCACTAGTTGAAGGAGTTGGAGATGTTTGGTGTAGAGAAGAGATGACTCTTGTCTTCATGTTTTGTAGATAGGTGACCTCCTGACCATTGTTCTCCTTGCCCTTTTGGTAGTGGTTGACACCACTGACAACCTTTTCCTTCTCTGTTTCTCAGTTTTCAGGACAATACTTTCTCCTGGTTCTCCTCCCTCTCTGACCCCTTCTTCTCAGTCTCTGTTGTGCTGGCTCATCTGCATCACCCCCCAACTGGGGATGTGCCCCTTCTTTCCCAGCCTCATCTATTTTCTCCATATTTTTGGTGATCTCAGCTCACATGGGCTCAGTTATCTCTGAAGGTAATGTTCAGTTTTAGATCTGCACCCCTGGTCTCTCTCCTGCCCTGTCATCATCATTAGGAGCATGACAATTAGACATTCTGAACCAGCATTCCCTCAGGCATTTCAAACTCAGCATGCATTTATCCAAGCTCATTAAATGTCCCCCCACCCCTCTTTTCTCAGCACATCCCCATTTCAGTTCAGATCCCTGCCACCCTTCCAGTCCACCTTGGTTCACAGCCTCAGTGCCCTCCCTGACCGCTCATTCTCACTTTCCCCCATCTCCAAGCAGCCTGCCAAATAAAACTGTTTCTACCTTCCCAAAGTCTCCCATTCCCAGCCTTCTCTCTCTGCTCATAAAACTTACTCCTTTGTTCAAGTGGTGATACTTATAATTAGTCTTCCTGCCTCAGATCTCTTCCCACTTTCCTCTATCCTTGACACAGCTAAAGTAATTTTCCTAAAGTGCGCAAAAGAACCATATTACTCCCCTACCCCCAGAATCCCAATAGCTCTCTGCTGGCGGCTAGGTGGGGCACCCAGAGTCAGGAAGACTCATCTTTCTGAGAGCAAATCTGGCCTTAGACACTTAGTAGCTGTTTCACCCTGGGCATGTCATTTAGCCCCACCTGCCTCAGTTTCCTCATCTGTAAAATGAGCCAAAGGAGGAAATGGCAAATCACTGCAGTATATGTCTGCCAAGAAAATCTCAAATGGGGTCACATTTCTCCCCCCCACAAATGGGAGAGAGACCCAAGCACAAGTAAACACACACATACCTCCCTTGGCTTCTCTGCCATTAAAAGCTGTTCATGACCTGGCCTCCACCTACCTTTGCAGCCTTGTGATACAGCATTTCCCTCCATACACTATTACTGTTCCTTGTAAACAACACTTCTATCTCCTCCCCCTCATGCCTGCAGTGCTCTCCCTCCTTACTGCTGTTTCTTAATATCTCTGTCTTCCAGGCATAGTTTAAAAAGCTATCCTCTATATGAAGCCTTTCCCAATTCTACCCCCCTGCCCCAGGCTCTTCCCCGCCAAATTATCTTGTAAAGTGCTGTGCAGATCTCAAAGCACTGCACTCAGGGGTAGCACACTGTCATCATCATCATCATCAATCATCATCCCCATCCTCATCATCGTTGCTCTTAGTTTCTTTTTATGTGGCTGTCTAGTCTAGTCCAGTTTCCTTGTTTACCAGACAGGGACTCAGAGGTGTTAAGTGATTTGCCCAGGGTCACACAGGCAGCAAGTAGCAGAGGTAGGAACTGGCTCCAGGGCCCCTGACTTCCAGTCTTTTCCTTTCTGCTTTACCTTGTTTTTCAGATGAAGCCAGCAAATTCTTTTGGATACGTTACTTTGTAATAATGTGTGTATGTTTATTTGCTTTGTATCTAGTTGGTATTTATATGTCAACATGTTGTTTCCCACCAAAAGGAACATAAGCTCCCTGAGGGTAGGGACTGCCTCATTTTCTTTGTTCTATCAGAGTCTAGCCCAGGGCTTCTTAAACGTTTTCTCCTGGTGACCCACTGGGGGGTTGCAGCCCACTAATCTAAGAAGCACCCGTCTGGCACATAGTAGGATAATACTAGGAAACTGCATAGACATGGATTACTTGCCCTTCTTTTCTGTTGCTAACCATGCTACTTTTTTGCCTTCCAGATCTGAGGATGGCAAGCAATTCAGAAGGTCCTGAAATGCTGGTGGATCTCCCTGCATTGACCCAGGAGAGTGAGCCGGCAGATATACCTGTCTATCAACTGCCCCAGAAGCGAGGGTTCTCCAAGACTGGATTGCTACCATCTAAATATGCAACAGAGACATGGTACGCTCCTAGATCCCGCCTCATTATCTGGCTCTTCCCCTTCCCTCCTCTCCTCTCTCCCTTGCCCTTCGTGTCCTTTCACTTTAGAGCCTGTCAGGAGGATTTTCTTCTTGGCATGTCATTTTATAGAAGTTACCAGTTTGTGATTTTCATTGTTAAACCCAGAAGTCCCTTTTCTCAGGGGGAGATGGGCAGAATAAACCGATTCGGTCATTGGAACCTCCAAGTGCTGGCTCAGCGCCTGCAACCTAGAAGACTTGGCTACTCTGGGGGCCTCAAGAGAAACCAGAAGGCCTGCTCAGAGGGCGTACTTGCTCCTTACATCTCCCTGCACAAGCCCTTTGAAATGACTAACAAGTGAATATTCATTGCATCTTAATCTCAGACAGAAAGGTCAGAGACAAGGTGAACATCCAGCCTTTCAGCATGGCCTAGTGAGGCCTTTGGGCAACCTCTTGTCCCAGCAGTTAGGGCATCATGTCTGTCCTGTGCCATGGAATCTCCTCCCTTCTCATGGTTCTGCTGTCTCTAGCAGTGTACCACATCTGTGAATACACCCAAGCATTTGTATGCTGCTAATATTTAATAGAGGGTCCCCCGACTGTTGTGTAGGAACATACAGGATGGAATTAGGCCCACAGTTTCATTAAAAACCAAAAAAAAATTGACATTTCCTTAGTAAATAAATTATTTTTTTCTAAGTTCATTTTATAGAGATACATTTGTAAATGTAGTCCATGAGGATGCTCCATACCCTTCTTGGGTAATCTAGCTGCCTTAAATACAAATATATTTTATATACATTCATATACATGCATATATATCTATATACCCGGGGAGGTGAGAGAGAAAATTTATGCAATTCCTTATTATATGCCTTAATATTTCAAGTGTTTTTCTTTTAAATAATGTATTGTTGTGTTCTGCTTGCTTTTTTTTTAATGACATAATACCTTTTCTTTTTATATTCACAAATTTCTCCAGTCTTTATCCTCAAATAAGGAAACTGAGGTCCAGATAGATTAAGCCATATGCTTGTGGCCAGAGACTTAGGAGTGTCAGAGCCTGACCTCCTAAAGCTGCTGAACACCTTCTCTTTCATACTTATTTTCCATCTGATCACACAGTAGGTGCCTAATAGAGCATTCATTGGTCAGCAGATCTCTTCTGTTTATATACATGGGATTTCCTCCTTTAGAATGTAAGATCTTTGAAGGTAGGAATGGTTTCTTCTTTTTCTTTGTCTCCTCAGTGCTTAGCACAAGACCAGACACACTGTGTGCTTTTAATAAATAGTAATTAACTGATTAATTAATTTTTGATACACTCTCATCAAAGGGTTGAATTTTGTGTTTGGCAAGGTATCAAATTTTCCACTCATTTTAAGAACTGAAAACCTGTTTGTTGGTTGCCTAATCACAGTTACCTTCCTGGGAATGCTCTCCCTTCAGCTTATTTCTGTCCTTTTTAACCCCTAAAGCCAAGCCTTATGCTGCTGACATGGCCTGGCCCAGATGGTCTCCACAAGATCACAGCTACAGTTAGGAGAAATTTCACACATCCTCATGTCCAACCCTCTCATTTTCCAGACGGGGAAATCTGCTCCTGGTATCTCATGTAGCAGGAAGATAAAGCCCATGAATGTACTCATCTCATGAGATTGTCTGGAGGGCCTTTTCCCATGAAGTTTGTTTATCTTTGGGAGGTTGAGTCTTTGGGTTGAAGGGAATAATGTTTGTGATCATATTTTCCTACTAAGATGCCAGAGTTAAGTGTGGCTTCCCGCGAGAACAGTGGTGGATGGGAGCCTAGAGACTGTCTCAGGTTTCTAAGCTTTTAAGAGAATAAATAACAGACAGCTAAGTCTCATCTCCAGCTTGAGTGCTCTGGGGTTGACCCCCAGAAGTTTAGTTATTAGTGACACTAAAAAAACAGCATAGAAAGAAAAGGAGTATTGATGGGGGTGGAAGAAGGCCTTCCTAGGTTTTGGAATCTTCAGGACTGTGACACCAGAGAGTGATTTCCCTACATACTATTTGTTTATCATGGACAAGTCCTTAATGGTTGGAGTTCCAAATGTACCTCCCTTTTGGAAGGAGATGATTCATCATCGTACATGAAACTCTAATGGAAGACAACTTGGGCCATGCATCACTATCAGTCACGTTCAAACAATAATATTTTTATTGAAATGTTGATATCCTTAAGGGAAAAACTCAGGCATTAGATACGGGGGCAAGGATAACAGACACTTTTTATCCCCCACCTCATTTATGGTTTGGGGTTTCACCTTTCACAAAGTGTATTAATCAAAAGAAGATATTTGTAAAGTGGTTAGCACAGTGCTTGGCACATAGTCAGTACTTAATAAATGGGTTTTTTTCCCTCTCCCCTCACCCTGTTAAGTTGTACTTTATGGAGCATAGCATTTTTTATTCAGTTGGATATAGTGATTGAATAAGACTTGCTGAATTCCCCATGTAGAAAGTAGTAAAAAGGAAGTGCTGTGACATGGGAAGGGCACCTGATTTGGAATCAGGGCACCTGCATTTGAATCTTGTCTCTTGTACTGACCTTGGACTTAAGAAGGCTCAGTGGTCTAGTGAAGAGAGCTCTGGATTTGGAGTCAGGGAAACGAGCTGGTGCTCATTAGCTCTGTGACCATGGACAAGTTATCTTTCCTTCCTGAGAGTTCATTGTCACATCTGCAACATGTGGATAATGACATCTGTAGTGCCCACATCGCAGGATTATGAGGATCAGAAGCGATGAGAGAAACAATGCCATAAACTGCTTTGTGAACATTAAAGTAGAAATAGACTTAGGAGATATTATCGCTGCTGTTTGGGGGTCATGGAATGCGTGCCTAGTGCTAGGGCGGGAAGACCGGGCTCCAGTATTGGCCTCATTTATGTGCCGATTGTCCATTGGCAGTTTATATTACCTTTTGTTTATCTGCACAATTGGGACTATAATGGGTGATAATTTTCATTATCTGTGCTGATTGAAGCTTTGTGAATAACCAAGTTAGCTGTAAATACTAACTGTAAAGCTGGCAAAAACGTTCCAAGTCTTCCTTCCTTCCTTTCTTTCTCTTTCCCTTCCTTTCTTCCCACTTATCCCATACCCATGCCCAAAGCACACTTGACCTAAAATAATATTAATTTCTGTGTCTTTTCACCTTAAAGATTTGGAAAGTGCTTGTCTAAAGGGTAGTTAGTGTGACCATATTTTACGCTTTTATGGATGCATTTTGCTGATAGTCACTTCCTTTTGTCTCTGTTTTTCTCGCTGTCTTTCTGTCTCTCTCTCTTTCTGTCTCTCTCTCTCTCTCTCTCTCTCACACACACACACATACACACACACACACACACACACACTCCTTCCTTGCAACAATAAAAGTTTTTCAAATGGAGTTTTGAGGATTCTGCCCCCATGATCTCCCCTCCCTTCTAGGAGGACAGAACTAGATTTCCCCACTGGAGCCTTTGGAGCCAACCTTAGGAAAAAATCTGTGGCATCACAGAGGGCTGGCCTTGGAGACAGGAAGATCTGGTTTCATATAATCCCTCTTGGACATACGGGCAGTGGGACTCTGAGAAAGTCACTTTTCATTTTAGGGTTCTTGGCTACTCTCTGGGACAATAAGTTACAGAGAAGGTAATAGAAGATACGTAAAAACAAAATGGAAAGTTACCCAAGGAGGACAGGCACAAGAAGCCACTTAAAAGGTGATGTTCCTAAAGACTATGTTTAGATATATCTTCCAGGGGTCACATCTATCTCAAATTCTGTGATTGTGTGGACATCATTTCTGCCGTCTTGGGCAAGTCATTTGCCTTCAGTGTCTTGGACCGTCCCTAAGATTCCTTCCGGTTTTCAGCCTTATAGTTTTCTACGTGTCATAAGGTTTGTAAGAGCTGTCCTGGTAGGAACAGACTAATGTAAATCAGAGAAATTCGAGAAGCTGTCCCAGAGAAGCCAAAGGATTACAGCCGAGCCTGCAAGATTTGGAGTTTCAGTCAGGATAGTGTCTTAAAACATTCTAAAACAAAATAAATCAAGGTATTGTTACAAAGAATATCTGTAATTTAAAAAAAAACTTATTGCAAATTTTTTTCTGTCACTTACATTCCCTGACACATCTCTTTCTTGTCCTCCTCCCTGAGAATCATTTCTTATAGTTAAAAAGAGGAAAAAAGCAGTTCAACCAATCCAACATGTTGGCCGAGTTTGACAAGACCGTTCTACCATGGCACTCCCTCCCCTCTGTAAGGAAAGTGGGAGCTTCCTTCTCATTTCTCTCCTCTGTTACTAAACATGGTCATTCTGATTCTGCAGCATTCACTTTCAGAGGTTGGTCATCAACCTCCTGACTTGTTTCATGGTGCACTAGGCCTATTCGTTTTGCTTAGCTGTTAAATTCATCTCCTGACCAAGAGCTGGAAAATAATGTCATTTAAACGACTTGTTATTTACAAGATCATGTGGCATAAGACAAAGGGTGTGGAAGAGGAAATTGATCATGGGCATCTTCAGGCTTGGAAAGAGCATCGCTAAATCTCAGATTTGGCAGTGACCTCAATGCCTGACCAGTCTCACCCTTTGTATTTCTGACCCATAGTCGTATAGCATCTGTTTGAGAAACCTCCATGAAGGTGGAACCTCCCCTTTCTAGAGACAGTGCCTCCTGGTTTTGGACAGCTGTCATTGTGAGGGAGTTTTGAGCTTAAACTGACCTCTTTGCATCTTTCTACCCATCGTTCCTGTTCATCTTTTTAGTGCTTAGAAGAACAAGCCTAATCTTGCTTCTATGTGGCAGTTTATTCAAAGACCTGAAAACAACCAGACTTTGCTCCATTTTCGTCTTCAGGCTAAACATGTGCAAAGGAATCCATGCCCTCTCCTAGGCTCATTGCACTTCTGGACCCTTTGCATCTTATCAGTATCCTTCCTAAGCCATGGTGTCCAGAAGTAAATACAGTCCTCCTGATATGATATGACTGGGGCAAAGTACAGTGAGACTCTCTCTTTTCTTTTCCTAGAAGTTATGGCTTTCTTAATGCAGCCCCAGATCAAATAAAATCCATTGATTTTTTCTGCCTCATCGTGTTGTTGACTCATTAGGGTTGCTTTCCACTAAGACCCTCAGATCCTTTTCTGAATAATTTCTCTCTACCCTATGAAGCTGATTTTTTTTTTGTATCTAAATGCAAGACTTTAAATGTATCCCTTTTTCATTTTATTAGATTCAGCTCAATGCTATAAAGTCTGTCAAGATCCTTGATGGTTTGCTCCTAGAAGACAAGCAAAAAATAAGTCCTTTTTTACTATGGGCCATTCACTGTAACTTGCAGTCTGTACTCCTAATAGTATCCTGTTTTGTTTGGATTCTGGTCTGCTGTTTGATGGAAATGTAATAAATTAAATTGCCAAATTATGAAATAAGTTATCTCATACTGTGATGATAATTGTGCTTCAATAGTGTGACTTACAGATGCTTCGCATTTTTTCCCCAGTGATTTGCCAGAGAGAGAAGAAGGAGAAGGAGAAGAGACCCCAAATTTCAGTCATTGGGGTCCACCTCGAATGTACGTTGATTTCTATTCATTATTTTCAAGTGTGATCAAAGATTTCATTTTCATTTACTTGATGTTAGAGAACATATTAATTTTTTACTAAAGACTCAGGAACTGTGGTAATATTTATATAGACTGCGATGAAGTCAATTCCATTCCACAGGCATTTATCAGCCCCTCAACAAGGATCCATTAAATGGCTTCCATGGGCTAGAAGCAGTGTTTCCCTGTGGGTAGAGCTGCACAAGAGCTATGAGAAACTGAGTTCAATTCTCATCTCTGACATTAAGAGATGATGTGATTCTGCGCAAGTCACTTCTCCCAGGTTTCCATGCCATTCTCTAAGACTGTTACAACACTCAGTGGGTAGGGGAGGGGTTTCATGGAGGGAGAGAATTTGGAACTGAAAATAAAAATTTTTTAAAATAATTAATAAAAAAGACTTAGTTACAGAGAAGGTGCAGACCTGTATGGGTGGGGAGCTGGAAGCCCCCAAATCAAATGAAATCTCAGTTCATTTCCAGTGTCAAGCTGTGTGCAAAATCTGGTTTTTTTTAAATTTATTTATTTAAGTTTTCAACATTCATTTCCACAAAATTTTGACTTCCAGATTTTCTCCCCATCTCTCCGCTCCCCTCACCCCAAAACGGTAAGCATTCTAATTACCACTACCACCAAGCTGCCCTCCCTTCTAACATCCCTCCCTTCCCTTATCCCTATCTTCTCTTTTGTCCTGTAGGGCAAGATAAATTTCTTTACCACACTACCAGTATTTCTTATTTCCCAGCTGTATGCAAGAACAATACTCAACAGTTGTTCCTAAAAGAATTCCAGCTTCTCTTCCTTCCTCCCTTCCCACCCATTGAGAAGGCAAGCAATTCAATGTTGGTTATATATGTGTAGTTTTGCAAAGGTCTTCCATAGTAGTCATGTTATATAAGACTAACTCTATTTCCCTCTATCCTATCCTGCCCCCTATTTCTTCTGTTCTCTCTTTTGACCTTGTTCCTTCCTAAGAATGGTGACTTCTAATTGCTCCCTCCTCCCATTATCCCCCACCCTGCTTATCCCCTTCTCCCCAACTTTCCTGTATTGTAAGATAGGTTTTCATACCCAATTGAGTGTGCATGTTGTTCCTTCCTTGGGCAAAATATGATGAGAGTAAGCTTCACATTTTCCCTTTCACCTCCCCTCTTTTTCCCTCCATTGAAAAGTCTTTCTTGCCTCTTTTATGAGAGAGAATTTGCTCCATTTCATTTCTCTCTTTCTCTTCCCAATACATTCCTCTCTCATCCCTTAATTTTATTTTTTTAGATATGATCCCTTCCTATTCAACTCACCCTGTGCTCTCTGTCTCTCCCTCTATATATATACACGTGTGTGTGTGTGTGTCTGTGTGTGTGTGTGTGTGTAATCCCAACTACCCAGATACTGAAAAAAGTTTGAAGAGTTACAAATACTGTCTTTCCTTGTAGGAGTGTAAACAGTTTAACTTTAGTAAGTCCCTTATGATTTTTCTTTCCTGTTTACCTTTTCATACTTCTCTTGAGTCTTGTGTTTGAAAGTCAGATTTTCTTTTCAGCTCTGGTCTTTTCGTCAAAAAGACTTGAAAGTCTTCTATTTCATTTTTTCCCCTGTGTGCAGAATTCTCAGGATTGTTGTCTTTCAGTCATTTTAACTCTTCAAGATCTCCTTTGGGGTTTTCTTGACATAGTGCAGTGGCTGGCTCATAGTAGGTGCTTTTGTTGTTACTCAGTTGTTTCAGTTGTGTCCAACTTTCCTTGACCCCATTTGGGATTTTCTTGGCAGAGATATTGGAGTATTTGCCATTTCCTTCTCTTCATTTTACAGATGAACAAACTGAAACAAACAAGGTTAGGTGACTTGACCAGGGTCACACAGCTAGTGTCTGAGTCTGGATTTGAATTTAGGAAAATGAGTTCTAGATATTCATAAACAAAAATGAAACCATTTCTGCTCCCAAGGAGCTCACCATCTGTAGTGCTGGATATCATATACATATTAAATGTGTATGCATACCTGTATGTATATAAATATATATGTGTGTACATATATACATGTGTATACTTATACATACAGAGAGACGAACAGAGCAGTTGGAAAATTAACCTTGGATGAGAAGGCACTGGCATCTGAAATTAGTAGTTAAGAAACTAGTATCTGCCCTCAAGAAACTTATACCCCGTCCTTGTAATTCTGATGTCTGTATAAGTATATTCAAGGCAAGGACAGCTCAGGGACCTGGGAATAGTTGGTAATCCTCGGTCTCACAGAGATTTCATTTCAGTGGACCAGGTTACAACATGTAAACAGATTAATTCATTTTAAAACATGTACAAAGTAGTTAAGGGAGGGAAAGGAGGAATAATTGAAGGAAGGAAATATTGCTTCCCAAATCGTCAAATAAGATTATTGTATACCTTTCACTTTAAGTACAGACGAAAATTCATGCTAACCCTTGACTATCTACCACAGTAATCCAGTTCAGTAGTCCTTTATAAAGAGCCTACTATGCATGAGTTGCCTTGGCCAGATCCCAAGGATGTTCAAAAAGCAGTGAAATGAAGGCTGCCTTGGAAGAGCTTCCATTGTACTGGGAAGGAAGGGGCCTTGACGTGCAGGCAGATGGGTAGAGCTTGTGCAAGTCTGAGGTGAGGAAGCCCTGGTGATGGGGTTGGGGAAGGACCAGGGACCACCCAGAAGAGGTGATTCTTGAGCTGACTCTTGGAGGAAGACCAAAGTTGTCAGCTGCAGCCCAAGTTGTGCTTAGCTGTTGTTTTTAGTCTGTGGTTAGGGTCCTGTCCCCAACCACAGCTGGTCCTGCAGTGCTTCCTTACGAAGATGACCCTTGTTTTCGTCAGTTGGGAAAACCACCACCACCAAAACTCTGACTTTCAAGTCAGATTCCACCTCTGACACTGACATTTCTGTGATCTTAACAATTACCATCGTCACGTTCCCTACATGCCACTTTCCCTAGTCTGTAAAATGGGCATGTTGGATGAGCCAGAATCTAAAGTGCTGTTTGCCTCTTGGTCTTTTCTCTTGTGAGCTCTCCAGGGTCCTGCCAAGTTGAAAGGCTTTAAATATAGGCTAATGAGGGACTTAAAGGCTCTACTCTGAAGACCTGCTTAGCAAACATTGGCAAGCTCCTCACCCCTCAGATACAAATACAGTAGGTTCTAAGTCAACAAACATTATTTTTTGGCCAAAGCCGCTCCTGCAGTCCATTTACTAAATGATATTTGGTGCAGTCTGCATTAGGTATAGGAGCACCCACAGTAATGGTTCTTGCTGTAATGAATTACTTAACTTTGTTAGGATATAGATAAGGAATATGTGGAGGACTGGAAGGGACTGCTGAGGTCATAGAATCAAGCCCCCTCATTTTAATGATGAAGAAACAGAAGCTCTGGTTAGTTAAGTGACTAACCCCTGGCTTCACAGGTGAGATCATAGACTGCATCTCTAGAGTACAAAGGGACTTATGCCACCTGCTGCACCTTCATGGCTCAGCGGGTACAGTCAGGAAGACCTGAGTTCAAGTCTGGCCGGAGATACTTTTTAGCTGGGTGACCCTGACCAAGGCATTGAACCTGTTTGGGTCAGTTTCCTTATCTGTAAAATTAGAATAATAGCAGCACCTTTTCCCCCAGGGATACTGTAGTGATCAGATGAGGTATTTTGTCAAGTCCTTTGCAAATTTTGAAGCACTCTGTAAATGCTTGTTGGTCTATAGATAGGGCAGCTGATGCCCAGAGAAGTTACATGCCAAAGATTATGTAGGTAACTTCATGGATTCTAGATTGTAACCTTAACAGTCCCTTAGTGGCCATGTAGTCAGACCCCCTCATTTTATAGATGAGGAAACTCTGAAGTAGCTCTCTCAAGATCACACAGGAATTAAGTATCAAAGACTGGATTTGAACCCAGATCTTCTGACTCTAAATCCAGCAATCTTTCCCCTGTTCTTTAATGCCCTCCCTTCTAGTCTGACCCCTGACCATGCTGGCAGCAGTGGGGAAGGCATCAGGGAAGGACCTAGTTAGCAAGTCATTGTTCTGATTAGAGAGTCCGGTAAGGCATGGCCAGAATGTTGGACATCTGGAGCAATGTAGAACAGTTCATGCCCCCACGTAACCTCTCTGTGTGATCTGAAGTCTTAATGCCAATGAAATGTGTTTTTAAAGAGAAAAAAATATGATGCCAGTGGAAAACTTACTAGATGAAATGTTCTTAGAACAAAAGTTTACAAAGCACTGTACTCATGCATTGGAGGAAGGGATCCAGACCTGAGGACTGATAGAGACATCTGAAAGCCATGTAGATGAGGGGAAATGAGAAAACTGTGCTGGGCCCCTTTCCTAAGTGTAGGCACCATGGCTCTATCCTCATATCAGAAGGTCCAGTCAGGATAGCAGAGGGGATTGGGGGCAGCTGGGTGGGGCCAGGGAACAGGAAAGGCATCATGTGGGAAGTGGCATTTACCAAGAGCTTTGAATGAAGCTTTTGTGTTTGCTTGTGTGATCGTGAATGGACACTTAACCTCTGAGTTTCCTGATTTACAAAATTGGGATAATCAGATCTGAGATACAGCATGACATCATGGGCATAGGGCCATCCTTCCCATCAGGCATATCTACAGGTTCCTGGAGACATCCTTGCTGTGTGACTCTATATATGTAAATCCCTTCTCTTCTTTGGATTAGTAACACCTGAGAGGAAGGATGGCCTAGTGGATGGAGAGCCAGCCTCCAAATCAAGGAGACCAGGATTTGTCTCTTGAAAAACATACTGACTTTTTGACTCCAGGCAAGTGAATTAACACCCCAGTGCTCCCCAGACTGCCCAGATGCCCATGGGCATTGACAAAGGAAACTTCATCACAGGTCCTGAAGACTCCGCCCCCAAATTATAATTGTTAAACATGAGTAATTTCTTCATTTGGACCTAAGGGCCTTGAATGCCTGTTGCTGCTCCAGTCCAGTATTAGCCCCTGTGTGGCCTTCAGAGCCTGACTCTTTCTCAGGTTTGTTCTGCTTTGCCCCTCTTCATGCTTCCTTCCCTCTAGTCAGAGTGCCCCCTCCCTTCATGTTCTTCATGCACACACATGCACATCTCTTCTCTGCAGGCTTTTGCATAGGCTGTCTCACATGTCTAGAATGCCAGCCTTCTTCACTGCTGGCTGCCTTCAAAGCTCATTGTAAATGCCTGAAGCTTTTTCCTGTCCCCACAGCTACTCCCAGCACCCTTTGCCCTCTGATTGGCTTCTCAGACTTCAGCCTCCATTAATGAGGGGGCCCAGCACAGTCTTCTCCCCATTTCACAGCAGCTCCATTGCTTTTGGACTTCTCTCTCCTAGCCCTGGCCAGGCTCCCTTCCTCTGTGTCCCCTCTTCCTTGGTGCCTCCCCCAAGTTCTGCTTCCTTTTGTCCTCTCCCATCAGTAGACAGGATGCTCCTGGAGGGCAGAGGCTATTTGTTTTTATTTGTCCTTGTATCCCCAGTGCTCAGCACAGCCCTTAGCCCTCTTTTGGCCTTGCAGCTTTCTCTCTATTGATGTTACATGTCAACCTAAGCCCAGATGTGCTCCACATGTTCTCTCCACTGTACATTGCGTGCACCTTGTGGGCAGCGACTTTCTCTTGGCTTTGTAACCTCAGCACAGGCCCTTAAGAAGTGCTGCTTCATTGTTTCCCCTGTGGCCCCTCAGCATCCTGTTCGCCCTCCACATTCTAGCTTTTAGCTTATCCCTGTTCTTATGAAAATATGAATAATGATAGTGAATGTTCTCATTCACTCACACTTAACTCATGGCTGGTCATACTCAGTTTTCTCTCCCCTGCATGCAATACCAGGAAGCTAACATCAAGCTTCAGAAAATCCCAAGGCAAGTCTTTGCATTTCCTGGTTGTTGGGGAAAGTTTCTCTGACGAGTCTTAGTGTTCTACCTCCTACTTTCACCCCCTGAGCTCCTGGTTTTGTTCTCTTGGGCCAAACGAAATAAGTCCATTCCCTTTTCTACATAGTAACTCTTTAAATACTTGCATCTTCTCCTCTGGAGGCTCAACATCTTCAAAACCTTCAGCTAATCCCATGTTATGAGCTTAGGGCTGGTGACCATCTTGGATAGCTTTCGTTGACCATTCACTAGCTTCTCAGTGTACATTCTAGACCAGGGTGCCCAGAACTGTGTACTTTGGTTCCTGAGCCCAGTGTCTTTATGTAACAGGTGGTTAGTGAACATTTCTCAGTCAACCTTCTTTGCAGTAATCTTCAGTTTTCTGGATCTTGTATTTAATGCTTATTCCTTGGGACAGCCCTGCAAATACCCTAGCACAGCTCTTCTTTTCTCCTTAAACCTTCTCTTCTCTTTCCCATGTTCAGATCTCTTAAAGGTCTAAATGTTTTATGGGAATATTTAGTTATGTGGGTCACTCTATTCTGCCCATACTCTCAGCTAATATTGTTCCCATAATATGTGAACTGAATACAGTGCTTTGGATGTGGCTGGACTGAGCTTAGAGATGAAATTAGGTATGGAAATACATTTCACCTGATTGTGCATTTTAAACCTATATCAGATTGCCTGCTGCCTTGGGGAGGGAGAAAAATTTGGAATTCATCTTTCAAAAATGAATGTTGAAAACTATTTTTACATGTAATTGGGGGGAAAATATTACTAAGTATAAAAAGAAATGGAATTAGGTTTTGAGTGGGATTTTTTACCAACTTGGCCCTGGGGGCTATGCCTCAGTTGAAATGAGGGTGTTGGGTAAGGTCTGGGAGACAAAAACATCTGGGTTCCATGTTTGGGACCTGAATGAAGTCACTTAACCACTCAGTTTAAAATGACCGTAGTACTAGCACCTGCCTTCCAGGGATCCTGTCCACTTCCAAAAGGCTCTTGGCAAAGCTTAAGGAGCCATGAAAATGCTCATTGTTGTTTTGCCTTTATGCCATGACTAGATGGTAAACTCTGTGGAGGCTCAGACTTGGTGGATCTAAATGGTGATTCTCTCTTATTCCAAGCACACAGGGAGGCCCAGCATTCTGAATTCAGTGAGATTCTTCCAGAGCTATGAAAAGCATGATGTTTGTTTGTTCTTGTGCAGTGTGGAGATTGTGCGAGAAGCCCACGAGTCTCTTGGGATCAGTATCGTGGGTGGGCAGACGGTGATCAAACGCCTGAAGAATGGAGAGGAACTGAAAGGCATCTTTATCAAGCAGGTCTTAGAAGACAGCCCAGCTGGAAGAACCAAGGCTCTTAAAACTGGAGACAAAATCCTAGAGGTAAAAAAATATCATCTCACTGAAATATACAGACATCAGGAAGGAGAGTGGAGTGGGGGGGAACCCGGGGCTAAGGCTTGGGCGTGCTTTGTGTCTTCGGTTCTTCCCAAAGACCCTCATTTGGTTACCACAGCCACAGTTGGACAAGGCTGCGGTGTGTCACCACAAAGAAAAGGAAAAAAAGAAACAGATTTTAAAAGGACTTTTTCACAAAATGAGACAGATGGTGGGAATCACGCTTCTCCCACAGTCTTTCACAAATTTCTAAATTTGAAGCCGACATGCCAGCGAGAGCCCTGTTCTTGTCTGGACTGAGGCATCGGCCCCTGGGAATCTGAGACTTCATGCTTTTCTGATGAGCATTACAGATGTCAGGCTTTGAGGGTGTGGGCCCCAAATTTGAGGGGCATGTCCTGCCTTGCAGCCCCTCCCTGTAAGCCCCCTTTGCATTGTGTTTATTAGGTGTGACCCTCTCAGGCCTCTGCCTTCTTGGAAGTCCTGCCTTGCGTTTTGTGTCCTTGAAGAAACTTTTTCCTCATTTGGCCGGAGGCAGGTTGTCTATCTGGCTGCATTTGAACTAGCATTGAGATGCCTTCTTTCTATGCCTCTTGGGCTGTCTAGATTAGAATGGTCAAATTCACAAGGTCCGGGAGTTGGACGGGACCTTAGAGGCCACCTTGTCCTGCCTGTTTTTCAGGGGCATTACATTACTGTTACCGGACCCTTCTCTTTCGTTCACTCACTCTGTGGCCATGGCAAATTCCTATGCCCCTCTGAACCTCAGTTTTTTGGTCTGTTAATTGAATAATTGCTTTCTTTGTTATCTTTATATCTGCTTAACATGGAGGAGGAGGTAAATGAACACTTAATGAATGGAGTAACAGCCATTTTTGAGGCTGTCATTCAAAATCCCACCAACTCTTGCCCCAACTGTCTTGCTGAGTCCCAGTTGAAATGAATGTTATGTGATATCTCTAAGGTCCCCTCTAAATCCAGGGGGATTTATATGAAGTTTCTTTTTTAAATATGAATATTTAATTTTTTATTTATTAAAATTAAAATTAAATTTATTAAACTTAAATTAAAATTAAAATTTATTTTTATATGAATATATTATATTAAGTTTTTTTATAGTTTCAATTTGTAAGTTTTTTTATTTTTTTCAAAATTTATTTATTTTTAGTTTTCAACATTCATATCCACAAAATTTTGAGTTCCAAATTTTCTCCCCATCTCTCCCCTCCTCCCACCCTATAATGCCTTACATTTTGATTACCCCTTCCCTCAAAGTGCCTTCTATCACACCTCTCCCTTCCCTTATCCCCATCCTCTCTCTTTTCTTGTAGGACAAGATAGATTTCTATACCCCATTACCTATATTTCTTATTTCCCAGTTATATGCAATAACAGTTCTCAACATTCATTTCTAATACTTTGAATTTCAACTTCTCTCCCTTCCTTCCTTCCCACCCATCCCCATTGAGAAGGCAAGCAATTCAATATAAGCTTCATATGTGTAGCTTTGAAAAAGACTTCCATAATAGTCATGTTGTGTAAGACTCACTATATTTCCCTCCATCCTGTCCTGCTCCCCATTTCTTCTATTCTCTCTTATGACCTTGTCCTTCCCCAAAAGTGTTCACTTCTAATTACTCCTTTCTCCCATTTGCCCTCCCTTCTATCATCCCCCCCACCCCACTTGTCCCCTTATATGAAGTTTCTTAATTATATATACATATAATAATGAGTATATTTCAGTGTTTTGGGCAATTGGGCATTTAGGTGGATAGAGTGATACAGGGGATAGAATGCTGGGCCTGGAATTAGAAAGACTTGTCTTCCTGGGTTTGCTTCTGGCCTCAGATGCCCTGTGACCCTGGGCAAGTCACTTAATTAACCCTGTTTGCTGAAGTTTCCTCATCTGTAAAATGAGCCAGAGAAGGCAATGGCAAACCACTCTATTATCTTTGCTATGAAAATCCAGACAGGCTTATGAAGACTCAGACATGACTGAGAAAAAATTGCATACTATCATATCTATATATAGAATCTGTTGATATATTGAATATATTCATTACATATTGAATATTTCCTCCTCATCTCTTCAGTATATTCAATATATTTTCAATATTTTGTAGATATGTTGAAGAGATATTAAATACATGTTGAATAAATTTTTTGCATATGTTTGTAACAAGATATAGACAGAGGGACTATACATTCTAGAGAGAGTGTTGACCTATCTTGGCAAAGAGATTTGCCTGTATTAATGAAATCCTGGATCCAGTCTGGTAGGCATGTTGGCTTGTCTTGTGTCCCATGTGACATTTTTTAAGTCTAGGGATAGCTTTTGTTGTTATTTCAGTTGAGTGTGGTTATGATGATGGCTTGATTAAAGGCTGTCCCCCTGCCATGCTCTCCTACAAACTTGATATCTCATTAACCAACATCTATTTTTCGATGTTGACATTTCTTTCAAAAAATGACTTTGTGCCATTGTTAAATTTGGCAAAATTAATTTAATTTTTATTGGCTGTGGGTTCTACTTGTTCCATGTCCCTGATCTCCTGGCTGGAACACTCACAGGAACTGTTGTCTTCATCTTTGAAAGCCACCAAACACCTATGGAAATGTGGTTAGTCATTTGTGTTTTTCAGGTGTCAGGTGTGGATTTGCAAAATGCAACACACCAGGAAGCTGTTGAAGCCATCAAGAGTGCTGGAAATCCAGTTGTTTTTGTCGTGCAGAGCTTGTCATCCACACCGAGGGTAAGCTGTCTCAGGCGTTAAACATCTTTCAAACATTTTTGGAATCCTTCCTTTTCCTGTGGTCTCTGCTGTCTTTTAGCCAGGACTTATTCATTACACCTTCTAGCCCAATTTCAGGAATGTGGACATTAATTCTACCCTGCCCTTAACTTAGAGGCTTAATGGTCTGACCTAAACCAACCCATTCTTGTCATTCAGTGATTCCAAAACAGATCTCTTTATTTTGAAAGGAGGATGGCTTCACAGCTTAAATTTCACTTACTGTGTGACTGAACTATGTAAGTGCTAGCTGGATCCGCCAAACCCCAAGAGGCTGTGATGAGTGATTTCAGTCTGTAACTTTCCAGTGCGTTGTAGTGAAAAGAGCCCTGAGTTTGAAGTCAGAGGACCTTGCCTCCAGTTCAGGCTTTCTTGTTTATTCCCATATGTGACAATCACTCCATTCTGCTGGACCTCAGTTTCCTTATCTATAAAGTGAGAGTATTGAACAAGATGACCTTTGAGGTCCCTTGCAGCTCTAGATCTTGTACAAAGTCTTTGATCTTGTACCAGCCTTTGCTACTTCCTAGCCTTGTGCCATTAGACAAGTCATTTCACCTCTGTAGAACTCAGTTTCCTCTTCTGAATAATGAGGAGCATGTTGTAAATGGGCTCTGAAGCCCCTCCAGTGTTGATAATGTGACTCCATTATCATAGGGACACCAAGGGGTGAGAATCACAGCATCTTAGAGTTAAGAAGGGCTAAAGAGTTCATATGTTTCAAGCCATATGGGTCCAGGAATCCCTTCTGCTTCATAATGGGTGCTCTTTGGTCACTCTGGCTTAGCATAGTACCTGGCACTTAACAAGAGCTATGCGTGCTGCTTCTTTCCTTCCTGCCCATGAGAACTGTCCAGTGAGGAACAATAATCTGTGCCTCATGCAGCCCATTTAAATTTGGGACATCTCTCATTGTTTCAAGCTATTCTTTACATCCATCCTCAATTTACCCCTTTTGCAATTCCTAACCGTGGTGCCTAGTTCTTCCCTCTGGGGCTAAGTAACCTGCTTTCACATGACAGCCTTCAAGTACTTGCTCCCTAAGTCCCCTTTTTGCTACAATAAATATTTCCAGTTCCTTCCACTGATCTCATCCACTTATCTCAAGGCCCTTATACTTTAATCATCTGAGTTACCTTAAAACTTTTTCTTTTTATTAAATCTCTTATGAGGTAAGAAAATAAATTGCTTTAAGGTCTGTTTATAAACATGGAAATTGAGGAGTAGAAATCCCGAGTTGGCAAAGCTGAAGTCAACATGATTTGTCCTAGTTCCATTTATGAAGGATTAGCCTAGAAGGCTAAATTAGCAGCCATGCTTGGGAGTAGCAGAGACACTGATATAGGATGTGTTGGGACTTCCTTGGAGCTCAAACTCTTCCAAGATATTATGGACCCCTTTGGGCATTGGGGACAGCATGCCTGCAATCAAAGGAATTTAAGTACAAGTTCCTTTGGAAATCTCTTCCTCCTAATGTTCTGTGGTTCTTTTCCTCCCTTTAATTCTCATGCTTTTAGCTCCCAGTTAGTGCTGGCCCTCTGTGGTTCAGGTTCATTTCTATATGGCACCATCTTTCTTAGAAATGTTTTAACAATGTTCTAGTAAATTAAATGCCTTTATCTTACCTTCTTAGCTATTGATTTCTGACCTGGATACTACTCCTGGGAGTTATTTATCACAAAATGAGATTTGGGGCAGAACCCAAACACCATCCTTGACCCTCTCTGCCTCTTTTATTCTCTCTCCAACCACATTTCAGCTCCAGAGATGCACACTAATTTTCCTTTCTGTGAAATAGAGTTCTCTGAATGATCTAAGTAATCTCAATATTGTTATGGTCCATAATGAGCTGTAGCATTTCCTGAGCTGTGTTTATCCTCAACCATTGTAGTTTTTGTGTGTTATGTCTTTAAGTGAATCCACTGAGTCACTTCACTTATGCATCAGAGAACATTTCCCATAAATTTCATAGAAGAATTACTCATAAATCTCACAGAGTAGTATTAGATAATTGTTTGAAATTTAATACTTTTTTTTTCCTTTGGGTGTGGGGGGACAGGTAATCCCTCCTGTGACTTCCAAGACCAGCCATCCTCTCAAAACCCAGGACCAAGAAAAAGAAGATAGGAAAGAAAAGGTGACTGTTCACTTCCTTTCTTAGTGAAATGCCATTCTTTCTTCTTTTCACTCTTACTCTTGATGCGCCGAATCAGAACATACAGTAAATATTTATGGAGTAACTGCTCCATGCTGGAGCTGATCCCAGGAGACAGAGAGAGATAAGTAGGATATGAGCCCTGCCACAATCATACTAATAGTTGTTTCACCTGAAACATGAAACAGGATTTAAATTGACTTCATCAGAAACATTCATTTTTAGAGGGAGTGGGGCAGGGAATGAGCCTTGTTCTTTGACCCTAGCGTACATTAAATGTCCACTGGGAAACTAGTGCGAGGCCCCTAGAGGGAGAAGTGGGCCATATGGTAACTCTTGTTTTGAATTCTCTTTCATGGACCATCTCCCCATGTGAATGTATGGTCCATAAACAAACTTCCTAACTGGTGTTTGGATCTCTCTCCTGTAGCACCGTGATTGGCCTCCAATAAGTCTCTAAAACATTCTTTTTCCAAATGTGTCTAACTCTTTACAGATCTCTCTATCTATCTACTAAGTATATTGGTTTTTACACATCTGATAGGTTGTAAGTTCCGTCAGCTCCCTCTGAATACTTTAATGGGCTACCTTTTGTCATCAGATTGTAAGCTCCGTGCGGTGAAGAACTCTTGCTCACCAATGCACTAATATGTAGTTCAATGACTGGCATATCATAAATATGTAAAACATTCTCCAGATTTCTTCTGTCTGTCTGTCTTTCACTTAGATTTATATACTGAACACATTTGTTTCTATACTAGTAAAGGCATTATCAAACACCTATATTTCACTGCCCTGAGACAATCTTCCAGTCAGTTTGCTGTTAGTTAGTTAGTTAGTGCTTCGGTCCCTTCCCTCAAGTACTGTACAATCACTTGGAGATATAAAATTTGTATACTTATAAATGACTCAAAATAAAGTTTAAGGAAATTTAATCAAAGGATATAGGTGTATTAAGTATTAAGTGCTATGAATTAGTCAGGGATCATTTGTATAATTGCATGGGATTGATCATTTATTTTACTGACAGAGGTGGAGAAGCTCTGTCTAGTCAGTCAAAACCAAAATTGCAACATTCAGACTTAAATGGAACAGTGGAGGGAAAACATTGGCCGTATAGCTCTAACTGAAATAATATCCCTTATGAATGTAGAAGTCATGAATAGATTTAAGGGATTAGATCTGGTAGATAGAATGCCTGAAGAACTTACAGAAAGAGGTTCACAGTATTTTACAGCAGGCAGCAACAGAAAATATTCCAAAGAAAAAGAAGCAAGAAAGCAAAATGGCCTCTCTTGAGGCTTTACAAAGAGCTGCGGAAAAAAGGAAAGCGAAAGGAAAGAAAATGGAATGAAGATTTCTGAGAATTGCAAGGAGAGGTAAGGAAGCTTTCTTAAATGAGCAGTACAAAAAATAGAAAACATTGGAATGAGAAAGATAAGAGATCTCTTCAAGAAATTAAAGATATCAAGAGAAAGTTTCATGCAAAAACCGATGGGATAAAAGACAAAAGATAGGGACTTAATAGAGGTAGATTAAGGAGTGACAGGAATATACAGAAGAACTATACAAGAAAGATCTGAATGTCACTGATAACCAGCTTCCATTTAGAACACACGAGCACATGCATGCACACACACGCACATCATTTGTTCAGAGATTCATTGATGAGTTGGTGGGTACCCTGTTAATTTCCTATTTTTTGATTCTACAACAAGAGATACTGTAAACATTTTATGCTTTTAGGTCCTTTTCCTCTTTGATTTATTTTGGATTTAGAAGTGGTATTTCTCAGTCAGTGGAAAGGCACAGCTTACTTTTGGGGTATGACATAATTTCTTTTTTATTTACCATTCATTTATTGGAAGATGGTTTTTGGTCATATACTTATGTTAATTCTCTATATCTCTCGGATATCAGACTTTTATTCAAATATATGTTGCAAAGATTTTTCCCTTTGTGGACTGACAGTTTCCTTTCTCCCTTAGTTCACAAGCTTCTCAATTTATTGCAGTCATAATGGTCTGTTTTTTCTTTTATCATCCCCAATCTCTTGATTGGTTACGAATCTCCCCTTAATCAATGTTGTGAAAGTATCTTTATCGCTTTTCCTCTATTTTTTCATGTAAGTGACTTTCATCTAGGTTCCATCCATATGGCACTTACTGGGATGATCTGTGAGGTCGTGCACTAAATCTGGTTGTTGGTTACTCCCCTCCCCCAGCTTCTCTCCAGTTTTCTTAGCCACCAGGATTGAGATTTGAATTCAACTCTAGCTCCAGATCTAGTGATTTTTTTCCACCAACTGCCATTCCAGTCTCTGTTTGAAGACTTCCAAAGATGGGGAAATTACTAATTTCCAAAGGAGACCATTATAATTTTCTTTCTCTCTAATTGTTGGGAAGATTTTCCTTATGTTAAGTTTAAGTTTATCTCTTTGCAATTTCCACCTATTATTTGCTTTCTTAGATGAACAATTACGTTGATGGATGGATGGATGGATGGATGGATTGATTGATAGGAAGGAAAGAAGGAAAAAAGGCAGGAAGGAAGACAGACAGAGACAGAGGATTTATTAAGTGTTTACTTTATGCCATTATACTAAACTCTGACAATACAAACAGAAGGAAAGAAAGAAAGAAAGAGTGCCTCCTGTGAGGGATTTGCATTCTAAAGGAAGATGAACACACATTCAAAAGAGATTTCAAAAGAGCAGGAGATGTAAGGGGCCTTTGGGGGGCCCTGAGACAAATGGAGAAGTTGTAGTGGGGAAGAAAGGTTAACGTGAAAATGGCTGCCATAGAGGGCTGTGGACAAACTGACCAATCAGAAGAGGCATTAGGGGTTGTGCTTTTGCCAATATGAGGAGGCTCCTGGGGATGGAGCAGTACAGGTGGTCTTGGCCTCAGGTGTGTCCATCAGTGCAGATAAGAAAGGCCTTTTCAGTCAGCATCTATTAGAGGCAAACTCTATATTTATTAGCTTTCTAAGATGACTAAGTGTAAATCGTTAATGCTATCAGGGCTTTTACCCACCCTCATACCTCCAGTAATAGCAATGGGAAAGTTATGCCCTGGGACTTCAGGATTTTTCTTTTGTTATTAATTTTTCATAACTTCTGAATGGCTTCCTATAGAGTGTCCATTTAATTCCTGCATTGCTTAATCTCTGTGGAAGCAACTGTATTTCACTGTTTGGCAGGGTCAGCAGCCTAATGACTCTCTGAGCTCTTAAAAGTAGTTCTACTGTGTTAGTGCTCTGAGTTGGAAAGTTGGATGAATGTATCGGCACTTCACCAGATGAGATGTGTAGTGGGCCACAACTCACGAATTCGATGAACTCAGTTTTGAGGGAGAGGACCTTTGGAGGAAGGTGCTAGAGTGAGTAGATAGCTGATCTGGCCATTCCACAGAGACTTTTCCAGCATTTCTAGGCATGTCTTAAAAATGTCACTTAAGAGTAAAAGCCTCTTTTTTGATGACTTTGAAAGAAAAGGTATTTCCACTCAGAGGAAACTTGAGCCTCTTTAATTAACCTGTTAATTAAAAATGAGAACTTTTCAGTTTGGAATTCATATGGTCTTCTAGGTTGTGTGTGTACCTATGCAAACAAATACATATATGTGTATACAATAGGTGAAATACCTAGGGAACTCCCTGCAAGAAAAGTCCCTAGCCCAATGCTGATCAGCACCTGTTCTGTTCTGTATCATCTCAGAGGGTTGTCTGGGGGGCTTTGAAAGGTTAAATCAGAGGGTCAAAAAGTCAGCATGTGTCAGAGACGGAACTTGGAAGTCAGATCTGGTTCATCTAGAGACTTTTCTCTGTCTGTATGTGACTTTCTCCCTAGCTGATGGGCATCTCCTCAATTTCCAGTTCTTCACCACCACAAAAAGAGTTGCTCTAACTATTTTTGTACAGGTAGATCCTTCCTCCATATCCCTTTTTTATTCTCTTTCTCTCTTTGGGATACAACCCTAGAAGTGATATAGCTGGATCAATGGGCAGTTTTATAGTCCTTTGGGCATAGTTCCAAGTTGCTCTCCAGATCAGTTGACAACTCCACCAATAATGTATTAGTATTCAGATTTTTCCCACATCTGCTCCAAAATGCAACATTTTCCTTTTTTGTCATATTAGCCCATTTGAATGACATGAGGTGGTACCTCAGAGTTATTTTAATTTGCATTTGTCTAATCTATAGTGATTTAAAGCATTTTTTTTCCATAGGACCATAGATAGCTTTAATTTCTTCATCTGAAAAATGCCTACTCATACCCTTTGACCATTTGTTGATGGGGATATTGTTGAAAGTATTCTTTAGTAGTGGGTAACCACTAATGTCCCTTTTAGTTCCTGAAATTCTGTGATTTGTGAGGTCACAGATCTCCATTGAGTGGTGACCTTGCGGTCCTTTTTGTTTCAGTCCTCTTGTTTTACAGGTATATCAAACTGAGGCCCAGGTAGCTTAGATGAGTTCTCTGAGGTCACCCAGAGGTGAGATTTGAAGCCAGGCTAGCTGATTCAAGAGACAATGAATCCTTTCTGCTGTGTGATGCTGTTTCACCTGTTCTGGGTTCCTGGCCTTGCTAAATAATTTTTATGAATTTGGTTAGATATAGATAAGGCATTGGTCTTCCTCTTGGAGAACTTGTGAGGAGACCATGGGAGGGTGGTAGATACAATGCTGATCTTGGAGCTAAGAGCCCCTTTCTCTACCAATCTCTCCCCCTACCTACATTTTGGCCATCCTCCTGCTCCTTCTTGAACCCAGACTTTGTTCCCTGGCATTCTGGGCATTTATGGTTAACCTTTCACCTTATCTTGCCCATAATTCACTCCACATGTCACCTCCCACCAATATGAAAACCTTGCCTTTTTGCAGGTGCTCTCTTCCTTCCACTCCCAACTTCCCTTTAGGTGTTATCTCTTCCTTTTAGATTTAATCTAATTTTTCATTAAGTAAATAATTTCATCTACATTTTAATGAATCTAGGCTCCTTGAAGCCAGAGAAGGGTTTGTCTTTTATCATCAACTCTTAGCACTGTTCCTGGCTCATAGAAAAAATTGAACAAGTCGTTTTTTATTCCTTTTCTCTCTTTTTTCTTCCTCCTCTTTCTTAACTTCTTCCTGTTTCTTAATACAAACTACAACTACGTTGGTATCACTTTCTTCATTAAATGGTTGGGATGTGTGGCCTCTAAGGTTATTTGTGGCTCTCCTATCCCATTCTTCCTTCTTTCCCTTCCTTTTCCCTCTCTCTGTTCTTTTTTTCTTGCTTTCCCCTGTCCTTTCTTCCCTCTCTGTCTCTTCTCTCCTCTTCCTCTTTCTATCCCTCTTTTCTTTCCTGCCTTTCTCCTTGTTTTCCTTCCTTGTGGCTCTCTTTTATCCTTCCATCATCTTTCTTCCTCTCATTCTCCCTCATTCATTCAGTTCCTCCATTTCTTCCTCTGTTGTTTCATTTGATCCTGCCCACCCAGCTTCCGTCCTTCATTTTTGCAGGCACTCATCCCCTGATTGAGATCCATGTCTGTGTTGGCCCTCTTTGTTACTTTTTTTTAGAAAGTGGTCCTCTCTGCAAGAGAGCCGGTCGTTCAAGCATCCTTACATTGAGATCTATAAGTATGCCCCTGATCTAAGTGAAAACTGGGCAGACACTGAGAATCCAGTCCTGCGCAAGTGGAAACTCCTCAGGGATTTCTGCAAAGATCAAAGTTTAAATTCTCTTCTGTGAAGTCCATGTGAGCATGAAGCTGTTCCATTATGCATGATTCCTGACTGCTCCTCGTTTGGACCAAGGACCCAGGGCTCCATTAGCAATACTCAGTCTTGTGCAAAGCTTTGCAATTTGCAGTCACCGTTTCAGTCAGTGCACTCCTATTTCTGTTAGCCCAGGGTAAACACCTCTGGCTGTTGCCTGATGAGTCAGATGTAACAAGAGGCAGCACAATGCCATGGCATCCCTATAATAGTGCCTGAGACATTTTAAGTGATTAATTAATGCTTTTCTTTTCATTTATTCATTGTATCCCAGAGAGATCTTTCCAAATCTGTAAGTTACCAAATAGATCAAATTAGTGTTAGAAGGAGCTTCCTACAGTAAAAAAAAAAAAATAATAATGCCTAGAGCCTTCCACTCCCCCAAAATACAAAATGCCAACTCACCCACAAAAGCCCTCATTGCTTCTCAGGTTAACTGTTGCAATTGCTTTCTGATTGATGGCGCTGCCTGCCCCTCTCAAATGCACCATGTGGCTATTTCCAATGCCTTAACCAATCATTTCATTCCCCTGCTGAGGATGGTTCTTCACTGACTCCCTGTGCCTCTAGAATAAAATATGAATTCTTCTATTTGGTGTGATTTCATCTTATCTTTCCAGGCTCAAATTTCCTCTCTCCCTATTCCCAGACATAGACATTCTCTCTCCATTGAAGTTGTCCTGCTGGCTGTAGGTCATACACACCACTTCATCTCCACACTGTTACACAGCTGTGTCCTATATTTGTTTGGGTTGATAATTGTTTTTTAATTCAGCTATATTTTATTTTCTATTTTGAATTCTCTCCACCTTCTCCTCCCCAACTCACCGTGAAGGCAAGAAAAACAAATCTTGGTATAAACTATGTTAGCCACGTCTTCCTCCTTGTCTTCCCCCCTCCACCTCCCCCCATCAAAAAGAGGCTTCAGTTTTCCCTCTGAGCCCATCAGCTCTATATCTGTAGATTGGGAGTAGATTCCACTGTGAGTCCTTTGGGTTTGTGCTTGGTCATTGTGTTGAGCAGAAATCCTAAGTCTTTGAGTTGTTTACCTTTGCAGTAGAGTTATGGAAATTCTTCTGGTTCTGCTTCTTTCATTTTGCATCTGTTCATGTCTTGGAATTAGGTGCTCTTTCTTCCTGCCTCTGCCTCTTAAGATCTCATGGTCGCTTTAAGGCTCAGCTCAACATCTTTCCTCCAAAATTACTGTTCATTTACCTCATGTGTATTTTGTCTTTACCTTTCTGGGTTCATGTTATTCCCCTCTTTCCCCTGTAGAATGTGACCCACTGGAGCTGGTATGGACTTGTCTCAATTTGCCTTTGTAACCTAAATGCCTAACACAGCCCCTGGCTCATGACAGACCCTTAGTAAATGTTTATGGAATGAATAGGGTCATTTCGATTTCATTTAATGTTTGCCTTCCAAATACCAGTTCTCTGCCATTGGGACAGCTTCCTTTCAGATTCGCTATAATCACAGACCAGTTATTCTCAGCTGACTAAAGTGCTTCCTGCTCTTAGCCACTTTGTACTTTGAAACCTAATTGAATATAAAAAGGGAAATCTTGTATCCGAACAAGCCATAACCCAGTTACTTGGAGATTTATGGATTGCCTAGCCCTCCCTGCTCTCTCTCTTTAGCTGCCTCATCCTCTCCTAGAGAGTTAGCATGTTGTTTTTTTTTCACCGATATCGAAAGAGCTGTGAGTACACAGATAAGGTAATCTTGCCGTAAGTTTTCTTGTCTCTTAATTGACTTTTATTCAGTCTAGGGTATTTTGTATACCATGAAATGTCTTTTTAGCAGAGACAGTGAATGCATGAGATGTTCTAAAATTCTCCCTAGTAAGGGAAAATTCCTAACTTTGGTGATATTTGGAAAGATAAACAAAGGCCAAGCCACGGTTCAGGGGTATACCTGGAGTTCAGATGGCTATAATTTCCACTGTCTCATATGAGTTCTGGCAACTTTCAAAAAAGAAACTCTTTTACTCTTATAAGTGAAAGGCCAATGTCTGTCATCCACTTGGATTTATTTTATTTTAGTTGCATTTTTAAAGAAGTAAATATCTCTGATTTTGAGTTTGGGATTTGATTGTTTTGGGGGGTCAATATCTAATGCGATTCATTGTATATTAAGCCTGAAAGTGGCATGTAGATAGGGGCCCTTTCCTCTTTGGGGAAATAATATGATCTTTTGGTTAAAACAAGGAACCATAGAGTGGTCTCTTATGGTTTCTAATTCCTGATTCCACTGCTGACCTTTGACTGTTGCACAATCTCCTCACTTGTGGAATATGACTAGAAGAGAATGGTTGACTTGGGCAACCTGCTCAGAGTTCCTGAGATCAGAGAAAGCTTATGTTATCATTTGATTTTTGCCAGTCCTCTTGGTAATTTGTGCTTACGTCCAGCTTGTCATTTACCATGAAGAGAAAGTTAATAGTTAACTCTTCCCTCCTTCTTATACCCTGCAGAGAAAGGGTGGTGCACCCCCTCCTATGAAACTGCCCCCTCCTTACAGGGCCCCTGCTGAGGACAGCGACGATGATGAGGAGGAAGAGAGCAGATTTACTGAGGGTGAGTACTTTTCTAATTCTCAGCAAGGACACTGGTATTTCTGTCATAACTGAAAAGATAAACTTTCATTATTAATGAGGGAACACGTAAAGTTTTTGACCACTTAATCAAAGGTAACTTTTATCGCCGAGACTCTATTTTCTTTAACATTCTTCTCTTGAATTATAAAAAGAGTTCATCATTTGGAAAACATTCTTACACTGTCTCTTACATATTCTCTCTCCTCAAATTCCTGATGTGGAATGGCAAATTCCAGAATGACAGTTTTAAACTAAAATATCTTAAAGGTAACGCATATGTTTCAGCTGGTTCCACAGTCTGTGAATGAATGGAAAGCATTTTTGGTTTCAATGACTCAAATGAACAAATAAGCTAACTATGTTTTGTCCTTAGCTTGTGATGCATTTTGCTAGTTTGTTTTGCATCAGCCAAAGCAGATCTAAGCGAGTGGTCATGTATGATCCAGGCTAAAATAGAATTTATTTTTATTTTAGTTTGACTAGATGAGGGGAAACCTCATACAGCGCTAGATTGATGCATCAGTCGTAGAATATGTACACAGAAAATAGCCAGTATTTCTACTTTTAAAACGTCTCATTGTGTAGTATAGCCTACATGAAGATATCTAGAGGAAAAATGCTTCAAGGTAGCAAAGAAAAATTCTGAATACATTAATTAAAGAATGTTAAGTTGTAAAAAGATAGTAGGATCATTTATACCAGTCCCCTCATTATATAGAGGAGGAAGAAGTTGTGTTGCCCTATTCATTGACATCACAGGTCATTTATCATAGGTAAATCTGAGATCGTCTAGGCTAAATCCTTTATTTTACAGGTGGGCAAACTGAGCCTAAGTTGTTAGAGTGAGTTTACTAAGGTCATACATACATCTACTAACTGATAGTGTTGAGACTGGAACCCTATCTCTATCTCGCAGTCCAGTGGTCTTCTTCTATACTATATTGCTTCCCTAATACTTGGGTCTTGGAGGTCAGAGCAACCCTGATCTCAGTACCCCTGTACCCATGTGCCAGCATTTGTTTTGTTTGTTTAGAACATTACCATTAATATTTTAGAAGCCAGGAAAGTCAATATTCCTTCATTCTTTGACATGCTCAGATAGCTTAGGTTGAAAAATCGCAGGCTTGTTTTAGTATGATTTCCTAACATGTAGGAGCTTTTAAACAAGGAAAAGGTGCCACCTGACAATATAATGCAAGAAACATTTATTAATCATCATCTCTATGCTGCCCTCTATGCTAGACCATATTAGAAAAGACACAAGCCCTTCCCTGGTGAAGCTGATAGCCTAACTTGGGGAGTGAAGGGGGCAGGGAG
The DNA here is from genome assembly GCA_028658325.1 of Potorous gilbertii. Taxonomy (NCBI): domain Eukaryota; kingdom Metazoa; phylum Chordata; class Mammalia; order Diprotodontia; family Potoroidae; genus Potorous; species Potorous gilbertii. The sequence continues at coordinate 681,941,377 of CM053770.1, forward strand.
AGACAGCCACCAAAATGACAGCATCATAGAATAAGAGGCACAAGGCACCTTATTCCAACTAATATTTAACCATTTAATGAGATGACTGAGCTCCTGTTTGTATCCCTAGAGCTGAGGACAGGCTCTTCTGTGGTGTAATTAGTTATATTATTTAGGCTGGGACCTGTGATATCATTAATATAGGCACCTCCACTGGGAGGAAACTCTTCTACCAGTACAGGTTGGCATCTCTGTCGCTAAAGGTCTTACCTTAAATGACTTGCTCAGTCTATTTCAGAAGAGGGACTTCCTGGCTTTTTCATTCACCATATTATCAACTTGTTCTGCCACGTAGCTTCTTAAATAGTAAATGCTCGTTAATGTTTGTCAGATTGGATTGGATTTGCAATGTCATAGAGGCATTAATTGACAAACTTGGGATTTGAACCCACATTTCCCAACTTTAAGTATACCATTTTCCTTGGCGTAACACTACCTCAAATGGAATAGACAGTGTTCCATGATGAACACATGAGAGAGGTGCCAGTAGATGACTGCATGAGTCATATAGAGAATGGCGTTACCTACTGCACCAGTTCACATAGATCTTTCTGTGCTTCTATGTACTCATCACATGCATTATTTCTTATAGTAAATAATATTGTATTACATCTGTGGACCATGTTTTCTTCAGCCATTCTCCCAATCAATGGGCATCACTAAAAAATGCTGCTATGAATATTTTTTAGTGTATGGGCACTTTTTTCTTATTGATAGCTTCCTTGTGGTATAAGCCCAGTAATGAAATCTCTGTTTTGGAGGATATGAACATTTTAATCATTTTATTTGCATAATTCCAAATTGCTTTCTGAAATACTTGTACTCTTTCATACTCTCTCAGTAATATGTTCATGTACCTGTATTCCCATAACCACTCCAGCATTGACCTGCCAGTTTTGTCATTTCTCTGATTTGCAGTGTGTTAGGGGGAACCTCACGGTTGTTGAATTACATTGTCCCTATTACTAGTGATCCAGATGATTTTTATGTGGTTGTGAATAACTTGCAGTTCTTTTGTGAGCTGTTTGTTTGTATTCTTTGACCATTTATCAATTAGAGAATGTGGGAGTGTATGTTCACATATGTAAATATATGTGTGTATGTATTTTAATTATCTTATGTCTTAGATGCCAAACTCTTATCAAAGAAATATGTTATAAAGATTCTCACTCAACCACTGCTTTTCTTAGGTGCATTGATTTTGTCTAGGCATCAGCAGTCAAAGTTATACGTTATTTTCTGTAATTGCCTTTATCTCTTCTTTGGTTAAGAATCTATCTCCTACCCATGTTCCTTAGCATTTAGCAGTAATACATCTTCATTAATATCATTGCCACTAATTTTCATCATTGTCTGATGTTGAGGCATTTGACAGTGCCCAGGATAACTTTCCTTTCCGGTCTTCAGCGACTGAAGTTGCAGCATCTACAGAGGCATTCACTAGGCAGCATCTTCCTGGGTGATGACGGTGCCCTTGGTAGTAACAACAGTAACTTGGGGTCAGTTTTGGGGGGAAAGGTTGCAAATTTTGTTTGAACATGTTGAGTTTGAGTTGTCAATGGGACTTCCAATTTCAGAGGGGAAATAGGCAGTGGTCATGAAGAACTGGCACCCAGGATGGCACCGACAGGCTGGAGTCAGGAAGATCTGAGTTCAAATCCTTCCTCAGACCCTTGCCAGCTGAGTGGTCCTGGGCAAGTCATTTAAATCTCTTGCACTCAGTTTCCTCATCTGTAAAAATAGACAAAACCCTCAGAATTGTTGTGAGATAATACTTGTAAAGTACTTTTTAAGGTTTAGCAAACTCTTTTTGGTTCTGCTGACATTCATGTGACAATCATGTACAGAAAGTTGACAATTAAATCTGTGTGAGCTGATGAGATCACCAAGAGACCCTCGAGGGAGAAGTGTGGAGGACCATAGAGTATGGACTCCCACAGTTAGCCACGGTGGATAGAACACTGGCCCTAGAATCAAGAAAACTCATCTTCCTGAGTTCAAATCTGGACTCAGACACTTACTAGCTGTGTGACCCTAGGTAAGTCATTTCACCCTGTTGGCCTCAGTTTCTTCATCGAAAAATGAACTGGAGAAGCAAATGGCAAACCACTCCAGTATCTTTGCCAGGAAAACCCCAAATGGGGTCATGAAGAGTTGGACATGACTGAAGTGACTCAACCAGAACACCATGAATGATGACCTAGCATAAGTGGATACTCAGAGACAGGAATTGTCATTGGTTTGTGACAGGAAAAGGGAGGAGATGTGCCTTTTTAAGGTAAGAGGGTTTGGGGGTGAGTAACAGGAGCAGCTCTTATAATCAAAAATGAGAGAAGGGAGAGCCTGGATTGAGGAGGGGCCCTTAGGTCACTGAGTATGACATTGCTTCATTTCCCAAGATCACCAGGAATCTCAGAGATAGAAATTATCTCAGAGGTCAGCTTTGTATCTAATTTTCAGTAGACATCCTCTTACCCACATGCATGATAAGTTATCTGCCCTTTGGAAGAAGTCTTCCTGGGAAATTCACTGCCTCCCACAGCAACTTATTCCTCTTTTTCAACAACTCCAGTTGTTAGGAACTTTTTCCTTCTATTGAGTAGCAAATTCCCTCATTACAAATTCCAGTCTTTGATCCTTTTCCCCTTGGGGACAACAAGTAGAAAAAATCAAATGCCATTTCATTTCTAATTCTAAGATGACTTTGATTCATGCCAAGGCTCAGCTTCAGGATCTGGGTAGAAGTCACTCTTCTGATGTTTATAAGTCTTGGTCACGACTTTTCCTCTTAGATTCCTCATCGTCAAAATGAGAGGTGGCCTCTGGCTCTAGTGCTAAGAATCTGTAGTCCTCGCAGTGTAACAGGGTCGGGGGAGCACAACCAGGAAAAATGAGAAGGAACTGATGTTGGTTCTTCCCAAGGGGAGATTTTCAGATTTTCCATCATAACCTGACCTTTGGCTGTGTTCACATTGACTTTGTGACCCACCAACTACATTGTTAGTGTCTACTGATTTTTAAATCATTAAAAAAAATTTTTTTTAAGTCAGACTTCCTGAAAACCCAGTCATAGCCTTTATGGTAATAACCAATCTAGTAGACTTACTTTAAAACACGTAAGATCATGGAGAGGAAACAAATGATACTTATTTATATTCTGACATGCACCCAGAAATGTGTCACTTGAGGAAAGCATGTCAGAAAACGCCTTTACTCACAATATTATTATTAATTGAATTCAATTAAACAGACATTTATTGAGCACTTTCTTAATAAATAGGCACTGGCATTTTTTTCCTTTATGGAACTGAAGTCTACACTTGTGATTTCTTCTATTTTAGAAAGTCTCCATGTGGATACTCACTGTGCTGATGTGATAGAAATCTAAAACTTCCTGTTGTACTGGGAGGTTTCCCGGCTTGCTTTGATAGCAAAGCTCCATCTTTCAAAGGCAAGGCTTGACCCCAAGGTCTTCCTGAGTTGGAGGCCAGCTTTCCCCTGTGCCTCCCTGGGCTACAAAGGAACTGGGAATATAAAGAAACACTTTGTCCTGGAGTAGCTTACCTTCCATTGGAGTGTCAAACGTGAACATTGAAATAAAAATTTTAAGAGAGGAGTAGCACCTCTCCTTAATTTTGAAAAGATTCTCTATAAGAATCAAGTCTCCCAGGACCTTAGTGTTCTGTGAGGAAGAGTTAAAGAAGCAGCTTTCCCAGCATGAGTGGCAGCCTGTAAAAAGGCAAGGAAGTGGGAGATGATCTGTCTAGGAGAGCAGGAAGTCATCCCATTTGGTTGGAACACAGAATAAGGGAAAGAGAGAAATTTAAAACAATTCTGGAAGTGTGAGCTCAAGCCTGAGTGGGGAGGATGTAAGACACCTAACAGGGAAATGCGTGTTTTATGCTGAAGGAAAAGGGGAGGCCCCAGAGCATGCAGAGGGAGGAGTGGGTGACATGATCTGGTCTGTGATTTAGGCAGATGAATTTGACAGTGAGATTAAGAATGAACTGAGGGGAAAACTGCCCGATCCCAGTTACCCCGAGGATGGCTTGACCACAAGCGAGCTCAAGAGATTCCATCCAAAATTCTGTTGTTTATTTGAAATCCGTTTCAAAACCTTGGGTCGTAGCGGAAAGCCGAAGAGCAGGATGTTTTCAGTTCTTTGCCCACGGAGCGTTTATTCCAAGAACCAGGAGATTTCAGCTGACCGTGTCCTGTTCTAGTCCATGCTGTGGGAAGAGCCCTGGGCCTTGAGTGACCTGCGTCCTTGTCTTGGTTCTTCGTCTTTTTGACTTGGGCATTTCAGTCCATTTGTGACCAAGCCTTTGCCTTACAAGCAGACCCCTGCTTGCTCCTGTCCTTACGGAGTCTGCATTCTGCCTAGGGAGGTGGCGTGCAGGTAAATACGTACTTAAAAGATCCATAACAAGCAGATGGGAGGAACCTCGAGTGGGAAGTCATCAGCAGCCATCAGCAGCTGGGGCTTAATGAAGGATTTCAGCTGTAACTTTGAAACCAGGGAAACTAGTAGCTAAGAGAGAGAATATTCTAGGTATGACTGACAGCAGAAACCATTAAGGCACAGAATAAGGAGAGTAACACATTAGATAGAACACTGGCCCTGGAGTCAGGAGGACCCGAATTCAAATCCAGCATCAAAACACTTACTAGCTGAGTGACCCAGGGTAAGTCACTTAGCCCCATTTGCCTCCACAAAAACAAAAAGAAATCGCAGGTTGGTCAGAAAGCTGCATTGGAGATTATGTGGAGTGGAGTAAAGTGTCAGATAACTGGAGAAATACTTTGGAAGGGACTGGGTTTAGGTTGGGAAGGTCTTCTCTTTGGCCTCAGTTAATTCTGGGTTGCCTTATTCAGCTCTATCTTTACCACAACTCTAGAACTGGAATGGTCCTCAGGGGGCGCCTCCTTTTATAGATGAAGAAACCAAGGCCCTGGATTCCTGCCCAGTTTCATAGAGCTCACCTGAAGGCCAGGATTTTTTCCCATGGTACATTCTCCCCTACTTTCCCCACTCTGGTTCTCCAATTATGTCTTATGTGAATACTAGAAACTATTGCTAATTTTTTTCAACAAAGGCAGGAAAAAAATAACAGCAACTTTTCCAGTACTTTTCTGTTACATTTTACATGTGGAAATAGTCATGTCAGAAGAGAACTCCAATCCTACTCTACCATCAACTTATAGATCAGACTATTTACTCATTGTAATTGAAAGAGAAATTCCCTACTTACATAGAAATGTCAAAACCATAGTATTTCCCAGTGGAACTGTAGATGCCAGAGTCCAATAAGAAGGCATTACAGGGTCTTTTCCAAGCCCCTTGGTTTCCAGGCAAGGAAAATGAGTTCCAGAGAGGCGTTTCGAGTTTGTCAGCTATGAGAGACCTGCTTTCCTTGCTCCCTCACTACCATTTGGTAATTGGGGTTCTCCAACCCCTCCCATTCCCCTTTTGTGTATTATCTTGTATGAGAAGCAGTTTGATTCAGTGGATAAAGAACTGGACCGCAAACCAGAAAGTCTGGAGTTCTGGCATCTTCTGACACATCAGTTGATCTTGAATATTCAGGTCTTGTAATCTTGTAATCCATTTTGTGCTTACTCACTTATATGACTAGAGCCCTCATTTCTGACAATTTCCTTTCCAATTTTCCTAGGATTTCTTATTAAATAGGGAAAATGTTATTAATGTATGTTATATATACACACCTTAGGCGGCCCAGGGAAAAGCTAGGTGGCACCATAGTGCACAGTCCCCAGCTTGCAATTGAACTGCCAGAGTTCAAATCTGACCTCAGATACTTCCTAGCTGTGTGACCCTGGGCAAGTCACTTCTCCCTGTTTGCCTCAGTTTCCTCATCTGTAAAATGATCTGGAGAAGGCAATGTAGAATCCAGTATCTGGGCTGTAAAAACCCAAATGGGGTCACAGAGTCAGGCACAACTGAAAAATAGCTGTACAGTTACATGTATTTGTATTGTCTGTCCTTTGTTTTTACAGAGTAGGAAACCTTCTCAGAGACTTGAAAAGGCCTGTCTGACTTTGGACTGACTGACCTGGTCTAGGATCACACAGCCAGTCATTCCGGGAGAAGTCTGTAGCCATCACCTTGCCTCCTATCATCACTTCTTAGGTGACTGCCACTAATAGTTTGTGTGGGCATTTGTTTTCATATCATTGAGAGCTAGGAAGACCCCCTCCCTTGTCCCTGGATATCTAGCCCACTTTTACAGATGAGGAAACTGCGGTTCAGAGAGATTAAGTGACCGGCCCTTATTCACTCAGTAGTAAGTGCTGGAGGCAAGATCTGAAGGGAGGTCTCCCAGACCTTCAGTACCCCAGGTGAAGGCCACCCCAGGTGCTGTGGCTTCATCTTGTCCTCCTTTGAGGTGGGGAATTTATCCTTCCTGTGCCAATAGATGGCACTACAGTCAGCAGCAGTTATCATCATCTAGGCTTCCCCAGTTTGAAAGGGATGCCTGTTTCACAGCAAGAATTTGATAAATAAAAAGAAGTGAGATCACATAAAATAATGCCTCCTGAAAACATTGGAGCAAGTATCCATGTCTGTGTACACACATGCACATACACACATACATACATACACATCAGATGTGATTTTTTCTAAAGGGCAGCAATGAAGCTTCAGACGTGACGCTCCTTCCTTGTTCATCCCTCCCTATCCTGTTCAGCAGTTTTCAGTGAGCTCTATAATCTGGAGAATCCTTACTTCATTTCTGTCAAACAGACTAGCAAGGCCCAACCTCCTGAGGAGACATGCTTTTCCATATCTGCCCTAGAATCCTGGGTATAAGTTAAAGTCCCAAGTCGATTATTGTGTGAAAAGTATGAATTCTTGTATCACCTTAAAGAGTTATTTGTATAATTGTAGGAGTGATCAGGTGTTTCTGCTTTTTGCTATATGGTTCAGTGTAAACTCTCAGCTGAACAGGTGTGTGTGTGTGTGTGTGTGTGTGTGTGTGTATGTGTCGCTTTGCTTAGGAAGGTTGGCAAATATGACCCTCCTTGACTGAACACTAATTCTTGAATGCCCACGATTACTTGTGTGATTACAGTGCTCGCATAAAGAAACACGTGTTAGACAGCATTAGAAATCAAGACAAATTCCAACTCCTCTTTGGTGAGGTCTCTAAAGTTTCAACATTTTCTTAATTGATTTTAAGCTAGTCATTTGTAGTCCTGAAGGCTGCATGGGACCATGGCTAGGGGCTGCTTGTGTCGTTGCTCTGAATGAGTCTAGGGGCTAGTGCATGCTCACTGGAGCCAAGCCGTCTCTTTGTTATAAAAGAATTATTCAGGAGCATCTCTGAGCGTTAAAGAAACAGTAAGTTGCTGATTGTTTCAGGCGCTCGGGACACAATGCACCATCCACTTGCCTGGTGCTTTTTCATTTGCTCAGGGAAAGATGCAGAATTAACATGATGAACTCTTTCTCCCCAAGAAAAGTGGGGTCATTAAAATGATATTAATCACTGCTCAGCCCCAGCCGGGTGAACGGCTGTTTACGTGGATCCAGGCTCTGAAGCATTGTCAGACTCGCAGGGTAAAGGAGCGTCAGACAGCAGCACGGAGCATCCGTGGGTCAGATGTGGGAAGCCAGAGATTGGCTTTGCTTCGCATACTTTTCGAGGTGAGGTTTCGTTTGCTGGCAGATGTGACTGTGTGCTTGGAGGGACGGAGGGGAGCTCCAGATGAGTGTGATGGATTGCCTCTCATAACACAAGGAGACTGACAGTTTGCCCTTAAGGAGAATTAAAAAAAAGAAACCTGGGAAAAATAGGCCCAAGGTCGTCAGAAGAGAACTGAGGACAGAGGCTGTGGGGAGAATCTGGAGCTGCTCCCTGCACTGAATGTTGGTCAGGAATGCAGAGTCCCTGAAGTGCACCCTCAAGCTACAGCAATGGTACAAGGGGGTTTCCCAGGTAAGCTTTCCAGTGTCCTTTGCATGTCTTGAATGTGTGTGTGTGTGTGTGTGTGTGTGTGTGTTTCATGTGTCATTCTCTGTAAAATCTGATGGCGTTTCAGGAGGATTGGGGGCACTCAGTGCTCAGGTTTGAATCGGAGTAAGCCAAGCCATTTCTTTTAGGATAGCGCGGCTGGGTGCGCATGCATTGCTGGGAAGTGTTTGCATTCAGCACGGACCTTAGAGATCTCTTGTGGACATTGTCACTCCGATCAGTGTTGTTATGGGCAGGAATACCAGCGGCAGTGTTTCAAGCAGATTGTATCTGCCTGCTACCCTACTGTCAGAATCCCTGGTGTTTGCTTCTCGTGGCATCTCGTCTCTGTAGGATTGCTGCTGAGAAGCCGGCCCACTTAGCATCTATTACTATAATTCTTGTTGCTGTCTGTGGCTCTTAGGTTTTCTAATTGAATTAGCACAAACTGACCATTCAGCATTTCCTTCTCTCTGAGAGCAGAGTATGATGAAGAAACCCCTTTTGATGTCTCTGATTTCCCTTTAAATCACCAGATGAACTACCAGGTATTTTTTTCAGCGTTGTGTGCCGACCAAGACCTAGCATCCCCTTTTTGGTTTTTAAAGCCCCCCTCCCACCTCTGAGCTGATGACTTCCTCAAGACCTCCCTGGTAGTTTACCTGGTAGTTCAGAACTATAATTCAGGACACTCCTCTCCTAGTCTTTAAAAGATGCTCATGCTTCACTTCCTGTAACTATTGCAGGATTTGAGGTTCATTTCCTAAGAGTGTGGAGCCGTTGGCATTAGATTGATTCACAGATGTATGACCTGAGTGCCCTCCTTCACTGGGACTTGTTTTGTTCACAATGTGGCGCCTCATAACTAAAAAGATGCGGGAGAGACATGGGTAGAAGCATCTTGATGAGTCATTTGAATTATTGCCCCAGGGAGCCAGTGGTCCCGTCCTTGCATCTAGTCAGTCATCAACTAGTGGACCCTCTTCAGTCTCAGTAGGTGGCAAAGCAGATGAGTCAACACTGGACCAGAAGTAAAATACGTGCATCCTTGGGATGAACTGGAGAGCTGGACTTTAAGGCCACGTGCTAAAGGCTACTCTCTGCAGTTATAAGGAGAAGGTGCTAACCTAGCTAGATAGAGTTTCCTCTTCTTCCTTCTCCAGGAATTCCCTGCACTAATTAAATCCTAAATTGTCTAGTACCTATGTCTATATCTGTTTTAGAGTTGGAAGGGGCCTCAAAGGTCCAGTGAGTCCAACACCCTCTTTTTGCAATTGAGGAAACTGAGCCCCAGAGAAATGAAGTGAGAATGTGACAAAAATATTAAGTATAAGAACCAAGATTCGAACACATATCCTGTGACCACACCATCCTGCATCTGGCACCGTATTTTCCATCCTGATAGCTGGTGAGCCTGGACATTTCAGGGTTATTTGTTGGGGCATGTGTGGATCCTTCTAAGGCATGACTTGATGTTCTTTCTGTTGTTGAGGAATCTTCAGAAGTGATACCATTTTGGGAGCCCAGCCAGTTTCCATGCCTAGACCGGAAGGTTCATTTGGTTCCTTTCTCATTCTAGTACCTTGGTTTTTTATCCCCAAATTCTGCAGCCTACAATTGCTCCTCCTTATGGGGTTCCACCCAGTCCCCGCCCCCTTCCAATCACTGAGGCTGCATCTTCTCAGCCCTTCTAAACCATGACAATGTCTTGTGGGTCTGACTAAAAGTGGTGGAATAAGTGTCTCTTAGACCCATCAAGTCCTAGTGGTAGGCATATTATTTTGGAAATGTAATTAATCTTAGATATGTTCTCTTTAAAAAAATTTTAGAAGTATAAACATGGCAAGGGGCTTCAGACAGTATGTGTGCTAAATCATGGATTGATTTTTGGCTCAGACATGAAGGGTCATCTTTAGATGACTTTCCCAGAAACATGAGATGAATTGGCTCATGCCTTCCTCCCTGTGCTGCCAGCCTTCATAGGGGAGTTGGCTATTTAGCCTGGGATTTGCTTTCCTGATTTAGTCTTTTTCAGACACTTTGTCATAATGCCTATCCAACAATGCTTGGGCCTTCATTCTTCAGTTTATAATTTTATGACCCAACCTCTTTAGGATGTATATTGGGCCAGAGATGGCCTGAGAGGCTATCCATGTCTGTCTGTCTCTGGATGCAGAGCAAGGTTTGTGGAGGCTCAGGGTTGTGATATAATGTAATGTAAAGCCATTGTTATAATTGATTTTGTGGTTGGGTGCCAGTATGCAATTTAAAATGTGTTTTCTTTCCATCCTGTGTTTCCACAAATGTCTTCCTCTGCCTGAAGAAATCTCTTGTTTGTGTAGGGTTCCTAGCCATCACTGAAATGGACCATACTGGACGCATGGTAGGAGGATTGAGGGGGTGTGGACCTGGGATCAAGTGAGTGAGGGACCAGCCTCCCTGTGACTGCTGGAACAGGATGGTTTTTCTAATTCAAAGTAACAATATTTGGGATTTGGCTCCTGGGACCCCAGACTTGTACAGTGAGCTTATGCTTTATCTGACCCCTCAGCAGTTCTCTTTCTCTCTCTCTTCTCTCTCATTCTCTCTTCTACTTACCCATAATGTATCGTCTTCCCTTATTACAATGTAAGTTCTTTGAGGGCAGGCATTGTAGTAACCCTTAGCTTTAGGACTGGCACATACTATGAACTTACTATAAGCCTTTCATTAATTCTTGCTCCTTCAATGCGAATTTCAAAGCATTATCATCCAGCCATTCTGGGAGATAGATGTTTGTGTTGCTACAACTTACACATTGTCACGTGCTTTTAAAAAAAGAAAATGTCTACACTTAACTGCTTTTTAGTTTTCAAGTTTGATAGTTTCACAAAATACAAAACATACATATATTCCACATCATTTTTGAGTGGCTATCTGGTGGATAGGTATTTCCCAAAGTGAAGTGGGGGAAGGACGGAGTTCCCCAGAGACTATTGGAATATAGGAAGCCCTAGCAGATGTCACATCAGTTCAAGAGTGGCTGTAATAAAGAAATGAGTCAGAGATTGCTGGCCAGCCCTTGAACAGAATGTAGCACATGCCAGCCATGTTAATTTATGGTGGTCAAAGACACAAAGGTAAAAGACACCAAGGCCAGTCTCTTTTAAATCCTCCGTTTATTACCCCCATGCGATATTTCCTAGTTGCTTAAAGCAAATACATAATTGAGCTGTATATTTTCAAGCTATGCCCCTAAATAAGGTAGGCTCATTTCTATCTAAATATGGAACTAGCGTTCTGGAGATGACTTGACTTACCCGTTCACTTTGGTGCAGCCAACGCTTATCTAAGCACGGAATGGAGAGCACTGAGCGGGGTGCCTTATGTGTTTCCAAGGTGAGACTAGATATTCTTCTTGCTCTCATGGAACTTAAACCAGTATAGTTTTATGTAATTATTATATATTATGCATCCTGGATCATCTCCAGTCATCCTGATGAAGATCTGGTCACTGGATTCAGATGGCTCTGGAGGAGAAGTGAGGCTGGTGACCTGCACAACCCTCCCTCACTCAAAACAAAGTCAAGTGCAAGTCATGTCATCATGTCTCTGATGGCATGGTCTTCTTTGGCAACGAAGGACAAACAACAGTATATCTCTCTGTCTCTACATATAATTACAATGTAGTGTGTAATCCCAGTGACCTTGTTAAACCATCTGTGAGTGTTTTTTTTTTTAAGCCTGTATTATGAATATGGGAGCCATCCAGTCCCCATTAATAGATATCACTTTCTTAAATTGAGAAGGGTGTTGAACTTTGAACAAGGAATACCTGGGTTCGAATCCTTCCTCAGATACATATCAGCTGTGGAGTGGTTCTTTCTATCTTTTCTTTGTATCCATAACTTTTGTGTATGGGGTGAGAGATTTAACTGATGCTTGTTTTCTTTCTGGATAGATTATGTGATCCTGGGAGCACTGACAACCTCCGTCTGCTTCATTTTCCTCATTTCTGTAATGGAATAATAGTAGCACCTACCTCTTGGGATTTTTATGAGGATTTGGGGATATATAAAGACCGTTTCTAACCTTAAAATGCTCCTTAAATAGATATTACCTTCTAGTATCTAATTAACTCCAGGTTGAAATTTGCAAAAGGGAATCCAGATTCCCATTAAAAATAGCCTTCTATGGTACAGTAATAATGTAACCATCATAGATGGGAGAAGAAAGTTCTAATGGCTCTTGGGGAAGTGGTATGTTTGGGAAACAGCCCAGGATCTAGAGGCTAAAAACCAGGTTTGCCTATTCATGCCCACATGAACTTAGATAAGTCATTTGACCTTTATGGGCTTTGGTTTCTCTGTGGTATATCCTCTAGTGCTTTGGAATTGGTGGCGAGACCTGGGTTCAAATCCTTCCTCAGACACTAGATACTTGACTCTGAGGATCATATGATGTAACTTGTTTAAGGTACTTTGCAAAATGTATTACCCTGTGGTCCTCTCTTCAAAGATTTTAAAGGTTAAAGTTTTATTGAGGTCATAAGATTATGGTGGGATGTGGTTGAGCATGATGATGGCGAGCGTTTATATAATGCATTAAACTTTGCTCATGGGTTTTACAAATATTATTTCATTGCTGGTCGGTAGATGGTATTATTAAATCCATTTTACAGATTAAGAAACAGAGAATAGTTCGCTGGTTCAGTATCATTCATCCTGTAACCGTCAGAGGTAAGACTTGAGCTTCTGTCTTCCTTCCTCCAGGCTCAGAGCTCTTTCCATTGGGTTAGATGCCTAGAAAGGCCCCCAATCTGAAGATGGAGATTCACATCTTCCCTCTGCATTCTTGCACAAATTACTCCCCCTATCTTAGTCTCAGAATTTTCATCCCTTAAATGAGATGGGTGGTTAAGATTCCCTTTTGTTCCCTTCTAGCACTCTGACATCCCAGTTTCCATGGATGTGTCTGACTGACTAACCGACTTCTCAGGTGCTGACCAACTCCAAGTCCATGGTCCTCAGACTTCCACTTCTTGGAGTCGTTTGTTTTCTTTAATATTTAGCTCTAGTACCATCTTCTGCATTAAGCTTTTTCCTGACCCACCTCCACCCTCAGCTGCTAGTCTTCTCCCTTCCATATTTGTTTTTTCTAATATATTTTGCATGTTCTTCACCATAATTATGTCTCCTCTCAGCTTCTGTTTTTGCTTTTTATTGGTATCCACAAAACCCCTGTACTTGATAAATTCTTCATCAGTTCTTGATTACTGATGAATTTTGACAGATGAGGAAACTGAGGCTGAATGAAGTCAAGTCATCCAGTGTTTCTGGGTGTTTCCCTTGTCATAGCAGTAGGGCTTGGTGCTTATGTCAGGTTCCAAATCCAGGCTATTTCCCCTAAATCAGACTGCCTCTTCTATGGTAGATGGCTTTCAGTGAGGGAGATGAGAGGTGATTAGAGGTTCATGATATGAATATGAGGGTGGAAAGCGGAGATTTGCTGTTCCAGACAGTAAGGAGCCAGGGTGATTGATTAACTGGGAGAATGACATGATGAATGGATACAGCTTCTGACTTTGCCTTCTTTCCTGATTTCATTGAGGCCCTTAACTGTGATTTCCCTCAGACCTGATAGTTTCTAAAACCCTTGAGGCCTTGAATCCTAAGGCTCTAGGAAGCCCCCATTCTCCTGTTTCTCAAAAATCTTTCTTTATCTGCTCCTTCCCTTAAATTTCCCAGCATGCTGCAACCCCTTTTCCTTGACATGGATACTCACTCTTGTGGCAGGACCAACGAGCCCCTGGGGTCCTTTCCAAGGTTGAAATTTTGGTTCCCTCCAGTATTTTGTAAATTAAGATTTTTTTCTTCTCAAACTTATTTTTCTTGGCTCATTTTGGGAAGAGATTTGCTTTAAAGGAAAAGAAAGAAAGAATTCCAGAGGCAAGATTTGAATGTAGATCAAGTGAGATCCAAACCCTGGTCTGGGGAGCCTCTCTAGTAGACCAAGTCCTCAGCTTTATCCACCTCCAGGATCTTCATCCCTGAATCTCAGGGTATCAGTCATTCTTCTCCCAGGTTCTTCCTTCTCCTGCTCAGGTTGTATTTACCATAAAACAGAAAATCTTCTCTAGGCCTGCCCACCAGCCCCCACTGCTGACTCTTCTTTCCTTCTCCAGGCAGTTCCAAGTAATCATAGTTGACCCTCTTTGTCTTCCTTTCCTCAGCACCTACCCCTCAACCCCCACTTGTCTTGTGTCTAATACTACTACTGCACTAAAACTGCTCTAAGTTCAAAAAAGGATCTCCTCATGGCCCCAAGAATGATCGTGACCCAGACCTTCCTGAAATGTTGGTTTCATCATCTCTGACCACTGCTTCCTGCCCCTCACCTCCAGTCCTGACATTGGCACTTCTCCCTTCCATTTCATTGATAATCATAGAGGCATCAATAGAAGGATCTGTTGTGTTGGCTAATTTCTGGTTTGCAAAGTGTCCCCTGAGGCCATGACCTCCATTTTCTTCTTCTCAGTTTTCTCTATTTTCTCTTCTCTCATATAGCCAGGGTCCAGTGTAATCTCTCTTGACCCCAAACAGATCCCCTTCTCCTGCCATCAGCTGCCTGGTCCTTGAGCTTCTGTCTTAAATGGAGCTTTGTTCCCCAGGTGTTACAGTCCTCAAGCCATGGCAACTAGAAGTCCACAGTGGTCCTTTGAGGAGCTACTTCAAGGATGCCAACCTCATGCCAATTCAACAATAGCTCAGCATCTGGTAGCTTCCTGTTGGAATTGATTATTCTTGCTAAGTAGGAACAAGTCCTGGTCGTATTTTTACTACTACAGGAATAATGTCCTCAATTTTTCTGCCCCCATCCAAGCCTTGGTCTTCCCTCTTTAGTTCCATCTCTTCCTCAGAGGTGTCTTATAACTCTATTTTATCCTGTACTGTATCATAAGCTCTAAGGGTAAATGCAGTGGTTTCTTCCATTCCACTGATCATCTCCTAATTTATCCTTATTTCCTTAGGGCAGATAATCCTAGTGTGCTGGCAGTTTGTATGGTTGAAAGGCACTCATTGAATTGAAATGAATTAAATTAATCCAAGAGGTTACTGTCCTTTCAGTAAGAAAGGCAGGAAGCAAGGAATGAACCTCAGGAATCTTTGTTTAATTGGTATTTCCTAGATTGTTTCATTGGTATTTTCTGGGTTGTTTCATTGTTTCTTAGTGTTTTGAATTTGCTATAAGCTTAGATAAAAGTTCTTGTCACTGTGAGCTTTATTAGAGGGAAATCTTTTCCAATTTCCCTCTAGGCACTGACAGTAACAGTACTGGGCATTGATACAGTGCTGTAATCCTCATTATTAGACTGTTAGCTAGAGAAGTTGGATCTTAATTGTTCTCATCTATTAGAATAAGGACATGGAGATAACATTGAGTGTCTTGGAAAGATTGGGGTCAAGGTAGAAGATGCAGAGCATCGTCAATCTTGGGTTGGGAAGAATGATAGGTAGGTTGCCCAGGTGATGATTGGCTGAATTATATGCCACTCACCCTGATACTGAAAGTCAATATCTGAACAGTGGTTACTGGCTAGCATTTTTGTAACATTTTAAGTTTTGTGAGGTGTTTTACCTGCTCTCATATTCTTTCAATTTTTGCAATAACCTCATGAGTAAGATCAACTGTTATCCACATTTTTCTAAGGATGAATGGTTAAATAATTTGCCAAGAGTCACACCGCTTTGGGAGATAGTGTTGGAGCTTGAGTCTTCCCGATTCTTGATCTAGTATTCTTTTCATTGGGCCAAGTGGTCACCCATTCCCCTCAGCTACCTCTTTTTATTTTAAAAAAAAAAAGAGTTTATATAAGATGGCAACCAGTATTATTGGGGTTCCAGAAAAATTAAAAACCCTTACAGCCATAGTAGCAAGTTACTAGTAGATGGAAAGTTTATGCTCTCTTTTTCTCCTGTCATGGAGAGTTCATGTACTCATGGTCCAAAGCTGGTGAGGTTCTCAGAGACCACAATGGTTGTTACACATTGATTTTTGAGATTCAGTCTGAAAGAGAGACTGTTACTTGTTAGAACTTCCATAGCCTTGCTTTGATGTCCTTTTGTTATTGAAGGATAAAAAATGGGATTGTTTGTATTTTAGTTCCAGGTAGTATCACATTAAAGGGTCTTTTTTTTTATAAATATATTTATTTAACTTTTTACATTCATTTTCACAAGATTTTGGGTTCCAAAATTTTCTCCCC
>CM053770.1:681958136-682185606 GCA_028658325.1 Potorous gilbertii
GAATGATCTTCTCAAGGAAATAGCCATCTATGGTCTTAGTTTTTTTCCCTTTTCTGGGCATTTCCCCAGCCAGTTACTTGACTTCTGAGAGTCCTCTCCACCCCTGGCTTAGGGCCGCTAGTGCTTGGGGTTTGAGATTCAAATGCTGCTCCCCAGCCTCAGGGCTTTTGGCGGCAGGCCTGGCTGCTATTCAGGGTAAGATTAAATCAGGTTCTCAGGTGGGGGCAGGGCCTCCTCCCAGGCTCAGTTCCCTCAGGGGGTTTATGCAGAGACCTTTTGTAATGGAGCTCCTGCCGAGCTCCTGCCTGTTCCAGGAGTCTCTGGCCGCCTGCTGCCTCTGCCACTGCCTCTGCTGCTGCCTCCCGAGGGATCCTGAGTCCTGGAGACACCCCACTCCCCTCTCAGCCTGTCTCTCTCACTGACCTGTGCGTCTGTGGGTGGAGGGACCTTTGCAGGTGGAGGGACCTTCGCGGCTGCTGGAGATTCTGTCCCTGAAGCCTGCTCGGATCTGCTCGCTCCTCTCACTGCCACACGGCTGGGGCAGGACAGGGCTCTGCTCCTGTCCCGTGGGACCTTTGGAGTCAGTTTTTCAGGGCTCTCTGGAACAGAAATCTCCTTCACTGTGTTTCTGCGCGGCTTCCACTGTTCCAGAATTTGTCAGGAGTTCTTTTTAGAGAAAATCCATGGGCTGTGGGTTCGGAGCTAGCATAGGTGAGTCTTTCTACTCCGCCATCTTGGCTCCGTCCCCTAAAGGGTCTTTTAAAGTAAAATTTCTAGTCACTTCACAGCAGCGATGAAAGCTTTCCTGAGAAATGGCCCAGGGATGAAGTTTGGGAAAATCCTTCTTCAGTCTTGCCTTATGATTACTGTAACAATATCAAGGTAATGACAACATTGCTATCCTTGAAGGGAGAGGCCACATATTTTAGCCCTGCCTTAGACTCGCGACAATTGGGCTCAGTCTGAAACAGATTGGCTGTATGATTCTGGGTGACTCTGTACTAGAATTGTAACCTCTCAGTGCCCTCCAGCATCCTCCAAAACAAAAATGTGTAGTGCAAGGCCTGATATGCTGTACTAAAGGGAATTCCTCCCTGGGAATGCCCCAGTGAAGTCTCTGTTCAGTTGAACCAATCAATCAATCAACCAACTCACATTTTTTTAAAGCACTTTCTTGTGCCAAAAATTGTGTTGGGCACTGGGGATGCAAAAGGGACCGGGGAGTCTCGCTTTCATGAAGTTCATAGTCTCATGGGGATACCATATCCACAAAACTAGGTACAAAGAAGATATAGACAGGGTACATTTGGGATAGTCTCAGAGGGAAGACAGTAAGATTAAAAAGACGGGGGTGGTTTTTGCAGAAGGTGGGTCTTGAGCTGAGTCTTAGGCCAGAAAACTTAGGAAGGAGGAAGAAGTAAATTCCAGGAATTGGGGTGGTGGTGGAGGGAGGCAGCCAATGAAAATACTCCAAAGAGCAGAGAAGTCAGTGGCACAGGCTTGTACAGTGCAGGGCTAGGAGTAGATTGACTGAGACTGGATGGACAGGAAAAACCATGTAAAAATTTGATATTGAATCCTAGAGGCAGTAGGGAGATGCTGGAGTTTTCTTAAAAAGAATGATTTGGGAAGATGTAGGCTTTAGGAAGCTCAATCTAACAGCTTCATGAAGGATTCATTTGGGAATGAGGAGACGTTAGGCAACAGGGCATTGTGAGGTAATGAGGACCTGGCCCAAGGTAGTGACAGTGACAGAGAAGAGGGCACATGTGAGGAATGTTAGATGTGCCAGAATTTGATCACCCATTGGGTATTACAGAATGAGAGAGGGTAGGGACTTTAGGAAGAAGCCTAGATTATGAGACTAAGAGTTTATGGGGTCCTTGACGATCATCAGGAAGTTGGGAAGAGGGAAGGAATTTGGGAGTGAAGATAATGGGTTCACTTTAGTATGTGTTTAATTTCAGTTCTCTGTTGGATCATATGTTCAAGTGTCTGATAGGCAGTTGAATCTGCTGTGGACCGTACCCCAGCACAGAAGTTAGGGCTAGAGACACAAATTTGAGAATCCTCCTTATAGAAATGATAACTGAATCCATGGGGGCTGATGTAATTGCCAAGCCAAAGGGCAAAGAGGGAGAACGTACAGGACAGGTACCTGGGGCATACAAAGGTATAGCCTGGATGGAGATTTGGCAAAGCAGGACAGAGAAGTGATGCATTTCCCCAGATTTGACACATTTCCCTTTTAGCCTGGAGGCTCTAGTAGGGCATCTGGGCTTCTAGAGCATGGTCAGAAGTCTGACAGTCAGAAATGTGCTTTAGGAAGATAATGTTAAGAGTTGTGTGCAGAATTGATCAGAAGCAAGTTGGAAGGCTAGAAGGTAAAGTAGGAAACCATATTAATGTTGCACTGTATGATACAGACACATCTTAACTCTCATTGTTTATGGATTTAGCATTATTCTAAATTCAAGCATAGCTCTGCTTGAGAGATGTTAAAACAGACAACATCCCTTCATTCCTTCACACACTCCTGCAGCCCAAAACTCTTCTCAAATACCATTTATAGGACTCTTGGACAAGGACAATTTTATGTGATAGTGTTAAAAATAGTTATTCACCTCAGGGCTAGGTAAAAGTTAACATATTACCTTATCAGTTCAGAGGTATAAGCCAATTAACTTAGGAACTAGTCATTGGAGAGTAAGTTTCTTAAAAACTACTCAGAATTTACCAGGAGGGAAGCTAGGTGGTGCAGTAAATAGAGTGCCAGGCCTGAAATCGCTACAACTCCTATCTCTGAATTCAAATCTGACCTCAGACATTTACTAGCAGTAGTATGACCCTGGGCAAGTCACTTCACTCTTTTTACCTCCATTTCCTCATCTGTAAGGTGAGCTGGCAACAAATGGAAAACCATTTCATTGTCTTTGCCAAGAATGCCCTAAATGGGATCTTGAAGAATTAGGACAGCTGAATACTAAACAACACTTCTGTGACAACTCCCTTCAAGGGTCATCACTAGTCTGAAGTAACCAGATTACTTCCTCCTGAATAATATGAAAAAACTTTCTGATTTTCAGTGAAGAATCCTTACCCTGGTCTTTGATAACTCCCTAATTACTTCCAGGAAGGGAGTCCTTCCTGGGCTACTAAGAGAGAAAGAAAAGCAAATCTTTTTGAAATTTATACTTAAAGAAAGACTGATAAGGTTTCTCTTTCAGATTAGTCTATTGACTTCAAACTAGGTTAATTATAAAATTCTCTTTTGATTTCTGAAAGTGAGAAAGGGGAATCTGTTTCCCTGAATCACTTCAGAATTGTCCAGATGACTTATGTGAAGATTGTCATGAGAGTAAAGAATCGGAGATAGGTACAAGAGATGTTTGAAAGGTAGAATCACCAAAGCCACACAGGTCCATTTGAATTAGGTCACCATGTTGTCTGTGTGCTTGGAATATTAAGTAGTGATTTTGTCTCTTGTCAGACTGTTAGCCTCTCCCAAGTAGGAATTATTGTATTCTTGGTCTTTGCAGCATTTGCTGCTAGAACAGTTCTGAACATTTATTTCATGCTTATTGATTCGAAGGTAATTTAAAAAACCTTTTGTCTCATGGAACACTGAATCAGTGGTTTTCTGAGAGAGCTAGAGGACATGAGTTAGTTCCTCATGTGATGATAGCTGGTAATAACCAACACTTATTTAGCCTTTTACATAGTTATCTCACCTGAGTTCCTCATTAACCTTGAAACTAGGGATCATAGATAATAAGCATTATTGTCCCATTGACTGGATGGGAAAACGGAGGCTCATTGATCCGAAGTGACTTAACTTAGGGCCACCAAGTTAAGTTATAGAGATAAGAATTTAACCCCAAGTCCACTGCTCTGACAATGCATCAGTTTTAGTTATAAGGGAAGGGGTCTGTTTCTCTTCTCCTGTCCCTAAAGCAAAGGGTTGGAATCTTCTTCCCTGTTTCTCATTCCACTTTGGATGCCCTTTTGTGACTTATCCTGCCCTCTCCCTGTCCCCCACTGACAAGATTCCAGAATGCTCCCTATATAGTAATAGTGATATTAATGGCTAAGATTTTCATAGAATTTAAGGTTTGTAACTCATTGTAATTACAAAGATTGCTAGCATTTACATAGCCCTTTAAGATTTGCAAAAGACTTGACAAACATATCTCATTTATTCATTCCAATAACCCTAGAAGCTAGGTGCCATGTTTATTCCCATATTATAGTTGAACAGTGTGGATAGCAGATATTGTCATCACTGCGGTCACACAGTTTGTAAATGTTTGAGACTGGGATTGTCCTCAGTTCTTCCTGATAACCAAATCCATTTCTCTTTCCACTGTACCACCCAGCATCTCATTCATATGAGATTCCTTCCAACGACATAAATCACAATCTCTTCATACCTCTCTTTCCTTTGAGACGCTTGTCTTTGTCCTCTCATATAGAGGTCGAAGGCTTTTTTTTACTTGGAGTCTTTTTAGCACCCTGGACAGTGCATGGGGCTGCCTAGATTTTCTCTTTTGGCCTTACCTCATGACTGACCTCGTTCCTCAATTGATTAGACATTTTCTGAATAGCTTTACATGTTTCTTTTTTTTAATAATTTCTTGCCGTATCTGAATAATAGTTATCCAAATCTTCTTGATATGCATATTTAGATTCAAGCTATAAATTCAGGATATCTTTTAACTTGCTTATATTAATTTTCTTTTAGGACTTTTTATGTGTACAGTTCAACAGAGCATTGGAAATTTCCATTATCTGAAACATAAGAATCTCAGCCATGTGCTGGTCAAATGGTTTTCTTTCATACCACATTCTATAACCTTGTGTATAAATAAACTCATTCCTTAGAGACCAGTGTGATTGCCCAGCAGGAGACGCAGCATGGCAGACAGCAGAGTGGTTAGGGGCCCTAGGGACCTGCATTCAGATTCTACTCTTGTTACTTTCTTCCTCTGTGACCCTCTCAGGAACCCCTTAATGTCTTTGTTTCCTGACTTCCTTCAGGGCCTCAGTAAAAATCCTTCTATTCCCCTACCCCTAAGTTCCAACTTCCTTTTGTATGTGATGTTCCCTCCTTATGATGTAAGCTACTTGAGGACAAGGACTATCTTTCTTTTCACTTCTTTTTGTGTGTCAAGCTCTTGGCAAGAATGCCTGGCACACAGTAAAGTAAGGTGTGCTAAGGGTTTATTGTTTCTTCCTACAAACAGTGTTTCCCAACCCCTTGTTATGCTAGTACCTTCCCTGTTTTGGTTGTCTCCATTGTATTTTGTCTATCTTGTTTGTACAAATTTGTTCGCACGCTGTCTCCCTATCACACTAGGAGTTTTTTGTGTCTTTGGCATTTAACACAGTACCTGCCATGTAGTAGGTGGTTAATTGTTAATGTATCATGTTTTGATTCCCTGCTCCTCAGCTTTCTAATCTGTAAAATGAGCACATTGCAGTAGGTGACCTCTGAGGTCCATCCCACTGTCCATCTGGGCCTCAGTGTCCTTATTTATGAAATGAGTTGATAGGATTACATGGCCTCTATGGTCCCCTCCACCTGCAGATCCATAATCCTCCATGACTCTGTCCTTCTGCATTTGTAAAATGAAATGGTTAGGGTAAATAGCCTCCAAAATCCCTTCTAGCTCTAAAACTGTGGCCCTAGGATGCATGCATTACATCCTTTTAACCTCAATGGAAGGACGTTGTTTAAAAAAACAAACCCTGACACTTGTGCCTCAGTTTTAACAAGAGGATCGGCATCACCAACAACGCTGTACAGCTTTCCCGGGTGATCCAGCCGCCCCCCTCATCTGGCTCAGCTGGATATGACAAGAGTAATGCATGGCCAATCCATATCCTCCTTTGGAAAACATGGGATGAACACTAAGGCATGTTGAGAATATCCCTTGAGGATATTGTTGAATTTTGCACAAGACGAGAGAGGACATGGGCTGCTATTAGAAGGAAGCTCTCCTCAGATGTCCTTTGGAGTTTGAATGATTTAAAGAAAAAACTCTCCCTTTGCCTTCCCAACATTTCCAGTGGATTTGGTAATATTCATAAACCATCTTTCTCTTAGAACTAGTGTCTTTATCTGGGCTGAGGAGCTTCATTCAATCGCCCAGTATTCCACAAGAATGTATAGGGTACCTTCTCTATGTTCTGGGCACTGTGGGATGTTCTAGCAGCTTGTATGTGTGTGCACATTTAAGTTATTGGGATAGCATCATAACTTTGTTTTGATGAAGAAGAGAACATGGGATCATGGGTTTAGTGTGGGAAGCAACCCTGTTATTTGTTTAGTCATTTCAGTCATGTTCAACTCTTGGTGACCCTATTTGGGTCTTTCTTGGCAAAGACACTAGAATGGCTTGCCCTTTCCTTTCTCCAGCTCATTTTTTACATATTAGGAAAGGTACAAAGCTAGTAAGCATCTGAGAACAGATTTGAACTCTCGAAGTTGAGTTGTCTTGATTTTATCATAGTGAGTAAAGTACTGGTGAGGGAGTTAGGAGGACTTCAGTTCAAATTGGCCTGAGATACTAGCTTGGTGACCCTGAGCAAATCCCTTAACCCTGTTTGCCTCAGTTTCTTCATCTGTACAAATGAGCTGGAGATGGAAGTGACAAACCATTCTAGTATCTTTGTCACACAGCTAGTAAGTGCCTGAGGACAGATTCGAACTCAGGAAAATTAATCATCCTGACTTCATTTCCAGAGCTCTATGCACTCTGGCATCTTCTAGCTACCCTAAGGGAAGGGACCTTAGAGGTCATCAAGTTTGACTCTTTTATTACCAGTAAGGAATCTGAGTCCCAGAGGTTAAATGGTTTGCCTACCTAAGGTTACAAAGACTCAAATAGAAATCCTCTGCTGCAAACTAATTATCTACACAGAAATTCGGATCAGCCTTTATTAAGAATTGGAAGAATAGAAAGCTATGTGAGGCACTTTACAGCATTCTCATTCGATCCTCTTAAATGTGGGAGGTTTACAAAAGAGAAAAGTAAGGCAAGTGATTTGCCCAGGGTCACAAAGTTGGTAAGTGCCTCAGGCTAGTTTTGAGCTCTGCTTCAGCACTTTGTATTATGGACAGTGTCTCCTAGAATCTCTCTTGGAACATTAAAGATTTTGTACTTCCCTCCTCCTTCCTTTAGTTGTTACGTCTTGCCTTTCCTCTTTTCTCCCCTCCCTTTCCTTTTCATCTAGGGTTCCCTTTCAGTCACCTTCATTCCCACCTGTGAGAAACCAGTCTTTCTTTCCATGGAGAGGATGCATCCAGGGTTCTGAATGTCAGTTCCTGACCGTATCTAATCAGGTGCTCGCCTGTGCCCAGTAGCTGCCTCTGACTAAAAATAGCCAGAAAGTTATTGAAACTCAGTGGAGCCAAAGAACTGAGAAAGAGAACAAGGCTAGGCCATGATGGAGTAGGTGAATCTGGCTGGGAAGGGGATATGGAATGACTAATATCAATCCCTGGGTTGGCCATCCTCTCTGACCCTCCTCCCTTGGGAAAGAAAATTTGAGAAATGTCCCTCTGATTAGTCACAGACTGTCCGATGAGTCAGATCAGCAGCTTTGCCCTGACTCTTTGCCATTCCAGGCATGCTGTGCCCACCCTCTTTGTCTTTTCCTTTCTTCTAAGTCTGAATTTTCAGGGACAGTGGGAAGGAACTTTTCATCTCTTGATGGAAGCCTTCCCCAGTATCACTTCATTTCCTCAAGACGTCTTGCTATCTTCAGCATATTTCTTGTAATCACCTGATTCAAAAGCGTACCCTTCAATAAGCTTTCCAGGATTGTACCTTTATTCATGAAAACTAAGCCAACAGCGAATAGATACAAGATTATGCTAACATCTGAGCCCACTAGGTTCTCAATACCAGGCCTAAACACATAAAATGGCCCTGGGGGCACTTCTAAACATTCTGTGTAATGGAAAAACTTAGTGAAGGAGAAAGTTCCTAGTTTCAGTATCAGTTTTTTTTCTCTTAAAGAAAAAAAATGCAAATATGATTTTGGGTAGTGTGCTTCAATTCACCATGCCAGGTTCTGGAAATTTATAATATAAACAAAAACAAAAATCATCTCACCTCATGAAGCTTACACAAGTCATAGTAAACCACAGTTTGAAGGGGCTTCAAAGGCCATTTGTCATCTTAGGTCTAGAGCTAGAAGTGAGCACAGAACCATCAAGTCTACCTCCCTCGTTTTACAGATGAGGAAACTAAGTAATTAAGTGACTTGTCCGGAGTCACACAGTTACTAAGTATCTGAGGTGAGATTGGAACCCAAGTCTTGAGATCAAGTATAGGGCCCTGTCGATGATACCCTACAATATATACATCCAGCATCACTCAACCAACTCTGTAGCTTCAATCCATGATGTCAGAAGATCACCCAGTCTGCCAGAACAAAAATGATGTTCTGCCAACCATCACTTTTCAAATAGTATGCTTCATGTCTCTCTTCTAAGCTATAGTCTTTTTTTTTTTTTTTGCAAATTTGCAACTGATTTTAAATCCTTTCCTAAAAGGGTCTTCAGATACTAGGTATGCCAAAAGTTAGGGTGGATGTGTCCTGGGTTAAGAGCTGGTCTCAGACTGAGTCAGGAAAACCAGATTGGAGTCCTTCCCTTGAGCATTTCTACAAATGAAATCACTGGTCCAACAACATGTAAGGCAAATACCTTAAAAGGCAAAGTTGTCATAGAGGGAGGGTTGGCTTTAGAAACAGTAAGACTTGGGTTCAGATCCTGATTCTCTCTCATTTTGCCTTTGGGACCCTGGGCAAGTTACTCAACATCTCTGACTTCTAATCCAAAGAAACTAAGCAGATCTAGACCTGCATTGGGAGAGGGCATTTTCTCACTGCTAGTTCCATTTACTAATGAAATTATTGAAATAATTTATTAATGAAATTAATGAAAAATAGGTCTAACCACAAACAAAGAGCAAAAACTATGTCCTTTAAGTTGGTGCATGATTTAATGAGTAAAGGATTTGCTTTGAAGTGAGAGATTTGGGTTCAAGACCTGAGTCTCACACGTTGAATTCTAAGATCATGAGATGTTTGCTTGAAGGAGTTTCCTCATTTGATGACATTTCACAGACTCCTGAGTTCATCAGTGTTGATCTCCCCTTTCTCTTTTCCTTTTCTCAAGCCTCCCTCCACTCAAGTTCAAATATGCCTTAGTTTATCCAAAAGTGTAGACTCTCAAGCATTTTTGATTCCTTGGGACTCTCAACTCCTCTCTTTCTGAGGGAAGATTCTTCTTTTAGGGGATAACACAGGTAATTGGATCCCAGGGGGCTTGATAGAACACCTGGTGCCATTTGCTCAAGCAGCTAGAAGATGCAAATGAGTAGAAGACCTAGAAGACCTGAGTTCAAATTTAGCATCAGAGACTATTTGTGTCACTTAAGCTCTGTTTGATTCATTTACCTCATCAGTAAAATGGAGAGAATAATTCCATCTGCTCCTTAGGGTTGTTGTGGGGATCAAATGAGATAAGGTATTTGCAAAGTGCTTTTCCAGCCTTAAAGTGTTTGTAAATTCTAGCTAGGAGTTTTCTGCCCTCCCAAGATGGCAGAAGATTAAGTGGGCATTGGCCCCATCTCAAAGACTTGAAAGAACTGACACTTTCTGGTGGATTGTCCTTATTTGAGATGGCCCCATGTAATTGTCACATGTTCTACTGGCACTCTGTCAACTTGTGTTCCCTCGTCACCCATTAGCCAGAACTTCCCCTTCCCTGGAGTCCAGTGTTCTCAATGATGATGAGTCTGTACAGGATCCCAGAGTGCCTTCTGCTTTGTCAGAGTAGGACACCATCATATTCCATGGAGCTTCTGGCTTGTTTTAGGCTATTTTAGTTCTTTGAAAATATGGAAACTCTATGCAATAGAAAATTTGATTAGCCAGGGCATTCTTTTTTCCCACTTGGAACAGTCAGGTCACTGTACTCATTGTCCCTCCCTGAAA
The DNA here is from genome assembly GCA_028658325.1 of Potorous gilbertii. Classification (NCBI taxonomy): domain Eukaryota; kingdom Metazoa; phylum Chordata; class Mammalia; order Diprotodontia; family Potoroidae; genus Potorous; species Potorous gilbertii. The sequence goes on from CM053770.1 coordinate 681,968,148, forward strand.
GCAACCCTACCCCCACCGAACAGCAGGCATTAGAAGAGCAGAGACTTCCCCAACTCTTTCTAAATCTAATACTTAATAAAGTGACAGCTGGATTGCCATTTATCACACAAAGGATTTGATAACATTCAGTGGGATTCGGTCATTATTGTTGCTGTAAATATCCTTGGAGGAAAGATGAAGGAAGGCCCCTGCTTCCTTTCCTTAGAAAACGGAGGGATTCTGCTGTGTCTGGTACGATGCCTCTGTCCTGGTCTTTCTTCCTTCCTCCCAAGGAGGGCTCCTTGGCCTGGGAGATTTCACTGTGTCCAATCAAGACAACAAAAGGCATCAAGAAAACTTTTTTTTTCCAGTGAAAGAATTAATCACCCAATAGGTATTTATCACCCAGTAAGTCAATAAGCATTTATTAGGTGCCTGCTGTGTACCATCCATGACTTTAAATGGTGCTGATAGTAAGAAAGGTCAAAGATGGTCCCTGTTCTCCAGGAGCTCACAGTCTAATAGAGACACAATATGCAAAGAGCTGCATTCAAACAAGCTATAGACCAGAGAAATTGGAAATAATCAGTAGGGAAGGTACTGGTGTTAAGAGTGGGCTGCTGAGAGTGAACTGTTAGCTGGAACTTGACAGAAGCCAGGAAACCAAGAAGGCAGAGATGGGGAGAGAGCATTACAGTCATGGGAGATAGCCCAGACTTCATAGAACAAGAGGCTGGTGTCAGTGGATTGAAGAGCACATTGGGAAGGTGTAAAACATAAGAAGACTGGAAAGGTGGGGAAGCTGGAACCTGATTACAAAGGGCTCTGAATGCTAAGCACTGGGTTTTATATTTGATCCTGGAAATTATGGGGACTTAGGCTTTGTGCTAGGTTCTGTAGATAAAGAGAAAACAATAAAATACTTTGTGCTCCCAGGGAGCTAATTTTGTATTGGTACTAGGTAACACAGACATAAAAAGTCAGTTAAATAAAATACAAGTTAATTTCAGGAAGGAAAGAAGGGATAACGAGTAGAAAGATTTTAGAAAGTAGTAGTTGATTTCTTATCCTCAGACTGACCAGGGAAATGAGGAGAAATGGGTGTAAAAGTGGATGGAAAAGGATGGTTAGGATGAATTGGAGTTGCAAATACTTCTATGTCATGATCTTATAAAATTCTTATTAAGTGCTTCAAGAACAAAGTACGGGCAGACTATTTTCGTAATTCACCTAGAAAGCTGGAAGATATTCATATGCAAATTGTGTAAGGAGAATTATGGGGACTAGAGTACTATGGGATCCAATGAGATTACATTTAAAAGACAGATATTCAAGTCCAGCATGTGCGCGCGCGCACACACACACAATCAGATAACAGCTCCAGATTGAGTACTTTCCATTAACCCAGGCTTCTTCCCTGATATTGATCAGTACTGTAGCAGTGAAGTGTAGCCAATAAAAGCAGTCTTGCCATCAGGAAAACCTGAGTTCCAAATCTGAGTCTTTGACCCACATTGATGATGTGGGCTTTGACAAGTGACTTAAATTCTCCGTACCTGAGGCTATGGGTTTCCTGACCTGTGGTTACCTACATCAGTGAAAATCTGGGGCTGGGGAAAGATGAATACACATATATATTTGTGTGCATGCATGCGTATATGCATGTTTTCCTGACTTTTTGCCTGAAGTCATAAATAGTGACAGAACCTAAATTGGAAGGTACGTCCTCAGGCCCCCAGTCCAGCCTTCTTTCTACTGTACACACCTTTTAGTTTTCAGAGTTAGGGTTGGGACCCTGCTCTTCTTGATTCCAAGTCCTCTAGACCATGTGGAAGCGTTGTTAATGGTTCAAATGAGAGGGGATGAGAGCAATCCAAACTAGTGTGGTGGTTGCATTATTGGAGCAATAATCAGCGAGAATGGTTAACTGATCAAATGTAAACACCAAGGTATTGGAGATCACTCAAGTTGGTTTAAGGATGCCTTAGAATTCTAGTGTTACCCACAGTAGGAAAAAAAAATTTACATACAAGAGGCAGGTGTAGAGGTGAGAATAATATGTTCTGTTTTGGTCATGTTGAATTTGAAATGTCTATTAATCCAGATAGAGTGGTGCAGGCAGTACTTGAGGGGGGAAGATTGTTTCTGAAGTGAGTTTAGGATTATATATATAGGTCTAAGAGTCATCTTTGTTCAAATGATACTTGTACCTCAAGGGGAATATAACTCCAAAGTAGGGCAGAGAAAAGATTGGGAGGAAGAGAAAGACTCTCTTCAAAGAATTATTAATCAAATCCTTTAATGTTGATAGGACTTACTCTGAAAGCTCTATCTCACATAATCTCAGAGTTGACAATTCCATGCCCCCTCTCCTGCCAAGGGCACTAGGTCCAACTTGTTCTTGAATGAAAATGTCTCTACATCACCCCCAGCCATTACTTGAAGCCCTGCAGGGAGAGGAAATCTGTTTTCTTTCTAGGTCACTCATTTTACACTGGGGCCAGTCCATTGGCTTGGAAGCTTTCTCATGATGAACATATTGATATTTAATATTAATATTATTGATATTTCTATGAACTATTATCATTATTTATAGAGAAATTTTCTTAAGAATTCTTATTAAAATGCTACAATGTATTATATTTGCAGAAATAATTTTATATCTTGCTTTAAAGTAAATAGAAATTAATCAAATAGTCAAGGTAATGAAGTGGTCATGGAATAAAAGTGGTGATAGAAAGGATTCAATATCAATAATGCATGTAGTTTACATTTCTGTAGCCCTTTCAAGTTATACATATCTCACTGGAATCTTGCGTCCTTCTGAAATTGGTGTGGTTAGTTCTATTTTACTGATGAGGAAAGTAAGGTACACAAAGTTTATAGATATGCACATGATTGCAAAGTTCATAAGTGAGGCTACCCCTGTATGAATCGGTTGAGGGGACAAATGGAGAAGTATTTCACAGAAAGCTTTTGCTGAATTCCTTTTAGTTGTCTTAGACCAGTGTTGTATAATGAAAAAAGTTCTGGTTTTGACCTTGATACCTATTGGACAATGCCTCACTTCATTTATTTGGGCCTCAGTTTCCTCATCTTTAAAAGGTGGAGAGTGAGGGGAAGCACTGTGAACTTCAAGGTCTATTCCAACTCCCTCACAGGCTGCTAAGAGATAGTCTTGCTGGTCTCTGTTATCAGTCTAGAGAAATCTAGTAGCACCATGGACAGCCACCGAGAAACTTCCATCAGTCATAAAATGTGTCTTCTCAGATGTTAACAAATGATAACATTTTCTCCTCTACTGTTACAGCACTCAACTCCAGTTTCTTTTAATTAGCCAAAGATCCTATTTTTCACTTCTGGAAAATGTAATTAAACACCTGAATGCAGGCAGTGCTACTGCTGATTACAGTAATCTCTTGTCATCTGTAGCCCCTCTGAAGCATTATTGCATGACTGGATAAATGCCTAAGAAATAGCCCAAAGTAACACATTTTATCCTGTGTTGTAACCATAACGAGCTTCCTGCTACAACACTGTGTCTTGATTAGACTACTCTGTTCTCTGATGTTCTAAAGCCTAGAATATGCAGTGCATAAATGGGTTTTATCTTATTACATTTGGCAGCCTTTTCTTCCCCCTAAATGAATAATTCCTTACAGGTGTCTATAAGATCTTTCAATTGGGTACTTAAATCATGGGAATCAGGAATCTTGTTAAACTCATAAGACCCTTTATCCAGGTAACTTTTAAGCACCTGAAAAATAGAGAAATTTTCATAATTGCCCAAACTAAATGGGTTTTTAATGTCATTCCTTAAAGAAAGAATAAGACTTATCTCTGGGAAATGTGAGATGGGCTTAGGTGCTCCCTTTTATCTTGACTTTAATTCTTGACACTGATAACTAAAAGGGCTTATGCATGCTGGGTTCTAGCCTTTCTCTCTGCCACTACTTGGGTTTTCAAATCTGAGAAAATCCCTCCCCTTTGGAGCCCCCATTTCCCTGGTTGTCCAATGATGGGTTTTGGCTGCATGACCTCAGAGGTAACTTCCAACTCCAAATCTGTGATTCTTAGATCATCCACCCTCTTGTCACTTCTCTATATTTGTCCTGATTTCACCCTCTTGTGCCAAAGAACAAGCCAAACTCACCTCCAACAGCCCTTAAGGTCCCTTTCAACTCCTTCAGATTGACCTATGACCTTTTTCCTCTTCTCTCCAGTTTCAGTGTGTCAGTCTTTGATTCTTATTTCCAATATCTCCTTTTTGTTGTTTCGTTTGTCTTCTTGTTAAACTTAGATATTACCAGATTTGAAAGTCAACTTGTCAATTATTGTATGCAGGAAATAATAAGTACTGGGGCTACAAAGACAAAAGGGAAATGGTTCTGTTCTCAAGTAATTCACATTCCGCTGGATCTGTGCTTATGTCATGTGGAATTTGGAGATTTAAAAAATCAGTAAGATCTTCATACTCTTTTCAATCCTGGTTTGGACCTATGAAGCCCTGGGTTAGAAACTTGTCTGGAAAGTTGTATGACTCCGAATGTGTCAGTGAAATTCTCTGAGACTCATTTTCGCCATCTTTAAAATGGAGACATTATAGCACCTACCTTACAGATTTATTTCAAGGATCAAGTAAGACAGCATATGAAAAAGACTTTGCCAACCTCAAAGCATCAAGATTATGACGAATAATAAGGTTCCTGCAAGCTCTGAGACTCTGGTCCTATGAAGGTCATTGTTATTGCCCAAAGGGTGATATTTTGACCTCTTAGATTTGTCAGTATTCCAGCTTATGGTCAAAAACAGTTTTTAATGAAGAGAAACAGTTTGAATAATGTCCTTTCATTCTGAAAAAATAAGAGCATCTTCTGTTTTGTCTGCTGAAAGCATATTTAATAACATTCCCCCCTCCCCGCAAGCTGCCTGTAGGTCTTGCTGTTGGAGAAAACTGGCTTATGTTTATCCTGCTTTTAAGCCATGTGCTCACAGGATATTGCATAGCCCTGTGCAGACCCCAGTGGCTTGAGTGGAGCTTCTTCATTGAAATGTTATTATTTAACAGTTACTGTCCCCTGTGGGGGTGGGGAGGAGCCTAAGCCAAGGTATCTGGTCCTCCCATTGTCCCTTCCTCCTCCTCATGGTTGGGAGGCTTTTGTGAGCTGCTCAGAAATATTCCCTTTAGCCAACCTTGTCCAGGGGTGCCTTTGAGATAAGAAGTGCTCTTTTGTTGACTCAGGATAATGGTGATGTTGGTGCTTACTTAGATCTTATGTTATTTGTCAGTCATGCCCAACTCTTAGTGATCTCATTTGGGGTTGTCTTGACACAAATACTGGAATGCTTCCCCTTTTCCTTCTCCTCCTCATGGATGAGGAAACTGAGGCAAAAAGGGTTAAGTGACTTGCCAAGGGTGACATAACTAGTAAGTGTGCCTGGCCAGATTTGTACTGGTCTTCTGGACTCCAGACCCAGTGCTCTATCCACTGAGCTACCAGCTGCATCTTTAACTTCATATTCACTCCCTATAACTGGTAAAAGTAGGCCCTCTGTCTATCCTGATTTATTCAGTGGATGAGATGATTGGTTTATTTTTTTAATACTAGTAGCAAGTAAACAATGACTGCTCTCCCACACAGAAACAGCTTTTGAAAATAGTGCATCTTTTTGGTTAATTAAATAGTTTCGGGGCACTTGAGTTCTGGAGAGTCTTTTTAAAGAGCCAGTTTGTAGCACAATATTTTTTTTCCTAGACCTGTTACTTCACTGGTATAGAGAACCCTTCTCTCATCCTTCTCTCAATCACAGTGATCTTCTCCTCTTGGCCCTTTATATTTAGAAAGTTACCCAGGGTACACTGGTACATTGTATGACACAGCCAGAGGCTGAACTTGAACCCAGTTCTTCCTGAGGCCAGCTTTTAATTCAATAAAGTGTATGGCTTCTTCTGCATGAAAGATTTAATACAGACAAGGTTGTATTTGATAGGGCATTTCTCTCTCTGTCTCTCTCTTTCTCTGCCTCTGTATGCCTGTCTGTCTGTCTGTCTGTCTCTCTTTTGCTTCTCCTTTTCTCACATTGGGAGGTTTTTGATGTAATCATCATGCTTTAATTACAAGGTGACATTAATAACAACTATGCACTCTTGGTGTTTTCCAGTGTTTACGATCTCAGGTATTGTCCGTTTTCTCCCCACTCTCCTCCCTATCTGTTGCCATAGAAACCTCTTCTCCATTGCAGGAGAGCAGGTACTGCCTCTGCCTCCTGCTGAGAACCAAATGTCCCAGGCTGTGAGGAACAGTTTGTGCTGACTCAGAGGTACAGATCGCCTGAGAACCTGGCCTATCTCTCCTTTGACTTATCTTTCCTCCTCTGCCCCTTCCCCTCCATTCTCTTTATACCCTTTTTCCTTCCTTTTCCCCATCTTCTCCTTTCCCTCCACTGTTTCCTCATATTCCCCCTCCCCTCTTCTTGTTTTTTCTCTCCATTGCCAACTCTTATATTTTCTCTCCCTTCCCCCTCCCTTCTCTTTCCCCTTCTCCTCCCCCCTCCCATTTTCTCCCTTTGTTTCTCCTTTTTTGCCTTCCTCTTCTTCTTCCCCCCCCCACGTGATATTAAATCAAATAACAGGCATTCCTTCAGCACTCATGGGATGTATCCTCACTACGTGAGGCAGAGTTGATAGAGTGTGCGGCCGGGAGTCAGGAATTCCTACATTCATGTCCCATCTTTGACACGTGTGACCCTGGTCTAGTAACTTCTCCCCTGCGTACTCCATTTCAGATAGGGTGCCAATATCCATTGATATTAGGAGCTTCATCTTCTGTTCATTCCCTGTGTTTTATAATAGGAACCTGCAAAGTAAGGCTACTAGTATTTAAAAATATTATTTTAAAACAAGAATCATTTGTATGACCTGAGAGGGCTCAATTTGGGCCTCAGACCATAGTTTGCATACTAATGAAATTACAGATCCTTATCTCTTGGTGAGTTATACTGGGGATATACAGGACTGCCCTCAAGGAGCTTTCCATCTAATGAGAGGATACAGCATAGAGGTGGATAACAGATAGGTCGACAAATAGATAAAAAGTACGTATAAAATGAATAAAAAGAAGTTTCATGGTGCGGGGAGATACTAGCAGTAGGAAAGTCAGTGATTGTGAAAGGCCCCTGGCAGGAGGAATGATTTCAACTGAGTGTTGAAGAAAGATAGGGTGTTTAAAAGTAGAAGTGATGAAAAGATTCGCACCTTTCTCCTTCACACACACACACACACACACACACACACACACACACACACACACACACACTCTCTCTCTCTCTCTCTCTCTCTCTCCCCTTAACCTTTATCCTGACCAATCTCCCCATCCCACATAAAGATGACCTTGAAAGTACTTCAGGATTCTGAAGAGTCTTCTCAGTCCCCAGAGCTCTCAGTAATCCTCTTGTATCCCCTCAGTTTTCTTCCAGCACCATGCCAGAAGACCTTCTGTGAACTGCCTCCTGTCTGAACGCAGTGTGTATGGAGTGTCCCAGAAGTGGGATTTGCCACAGAAGGAGACGTTATCATCAAAGCAGAGTTGTGCACAACCTGTAAAACCCTGTTTTGCCCTCTGGCATAATTTTGAAAATGCAGAATCTCTACATCAGCCAGGTCTTTGAAAAAGTTGTATTTCTAGTGTATTGTCAGCACAGAACTGACATTGGCTGTAGTAAAAAGAGAAAGCGCACTTTGCTTGATTTTTTTTTTTTTACATTTATTTGGGATTTGTAGGAAAAATGATTCATCAGAAAGTATGATTTCTTTGTTCCTCTAAGATTTGCCTTTCTTGTTCTCACCAGTTTCTTTTTTGTTTCTCTTCTTGTAATGATGTTCAGGGCTTGCCAGGGCATACTTTCCCCCAGAGCACTACTTGGCAAAATGTAGTAGAAAGTCAAAGGACTCGAGTCCAGATCTTGACTCTGCCCGTAACTGCCTGTGTGACTTTGTGCTGGTTTCTTGACTTTTCTAGGCCTCATCTGTTGCCCTTGATCAACCAGTCCTGGAGGAGGATTTCTAAGGTGCCTTTAGGTCGATGACTCGATGAATTTCCTGTTCCAGTCTTCATCTTGATCCTTTCTTTCCTGCCCTCTTGCTCCAGCTGTCTCTGCTTCTGTCATAGTGGTGGCATTGACATATGGGAAGGCTGTAGAATTAGTATTGGAAAGAACCTGCAAGATCCTTTAAGGTCAAGTCCAATCTTTTTCATCTACAAAGAAGAAGATTCTTAGACTCCCTAAGTTGTAATGAGCTCATGATGAGCCAAACAATAACTGGAAAAGAATCCTCTCTAAAACCCAAGAGTTGGTCCTCTAGCCCTGCTCTGTATCCCCCGTATGTAGCAGAAGAACTGACCTTTAGTGAGCTTGATGGGAGGTAATAAGCATTTATATTATATGCCAGGCACTGTGCTTTACAAATGTTATCTCCTTAGATCCTCATAACAGCCCTGGGAGGTGGATGCTATTACTTTCCCCCTTTTGCGGTTAAGAAAAATGAGGCAGACAAAGATTGAGTGACTTGTGACTTGCCTAGGTTCTAACCACTGTGATTGTTGTCCTTAGTCTTCAAAGAGGACCCAAATGACATGACTGTTGTAAAGTGAAATGTCAGTGGGTCCGACTGTGGCTGATCAGACCACTATGAGCTCGGAATGCTCCACCACAGGTGGGGCGCAGATAGTCTGGATATCTCAAATTGCACATCCTGCATTTACTTTGTGCTGTCTCAATTCTGTTTTGTTTAAAGAACACAGCACCTTTTTTATGTGGGCACGCCATGCTCAGCAATCCTATGTCAGTGTCTCCCATGTTGCATGGTCAAATCCAAAATTCTTGAGAGACCTTGAGAGTGTCCTTGTATCATTTCTTCTGGCCACCATATGATCACCTGCCCCATGAGAGTTCTCCATAAAATAGTCTTTTTGGCAAGCATACATTTTGCCTTTGAACAATGTGGCCAGCCCATCAGGAATTGTGGTCTCTGAAGCATAGTTTGAATACTTGGCAGTTCAGCTCGAGCAAGGACTTCAGTGTCTGGTACCTTATCCCACTAGATGATCCTCAGAATCTTCTTTAAGACAGTTCAAGTGGAAGCAATTCAGTTTCCTGGCATGGCACTATAGCTTGTATGTGTATGAGGCAGGATTTGAACTCAGGTTTTCCTGTCTCCAAACTCAGTACTCTGTCCACTGTGCTACATATTTACACTTAATAAGCCCTTAATAACTACTCATTGACTGACTAACCCTAGCCTCTGATTAAAGATCTCTGAGGACAGGGCATCTACTGCTGCCTCCTTCTTCCTACCATTACTGCCTATTACTTCCCTTCCCACTTGTGGGGAGAGAGAATGGGGCCCATGCAAGCAGCAGCTTGACTTTTTTGCTGTTTTGTCATCTTGAAACTTGGAAGGAAAGTCAATTCCCTATATTCATGGCCATTAACCTTGTGCATTTCATTATCTGTCTCTTTCACAAACACTAGATACTTGGGCTAAATTAAGTTTTAAGCATTGAGGAATTTAGAGGAACGAGTGAGGCTTCAATGTCTAGGTTCCATTTAGTGTTTCCTCTGATTGTCCTGTAACAGTCTGTGAATCACTATCTGTTAGACATATTATAATATCTACTAATCCGGGGAGCAGCTCAGTAAGTAGCACAGTGGATAGAGTCCTGGCCCTGGAATCGGGAGGACCTAAGTTCCAGTCTGGCTTCAGACGTTTGATCCTTTATAGCAGTGTAACTTTGGGCAAGTCACAACCCCAGTCACCTCAGAAAATATTAATGGGAGTTGCTGAGATTAAACACGAATCCAGCAACCAGATATCTGTTTGTAATAATAATAGTAACCAATATTTATATAATCCCTTAAAAGTTGCCGAGACATTTACATAGATTATCTCTGAGAATAGTGTCTGGCACACATTAAGTGATTAATAAATGATTTTTCATTGATTTGATAAATAGAATGACATGGGCCTCACAAACACACTGGGAGATAGTTTTTTTTTTTAAGTTAATCTATTTATTTATTTAATTCACTTCAAAGCAAAATTGGTTATTTATTTTCAGTATTCACTTCCATAAGTTATAAATTTTCTCTTCCTTTCCCTTACCTCTCCCCTCCCCAGTATGGCGTGCAGTCTGATATAGACTCTACATATACATTCCTATTGAAAATATTTTCCCACTAGTCCTGTGGTATAGAAGAATTAGAACAAATAGGAGGAACCATGAGAAAGAAAAAACAAAACAAAACAAAAGAAAATAGGCATTCAGACTCCATAGTTCTTTTTCTTGATGTGGGTAACATTTTCCTTCATGTGTCCTTTGGAATGTTTCAGGTCCTTGCATTGCTGAGAAGGGCTAAGTCTGTCAAAGTTAGTCATCCCACACTGTGGCTGTTACTGTGCGCAAAGTTCTCCTGGTTCTTCTCCTTTCACTCAGCATCAGTTCATATAAATATTTCCAGGTTTTTCTACAGTCCTACTGTTTGTCATTTCTTATAGCATAATAGTATTCCATTCATATACCACAGATAGTTCAGCTGTTCCCCAATTAATGGGCATCCCCTTGATTTCCAGTTCTTGGCCACCGTGAAAAAGCTATTATAAATATTTTGTACAAATGGGTCCTTTTGGGAGATGTTTATCCTGAGTCATTTATGCCCATTTTATTGATGAGCGAAATAAGGCCAAGAGCTGAGTGAACAGGTGTCTGAGGTGGCATTTGATCCCTAGGTCTTCTTGATTCCCAGCCCCACCATACTCTTCAACTCAGAACATATTTCAATTGATTCCATATATTCTATTTTGCAGAGAGTCAGCCTGGTGTGGTGGATAGAAAGCCAACCTCGAAGTCTGAAAGACAGAATCACAGAACTTGAGAGGTGGAAGGGATCCCAGTGGTCATCTAGTCACCTCATACATGAAAGAACTCCCCTCTAGAGTACCCTTCTGCCTCTGCCCTAAGCCACCTGTCACCTTGGTGACCAAGGTGTGTGACCTTGGCCCAGCCACTCATCTTCTTGTATACCCAGGCAACTCTCTAAGACTAAATTACAGACTTCCAGCTGATTCACACATGGAATATCCCCACTGGGGGATGGAGGTGTCACTGTACTATTAACAAACTGATCTGATTCCTGTCCTTTCTTGTCCCCCAACCCAGTGCCAGTGACACTCAGCAGCCTCATTCAGGTCCTCTTCCTTGTTGACCTGCATTATTTTAGTATCCTCTTAGTTGATCTTCTTGCCTCCCCTTGCCTGTGCCTCCTCTCAAATCCTTCTTTCACACAGTTGCCTCACTAACCATGCTTAGTGCCACAGGCTGACCCTATCATTGAGAAATCTCAGCATCCTTCCTGATACACTCAGCCTTGTTGCTTCACTTAGTTCCACTGATTGGAGGGGAGGGGAACATCTCCTTTCCCACCTGGCTGCACTCATAGTGGACTTCTTTGGCTTCTCCACCCTCCTTCCCCCACTATCTTTCATCTGTCTTTTGTGCGTCAACTTTCCCCATTAGACTGGAAGCTTCTTGAAGGCAGGGCTTGTCTTTCTTCTTTGTATTTATATCCTAAGCACTTATCACAGTGCCTGACACATAGTAGGAGCTTAATAAATGTTTATTGACTGATGATTGACTATCATCCCACCATCTGTGAGTCCCTATTGCTCATAAAACAAAATTCCCAATTTTTAGCTTGTTATTTAAAACCCTGTTAAATCTCCCTCCACAGTTTTGTTTTGTTTTCATCTGCCTTGTTTCACATTATCTCCATTCCATTCCCACTAACTCGACTTTCTTCTGTACCGTCCGTGGTTCTTCCCAAACTTGATATGTTAATATCCATTCATCAACTTTCATGGTTCTGATCTCCATTGCTGAGCTGCCTTCCCAGATTGCTTTAACCTTATCGGCTCGGACTTGGACCCTCGTGAAAATTGCTTTGAGTTTTAAATGATCATGTTTGTACAATGCTTTGTGCATTGTAAAGTGTTATATGAATATCAGCCGTCATCATCGAGAAAGGTTAAAACTGTACTAAGTGCAATAATAGCAATAGCTATTGAACAGATATTGCTAAACTGCAAAGGTAACTTTCCTCTCATTGCCACGAGCACAGTGTTGGAAAATGAATGTAAATATCAGCTGAGATCTTAACAAGTCAGTCTGTCTCCAGAGAAAAGAACTCTGTTGCCTGTATTTTTTCCCCTCCTTACACACTATCTTCATACATCTCCCCTGCCCTGAATCCAGTCCTTCCCCCTATTTCCATCAGAATCCTCCCCCTACTACTGGTCTTTTGGAGGGCAAGGGGCACCTCCTGTAGGAACGCAGCCTTGGTTCCTCAGCTTAAAGGATTTCCTCCTTCCTCAAATTCTTCTTAACTTTTCTGATCTCTTGTTCCCCCACCCCACCTTATCATTGGAATGTAAGCTCTTTGAAGTTCACCATCCTTGGATCACCTGCACTGTCATCATATCTAGTACATAGTATGTGCTGGATAACTGTTTATTCCTTGATTTTATATATTGTATTTTCTTATCTGCATACCTGTTGTGTCCTGGGAGTAGAATGTGATCTTTTTGCAGACAGGGACTGTTCACTTTTTCTGTGTTCCCAGGGCCGGCACAGGTGATAAATAAATGTGCCTTGGTTCAATGCAATTGAATCGTTCCTTTATTGAAACCATGCTCCACCTTGTATTCCTCAACTTACCTGTGAACAAGTCATGCTTCTAGCAAACTTCCTGAGGGCAGAGATTGGGACCCCCTCTTTGCCTCTGCACCATCTTCTGTCAGCCCCTAGATTGACCATATACAAGTGAATTAATTAGTGCTCTTTGATTTCTCTTGATGCTGGGCCCTAGCAACCAGCCTTCCAATCATTCCAAGAGTCAATTACAGCGTGACCCAGAATGGTGTTAGGCCCTGGAAAGAAAGAAGCAATCATCATGTGTTTTAAACCCAGTCAGTACCAGAATGGCTCTTCATGCCAGTCATGGATGCTCTGTTAATACCCTCTGCTAAAAATGAGGATCTATTGGAGATAATTTGAATCCATGAATTCAAGTTAGGATTGATTTTTGGCTCAGTATAAGAAGGAACGTTCTAAGAACCAAGACCATCTAGTAGTTCTTGATGACAGTAGACTCTAGAAATATAATTGGAAAATTAACATTGTCATGCTTTCTTAGATTTAGAGGTGGAAGGATTCCCAGAGTTCATTAAGTCCAATCCACTCATGGCACAGATAAGGAAACTGAGTCCCAGAAAGTTTAGTGGCTTGACAGGGTCACACAGCTACTAAATGTCTGAGGTGAGATTTAAGCCCAGGTGTTCATGACACCAAGTCCATCGCCCTATTCACTTATACCAGAGGTTCTCAAAGTGTGATCTGTGGATGCCTGAAAGTCCCCAAGGTCCTTTTAGGCCATTTCTGAGGTCAAAACTCTTTTAGAATAATGCTATTATGTCAGCTACAAAGTTGTAATAAAGAAGAAACTAAGTTGTCACTCTTTGCAGATGATATAATATACTTAGAGAATCCTGGAGAAGTAAGTAAAAAACTACTTGAAATAATAACTTCGACAAAGTTGCAGGATTCAAAATAAACCCACATAAATCATCTGCGTTTCTATATATTACTAACAAAGGCCAACAGCAAGAGATAGAAAGAAAAATGTGTTTAATAAGAATATATGTGTAGAACCCATATAAGATTGCATGCTGTCTCAGGGAGAGAGGGAGGACGGAGGTGGAAAAAATTTTAAACTTATGGAAGTGAAGAAAAAAAGCTGTAGGAGGCCAGATTTTCTTCTTGTACTTTAACCAAAATAGCATAGTTCAGCAGACTGACTATAGAACATATGAGAATGTCTTCTATTAAATCAAACAATAAAGCAACTTGCAGCAATATATAAAACATGCCACTCTTCTCATGATTTTTTTTTAAATATATAGTTGTTTTTCATGTTTATCTTAAGATGCAATGATTTCATCATTATTTTAAATGATCAAATAAATGTTTTTAAAAATTGGTCAATTTTCATTTTATATGTCAGTAAATATAACCTGCATAACCCAACCTCTTGGGAGTGATTTTTAGGAGGGTAGAAGAGTCCAGAGGCCAAAATATCTGAGCATTGCTGTGCTAGCCCACATTGCTAAGGGATTGGATGTGGTCTTGCCTTCTCTAAATCTCTTCTAGCTCTGTCACTTTGTGGTTCTATGATGGTCTTTACAGTTCCTATGCCTGTAGACTTTTTGATAATGGATTTCTGTTTAGGGGGTTTGTAATGTGGTGGGTAAAAGGACTGGTCTAGTCAACCTGATACTGACCTTCACCTTCGAGGGGCGGGGGTGGGGGGTGGGGGGGGCGTGTAAGAGCCCGGAGAAGACCACATCATACTCTGTGTAGTCTTCCAAGTTGTTTACTCTCTCTCTGAAGGACTTTAAATGATACACTCTAAAATGATACACTTAAAGGTTCCTTCTGACCTCTGATGTTCTGCACTTGTCATCCTGGAAAGTAATCACCTGCTTTTGTGAGGAAAATAAAAATTCTCGTGAACCTCATTGTGATGTAGAGCTTTGGAGGGTCGCCATCTTACCTCCTCTCTCCAGAATAAGAGTCCAGCATGTTTGTCTTTGTTTGCTGTCTGATTGCCCCTCTGGTGGATGCATCTCCACACACAAATCATATCCCCGGCTGATAAATAGCCATGAACAAATGATATTCTCTGGGCCTATTTGTCTTCTGTATTGACACAGTTTAATAGAGTGGATTTTTTAAAGACAGTATTCACTTAGTGATTTGTTTTTCCTGCCTTGATGGTAATGGGTTTTGTGTCACCTTTGAATATGAATGTGAAGGAGGATTCATTTTTCATAATGAATAGATACATAGTCTCAGGGCTGTGACTTTTTTTTAACAGCCCAGTTTCCTGAGCAGCAGGAACATATAGTGGATTTTGAGTTGATCTTGACTAGGAAATCTCCCTCCCACTTTTGACTTTCAGGCTCTTGCCCCATAACCTCTCAGTGCCTCAGGCTTCACTCAAGGTGAAGAAGGAGGCAAATTTTGATATGGATCTGCCTTAGGAAAGGCACTCTCCTCCTTGGGAATTCCCTCCCGGAAGTGAGAGTCATAAGCACTGAATCTGAGAGTTGGAAAACACCTCCATAGCCTCTTTGTCCCAACCCAATGGGATTTCTTCAGCAGCAAAGCCAATGAATGAAGACTTTCAGCAAAGGAGAGCCCGTCGTAGGGCGAGTCAAAACCATTTCTTCCAGGGCAGAATTTCTTTTTCGTTATTTTGACATTAAGGGTGATTGTTTTTAGGAAATTGAATGAGAATGGATAGGCAGAGAATTGTAATGGAGACTTGGTGGTAGGGAATATTTACTCAGAGTAATTATACTCTGAGCCCTGGGCCTGGCATCACCTCGGACGTTTACTAGATGTGTGACACTGACCAAGTCCCTTAACTCTGTGTGCCTCAGTTTCCTCATCCGTAAAATAAGCGCATTCCAGTTTCTTTGCAAAGAAAACCCTGAATGGGGTCACAAGGAGTCGAACGTGACCAAAATGACCGAACACCACAAAATAGAAGTCATTATAAGAAAAGTATTTTTAGTGCGTCTTCTGGAGTGTGGCTTGGGCATGGTACCAGTGGAACCCCGAATGGGGTCACAGAGAGTCAGATAGAACTTAAACAACCAAGCAATAAAGCGCTGTCATACAAATTTAGTTGTTTGTCTTAATGTGATGTTGTTTCTAGTACATTTTATTTAGCTATAGGTAAAGTTACCACACCTGTGATTTTACCCCAACAAGGTAGTCCATGCTGAGTCCCTATACCAATGTGGGCCCACATTTTCTGTGAAACTTTAGAGCTTTATGGCATTGCTCAGGTAAAGGGAATTTCCTCCTCTTGGACTTCCCTATATTCGTGAAATCTCAGACCAAGCAACATACAGTGTGTATGGGAATTGGGGAGGAAATGTTGGAGTTACACCATATGTAAGCTTCCACCATTGGGCTAAATGATCTTAGAGTATCTTCTAAACTCTACCCAGCTATGACCCAGGTCAGCAGTCCATGTGAATAATGTTTAAAATAAAATTCAAGTCTCACCAGATTGTACTCCCTTGCACAGGAATCTCAGTGAATCCCTGTTGCCTCTGGGTTAAAATAAGAACTCTTAGCCCTGACACCTGTGACTGTCCACAATCTAATTTGTCATGAGATACCAGCCTTGTTCAAGCTCCTTTATGCATTCCATATTCTGCCAAATACTTGCTGTTCCCAGATTTCTGACTCTGTCTCCCACTGTTGTACAAACTATGTCCCCTGGCTAGAATGTATTCCCTCCTCACTTCCATGTCTTAGCACAGAGTCTTGTGCATATTTACACATTTGTGGAATTCAAATAACACTCCCTAGCAACAGAGGTTTGCAATTATCAGCTGATCCCCCAGACAATCTTTTAAAGAATGCTGTGTGGTTCACTGAGTTGGATTTTATGCCTTACTTCTAGAGGGAAGATTAGGTAGAATTGGCCTTTTTCCAGGTAAGTCCATTTAGAGAGATTCCAGGCAGTAACCACAGAGCCATGGAACCCACAGGAAGGAAGGAAGGGAGGGAAGGAAGGAGGGAAGGAAGAAAAGGGAGAGAGGGAGAAGAGAAAGAGGAGGGTGGAGGAGAGAAAGAAAAGAGGAAGGAAAGGAAAGAGCAAGGCTGCCAGGAAAAGGGAAGTTAAGAGTTTTGCCTTACTCTGAGATGCTAATAACATGTCTTGAATACTATGATGAGTTGTGGGGGTATCACATTTTAAGAATATTGATTAGTAAACAGAAAGAGCTCTGAGGTCATGCTATCTATTGGGTCAGCTAGGAGGCCCCACAGAGCACTGGAGTCAGGGAGCTCCAGGTTCAATTCCAGCCTCAAATACTTAGTAGCTGTGTGACCCTGGGCAGGTCACTTCTCTTCTGCCTGCCTCAGTTTCCTGAAATGAAAAATGGTGATTATGATAAATCACATTCACCTCCTAGGTTTGTTGTGAGAATAAAATGAGAGAACATCTGTAAGGCTCTTAACCACCTTGCCTGGCACATGATGAGCGTTTAATAAACAAACGTTCCTTTCCTTTCTTCCTCATAAGCTGAATTGATCTTTTCAGACCTCACCCTTACTTGCCCTGTTTTTGAACCCTCTGCAGCCAACTTCTCTCAATGCTGTCTCCTCAGTAGGACTTATCTTTTCCCATCTCCACAGCCATTGCCACTTCGAAGGCCTTCTTCCTTCTCTGCAAATTCTCCTTTTTCCCTGCAGACAGCACAAAGCATTCTTTGCCCATCCTAGTGGTAGAGGGTAGGTTCCTTTCTCTGAATTCCCTGCACCACAGGACCCTGTTAAGACCCTGCTAGGAACTATGGGACCAGGTCAGGACTTGTCCTGTGCTTTCTATTTTAACTATTTTGCTCCTTCGACCTAAAGCTTGATGATTTCTGCCTGCTGCAGGAAAGCAAGTGCTGTCAGTCATCTCCTAAATTTCTGTTTCCTGGGACCTCCTTCTTAAACTTCAGCTGATTTGGAATTAATCTTGGACTGGGTGCCCCATGAAGTTTTCCCTTGGGAAACATTTTACTATTTTGATTTATTTCTGTGTTCTGACAACTCGAACGTTTATTCTGTATGTTGAATAATTGTAGAATGTTTCTGTAGGTAATTTGGAACTATGTTCTTACAGAGGTTGCCAGAATTTTCTGTTGCTATATTTTCCTCTAAATGTTATTTTATGTTAATATCACAAACATTAGCAATTCAAATCACTTAAGGCCTTTTGATAAATCTTTTTTTTTTCTAAAGTGGTAGACATTCTCTGTTTCTAAAATAAATGGCACTTGAGAATTTCAGCCTCTTGGGAATGAATGTTTTTAATATAAATATATGCATAAACATAGACTAGTTTTCTCAGATTTACATGTTCTTCCACACATTTTAAAAGGATGCTTTTTGTAACTTAACTGGACTCAGATTGGTTGACTCTCTGGTTCCCAAGGCTAATTCTTTATGTTAATTTTCAGGTTTAAAGTTCTCTGGCTCTAAATAGCGTGCCTCTTCATTCATAGTTTTTTAGAAGTTAGATACCCTGAGACCCTGTAATGAGGACAGATACATCAAACATCAGGTTTATTATAGTAGTCAGATGAGTTCCTTCATCTAGGAGACTCAGGGAGAATATCAAAGGTATCTTCAGGTAGCTTTTGCGTTGTTGTTTTGAGGCAGGATAGTAATTACTCTTTTGGGCATCAGAGGGCACAGCGCAGTGTAGAGGGTATAAGAGGCCAACTGTGGGTAACTATTACAACTGTATAAAAGTACAGTCATGCTTTGGGGGTGGGACAGGTTACCCATCCTTAGAAAGGGGCAGAATAACCACTGTCATGTATGTTATATTAAGGAAGCCTTTCAAATGTAAATTAGAGTCCTTGACCACTGGGTCCCTTCTAATCCTGAACTGGGACACATTTTGTTGAGCGTTAGGGGTGAGCTGCTGAGGGCAGTTGTGTAGGCTAGATTACCCCTGAGCACATATTCTGGTGAACATCTGTGGCTGAGCACTATGTTTCGGTGTAGGGTTGGATCCCTGCCCTCCAGCAGTTTCCCCAGTCTAGGTGATGTGGCAGAATGAGGGCATCAAGAAATTACACACGTTACAAATGCTAAATTCTGATAAATGTGATAGGAACTCAACATTTCAAAAGGGGGAAAGATCACTGTGCATTGGAATGATTGGAGATGGCTTCTCAGAGGAGTTCAAGCTTGCTCTGAGCCTTGAATGCCTTGGATCAGTTTCATGGGGAAGGGGTTCATTTATTAACACTACTCTGAATATTGTATAGGCAGAGCCTATTTTATAGGCTTCCATTCATCCTTAGGCATCCCTGAGATCAGATCCTATCCATCAGCCTTGGGAACTGTGTGAGCCTGCACTTGTCAGCCTCAGTTTCCTTATCTGCAAAAGGGGATAATGGTGGAGCCTGCCTCTCAGGTTATTGTGAGGAATGTGTGACACAACTTATATAAGATATGTTGCAAGCTTAAAGCATATATTTGATTGCTTTATTGTTATTATATTTATTCTGAAGACTGCACATTACATATTACTTCCTGTCATCAGTCTCATTGAATTTTTTCATCTTCTGTCTTTGAGGTATGTGTAACATACCCTTTAGCTGTGACATACTTATTGGTCAACTGAGATCGCTTTGTTTTATTCGCAAGAATGGACACAGCCAGAAATGCGGACTTTACTTATCAAGGCTTACAGAAATACAAATCCTGAAAATCCAATAACATCTGAATTGCTTCTGAGATGCCAACGTCTAATTTAGTTTCCTTTCCCTTTTTATTCTAAATAGAAAAAATCAGGCAAAGGTATGCTGATCTGCCTGGAGAGCTGCATATTATTGAGTTGGAGAAGGAGAAGAATGGCCTTGGCCTCAGCCTTGCTGGGAACAAAGACCGATCTCGGATGAGCATCTTCATCGTGGGGATTCACCCTGATGGACCTGCCGGCCGAGATGGGCGCGTGCACATCGGGGATGAGCTTTTAGAGGTAGCGGTTGTTCACTCAAATTTCATGTTTCTTTTGAGATTGGTGTGGCAGAGTCAGTTCCAATGGAGATGTCTGATCCAAGGATCATACATTTTGAGCCAGGAAGGACTTGAGTGATAAGTTTTCAGGAAGAGAAGGTAGAATAATGTCTTCTAAAACTAAACAAACCATCTTGCTTTTCTGTTTCCTTGAAAGAAATGGCATTTGAGTTTTTTTTTTACAATTGCATTTAAAGATAGTTTGCTTCTTTTTAAGTGGTGCTTGCTTAGGACTTAAGGGTTTTGCTCATGGGAAATTTTAGAAGCTTTGAAAAAGTATCATTAAATAATGAAGCTGAAGTTAGCCTGTTCTGAGTACCAGTGGGCCAGGAGATTTCAGGGTAGGCTGAATTCTTTTTGGCTTGGGTCAACTTGTTGGGTCTTCTGTGTTTCAGACCTGACAGTGAAGTGTGACCTTGTTACCACGGGCTGCTACAAAGCATATTTAATGCTTGGCTGATTTGAAGGGTTTTTATGAAACCAGAGATAATTTTGGGGGAAATGGGCCAATCTTGGAGGAAAGAAACCTCGGTAAGAGGCAACATTGGCCCAGGGAAAGAGCCTGGAGTATAGAATCCAAAGACTTTGATTTAAAATCCCAACTCAGACACTTTCTGATTTTTTATTTTTGGCAAGTCATTTTGATTCTTCAGGCCTCAATTTCCTCATCTGTAAAATGAAATGGTTGGGGGAGATTATTAAATTCAACAAACATTCACAACTAGCACTTTGTTGAACCCACAAAGTTTAATGTGGAATGATGCCTGCCCATCAGCATCTTAACGTTCTATTCGGGACAAAACGCAAACACAGAGAAGTGAATGTAAAATGCAAGAAGTACCCTGAAACAGCTGAGACCTATCTCCTTGGGTTGTGTGGGCCTTCAGTGAGATATTTTGTCCAAATCATTTTGCTTGTTATTGTTCTAACCGTTTCACTCATGTCCGACTTCTCATGACCCTTTTGTGGCTTCCTTGGCAAACATAACTGGAGTGCTTTTGCCATTTCCTTCTCTGGTTCATTTTGGAGATGAGGAATTGATGCAAACAGGGTGAAGTGACTTGCCCAGGGTAACATAGCTAGTAAGTATCTGAGGCCTCTTTTGAATTTAGGAAGATGAGTCTTCCTGACTTCCAACCTGGCAATCTATGCGCTGCACCGCCTAGCTGCCCTGTGGTATTCTGTAAATATCAGATACTTTTGTGGGTATAATTATTGTTTATACTAACCATTGGGCTATTATGTTCCACCAATTTACATATTACATTCCATGAATGTGTAATAGCCAATGGGCTATTCCATCAATCAGAAAAGGGTTTCTTGATTCTCTCAACCTGGCCTCCAAGACTACTGCAAAGGGGAAAGGGGGTGTGATTCGTTTACCCCTGCTCCTAAATGTGAGACATAAGGAACAGATCCATGGCTCAGAAGGTTACATCTTGTTTTTCAAAAGTACTGGTTCCATTTTATCTTCATCCTGTGTCCCATCTTGCCTTGACCCTTCGTACTTGGTCTTGGAATAGAATTCCCACTCCTCTGTTACTTTACTGTTGCAGAGTTGGTGTTGAAGCCCAAGGTTTTCCAAGCCCAACTGTGAATCTGTCTTCCCAACCTGGCCCCCTGACTCTGTGGCCCCCCAGCTCCCTAGCTCTGTGGCTCCCAGTTCCCCTAGCCCCACAACTTCCTGGCTTCCTGCAGGATTTACTCTCCAAAGCTGTCACTGCCAAGAAGTCATTTCCTGACTGCCCAAAATTGTTTCCTTTTGTTTCTGCTTCCAACACAGTGTTATAGAGGCTTCCCAGAATACTGAAAACTAACGCATGTAGAACAATGTTTGATTCAATTGCTTTTCATAGAAACATCCTTTGAACAAACCCATGAAGATACAACAACAGCACTGTTGTTGTTAGTGTTTGTTTCTTTCTTACAGGCGCATAATGAAATAGATTTTATGTGCCACATTTTGGTTTTGGATCCTTGTAGAGTCTGGCACGGGTTGGCGCTAAGTCAGTACTTGCCAGCTGATTGTGACATGTTGGTGGCTCCAGCTTCTCAAAACTTTCAGGGGATGGCATACTCTGGACATTCCTACCAAGGGAGGAGAGCTGTGATGACAGGGTCAGAGACACAGTGGCCACCTTTCTAGGAGGAACCAAACTAATTTTGAAAAGATTTGCCCCAGTTTAGCCACAGGGTCATCATTACATCCTAGCTTGAGCTTGAAGAGATCCCAAAAACCAAATGGGCCAGACGTCTCGTTATCTAGATGAGTAAATCAAAGGCCAGAGAGGTAATATTTTAGTCTCAAAAGATCATGGACTTAAATCTTGAAGAGGCTTTAAGAGTCCAATTAGTCTGACTGTACCCTTTTTACAAATGAAGAAACTGAGGCTCTGGATTTTTAAGTGATCTGAATATTATATTTTAGATATTTAGAGTCTGAGATTCCATTCCATGTGGGTGATATAATTTTATGTATTTGTTCTCTTAATGAAATCATAACTTACTGTGATTAGGGGATCCTTGAGAGCAGGTACTGTTCATTTTTGCTGTTATACCAGCAGCTTCCACATTGCCAAGAAGATAGTCATCAAAGAATACAGCTTAATGGCCAGATTGTAATAGAGCTTATAGGCATGAATGGTATTGAATGGAAAGGAAAGGAATGACTAGTCCAAGCCATGTGTGAAAACTCCTTTCATTTTTAAACAATCAGGCTCTGCTTTCTATACAGTGAAACTTTACAGTATTCCAATATATCTTCACCAGACACCTCAAAGGGAGATCTTTTAGCAAAAGGCAGATATTTCTGGAGCTTTTCTTGCTTGCCTGATGCTCTCTTTCAAACAGTTTATAAATCTTGCACTTCAATTCACTACATGTGCCCAGGAAGGTCAGGGACACAAGATCTCCAGCTCCCCATTCAAGCAGAGGCTTGAGCGTCAGTGGCCACAACAACCCATCCTGTTTTTTCTTCTGCATTGCTAGTGATTTTAAGGTATTTTTTCCCCTTCTGGGCTGCTTAGGGGAAGACGAGGGTGATAAAACTGTTAATATTTGTTTCCTCCATCTTAGAAACTTAGTGAAATCCTTGCACGTTGTTTAGATCATCAGGGCTTCTGAACTAGAAGAAAGGAATATTCAAGCCATTTGATGCCTCCCTTTCATTTTAAAATGGAAGCAGAGTCTTGGTCAGTTTAGGTGATCTGTTCATGGTTCCCCAAGTAGGATATACAGACTCAGACTTGTTCTCAAGCTCTGAGTCTCTTTCCACTCCATTCCATGCAAGTCTTGAGGATTAGAATGTTTAGAAGTCATGGGATTGTGGCGCTCCAGCCTCCAGGCCCAGCCTCTGACGCTTGCTGAAAATCTCCTCTTCCTCTTTGCTTCTTCCTGATTTGGGCCCATGGTGCTGTTTAGAAGCATTCCTCTTACAAGTTAAAATTGGAAGGAGATGCAAGATTAGACTCTGAAATCAATTAATTTTGACATCTTCTTGTCTTACTCATTAAGAGGATAGGTGGGGGAAGAGATAGAATCTGTTGGCTACAGGGAGGTTTCTGTGACTGCCTTCCACTTAATTTCTCCCTGATTGCTCTCCTTCCTAATTAATGTAATCCATCAAGGCTTTATAAACTCCAAAATAGGCATGACCTCTTTAGTGAGAGAACTTCTCATTTAATTCTTGAAATATTTTTCTTCTCCATTAACTTTGGGGACAAAAAAAAGAGAATTGTATTGATATATTTAGTTTTTACGTTGCCTGAATTTCCCTCTGTATCACTCCTGTTTCTCCTTTCCTAAGAGGAACAAAAGTGTTTGTTTTTAAACAGAAAAGAAGAGTATGGGGACAGGTAGGTGGTGTAGTGGATAGAGCACCAGCCCTGGAGTCCAGAGGATCAGAGTTCAAATCCAACCTCAGACACTTAACACTTACTAGCTGTGTGACCTTGGGCAAGTCACTTAGCCCCAACTGCCTTGCCTTCCTCCTCCAAAAAAATGTTTAAAAATCAATAAGAAATCCAAAAATGTATGCAGTGTCACATCCATGATCCTCTCACCTCTGCAGAGAAGAAAGGCCATACTTTTTTCTTTTTCTTTTTGCCTTTTACATTGTGATATTCACTGTGTATATTGTGTCCTGGGTTCCAGTTCATTCACTTGACTTCACTTTATGTTAAGTCTTACCATTAGTGGGTGAATTTAACTGTTTCAGTGGATAGAGCATGGACTCTGAAGAGAGGGAGACCCCGAGTTCAAATCTTACCTCAGAAACTTACTAGCTGGATGACGTTGGACAAATCATGTGTCTTCCCCAAGCCTTGACTTCCTCAAGCGTAAAATGGAAATAATCATACCTACCTCCCAGGGGTGTCGTAGGCATCAATTGGACTGATATTTATAAAGCACTTAGCACAATGCCTGGCATACAGTAGGTGCTATATAAATGCTGGTGATGATGATGCCTGGCATCAGCTCTGTTGTGTCAATGTGGCATTATTATTGATGAGGCAGCAGAACACTGGGTGAGCTGATAGCAGCACTGTGTGCTACCAACGCCTCACCTTTGGTAGAACTTTCCCTCATTTAAAGGGAAAGATCTTACCCACCAACTTCTAGGGTAAGCTTCTCAAGGTACAGTGTAGCAGAGATTCTGTCTTTGTGCCCACACATTTTCATCTTTCACTGTCAGCCTAATGCTATGTCAGATGCTGAATAAATGCATTTTGACTTAGGAGACATCCTTGTCCATTTTCACAAAAATTCTCACTTTCTGAATCTCTGTGTGTTTGGGGGGGTTGGGAGGTATTTTGATTGTTTAGACCTTAATTCTTTTAAATTTAATGTTGTCTGGAGAGTAAGTATGGTGAACTCTATTCAAGTCACTGTTCTAAAATTTGTATGGATTAATTTTATGCCTTCTCCCCATTGGATCAATGCCTTAGATTCTGTGTCCTAATTCTGTGTCTAAGTCTGTTTCCATTTATTCAAGTAATAAATCTATATGTAATTTAAATAGAGAGTCCCTTATGGTGATGAGCTATCACATTTCCCACTGTCACATGGCTTTCAGGACTTGAACTCAGGTCTGAATTCCTTCTTCAAAAGTTGGGTGTTCATCTGTGCACTCTGTGCAATCCATATTGTGCACATGAGCTTTTACTAATTCCTCAGACTTCAAGGGTCTCCTCCTCTTCCCTAAATTAACATTATTTTGTGTATATTAACTGTTGCCACTAATGGAAACTGAGCTGTGATAAGAGGGGGACAGTGTCCTTTTTATCTGCTTGGCACATAGTTGTTGTTTAATAAATCTTGGTTACCAGCTCTCCATGAACTCTGTTAGGCTACCTATATAACAACGTTCCCACTGTAGCACGCTTGTACTTACAGAGGGAGGAAAAATAACATTTGGGAAATATATCATCCTATTGAAATCACTCATTTGTATTGTATTTCTTGTAGGCATGTGTGGTAAGCTCTGATATTGATTGCTTTTCATATTGAACAGGGGCTACAGAATGATTTATTAAATAAAATAATAAACGTGGGCAGGTTATGACCCTGGACAAGTCACTTAACCTTGTTTGCTTTAGTTTCCTCATCTGTAAAATAAACTGGAGAAAATTTGATGGCAAACCACTCCAGTGTCTGTGTCAAGGAAACCCTAAATGGAGTAATGGAGAGTTGGATGTGATTAAAACAACTGCACCAGCAGCAGAAAGTCCAACTCTAACCCTCAGTGCCTCCACCTCCAACGCTAACCCTGAGGGACTGGCACATAGTGAGTTGTCCTCTTTCCCTTTATTTCAAGGTAAGGGGCATGGGGACTGAAAGAGTTTGGAAACCCATTTTCTTTAAGGGAAATGTGTGTAAGGAAGGAAGCAGTCTGTCAGGAGGACTTCCCAGTATGGAAACTTCTTACTGATGAGGAAATTCTCCGTAATTTATAATCTGAAACAGTCCATTGAAAGTGAAGTGATTTACCCACGGCCACATAGCCAGTATGAGTAAGGAACAGGACATGAACCCAGTCCTTTCTGACTGGAAGACCAAAACTATCCATCTTCTCTTTCTCATTTCCTCTGTAGTGATCATCTTTAGTGGACAGAAGAGATAATGGATGAAAATATGGCCAGACTCTCTTGCAGTCAGGAACACTTCCTCTTTATTAATGTGGTGTCAGGGATGGTATTCCCAAGTGAAATTTCTAGGAAGCCTTACTTTGCCTGTCAGAATGGATTCTTCCCCTGGAAGAACCATCAAGGAGAGCTGTCAGTCAGTGGCCCACTCCATTTAAATAAGAACCTACTTACACATTAAAGCCCTAGAAGAGAATGTGATTAGAATTTCAGCTCTCTTCCCTCTTTTCCAGGACTTTGGGGACTTTGAATCAATTTAAAATGTCACGATCGTCTAATTACCATGTCCTTATAAATGAGGCTTGCTTGTATAGATTGATTTTCCCATAATAATTAGATTCAGAAAACAGGCAGGCCTAGCAATGGTGCCCCCAAGGATGGCTTGGGTTTAGTGTACACCATTGGTAGGAGGCCTCCCAGGACCAGTGGGGCAAATCATATTAATGCTGCTTCTGCCTCTATTATTGAAGCTCATTAATTAAGAGACAATTTGTATATTAACTTTTGATGATGGAGACAAAAGTGAGTCTTTTATTGGAGCTCCTTAATTAAGAGACAACTTGTATATTAACTTTTGATGATGGAGACAAAAGTGAGTCTGATACAGTATCTAAAAACTGGCCCAGGAGTCAACATAATATAGATCCAAGGCCCAGCTCTGACATCTTGGTGGTGTGATGGGCAGATTGCTTAACCCTTGAGTGCCCTCAGTCAGGGCTACCCAGATAGGTTGTGGAGAAAATGCTGATCTACTGCATTCTTAGAGGATTCTCCCTGGGCACTCATGAAATCACAGGTCTGGTAAAAAACCAATGATAGCAGTAGAAGTAATTGCGACAGTTGATACCTAGAAAGACATGATTAAGTGACTAGAATTATATGCCAGAAGCTTGCTCTTTTTTATAAACTGGCTACCAATATGAATCCCCCACAGACACTTAAGAATGAACAAACTCTACTGGAATTGGAGCAGCAGAGACTTCCTTCATCATCATTGTCCTCATCACTAACAATTACGTTCCTCTTTCAAGTTTTCAAAAGACTTTCCATGTATTAGTGCATTTTATTAATACATTGCTACTGATAAAATTGCTGCTACCAAATGTCTGGACATAAAATTAATCCATACAAATTTTAGAACAGTGACTTGAATAGAGTTCACCATGCTTACTCTCCAGACAACATGAAATGAAAAGTTTTCAAATGGAGACCTCACAGAGCATGTGCATTGAAAGAATAAGATGCACGCTGTTCTTCTACTACTGGAGATATCCTAATGATACTCCACTAAGTGAATCTTCAGAAAATCATCTTACATGTCAGTACTTTTATTCAAATACAGATAAGCCACTTTATGAACCTTTGCAACAGTCTGAAGACATTAAATATAAAAGTATAGTAGCAGGAGAGTGACCAGTCCCCAGATCATTTCTTTCTGCACCCTTCAAAAATAAGTAGATAACCATGCTCATAATCTAGTGGTGACTTAATCGTTGTCACATGTATTTCTCAGGTTGTCCTGAAAACATTTGCAATTAGCATGCAGAGGGCTTAGCTCACATTCTGAGATGTTTATTCATCTTGGTAGGGGAGGGGGGAAATCCTATTTTAATTCATCTGTGTAATAGTCCGCGGAGTATGAAATGGCCTCAGGAAGGTGACTTGTGTCAGGACCATTTCTATCTGAATTCCATTGAAATAGAAAAAAAAGTTGATAATAACTTAAAACTGCACTAACATTTTTGGAACCAGGGCCGCATAATAAATAATTGACATCTACCGTGCAAAAATTTTTACAGCTTGTGAGGTAGATGTTATAGCCGTGATTACTCTCAGCACCGGTCCTCTCCTTGTGTAAGTTCCTCGAGGCCAAGGATTGCCCCATTTTCTCTTTGCAGAGAAGGAATTGGCTAACCATTCCAGTATCTCGGCTAGGAAAAATCCCAAATGGGGGCATGGAGAGACGAACAAGACAGAAACGATTTGATAGCAGTACCCTCTAACCCCTAGCATAATTCCTATTGCGTAGACCGAACTTAATATTTTTTGACTCTTTTCTTTATTTCATTTTTCATCCTCATTTTTAAGGTAAGAGGAAAATAAAGCCCAAGATAAAGTGGTATACCCCTAGTTGCGTTACTAATCTCTTTTGGAGGGAGTATCTATCTTTCTGTCTCCAAGTCTGTTCTCCCAATTTTCTGCTTCTCTTACAAAACCCAGAACGTGATCTCCATCTCATTATTATTAATAAGGCTACTCAGAAATACTCAGGAGTATTTACTTTGTTAAGAATCCAGCACTATTGTACTATGAACAGACTGGACAAAATGATCTCTGAACTCTGGGCAGTGGTCAGAACCCTGCACAGCGATTTGTGTCCTAAATTCAAATCCCAGCTCCATGAGTAAATTCATGGTGAAACCATGGAAAAATCACTTCTTGCTCTGAACTTTGGTTTCCAAACTGGTTAAATGAGAGCTTGGAGAATATCTAACGGTCCTTGTATTTAGTGTTTTATATGGTGACCCACTGTGGTTGCCCCATGCAGCCTAGCTGAGTGATGTCAGGAGACCCCTGAAGCAGCATGGTACAATTGAAAGAACCTGGCCTTTGTAGTCAGAGAATTTGGGTTCAGATCTTTCCTCTGCAACTTTGGACAAGTCACTTAAAATTTCTGGGCCTCAGTTTCTTGATTTGTAAATGAGATTTGTGGTAACTTCTGATGTCACTTCTTTCTCTAGATCTATACTTTTCTGATGAGCTAGAGTGAAGTGCCACTGTTTGGTCTTGTTAGTGTGAGTTTTCTCCATTTAGGTGTTGGGTAATATGGGCTCATCCCCAGGGGTGTGATATTTTTGGCCCCAGGAGCTCTCACTTTATATAAGTGGCTGCAATCTCTCCATGGTTGGTGGCTGTGAAAATGGGAACTTTCATTTAACATTTACAAAGTATCCACTTAACATTTACAAAGAGCCATTTTGTCTTAGTGTGTTTGTTTTCCTCCCTTACTCAGGAGACTACATGAAACAGAAAGGAGTATAGTGATTGATAAAGTCACAGGACTTGCATCCACATCCTGTCCTTATGTCATTTTGAGCCTATCAGTGACCTCCTTGTACTTCAGCTTCCTCATCCATTAAATGATGAGATTGGACCAAACGGCCTCTAAGGTCCCTTCCAACTTTTGATTCATTATCCTGTTACACATCACTTCTCTGGCCTCAGTTTCCTCATCTGTAAAGTGAGCCTCTAAGTTCCCTTGAGCTCTAGGTCTGTGGTCTCCCAGGAGAGTGACAGGTGTCCACATATTAGAAATGAGTACAAAGAGACTCATGGAACGAAGGACAACAACTCACCATGAATCTCTCCGTACTCATTTCTAAGATGTGGACACCTGTCATTCCCCTGGAATGATGGTGTGTCAACTGTATTTGAGAATTAATCAGTAATTGAAACAGGCTGGCTTGCTGAAAAATGTTCAGGAAGGAGCTAATGTAAAAACAAGATCTCATATGTTTTCATCAGACACACCTTGATCTTAGGCATTCTTGTGTGTGGTTCTCTACCGTGTCAATATTTTGATAAAAAGATTTGTATTTTGTGACTAAAAATAATCCTCATGAATATTCTTCTATAGAATGATCACCTCTAAGTCCATTTTGGGAATGACCTGGAAATATCAATATGACAAAATATTATTTTACCATAAGAAATAGCAAATAGTAAAAATGCAAGAAAACATGGGAAGACTTCTAAAAAAAACTCCAATTCCTTCTCAAGTCTTGTGCTCACTTCTGAGTACCACTGTTTGAGAAATACATTAATAAGCTGCAAAGTGTTCCATGGATGACAGACAATGACAAAGGGCCTTGAGTATATGTCTTAGGAAAATTAGTTGATGGATTTGCGGATTTTTAGCCTGAGAAGAAAAGAGGACAGAAAATTTGTCTTCGAGTATTTAAAAGGCCATTGTATGTAACAGGTCTAAAAGTTGGTCTCTTTTGACTCAGAAGGCAAATTGAGTGCCCAGTTGAGGCTTGATAGAAACTTTCTGACAATTTGGGCTGTTTTGGGGATGTAATGACTTAGCATCATTCAGAGTTTTCAGGGAGAGACTGTCCTAGAGAATTCTTTTGTAGAGTTTAGGCTAGTTAGCCACAGAAGTCGCTTCCAACTATGTGATTATGTAACATGATGTAGGGTACAGAAAACAGAACCAGCAAATTTTTAAATATATGCCCTCTCTACAACTATGAAGTTTTAATAGTAAGCAAAATAAAATTAGGGAAAAACACAGGGTGTATATAAGGACTCAAACTGAAACCACGGCAATCAATGTTGTAATGGACTCTATTCCTGTCTATCTAACTTGGTATTTATCTCTCTCTCTCTCTCTCTCCCTCTATATATATATATATATATATATATATATATATATATATATATATATGTAAATTGAATTCAGATTTGGGAAGACCTGGTCTTTTGAAACATTTTGCTCTTTTCATACTTGTTCCAAAGTAATTTGCCAAATTATTTTTTCCAAAATATTTGTTCCAAAATAAAGTGCCAAAGTAATTTGAAATTAAGGATTAATTTTTCTTTGCCAGCTTCTGTTTTAAAATATAAATTCCCCTCTGTCTTGGGGAATTCATCAATCTTTCTCGCTTAGGCATGATTTATTTCTTTTAAATCTCTAGTTTAGCGCTAAATGGGAATTTTGATTGGATGAGGAAGAGGGAGAAGTGTGGAGTACTTTAGGAGAGATTTAGGTTACATGACAATGCTCTGCAACTGATTGGAAATGATAAAGTACAGCAGGAAATGGGAAAGAGATGTGGAGAAAGAACTGAGAAGACAAAAGAATCTATCTTTATCATAGGCATTTTGTCAGTCTCTCAGTGGCAGCTGCTCAGATGTCTGTTAAAACCACCTTTCTTGCTGTGAGGTTCCATGTTTGGTCTCAACCAGTGGTGTCCAACGAAGTTGAGTCCCTTAGTATGACCCAAAGGTGTAGGTTATGAAGAAATTGGAAGTGGAGACAGTGGCTTCAATTCACTGCACCATGAAATTGACAGTCGTGAGGCTTGTCTCCAATGCAACCACGTCTACCCTTTACCCAGGATCCCATTCTGTGCCCTGTGCCCTCCCACAGCTGTGCAAGCTTTCCACACTCTATATTAAGTCCTCAGGGCAGCTCTAACCCAACCACAACCCAGTCACTCACAGCAGCAAATGTAGGTAGGTATCACTGAGAAAAGTCCAACCACCTCCTCACGACAGCATATCTACTCCGTGCTCCCCTCCCATCCCCTTCTGTGTGATATCCTGATATTGGAGAAGTAGCTCTTAGAGAATCTGGGATCTTATTTTTTCTTTCTTCCTGTAATATTACCAGATGGAATAATTTTCCTCTTGTCACTTAATCTTTCACTGTCTCAATTTCTTCTATGAGGTGAGTGAGGGTGGGAAGCATCATGATGACAGTTTTATATTTTACATAGTGAGTGGAATTTTAGTGAAAGACTATAGACTCAGGAATCAATGTTTGAGTTTCTACCAATTATTTATGCAGATTTACATACATAAGATTAACTATCTATCTCATCCTCACTTTTGTTAACTATAAAATACTCTCAACACTACCAGATCCTTTTCTACCCAGTAGGGCCAGTATAAAAATAATTAAAATAAATTAATATTTTCAGGGATTTTTTGGTGGTAGAAAACAAAATAAATTTCCCAGTTATTTTTTAGAGCTTTGTATGTATAGGTACTTAGCCATGGATGAAATGTCAACAAAGTATATAAGAAGAAGATACTTAATGTGAGTTGTAGAGGGATTCCATTTTTGCATGAACTTCAGTGCCATCTTGTAGGTGGTGGTGGATAAAGGCCGAATACCATGTTTGTAGGAGATGCCTTGTCTTTTTAGGAGTTATTTTTTTAATGCCTTTTCCTGTCACAGTAATTTCTTATTATACTATCTCTGCACCAAACCCTGATTTGTAAGAAAGCAAGCAACATTAAGCACATCCAGCTGTTACAGCATGACCGTGTGACTGTGCGTCTCACTTTCTACACCCATGGTCCACTCCCTAACTCCATGAAGCCGGAGGACATGTGGTGTTTTTTTTGTTGTTTTTTTTTTTGATTGGATCATTACCACCAGACAGAATGGGGTTGTTTTGGATTGTGTCACTCACTTTACAGAACTTACTCTAGATATAAATTAGCACAATGCTATGGATGTGTCAGGGATTCGTTTTACAGTCATTTCTGGATGAGTCCTTGATCTGGGGGAAAGAGGGATAGACTTGGAGGAAGAGGCCTAGATCTCTGCATCCTTAGTTTTATCCCATATTACGGTGTGGCCTTTTGAACGTTCGCTTGGCCTGCATTTCCAAATCTGGCAAATGATAGCAGCACGTGCAATAATCTCTTGTATTTCTCTAGCGCTTTTAAGCACTCATTATCTCATTTCATCCTCCCTATAGCCCTTTGAGGCAGGTGCAGTGGGGATTGTTATTTCCATTTCTTAGGTGAGGAAACAGTCTGAGGAGGGTTTTGTTTCCTTCTTTCCCTCCTTTCCTCTCCCATTTCTCCTCCTCCTTCTCCTTCTTCTTCTTCTCCTTCTTCCTCTTCTTTGTCTTCTTCTCCTCCTCCTTCTCCTTCTTCATCTTCTCTTCCTTTTCCTCCTCCTTCTTCTTTCTTCTTTCTTCCTCTCTCTCTCTCTCTCTCTTCCCTCTTGGATATGGCTAATGTGAGAATCTGTCTTGCTCCTCCATGGTCTAGACTGGATTTCTAAAGCCATAAATTTTCCAAGGTTCTTGGAGAATACATTTCTGAATGAAGCTGTCTGTGTTGCCAATATTCCCACTGAATTATAAAATAAGTTCTCCTTTTCTAGAAGAGGGGCAGGAAAATGAACATATCACATTTCTCCTTTGTGGTATTCCTAATCCACAAGGGATTGGTTGCTTTGACTACATTTTAATTTTTGTATAATTAAAACTTCCAGCCCCAGCCCAATTTAATTAACTTGACTTGCTCTCCGATAAGTTTGCTGCATAGTTGTAATTGGACTGCTGTTTACCATAAATCTTCATTTATGTTGAGTCCGGGAATGGAAAATTGAGAACAGTTTAAATCTGAACTGTTTCACAAATACATATATTTTTAAAAAATATTTACTTTCAGTAAAGCAAATCTCACTGAAGATTTTAAAATGAAAATAAAGCCTGTCCATGTAATTAAAGAAAATCCTTTTGTCTTTCCGGTGATGAACTATTGATAAATCATTTCTGCTTTCTTGACTTCTTAATCTTATCAGTGGGCACATTCCTGTAGCATGACGAATGCCCCCTCATCTAACTAAACCTTCTCAGATTGTGGAATTTGCCTCCCCTTCCTTCCTCATGTTCTCTATAAAGAATCTCCCTGAATGCCCTCTGGTTTATATTGATTCATAAGATATATATTAACTCCCTGTTCTGTGTCAAGATCTGTGCTGGTCACTGGGGATACAAAAACAAGAACAAAGCATTTCTTGCTCACAAGGACATTTATTCCACCCAGATAAGTAGGGACAGTGTAATTTGAGGAATGAAAACATCCTACCAACTGTTGCATTCATGGAAGCTTTCATGAAGACATGACATTAATTATCACCTCTATGCTGCATATTTTCATGTCTGATTCTCCAGCCCTATCTCCTCTTTTGACATCTAGTACATCTCCCCATGAGATAGATTGAACTGGATATGATGCAGACACTTTAAACTCAATACATCTAAAATTGTACCTATTATCTTTTCCCAAAACTCTCTCCCCCTTCCCAACTTCATGGTTAGACCACCTTTCCTGTCCCCTACACTTGTAATTTGGGTGTTGTCCTCAATCCTCACTCTCTCTTCTCCTACTTCCCCATATCCAGTCTGTTGCCAGGGCCTGTCAATTTTACCTTCATAACATCTCTACCATATAGACCCTTTTCTCCTCTAACATTGCCACCAAGATGATGCAGGACTCCATCATCACATGCCTAGAGCAATAGTCTGCTGTCTTGTCTTTCTGCCATGTGACACTTCCCATGCCAGCCCATCCTTGATTAAGCTGTGAACGTGATTCTCATAAAAGCCCAGGTCTGACCAATTGCCCCCTTCTCCAATGGGTCCCTATCCCCACCATGATCAAGTCCAAGTCCTCTGCTTGATATTCACAGTCCCTAGGAACCTTCCCCTTGTCATTTTCCAGCATTCTTGTACTCTTCATGCTCCACTAAATAGTCTGGATTCCAGAGACTTTGGCTTCCTTCCTGTTCCCCGAAGAAGGCACTCTCTCCCCTATCTCTGGGCCTAGCTGTGCCCCATGCATGGAATGCCTTCCTTCTTCATCTCCACCTCTTGGCTTTTCTGGCTTCTTTCAAGTCCATGGCCAATACCTGCCCTCTCCAGGAAGCCTTTCTTTTATGGATTATTTTTCCTTTATCTTGCACATAGCTTCATTCTCCCTTGTGATTGATGTCCTTTATGATTTGTGCTCCTGGAGCAGTTTCTTACCTTCATTTTTAGCCCTAGTGCTTAGTACTGGCAAATACTTAGTACCTGGCAAGTAGTAGGCATGAAATAAATGTTTGCTGGCTTACTGACATCAGTGTAAGGCCTGATAAAAGAAAGGATTTATTGGAGGAGAGATGGGGCTTCATTCTAGCCATGGGCCTGCCCTGCTCAAAGGTAGATACAAGTAGGATTTGCAATACTAAATCCCAAACTAGTTGAGTATTACAGTAAGGGGAATGAGTCAGGAGGAAGTCTGTTAAAAGTGGTTGGAGCCAGATTGTACAGGCCTTTACCTTCTGGGCTGACAAATGGATATGTTGTCCTAGAGGTGATGGAAGTGCCTAGAGGTTTTTGAGAAGAATGCAGCCTTTGTTTTAGGAAGATTACCTTGGCCTCTGTGGGGAGTGTGGAGAGACTAAAATTAGGAAATCACCATGCATTGCATGCATGCACATACATCTTGGTAACCCTGGACACTTACTGCTTCAGTGTTCTCCAGTCTATGTACTGCTTATAGACCCTACCAGTGTCCTCTGTTCTGCCAGCTTAGCTCACCTTGGGTTGATAGCCTGCTTTTCTGATCAATCTTTTTTTTATGGACAGCTCCATCATTAGTGACCTCCCTATGGGTTCCCTCTGTATTGACTTTGAATTTTAATTCTTAGGGCCTGGGGCCTCATGGGAAATGTGTCTCCTAATCCGATTGGGTTGTTCATACACAACACTTGGAAATGGAGACTTCTCCTCATTTCACCCCTATTCCAGCAGAATTATTTTGTATTAACTCAGCCTAGAGGAGATGATTCACAGGTCTGGGCTGTCTCTCCTGACCCTTCAGCAGGATAATTGGTTCCGCCAAACCAGATGGCTTTTCGTCATGGGGTCTGAGTCGTCTTTTCCTGGTTTAGTCTGCTTTGCTTAATTGAGGTTTGACATTTTTGTCTCCTGATGGCCTCCATTTCATGCCCCTCTCCCTCTTTACCCCACTCTCAGCCCTTACTCCATTGGCCCTGGCATATTTGCTGACGGCTGCTTTCCCAGTAAACACCAGAGTAGTTGGCATTGAAAAACCCATCCAGGGTAAGCACTCTGCTTTCCTTTAGATTGCGTGCTCCTCTGAGTGTTAAAAGGCGGCAGTATCAGACACATAACTTTAAATTGACCGTTATGTGAATTAAAACTAATGATCTGCTGAAGTTAGCCAAGCTTTCGTTGTGTGAGCTGAAATGGTTTAGGTGTTTTTCTGGGGAAGAACACCTATTCCTTATGTTTATTCAGTCACACTGAAATGCAGGCAGCCAAGAGCTGTCCGTGATCCAAGACCCTTTGTCCAACAGAAGACAGCTTAGAAACTGAGATGCTTTTGAAAGATGTAACCTAATGGGAAGAATCCACCTGGACCCTGGGGTTAATCTAATACAGTACTTTTTTTACCTTTTCTATATTCTGGACCCCTTTGGCATTCCAGGGAAGCCATGGACCTCTTTTTAAAATCACATTGTGAAATGCATTCAATAAAATACAGAGAATTACAAAGGAAACCAATGATATTGAAATAAAGCTATCCATTGTTTTTAAAAGTTCACCGAGCCCCGATGGAAGAATCCCTGCTCATGTACAACCTACTGATGGAATTGCTCCTCTTTTACATGGAAAAGTAAGATCACAAGTATAGTACCCAGAAATGAGATTCAAACCCACAGTTTAGTTGATGGAGGACTAGAGTTGAGTTTGTCAAGGTCTGGGTTCAAATCTAAACTCCTTCTCATCTGCTGTGTAACTACTCCATCCTCCAAGAAGCTACTTAATTGATTTTTCCAACATAATTGATCTGAAAAATAAAAAGGGACCAATCGAACCCTGGTGTTTCCCTGTTATTTCTAGAATTACATGTAAACTCCTCTACTTGGTATTTCTGTTTCTGGGATCCTTCCCCAGCACCTCTTAATTCCAGAATTTTCCCTCTCTCAGTTATCTATTTATCCTGTATTTCTTTACATATTTTCTCCCCCATTAAACCACAGGCTCTTTGAGGGGAAGGACTGCCTTTTGCATCTCTTTGTGTACCCAGCACTGAGCACTGTGCCTGGCACAAAGGCCATGCCCATCTTCTGGAAGAAACCTTTTCAGATCCTTCCCCAATGTGATTGCTTTCCTCTTGTTGGTTATATCCCATTTACACTGTATATAAATTATTTGTACAATATAAATTATTTATTTTGTTTTTGATTGTTGTCTCTCCCATTAGACAGGGCAAGTAGGTGGTACAATGGATAGAATGCCAGGCCTGGAGTCAGGAACTCTGAGTTCAAATGTGACCTCAGACACTTACTAGCTGTGTGACTCTGAGCAAGTCACTTAACCCTAATCTAGAGGAATATAATTTAATATTCTATGATATACTTGACAAGTTGTGAAATAATTTTTAAACTTTTTTCAACCTTTTTCTATTTCTTACATCACCATAATATCCCAAGTATCCCTCTCTCTGCCTTTCCCAAAGAGCTATCACAAATGACACTATCATTCTATGACAAATAGTATTTTTCTTTAAAAAGGAACAAAAAGGGCAACACTGCTGATTGATGTATTCATAAAGTCCAAAAACACAGGCCATGTGCCAAGTGTCATGGGGCCGTCTTCTAGATTTTCACATCCCATTTGGTCTTTATAATTTTGTTTCATTTACTTTTGAATGTTGGGTGTGTTCTTGTTCTCTCCATCTTCATTGTTGTGGTTATTGTGTATATTCCTGTTTTGGCACTGCTTTGTTCTGCATCAGTTCATTGAGATCTTTCCATGCTTCTTTGTTTTATAAGCACACACCTCACTTCTTACAGCACAGTAATGTTCCATTGCTTTCATGTACCACAATTTGTTTGGCCATTTTCCGACTGATAACCATCTACTTTGTTTCCAGTTCTTAGCTACAACAAAAAATGCTACTATAAATATTTTTAAACATATGAGGACTTTGGTGTTATCAATAGCTTCCTTGGTGTATGAGTCCTTTAATAGAGTCCCTGGTTCAAAGGGAATGGTCTCTTTATTTGCATGCTTCCAATTGTTGGGTTTTTTTCCGAAATGCTGTTACCATTTCTCAGCTCTCCACACAATGTAGTAGTGTGCCCTTGACTCTTTCCTTATTTTACCATTTTTGTCAATTTGAAGAATGTGAAGGGGATCCTCAGGGTTGTCTTGATTTCCGTTTCTATCATTATCAGTGTATGGGGTGTTCAGGGAGGATGAGAACCTCCAGCATGAGGGCTAGCCCAGCCTTTCTCGGGGTTGCTCATCTCTCTTCGGTGTCTACCAGGGACTCAGCCTTCACCTATACTGTGTTCAGTGGTCATCGCCCAGTGAACCATCTTACCAGACAGGCTAAACCAGGTTGTGGGTAACTGCCGTGGTACAGATCAGTTGATGAGTTAAAAGGATGTCTACCCCAAGCATGTGAAGACTTGCCTAAGTAGAATGGGTGGATTAGAGCAATTTGTTCCAGTGACCATGAAGGTGACTGACACAGGTCCTGTCGAGCACTTAGAGCTTGGTCAAACATTGAAAGACACCAAGATCATCTGCTGCATCCTGGGTCATCACAAGTCATCGTGGCTTTTGTCCTGCCATTGGACCTCAATGACTCTGGAAGAGAGAGTGACAACTTTGTAGTGTTCTACTTCACTTAAATTTGATTCACCCAAGTCATTATATCAACCCGTGATGTCATTACATTGTCAGTGATTTGCAGCATTTTTTCATGTGTTTATGAATACTTTGTAGTTCTTCTTCTGAGATCTATTTATTCATATACCTTGACCATTTATCTATTGAGAGATGACTATTAGTTTCATATGTATGGGTATAGATATACATATCTACATACATATACACATATATACAAGTATAAATGTATATATATATATATATATATATATATATATATATATATATATACTTATATACACATTTTGGATACCAAACCCTAGTCAGAAAAACCTGATACAAATTTTTTTTTCCCCATTTGGTCATCCCTCTTTTTATCCT
Organism: Potorous gilbertii; assembly: GCA_028658325.1. Classification (NCBI taxonomy): domain Eukaryota; kingdom Metazoa; phylum Chordata; class Mammalia; order Diprotodontia; family Potoroidae; genus Potorous; species Potorous gilbertii. The sequence continues at coordinate 682,006,590 of CM053770.1, forward strand.
AGGTGCATTAATATTGTCTGTACAGAAGCTTCTCAGTTTCACATAATCAGAATTATCTATTTTATCTTTTGTAATTGCCTCTATCTGTTGTTTGTTTAGGAATAAATCTCTTACCCATAGATATGAGAGAGATATCATCTGTTTCTATTCAAAAAAAATTTTTAACAGCATAATCTTTAATATTAAGGGCATATCTATTTAAAATTTATTATGGAGTGTGGTGTAAGTTTTTGCACTAAGCCTAATTTCTGCTAGACTGCTTTTCAGTTTTCCCAAAAATTTTTATGGAAAAGGGAGATTTTTCCCTGGGTAACTTACGTTTTCTACTTTATCAAACACTAGGCTACTCTTTCTTAGTCTCCCCTGTCTATTCTATCATATTAATCTATGTCCCTATTCATTAACCAAAACTAGTTGGTTTTGATGACTGCTTCTTTATAGTATAGTCTGAAATCTGAAAGTACTGTTCCTCTTTCATTCCTATTTCTTGTTATCATTTCCCTTTGTAATATATTCTTTTGTTTTTCTAAATTAATTTTATTATTTTGTCAAGCTCTGTATTCTCTTTGTAATTTGATTGGCATAGCATTAGAAGCGTAAATTAATTTTAATAGTATTACCATTTTTATTATATTGGCCAGACCCAGCCATGAGCACTGAATGTTTAAGCTATTTAAGTTGTTCATTCTTTTTTAAAGAAGTATTTTATAATCGAATATGTAAAAGTCTGCTTTGGCAGATAATAAATATCTAGATATTTTCTGCATTTTGTAGTTACTTGGAATTTGATTTTCATTTTTATTATTTCTTACTGTTTTTCATTATTTTATGCAGAATTGCTATTGATTTTTTGAAGATTAATTTTGTAGTTCACGACCTTCCTGAAGCTACTGATTGACTTATTTAATATCTTTACTGAATCCCTGGCATTTTCCATGTAAACATGAAATCATTGTCTATGAGAATTCTTGACCAAGAGTGGAGAATGGTTATTTCTGTTTTACATACCCTTTTTTCCAGGGGCAATGGCAAATCTAGATTTGTGATTTCATCATTGTATGGATTTTCCCAATGTGAAAGCTCCCTGCATTGACCTACATCTGCAATTACCTTTTAGTTTGCTGTCTTTAGGGACTGCCTTGATCATTCATTTGTTTTATCACTTACCTACAATCACAGGAATAATATAAGTCAGAGGAAGGCTTTAAACCTAGGTGTTCTTCTCTCCTAGGCTATTCTTCCACTAAAATCACAGGGAAGTTCATTTCCTAGTAGACAGTTCTGTTACATTTTGGTTTTATATTACTGCAAAAATTGTTTAGAGTTTAATATGGGGGTCACTGTCCAGATCTTAAGATCTGCAATCCAAATACAACTTAGAGAAAATCAGTGGAATGTAGCATCACTAAGATTAAGTAAATACTATAAGAAGTAACCTTGTGATGTTAATATGATTAGAACTTTATCTATACCATCCCTTTCAAATTAAACTAGTGTATTTCTGTTTGTTCGGGTATGTCTAAACACTGAATAAATTCTACTGAATTTAAATTATCGTATGTTCCTGTTTATTCCCTAAACAGATGACAACATTCATGTTTATTTTTTCCACAAATAGATAAACAATCAGATACTGTATGGAAGAAGCCACCAAAATGCATCTGCCATCATTAAGACAGCCCCAACCAAGGTCAAGTTGGTTTTCATAAGGTAAGCTAAGGAAAATTTCATTTCCCTGAATTTTCTGGGTTCTTTGGGGATGTTTCATCCTTTAGGCACCTATCGGTGAGTCATTTTTTTGCTATCATTGTAATAGCTGCCAGTGTTGATTGAGTGAAAAGTACAGGACTTCATGTTAAAGAGACCTAGGAGCAAGTCACATCATCTCTAGACCTGTTTTCTTATGGGGCAAAATGGGAATAACCATCTTGCCTTCCTGCCTCTATGTCCTTGAGCATGAGATGCCTCATAAACCTCCATGTTTAGTTGGACAAGGAGTCACTATTGCATATGGGCACAAGACTCTTCTCTTTCCCTCTAGGGTCTTGGGTCCTTTGCCATTCTGTTGCTATTAATTTTCTCTGGACAGATTCTTCCTTAACCAGACAGTGGGAGCAAGACAGTGGAGAGAAAATGAAACTCCTTTTAGCTTAATGTTAATAACTCTAGCAAATGATCCCTTTAGGGAGAAGTCACCCCTCGCTGATCAAAATTGGGTTGTGAAGTTTGAGGGCACCACTGCTCAGTGCTCCTTTCTTCATTTCTCCTGGCTGCCTGATGACCAGATCATAGACTTAGGGCAAGAAGGGAGAGACTTTAGGCATCTCAGGCTTTAGCGTCACTCATTTTAGATGTGAGGAAACTGGAACCCAAAATGGTGAACTGACTTACCAGTGGCAGAGATAGTATTCAGACTGTATCTCCGGACTCTAAATCTTGACTTCTTTTCATCCTTGATAATAAACAGTAAGAACTTAGGGTGATTTTTTTCCATTTATAAATTTTTGATATGACTGCCTTTGTTCTCCAGATAGAATGTGAAAACTTTGGGAGTTGGCACCGTAGCATCATCTGCTTGTGTAATTGTAGAGTTGGGAGGTACCTTTGGGGCCATTTGGATTAATTCATGCTTAAATAACAAATCCAAACAATTAGTCCTCGCATGTTGTTTGAGGACTTTTTCTTCAATGAATAGACAGACTACTAATTTGGTGGCTCTGTGCCTCATTGGGTAAGAGTTCTGCATTTGTCAACAAGACCTGAGTTCAAATCCTGCCTTGGCTATTTTCAGCCTCCCTTTCTTGATCTGTTAAATGGGTTTAATAATACCTGCTGTGTTCCAGGATTGTTAGGAGGTGACATTTGTACAGCATTTTCTAAATCTCAGAGTTAAATGGGCTGTTATTACCAGCAATTCAGTCGTTTCTCAGTTGGATGTCTTCTGTTGGTGTTGAAGACAACACAGAATTCTAAAGGAATATTACAATGGGGTCCATGTTCTTGCAGATCCTTTCAATCTGAGTGGACTGGATTTAGGGATCTTGCTGAGGACAGTCTTTCTGGTTGAATACCTGGCACACATTTATGTACCCCTTTACACAAAGGAATAACCATGAATGCTCTACTTTTTGGCAACTCATTAAGCTGGAAAGGACCATTGATGTAATCTATTCCAACCTCCTCATTTTACAGTTGAGGAAACAGGTCCAAGCAGCAAATATTTATTAAGCACCTACTATGTGTCATTCACTGTGTTAAGTGCTAATGGAAAATAAATACAAAGAAAGAAGTAATCTCTGGTCTCAATATGCTTACATTCTAGTAGGGGAGATATACCTGTAAACATGCATGTATAATCTATCTAAAGTTAATTAATATGCACAAAATACTTTCATATAAGGGAGTTTGGGGGGGAGGGCACTTGCAGTAGGAGGATCAGAAAAGGCTTCTCCTAGAAGATGATACTTCTTTAAGGCATGGAGGAACTATGTGAGGCAGTGCCAAAGAGGAGTCTGTACCACACGTGGAGGGTGGCCCATGCCACCATGGGACGTCTTTATTTCATGGCAGGGGCAATAGGAAACCACAAGAGCTAGTTCGTTATGGAAATCACATAACCCTGTGCTTAAAAGGCAAATGACTTTGACAACCATGACATAAAGAGAATAATTAGAAGGCTGGTGATATAATCTGTGTGAGTGATGATATAGTGTGAACTAGAGGCTGTGGGAGCAGAGACAAGGGGATGGGTGCAAGTAATGTCCTGAAAAGAGAAATGGCCAGATGTGACAACTGATTTTATGTGTGGAGAGAGGCCAAGATTAGAAGCATGAAAGAGATGTTAGGAGGTGCGTGGTGTTTTAAACAGAATTAGGGAGGTTTAGAGTGTTGGGGTGGTTTAGGAAAATGAGTTCAATTTTAGAAATGTTGAGTTTCCAGTGTCTTTAGTACATGCAGTTGTTTTTTGGTGGAGGGTGTGCAGGTAGTGTAATCTTTATTTCCTTCAGTTACATGTAAACAAAAAGTTTTAACATTTGTTTTTAAAATTTTTTGAGTTCCATATTACCTCCCCCGCTTATTGAGAAGGCAAGCAATTTGATTTATATGTGTGTAGTCATGCAAAATTTACTTCCACATTTGTCATGTTGCAAAAGAAAGGACAGACCAAAAAAAAAAAAACCAGAAAAAGAAAGTTTTTTTTTTTTAATCCATTATACTTGATCTGTATTCAGATTTTTTCAGTTCTTTTTCTGGAGGTAGATAGCATTTTTCATTATAAGTGCTTTGAAATTGTCTTGAACCATTTGCTGAGAATAGCTGTCATTCGCCGTTGACCATCATTCCGTTTTTGCTGTTGCTGTGTACCGAGTTCTCCTGGTTCTGCCATTTTACTTTACATCAGTTCATGGGAGTCTTCCCAGATTTTTTTCAAAACATCCTGCTCATTATTTCTTATAGCACAGTAGTATTTCATTATAATTATGTACCACAACTTGTTCAACCATTCCCCAATTGATGGACATACCCTCAATTCCAGTTCTTTAATATCAGAAAAGCTGCTGCTCACGTTTTTTTGTACATAGAGGTCCTTTTCCTTTTTATTTAATCTCTTTGTGATACAGACCTAGCAGTAGTATTACAAGGTCAAATGGTAGGTATACACAGTTTTATAGTCCTTTGGATATAGTTCCAAATTGTTCACTAGAATGGTTGGATCAGTTCACAACTCCTCCATCAGTGTGTTGGAGTTTCTTTCTGCATCCCCTCCAACATTTGTCATTTTCCTTTTCTGTCATATTAGCCAATCTGTAGGTGTGAGGTGGTTCCTTGAGGGGTTTTTTTGGTTTTTTTTAATTTTTTATTTATTTTTAGATTCCGACATTTGTTTCTACAAAATTTTGAGTTCCAATTTTCTCCCCATCTCTCCCCTCCCCCTCCCCATAATACCTTGCATTCTGATTACCCCTTCCCTCAATGTACCTCCTTTTTATCACACCCCACCCTTCCTTTATCCCCATCTTCTTTTTTTTTCTTGTGGGGAAAGATAAATTTCTATACCCCATTATCTGTGTTTTTTATTTCCCAGTTATATGCAATAATAATTCTCAACATTTGTTTCTAATACTTTGAATTCCAACTTCTCTCCCCGCCTTCCTCCCTCCCTGCCCATCCCCACTGAGAAAGTAAGCAATTCAATACCAGCTATATATGTGCCATTTTGCAAAAGACTTCCGTAATAATCATGTTGTGTAATACTAACTATATTTCCCTCTATCCTACCCTGTCCCTCCCCTTTTTTTCTGTCATTTGACCTTATTCCCTTCCCAAAAGTGTTTACTTCTAGTTACTCCCTTCTCCCATTTGCCCTCTCTTCTATCATCCCCCTCATCCCACTTGTCCCCTCCTCCCCCACTTTCCTGTAGGGTAAGACAGATTTTCATACCAAATTTAGTGAGCATGTTCTTTCCTCCTTAAGCCATATGTGAAGAGAGTAAGCTTCACTTTCCCCCTTTCATCTGCTCCCTTTTCTCCTCCACTGAACATGATTTTTCTTATCTCTTTTATGAGTTATAGCTTGCCCCATTCCATTTCTCCCTTTCTCCTCCCAGTATTTTCCTCCCTCACCCCTTAATTTTTATTTTATTATATTTTTATGGATATCATCTATTCTAATTCAACTCAACTGTACCCTCTGTGTGTGTGTGTGTGTGTGTGTGTGTGTGTGTGTGTGTGTGTAATCCCTCCACCTGCCCAAACACTGAGAAAAGTCTCAAGCATTACAAATAATTATCTTTACATGTAGGAATGTAAACAGTTCAACTTTAGAAAGTCTTTTATGATTTTTCTTTCCTGTTTACCTTTTCATACTTCTCTTGATTCTTGTGTTTGAAAGTCAAATTTTCTATTCAGTTCTGGTCTTTTCATCATGAATGCTTGAAAGTCCTCCATATCATTGAATAACCATTTATTCCCTTGAAGTATTATACTCAGTTTTGCTGGATAGGCGATTCTTGATTTTAATCCCAGGTTCTTTGACTGCTGGAATATCCTATCCCTTAATGTAAAAGCTGCCAGATCCTGTGTTATCCTGATTATATTTCCACAATACTCGAATTGTTTCCTTCTAGCTGCTTGCAGTATTTTCTCCTTGTCCTGGGAACTGAAATTTGGCCACAATATTCGTAGGAGTTTCTCTTTTCAGGTCTCTTTCAGGAGATGATCTGTGCGTTCTTTCAATATTTATTTTGCCCTCTGGTTCTAGAATATCAGGGCAGTTTTCCTTGATAATTTTATGGAAGATAAAGTCTAGACTCTTTTTTTGATCATGGCTTTCAGATAGTTCCATAATTTTTAAATTTTCTCTCCTGAATCTATTTTTCCAGGTCAGTTGTTTTTCCAGTGTTTCACATTATCTTCCATTTTTTCAAACTTTTGGTTTTGTTTTCTAACTGCTTGATTTATCTCATAGTCAATAGCTTCCCTGAACTTGACTCTCTTTTAAAGAACTATTTTGTTCAGTGAGCTTTTGAACTTTGTTTTCTTTTTGGCTAATTCTGCTTTTTAAAGCCTCCTTCTCCTCATTGGCTTTTTGGACCTCTTTTTCCAATTGAGTTAAGCCTATTTTTCAAGGTGTTATTTTCCTCAGCATTTTTTTGGTTCTCCTTTAGCAGTCTGCTGACATGCTTTTCAAGGTCTTCTATGGCATGAGCCTACTTCACATTCATTTTGAGGATACTGGAGGCAGAGGCCTTGACTTCCTCTGACAGTATGCCTTGTTCTTCCTCATCTGAAAGGATGGAAGGAGACACATGGTCACCAAGAAAGTAACCTTCTATGGTCTTATTTTTTTTCCCTTTTTTGGGCATTTTTTTCAGCCAGTTACTTGACTTCTGAATCCTTTGTCAAGAGGAGGGTCCTAGTGCTTCTCCTCTCCCCAGTACAAGGCTGAGATTCAAATCAGCTGCTCAATTTCCCAGGGGCTTTGGGTGGGGGTGGGGCCACCACTGAGGTCTGAGGTTCAGATCAGCTGTTCAATTTCCCCAGAGGCTTTAAGCTAAGCTGCCTGAACTATGGACCCAGGCTGCTTCTTTGGCCATCGTAGCTGCCTGCCTCCTGCTGCTGCTGCCACCTGGGGCTAGTGGTGGGGGAACCCATTCCCCTCTCACCCAGATGGGAAAACCCTCCCACACTGACCTTTGGAACTTTCTTTGTAGCTTGTGGGTTGAAGGATCTGGGGCCCTCCCTGCTGGGAATTTTGCCCCAGAAGTTTGTTTAGGTCCTGTTCCTCCCAGTGCCACACGACCAGGGCTGGGCTCCACTCTGCTCAGCGTCCTATGAGATAGACTTTTCCTGTTGGCCTTCCAGGTTACCCTTGGCGGGAAACTTCTTTCACTCTGTTGTTTTATGTCTTCTCTAGAATTCATTGAGAGTCATTTTTTACGGGTATTTTATGGGCTGTAGGGGAAGTACTAGAGTATATGCATCTTTCAACTCCGCCATCTTCTTGAGGTTTTTTATTTGCTGTTTCTCTAATCAATAGTGATTTAGAGCATGGGAGCTTTGATTTCTTCTTCTGAAAACTTCCTGTTCTTCATCCTTTGAGCATTTATCCATTGAGGAATAATTTGTATTCTCATAAATTTAACTCCCATTCTCTATATATCTGAAAAATGAGAGCTTTGTCAGAAATTTGGCGTAAAATTTTTTCCCGGTTTCCGACTTTCATTCCAGTCCTTGAGGTCAGGGACTTGTTGGTGGCTGGCTTTTGTTCAGTTTTGCCTTTGCCCTTCTTGGTGTCTTCAGGATTTAGCAGAGCATCAGACATGTAATAAATGTTTGTCATCATTGTGCTGTTCTCTCTTTGTGCTTCAAACTCAACTATCATACAAGCCTGGAAGAACCTGCATCTTCCTATGACCTGTGTTGCTGGCTTCTCTCCTCCCTGAATCCATTCTCTCTTCCTTACCACCTCATACCCTGTGCCTTTTCTACCTCTCTCTCTAATAACAGAAACAAAATCAGTAGTACCATTGCCTCTGGGGGCGATGGAAAAACTTTCCAGTTTTCTGCCCTCTTTCTCCCATCACCATCCTTTTGGGAGATTCTAAGTTCACTTTCTGGCCATCTCTATGTCTCGTCTCTCCCATTAGAGCGAAAACTGTGAAGTCTGTGGCTCCTTTCTTTTGTGTTTGTATAACCAGTCCCTAGCATAAGGTTGGGCACCTAGGATGGGTTGAGTGGATGCTTATTATTTGTTCGTTATCATTGCCAGGAATCATTGCAGTTGAGTTTCTCCACCTATGCAGTACTTCATTTACATCTTGCTCAAAATAGCTGCTTCTCAAAAAGGGCTTTCATCACAGTTCTTCCGATAAGACATGTCAGACAAGAATAATTAACACCTCTGTCCCACTGGACCTGTTTCCTCCCATAAAAATGAAAAAGTTAGACTCAGTGATCCCTGAGAATCCTTCTAAATCAAAATGATCTCTGATTCCATGAGTTCCAATGATTCCTTCTTTTTTGTTGTTGTTATCTTAGTCTTTTTACAGCTTCTGAAATATGCTGTAAGTTTTGAGCTCTGTTGCTATTTCTGTGACTTTGTTGGAGGTAGGTCATTTCACATTTACAAAGAAATAATTCACGTAATAAAGTATGCTGTCTACAAGACTGGTTTGATGGTGAATGTGAATTCCCTAAGACCATATTCTGGAACCACTTTAGAAAGAGCTTCTTTTTAACTGCAAAGTTCACACATGTTATTGTAAGATGGCCATGCCAACCCCTAGAAAGAGCAAAAGGTCCCCAAATCCCAGAGTTGAAAGGGAGCTCGGGGCCCTTCTAGTAGTATCTGGACATGTAACAGAATCTCTACACTTACTAAGGTATGTGGGCAAGTAAGGAACACTGTGGGAAACATTCCTGAATACGTCTCAGTACAGATCAGGCAGTTTACTTCCTTCAGTAGCTGAAAAGAGCACAGCATGAACCAGTTGGAAGATGTCTTGAGATTCTGTTCAGTGCCTTGAGTCTCTTTTCTGAGATTTTCTAATGTTTTATGGCCTTTGATCATTTCAATTAAACAGTAAGAACAGATGCCCCTAAAATCACTGTTCACTGGGATAAGTATATGAATTAACATAATTTGAAACTGAGAAAGCAAAACAGAAATATTTTTAGTATACACAGAATATGTATAATCCCAAAAGGTACACAGTTCCAGGGTAAGATATGTGACTGTGCCCAACTCAGTGCATGATCATTTCATAAACAATTCTTATGATGATAACCATGTGCCAGAAACAGGGGATACAAACCCTCCTCCCCCAAAAGGAAAGAGTGCCTGTTCTTGAGGCATTTATTTTTATTTATTTATTTTGTTTTCAACATTCATTTCCACAAAATTTTGAGTTTCAAATTTTCTCCCCATCTCTCTCCTCCCCCCACCCAAAGTGCCAAGCATTCTAATTAACCCTACCACCAATTTGCCCTCCTTTCTAACATCCCTTTCTTCCCTTATCCCCATATTTCTATACCCCACTACTTGTATTTCTTGTTTCCCAGTTGCATGCAAGAACAATACTCAACAGTTGTTCCTAAGACTTTGAGTTCCAACTTCTCCTCCTTCCTCCCTCCCCACCCATTGAGAAGGCAAGCAATTCAATATAGGTTATATATGTGTAGTTTTGCAAATAACTTTCATAATAGTCATGTTATATAAGACTAACTATATTTCCCTCCATCCTGTCCTGCCCCCCATTTCTTCTAGTCTCTCTTTTGACCTTGTCCCTGCCCAAGAGTGTTGACTTCTAATTGCTCCCTCCTCCCATTGCCCTCCCTTCCATCATCTTCCCCACCCTGCTTATCCCCTTCACCCCCACTTTTCTGTATTGTAAGATAGGTTTTCATAGCAAATTGAATGTGCATGTCTTCGTTTGAGTCAAATGTGATGAGAGTAAGCTTCACATTTTCCCCCTCCCCTCCCCCTTTTCCCCTCCATTGAAAAGTCTTTTTCTTGCCTCTTTTATGAGAGATAATTAGCCCCATTCCATTTCTCTCTTTCTCCTCCCAATATATTCCTCTCTCACCTTTTAATTTCATTTTTTTAGATATGATCCCTTCCTATTCAACTCACCCTGTGCATTGTGTGTGTGTGTGTGTGTGTGTGTGTGTGTGTGTATAATCCCATCAAGTACTCAGATACTGGAAAAAGTTTTAAGAGTTATAAATATTGTCTTGCCATGTAGGAATGTAAACAGTTCAACTTTAGAAAGTCTTTTTATGATTTCTCTTTCCTGTTTACCTTTTCATGCTTCTCTTGATTCTTGTGTGTGAAAGTCAGATTTTCTATTTAGTTCTGGTCTTTCTATCATGAATGCTTGAAAAGTCCTCTATGTCATTGAATAACCATTTATTCCCTTGAAGTATTATACTCAGTTTTGCTGGATAGATGATTCTTGGTTTTAATCCCAGGGCCTTTGACTGCTGGAATATCCTATCCCTTAATGTAAAAGCTGCCAGATCCTGTGTTATCCTGATTATATTTCCACAATACTCGAATTGTTTCCTTCTAGCTGCTTGCAGTATTTTCTTCTTGTCCTGGGAACTGAAATTTGACCACAATATTCCTAGGAGTTTCTCTTTTCAAGTCTCTTTCAGGAGATGATCTGTGCATTCTTTCAATATTTATTTTGCCCTCTGGTTCTAGAATATCAGGGCAGTTTTCCTTGATAATTTCATGGAGGATAATCTCTAGGCTCTTTTTTTTGATCATGGCTTTCAGGTAGTCCCATAATTTTTAAATTTTCTCTCCTGAATCTATTTTCCAGGTCAGTTGTTTTTCCGATGAGATATTTCACATTATTTTCCATTTTTTCATTCTTTTAGTTTTATTTTGTGATTTTTTTGGTTTCTCATAAAGTCATTAGCCTCCATCTGTTCCATTCTAATTTTTAAGAACTATTTTCTTCAGTGAGCTTTTGGACCTCCTTTTCCATTTGGCTAATTCTGCTTGTTAAAACAGTCTTCTCCTCATTGGCTTTTTGAACCTCTTTTGCCAGTTGAGTTAGCCTATTTTTCAAGGTGTTATTTTCTTCAGCATTTTTTGAGGTCTCCTTTAGCAAGTTGTTGATCCACTTTTCATGCTTTTCTTGCATCTCTCTCATTCCTCTTCCCAATTTTTCCTCCACCTCTCTTACTTGATTTTCAAAATTCTTTTTGAGCACTTCCATGGGTTGAGACTATTAAATATTTATTTTGGATGTTTGGGATACAGAAGCCTTGACTTTTATGTCTTTCCCTGATGGTAAGCGTTGTTCTTTCTAATCTGAAAGGATGGGAGAAGATATCTGTTCACCAGGAAAGTAACCTTCTATAGTCTTACTTTTTTCCCTTTTTTAGGCATTTTCCCAACCAGTTACTTGACTTCTGGGTCCTTTGTCAAGAGTAGGGTATACTCTGGGGACCTGTAAGATCTCAGTTCCTCCAAGGTGGCACAATGAAGGGTTTACACTGGTCTGGGAGCAACCAGAAACTTTTGTGCCCAGAATCTGTGAGTAATTTCTTCTCTCCAACTACCTGGCTTCTAGTTACACTAAGCCAGCACTGGGGGGCTGAGATTCATATAAGCTACTCAATGGGTTGCTATTCAGTGTGAGATAAAGATCAGCTGCTCAATTCCTTCTGGAGCATTAGGTAGGGGCAGGTCCTCAGCACAGGACTGAGGTAAGGATCAGCTGCTCAGTGCCCCCAGGGGTTTTATGATCCAGCAATGGATGGGGGCTCCTGTTAGGGCTGCTGTGGGGGCTGCTGCTGCCCAGTGTGGCCTCTGCAGTGCTGCTGCCTGAGGCTGGAGCTATGGGAACACACTGCTCCCTTCTCTGCCTGCTGAAAAAACCCTCTCACTGACCTTTGGTGCCTATGGGTTGAGGGATCTGCAAACCACAGCTATTGCTGCTGGGGATTCTGAGCCCCCCACGTACCCACCCAGGCCTGCTCACATTCTCCTCATGGAGCCATGCCTGTGCCACTCAGTCAAGGCTGGGCTGGCCTCCACTCTGTGTCCAGTACAACAGACCTTTCCCATCGGCCTTTCTTTCATGTCCCTCTGGGCTGGAAATCTCCTCCATTCTATTGTTCAGGGGCTTCTGCTCTGCTAGAATTTTTTGAGTCTTTCTTTACAGGTATTTTATGGGCTGTGGGGGAAGAGCTAGTGTATGTGCATCTTACTACTCCACCATCTTTGAGGCATTTATTTTAGAAGGAAACAACATGGACCTCACGAAGGGAAATAATTTGTAAAATTTAAAGCCTTCTACATGAGCCATCATTCCTGTCAAGTGAAGGCGAGTCAAAAATCAAGAGATCTGTGAAATTGGATTACAAGTCTTTGAAAAAATAGGAGCTGATGACCAACATGTGTTTTGTGCAGTGTCGAGTACTGAATATGGAGTTAGCCGACCTGGCTACTGTGGATTGTGTACAGAGCTTGGAGTCTTAATGGCTTGAGTTAAAATCCTGCCTCACATATTTATTAACTGTGGGATTGTGAGATCAGGCTGTTCATACACATTTATAGATACTCTAGGATGGAAAAGGTAGACCCTGCCCTGGAGAAGTTTATAATCCAATGGGGAAAGCAACGTGCAAATCACTTTGTGCAGACAAGATCTAGATCAGATAAATTGGAAAGAATAATAGTAGGAAGGCATTAATTAGCATTAATGGGGATTGGAAAGGGCTTCTCTTGGAAAATGGAATTTTGGAGATGACGAAGGAGAACATGTAGACATGGGGATGAGCCAGTGAAAATTCCTAGAGTTGATATGGGGGGTGTCTTGTGCGAGGAACATCATGATGAGTGTCCCTGGATTGTTCAGTAGTTTGGGGAGTAAGTATGTAAAAAGATGGGAAGGTTGGTAGGGGACTGGATTGGAAGGACTTTGGATGCCAAACAGAGGATTTGGTATTTGATCCTATAGGCAAAAGGAAGTCACTGGAGTTTACTGAGTAGAGGGTGACATGATTGCTTCAACAGCTGAATGGTGGGTGCACTGGAGTTGGGAGAGACCTGTGGCAGGCGGAACCTCCAGTGGCTATTATCCAGGCGAAAGGGAATGAGCTCCTGCCCTGTGCTGGTAGCTGGGTCCTTTGCGAGGGCATCTATAAAATGAAGGGGTTGGATTCCATGATCTCTAAAGGCTTTTCAGGTCTTAAATCTTCGATCCTTTGACCACTTTTTACTTAAGTAGAATTCTTCAGGTGTTGGTCTCTTTTAACTTCCAGGTTGTACAATTCATTCTCCATATAAGGAAATTAAAGTCTTCAAAGGGAAATTGCTGGGCCAGCATTTGAACCCAACTCCTCATGCTTTTTATTGTCTACCACTCACACAATGTTTTTTATTGTCAGCTTTTCCTGAGTACATAAGATAATAACTTTAGAATTGAGTGGTCCTCAAATGACCTTAGTTTGACCTATCATTTCTTGTTTCTTGGAGATGATTTCACCCATTAGTATACTTTGAGAATGGCAGAGGAAGCAGAGTCAAGATTGTTGGAGTTAGAGCAAGCTGCTTTCCCTAGTCTCCTCACATCATCCCCTATAGTGACTGATTAAGCCAAGAAAAAGTCACAGTGAGTCATTTTTCCAGCCCCTGGCAGCTTAGAAAGCCTTAGGAAGGTCTGGAGGTACTGACCCCGGGGTAGAGTGTAGTCCAGGGTCCAAGGACAATAAAAGGTCTCAATACCTGAGCAGGAAGTGATCTCAGTGAACCCCTATGCTAACACTCAGGACAGGAATGGGTGCCGTATGGCAGCAACTCTATTGATAGTTACCCAGGTCCAGGTTACAGTTCCAGGACAGATACTGGTCACAGTATCAAGCATGAAGAGGCCTGAGGAAGGAACTAATTCCGGAAACAGTTAGATAGCTCTGAGTCCAAAAGCAGTACCATAAGCCTGTCATGGAATAAACTGGGACAGGAAACTAAAAGCAAGAGGGTTCTATCGGTTCAGAGATTCTGAACCTGCAGTGACTTCCAGCAGGCTAAAAGTGCCTGAATAAAGCAACAATCTACAGAAACTCTACCACACATGTGCCAACAGACTCAAATTGTGTCAGGGATTTCCCAGCTAGGAAAGCAGTATGGGAAGATCACACCACTTTGGAAGCACTGAAAACTTAGGGCCCTAGAATGATCTATGAAAGCAGCAGAAAGACATAAAAGTCAGACTAGGCCAGTTATCCTCCCCAGATTTGAGCAGAGCCCAACTCTTACATAACATCCAAAGTGAAGAAAAAGTGTGGGAAAATTTCAACAACAGAAACCAACCTGACCATAGACAGTCTGATATGAACTCAGTAGAAGAGAGTGATTTGAAAATCTCTATAAACAAAGCTTTAAAGAAAGCTACAGTTTAGACACAAGCCCAGCTAGAATTCCTATAAAGAGGTAAAGAGACTTTGTAAAGGGGGAAAAAAAAAGATTTTCTATCTTGCCCTACAAGAAAATAGAGGGGAAGGGGAAAAGAGAAGGGAGGATTATGATAGCAGGGAGGGCAGATTGGGGAAGGGGTAATCAGAATGCATGCTGTTTCAAGGTGGGCAGAGGGGAGAGATGGGGATAAAATTTGGAACTCAAAAGTCTTGTGGAAGTGAATGTTGAAAACTAAAAATAAATTAATTAAGAAAAAAAGATTTTAGAAATCATATAAAAATAATAGGTGAAAAAATGGGAAAAGAAATGAGAACAATATAAGAAAATTGTGAAAAAATTAACAACTTGGTAAAAGACACAAAAGGAATACTGAAAAAAATAGCTCCTTGAAATACAGAATTGGCAAAATGGTAAAATCAGTACCAAAGCTCTTCAAGAAAATAACTCCTTAAAAATTTGAATTGTTCAAGTGGAAACTAATTGACTCCATGAGACATCAGGAAACAGTAAAACAAAGACAAAAGATGGACAAAATAGAAAAAATTGAAATATCTCATTGGCAAAACAGCTGATCTGGAAAAACAGATTGAGACTAGTTAATTTTAGAGTGGCACTCAGATTCCATTAAGAAGTCAGGTCCTCTTTCCATCCCATCACCCTGCTTGTTCTTTTCCCATTTATTTACCTAATTACTGCCATATCCACACCCTTGCACAAAGCAACTCAGTTTGTTTTCAGCTAATTACAGTTCTCCCTGGATTCCAAATGAAGTTCTGAGACTAGACTATAATTCCCAGTAGATGGCATGATTCATTTAAAGCAAAAACAAACAAAAATACCAGAACTTCCATCATGAATCCCAGGAGCAGACTTTCCCTGCATATTGTAAATATCATGGACATCTTACTTTGGGAAGAAAACAAGGTGAGATTTCATGGAGGGCTGACCATTCTCCTTCTCCAGGGACATCCCCTTTGCCTTTGCATTTCTCAGATTCCCAAGGGAGACCAGGACTTTACTTAAATGACTGATGCTTACAAAGCCTCCTAAAGTATAATATACTTTCTGTCCATTATCCACTTGTCCCGCGACCAAGGTGCTGCAAGTCTTGTCTACCCCATTTTGTAGAGAGGAAATTGGTCTTTATTTTGGGGTCCCCCAAATATTCCAAAAGCCTTGCATTTACTGAAAGGAAACTATCATGCTCCCTGAGTTTTCACTTCCCTAGGTAAAACATTCTCAGTTCCTTCAGCTGAACTGAATTTGATGTGGACTCAAGGTCCTTCACTATCCTAGCTGCCATCCTCTGCAGGTTTTCTTGTCTGAGCCCTTCCTAAGTCTTGATGCTCAGAACTGAACACAATATCTCCAAATGAGCACATAGGAACTTTGATAGCTCTTTCCCTAAAATCTCTCCCTGTTTTAATGCATCCTAAGATGCCATTCACTTTCCTACCTGCCCTAGTCAACTGTTCAGGTGTGAGATGATGTGGCCTTGCTGGTTGACTAAGATATAGGTGGAGGTTGTGTGAATAAGGAAGCTAGGGGTGAAAAGCTCTTAAGTTTTATGGGCTTTAAGCAACTCTTTAAGGCACATCTTTTACTTACCATAAACAAGTTGCCATCTTCATTGTTTTCACAGTGTGGATTTTAAATAATGATGAATGAATCAAACTACCTATAAGTATTTATTGTGCTACCCGTGTCTTGGGATATAGACAAAAATGAAACAGTTCTTGCCATTAAGAATTCTGTCAGGGGAGATAACCTATGTTTATGTAATTATGGGTATGTATTTGAATAATTATTATTATATAATATATATTTATATAAATCAAGATTTATGTGAAATCACATTGAATGCAAGCCTGAGGTCACCCGTTAATGGAAAGGCACCAGCAGCCCCAGGCATCAGAAAGAACCCCCAGAAGAACCTGACACTTGAGCAGGCCATCGTTAACATAAATCCAACACATAGAAGGTGCTTAATTGAGCTTTGTTGAGTGAACCATTGATTGAGGAGAGAGTGTTCCAGGTCTGGGGACAGCCAGAGCCAAGGATGGAAGACTAGAGATAGCCCTTTGTGTGAGAGGCCACTCTGGCTGCACTGTGGAGGGAGATGAGGGCAGGCTGGAAACTTAGCAAGAGGGTCAGGATATGTAGAACTCCATGAAGATGATTCTTTGTCCTCCTTTCTCCCTCTGCTTGTAGAGCTTAAGGGCCAACAGCCAGCAGGACACAGAGGCTGAGGCTTTAGAAGACAGAATCCACCTAAACATGAATCCTGATTCCCACTAAGTGTGGGTCCATAGCTCCTTGGAATCAATAAATTGCACACCCTGGGCCTCCTGTAATTTTAATTACAAAAACGAGATGGGCCAATGTGTACAATCGATACAGTGCCATGGCTGCAGATCTCCCTCTGGCTGTGCTTCTTGTCCTTAGCAGAGCTTGACAGCTGGTATTAAATCTTGTTCCAGGTCTGCATTTCATATAGCCTTCTTCAGACCCGGGAGGTTTCACCCCCACATACGCTCTCCACGTGTAATTAAGTAATGGAGACTGAGGTGTTATACATGACAGTTAATTTTGGATAGCAGGGGACGTTAATACAGGAGCTGCGGGCAAGACCATTAATCTCCTTGGATCCTTGCCCTGTCAAGTAGAGTAGCTCATTCTTCATTGTACTGTTCCAGCCTTTCCCCCTGCCCCGAGACCAGGGCAGGCGTGAACATCCTCCCACTAGCTCACACAGGCCATCAGAAAACCCGCAGCTACTGCATGTGATGTATGTCCGGGGAACCTGTTATGTTGAGCACATCTGGATGGGCCGGAAAGAAACACTCTGGAATATTACAGTCCATATGTCCAGGGCACTAAGAAGGGGGATATGTGGGGTGGCTGGTCCAAGCTCTAATGATGTGAAAATGAGACAGAAAGGGACTGTGTAAGCTAGGTACACTCAGCAGCACCTTGCTAATTTGCACTAATGACTCACAGACCCATTGTGGATTGCAGACTAATTAGGATGTGAACAAAAACAACTGTTTAAAAAATGGGGGGAGCAAGGACATGATATTGCAGAAATCTGCACCATTGCAGTCAGAAGAGCAGTTAATTAAAAACACTCACAGCCTTGTAGCCTAATGGCTGTCTCTAATTACCTTATCACAGCTCTCCCAGCTGAAGCCAGTGGTCAGTTCCAATTTATCAAAATTGCTGATAGAGTGTTCAAGAAACTTGATGTAAGTCCAGTATGAGATAAGGGGAGGACATGGAGAGACTTCATATATTTACCAGTTGAGGAAATCTTTTCAAATGGTGTTGCAAAAGACTTTTTTTCTTGTTATTGATCCTATGATGCCATTTTAAGGTAGCATCATAGTGTGCTGAGAAATACAGCCAAATGGCTCAGTTCCCTTCTTTAGATAATGCAGGAACTTCCTTTCAGATATGGGATGATTGAACAATATCGAGCAGTATCAGTGACCGGTATTGAAAGAGCTAAATCTAGGTGTCTGGCTAGAAAAGGCAGGAAGAGAGAGGTTAAGAATATTAGTAGAAACACACACACACACACACACACAGAGCTTTGAAACACTTGAGAATTCTGAGTCCAAGAAGATTGATGATGAAGCTTGCTGGAGCCAGTTACCTCTTGAGAGTCAGATGTGATAGACTTAAGATGAAAAATAAAACATACATTTTCACACTAAAAAAAAGGTTATTAGTTAAAAACTTAAAAAAGACAAAGGAGGAAGAAAAATAAGTTATAGAGGGGATGTCTGTAAACAACGCAATTTTGTTGCAACCATGTAAACTTAACCCTTAAAAAACTGTTCCCCAAAGTTCATGGTTTCTCGTACAATGATCCATCCTGTTTAGCTTTTTATATTTAAGTACTTTTTAAAATGATTATTAAATTAATAATGAAAGTGATTTTTTAGAAATCTACTTTCCGAGTCAGAGCACAAGGCACCAACAAATGTGGAGTCAGCTAGACAGAAGGAAATTACACTGTATTCGCATCCCGTCATCACTGCATTTCAGAGTGGGAAGGACTGGCCTGGCTAACATACGTCTTAGCAAGGCATGGTTTTAAGTCAAACTACATATTATACAAAATTTCTATGACATTTAATCAGGATGCCTGGGATCTGAAATGGAAAGGTTTTTTTTTTAAAATGACTATAGTCATAGAATGATTAATTTAGCACTAGAGGGGATGTTAGAGCCATCTAATCCAATCCTCTCATTTTTGACAGATGAGCAACTGAGGACCAGAGAGTTTTATTTAACTTGACCAGGATATACAGGTGTTAAGTTCCAGAATTGGGAAATATACCCAGGTCTACGGACTATTTCTTTGTATTTTTATTTTTCAAATTCAGTTTTTTAAAATTCAGAACTTCACATGCAAGAATGCATTTCCATATATACAGCAGAACTCAAAAAAAGATTTGGTTTATGAAACTGTGAATCTCCATTTCATTCTGCTTCCCCTCCCCCCAAAAAATTTATATCTTTTTTTTACACCTTAGTGCATCTTTATTTCTCATTCCTTAAGGCTTCTTTTTTTTTTTGAGAATGTCCTCCTTGGATCAAACTGTTTTTAAAGCTTTTTAAAAATTAATAAAACATTATTTTAAAAACTCTTCTTGTTTGTGCTTCCTTCTAAACTCCTTTATTTCACTTCTATACATTTTCAAAACATGTCAATTACTCCTTTTTTTGGCATCGTTATTACTAACACTTGCCCACCCATCGTCCCTTTAAGACATCGGAGAAAAACAAGTCATTATAACAAATGAATATAAACAATCAAGCAATGCAAATAGAACCGGTGGCCGTTTCCAGTACTCTTGGTAACTAGTACCTCTCTGTAAGAAAATAGTTAACATACTTCTTCTTGGGTCTTGTGGAGAAATGGGTAGACGTTTCCTCAGTCACAGTTGTTTCAAAGTTACGTTGCTATCCTTGAATAAATTATTTCTCTGCTTCTGTTCATTTCATTCCACTTTAACTCTTCTAAAAGTTCTACTAAAAGTACATTTTTTGGGGGGGCAGCTAGGTGGTGCAGTGGATAGAGAAAGTCCATTTTTATGCAACAGTTGATTCAGCCATTCCCTAATTCTAAATTTTCAGTTCTTTTCTGTGTTTTTTCCATTCTCCTATTCAAGAATAGGAAATTTGTTTTGCTTACTAACTTCCTCAATGCCCTTTGAAGACATTAATCTTTTAAAGGACTTTTGTTTCTTCTTTCTGCATTAGAATATTAGCACTATGTCATTGAATAGCCCCTTTCATATATTTAAATAATTTTTTATTACTTTTGGTTTCTCTTACTCTTATGTTTGTATTTCAGAATTCCTACTGAACTCTGATACTTTCATGAAGAATGCTCAGTAGACTTATCACACTTCCATTTTTCCTCTGTAATATTATTGTAGGGGAAGTTATTCTTGGACATTATCCATATTTTGAAATATTGAAATCCAAGATGTCCTCTCATTTATGTTAGATATTGCCATGTCTTGCTTGTTCCTGATTATGGTTTCTTAGTACTCACACTCCTTTTTAGGTGCTGGAAATATTTTGTTGTATTGGAACAAATTGTATCGGAAGGTCTGAACTTTGGCTTTGACATTAAGGGACTATGACCCTTTTTCGTATTGTGAGCTCTTTGGTAATCTGGTAAAGCCTATAGACCCCTTCTCAGAGTAATATTTTGAAATAAAATATAATACATAGGATAACAGAGGGAAATAATTATATTAAGTTGTAGCTATCAAAAATTTTTTTAAATAAGTTTCAATTTCAGGTTAAAAATATCTGCCTGATGAAATCATAATTCAGGGTTGTTGTTTTTTTTAAATTGTTGATGTGACATCTTAGTGAAATCATTTAATATTTTAGTGGCTCACAATATCTACCTGTTATAGTATTATCAGTTATCATATTCCTCTCAAAGGATAGGAGAGCACTAAAAACAGACGAGTTTGCATCTAACTGCAGACTTACTAATCAGAAATAATCACCTATCACACTGAGAGACAAGACAAAATGGAGGAGTAAAAGCAGGGACTTGCTAGAGCTCTCCCCGCAAACCCCTCCAAGTACCTGTAAAAAATTAAACAAATTCTGGAGCTTCAGAACCCATAGCATGATGGAGGGAAGCAAATTTCCAGCCCAAGACAGTCTGGAAGGTCGACACAAAGCATCTATCATGCCATGCAGGGAGCAGAGCGCAGACTAGCATGGGCTGTGCTGACACAGATGGAATCTGAGCAGGCCTCAGGGGGTACTGAATTCCTGGCACCTGTGGTGATTTCCAGACTTCAAAATGCTGAGGACAGAACTGTGTGAGAGAGAATAGTGCTCTAGCCCTAGCTATGGCAAAGGAGGGAACGGGGAAGGAGGAACACATAGCAGCCGGGGCAGGGGGCAGTAACTGTTTCTGGAGCTCTACGCCCACTGATTGTAGGATTGGCTGAAAGTACATTCCCCCACCTCCACTGGAAGCAGAGGACTACCTTGATGGAGCTAATGAGCAAAAATCAGAAAAAGAATCAGGCTATAGAATCGTACTTTGGTGACCAGAAAGACCAAAATATACAAACAGAAGAAGACAGTAAAGTCAAAGCTCCTCCGTCCAAAGCCTCCAAGAAAAATGTAAATTGGTCTCAGGCCATGGAAGAGTTCAAAAAGGATTTTGAAAACCAAGTAAGAGAAGTAGGGGTAAAATTGGGAAGAGATATGAGAGTGACACAAGAAAATCAGGAAAACTGAGTCAACTGCTTGCTAAAGGGGACTCCAAAAAAATGCTGAGGAAAATAATACCTTAAAAAATAGACTAACCCAAATGACAAAAGGGATCCAGAAAGCCACTGAAGAGACGAATGCCTTAAAAAGCAGAACTGACCAGATGGAAAAGGAGGTCCAAACACTCAACTGCAGAAACTTAATTCTTTAAAGATTAAAATGGAGCAGATGGAAGTTAATGACTTTATGAAAAATCAGGAAACTATAAAACAAAACCAAATGAATGAAAAAAGAGCAGACAATGTGAACTATCTCTTTGGAAAAATAACTAACCTGGAAAATAGATCCAGGTGAGACGATTTTAAAACTATTGCACTTCCTGAAAGCCATGATCAAAAAAAAAAAAAGAACCTAGACATCATCTTGCAAGAAATTATCAGGGAAAACTGCCCTGATATTCTAGAACCAGGGGGTTAAATGGATATTGAAAGAATCTACTGATTGCCTCCTGAAAGAGATCTCAAAAGGAAAACTTCTAGGAATATTGTAGCCAAATTCCAGAGCTCCTAGGTCAAGGAGAAAATATTGTAAGCAACCAGAAGGAAAGAATTCAAAGCACAATGTTTAGAAACACATCAGGATGACTCAAGATCTAGCAACATCTACATTAAGAGATCGAAGGGTTTGGAATGTGGTATTCCAGAGATCAAAGGAGGTAGGATTAAAACCAGGAATCAACTACCCAGCAAAACTGTATATAATATTTAAGAGGAGGAAATGGTCATTCAGTGAAATAGAGGTCTTTCAAGCATTCTTGATGAAAAGATCAAAAGTGAATAGAAAATTTGACTTTCAAACACAAATCAAGAAAAGCTTGAAAAGGTAAATGAGAAAGAGAAATCATAAGGAACTTACTAAAGTTGAACTGTTTACATTCCTATATGGAAAGATAATATTTGTAGCTCTTCAGACTTTTCTCAGTATTCAGGTAGTTGGAGGGATTATATACATATAGACAGAGGGCATAGGGTGAGTTGAATATGAAGGGATGATATCTAAAAAAATAAAATTAAGGGATGAGAGAGGAATACATTGGGAAAAGGAGACCTCTCACATAAAAGAGGCAAGAAAAAGCTTTTTCAATGGAGGGAAGAGGGGGGAGGTGAGAGAGAAAGAGTGAAATTTACTGTCATTGGATTTGGCTTAAGGAGGGAATAACATGCACACTCAGTTTGATATGAAAAGTCTATCTTACACTACAGGAAAGTGGGGGGTAGGGGAATAAGCAGGGAGATTTGGGGCAATGATAGAAGGGAGGACAGATGCGAGGGGGTATCATTAGAAGTAAACACTTTTGAGAAGAGATAGGGTCACAAGAGAGAATAGAATAATTGGGCCACAGGATCGGGTAAAAGGAAATATAGTTAGTCTTGCACAACATGACTGCTATATAAGTGTTTTGCGTGATTACACATGTATGACCTATATTGAATTGTTTGCCTTCTTAGTGACGATAGGGAGGGAGTGAGGGAGAGAAGCTGGAACTCAAAGTTTTCAAAACGAATATTAAAAATTGTTTTTACATGCAGCTGTGAAGTAAGACGTACAGGCAATGGGGTATAGAAATCTATCTTGACCTTCAAGAAAATGAGGGAGGTGGGGATAAGAAAAAGGAGGGGTATGATTGAAGGGAGGGCAGATTGGGGGAAGGGGCAATCAGAATGCATGCTGATTTGGGGTGAGTGGAGGGGAGAGATGAGGAGAAAATTTAAAACTCAAAATCTTATGGAAGTGAATGTTGAAAACTGGAAACTTAATTTTTTTTTTAAAAAAAAAGAAATAATCACATTTAATTTGGAAAATTTGCGGAGCCTGTATTTCTAGCCTTTACCACATCTTTGACTTCATTAACCCAGCCTGGGCTTTCCTCCTGAACTTTCTATCGAACTGCTTACCTAGAACAAGCTTTGGTATGGTTATTTTTTTTTATTTGTTCTGTAAGCATTTGTTAAGCCCTTCTTATTATGTATTATTTGTAATAAATATTGTCCTAGTTTCTTGGTTTTCAGTGATAAAAATGGAACAGTCCCAACCCTTAAGGGGCTGACTTTCATTGTGGGAAAAAAATATTTATCTAAATAAGTAAATATGTATTATGTGCCCACAAGTGATCAGTGAGCCCTTATTTAGCTCTGTTTGCCAAGCGATGTGCTAACAGTGCAGAAAGAAATAAAAATGAAAAGTTAGCACCCTCAGGGAACTTACACTCTAGTAAGAGAGACAGTAAACATTTAAAGAAGTTTATGCTTGATATGTATAGAGTAGAGGTAAGGTACTCCTAGTAAGGAAGCTGTTAGCAGCTAGTGAGTCCAAAAAGTTCTACAAAAGGTGAGGCTTGAACGGAATCTTAAAGGAAGCCAGACATTCTAAGAGTCAAAGATAAGAAGGGAGAGCATGCCAGGCATGAATTTGAGAATTAAAATATTGTTCACAAAACCTACATGGCAGACATTGTGATTAGATAGAAGGATCCCTTAGACACTTACTCTTCTGCAGTTAACCTCTGTAAATATCAGTTTCTTTATCCAAAAAAAAAAGATGGGGTAAAAATGTCACCTGGCTTTTTATGAAATGATAATATATGTCAAGCGCTTTTTAAACCTTTAAGTGAATACGATTGAGTGCTGTAATCACTGTTACTGCTTCTAGCTTTGAGAAGAACCCACGGTAACTGGAGGAAGAATCTAATTTATGCCTTTAGGTGATAGGAAGGGTAGCTAGGTAGAGAAGAGGATAAAGCACAGAAGGAAGGGAGGTAGTTAACACAAACCAAAAGGAAATGAAGGAGAAATATGGTGAGCTGAGGAGGGGGCTACCACAAGGAGAATTAAAAAACATCTGTGCCCTTAGGCCTCTAGCAAAACTTTACTTATGTTCTGTGGTTTTGTTTTTCCTTAACCAAAAAAACAGTCTAAGCATCTTTTCCACCACACTACTGACAGCTCTAATTATTTTCAAATTGCCCCTGGGCCACCTTCCCCAAATGCAGGCCCAGATGCAAAGGTGCTCCCAGCGGCCTCGTTAGCAATTTCCGTAGCTGGGAAAAAGCATGTAAAAAGTTCACGGTGACACTGTCATTGAACTTTTCATCCAGATTCAGCATATTTTGCCACTTAGAGGATCATTCCAGTTTTCAATGGTGAAAATCCCCTCTGTATATGGATTCCAAAAATTACTGGATGAGAGAGGGGAAGGAAGGAGGGAGAGAGAGGGAGAAGGAGGGAAGTGGAGAGGAGAAGGAAGAGACAGGGTGAGGAGAAAGGGGGATGGAGGGTGAGAGAAAGAGGGAGAGAGGGAGAATGGGGAGAAAGAACAAAGAGAACCCTCAATATACTTGGCATCTGGTTCAAATGAAATTGTGTTTTTCCAAAATGGTCTTTTCCAGCATGGCTTTCTAAAGACTGTGACAAGTATCAGGTCCTCTCTTTCTTCCCCCTTTCTTGAAGTTCTTTAGGGAAGCATAAATATTTAATTCTAACAGCAAACAATGTGTCAGGTCCATTTGCCAGCATTTAGTGGCAATAGTCTGGGAAGGGAAAGTGAAGAATGTAATTTTTCCATTCCCTGGTCTTCTCAGCATCCCAATTGGATTCCAACATGTCAGCTCTGGTTCTTGTAATATAACGACATTTCATTAAGTGGCCTCAAAAAGCCAGACTCTGCATTTGGAGACTGAATTTCCAAGTGGTGCTGCTTAGGCTACTTTGAAAAGGGTGATGATTTCTAAAGTTTGAGTGGGATAATCTTAGGAAGCCACTCAAGCATTTTTAGGGCACACTTAAATTTTATAGAAGGTATAAGACTGGCCTATTCTGACTTCTCAGAGAATGTCAGGTGTTGTAAGAAGGAAAAGTAGATGGTTCCCTATTTCCCTTGCACCCTGGGTCCCTCCCAATCTTTATTAGTTAGCTCCCTTTTCATACTTTATCACTCGTGCTGCATGGATTTAGAGCTAGAAAGGACCTTAGAGGCCATCAACTTCAGTTTTTTATCAATGAGTAAAGTGAGGCAAACAGAGATGAAGTGACTTGCCCAGACTTGGCACATAATTCACAAATGTCTCAGGCTGGATTTGAACTCTGGTCTTCTTGCCTCAAGCCCCAGCAGTGTCTCTACTACTCCACCTAGTTGGAGTCTGGGGACTTGGGTTTGAGTCTTAACTCTCAAGCCTTTGCACTGGCTGTCCCCCATTCTTGGAGTACATTTCCTTCTCACCCCTCTCCCCATCTCCTGGCTTCCTATATGACTGCTCCCCCTTTCTAGTCACCTTGTCCCTACTTGGTATGTATCTTATTGGACCCATTTGAATGTAAGCATTTGAGGGCAAAGGCTTTCCTTTCCCTCATACTTAGCCCAGACCTTGGCACCAGATAACACTGCTGCTTACTGAGTGCTTGATTTGGCCTCACGGGACACAGTTTTGCTTATTATAGCTGATGGAGCATCATGTCATCATTTTCTCCTTGCTCTGTGTTGACGAGGAGATTTTTTTTTCTGGTACTGCCTGTTCCTGTCCACTTGAATTAATGCTGCCCTGCTCATCCCTTCCTTCTCCAGACCAAGGTGTGTGAGTGCCATCAAAGAAGTGGCCGATGGATATAAACTGACTTTTTAGAGCAGCTTCTCCCGAACTACTGGAAATAATCAGAAGATTTTGTTACAGGAAGCAAAAACAGATTTAATATGTGCTCTAAAGTACGCTACAAACTTGCCCTTTTGTGCAGAAATCATTGAGTTAGGTCGGAACAGTTCAGGGGCCTCATTCCCCTCCCTGGAATGTCCCCATTAAGATTCATTTGTGGCTATGTCTTTAAAAAGCAGTCACCTTAGCCCAGAGTGGAAAGCCATCTGCTTTCTCACCATTAAATAGCCTGTAGCTCAGAAGTAAGTCCATTGACTGTCCACTCTGGGCCCACCCTGCTGTTTGACTGAGGGTGGCTGTGAGGAACCTGCACTGGAATGAGTAAATCAAGAAGCGTTTATTAAGCACTTGCTGTATGCCAAACTCTGTGGTAAGCACAGAGGATACAGAAATAAGTAAGACGGTCCCCACCCTCAATGAACTTAAATTCTGATGTGGGGAACCTCGAGGAGGGAGAGGCAACAGATAAGGGTGGAGAGGGGAGAGTGGCTTCAGTCAATAAATATTTATTAAGCACTTACTATATGCCCAACACTGTGCAAAACACTGGGGAGACAAAAAGAGGCAAAAGACCATCCTTTCCCAAGGAGCTGCCAATCTAATGACTCAAATGTGAGGAGTGCAGACCCCAAGATAAAGATGAAATTATCCTGGCCCCTTTCAAACATATATTCTTCATTATCTTGGCTACCATCTTCCTGGGTGTTTTTTCTTTTCTCTTTTACTTTAATTTGGTTTAAATCCTGTGGAGTTATGATGGGCAGCCTGGTGGATTAAATAGAAGAATGACCTTGGATCCTGGAACCTTGGGGTTCAGTGACTGTAGGGGTCCAATTGTGGACAGACAATGAGATGACACAGTGGGATACGAAAGAGAGCATTTGGAACAAGGGACCTGCGTTAGAATCTCACCTGGGCTGCTTACTGTCTTTGTAAACTTGGACAAATCACGTAACATCTCTGAGTCTGTTTTTTCAGAAAATGGGTGTAATACCTTGAGTGTCTTACCTGCCAGGGTTGTTGTGGGGCTGCCTTGAGGAATCATCTGCAGAACACTTTGCAAACCTCAAAACACCAAATAAATGTCAAACATTGTCATTTTTCCCCCTGGTCCATTATTCATCCCTCAAGTTTCACTCATTAAGGATTCTTTGTCATGATGGATTACTAATATCTTGTAAGCTAGTAACTACTAATAATGGGGGGAAATGACAAGATTTGATAATTGATTAGATGTGGGGGTGAGTAAAGGAGACTGGGGGTCAAAGGTAATACCAAAGTTGTGACCTGGAGTGCTAAGAAGAGTGGTAGTGCTCTCAAAAGTAAAAGAAAAATTTGGAAGAAAGATGAATTTGAGGAAAAAAACAATGACCTCTTTTGGAAATATTGAGATTGAGATGCCTATGGAACATACATTCAAAATGCCTAAGAGATAGTGAGTTTTATGGTAATAACGTATTCTCACTAGCAGTTTTCATGCCAAGACATTATGACTATTAGTTGGGGGTGTTGGAGTAGCAATGTTTATTTAGGCAGTGGTTGGAGTGGATGACCTCTTGGATGCCTTCCAGCTATGAGCCATTAGCACTCTGTGTTTTGTGGGTCTCTTGAAAGGTCTCATCCTTTATTGGTCCAAGATGATGGATATCTTTGGTTACAGTCTCCTTCACCAAACATTTGGAGTTCTGGGTCACCAGGCCAGTGACAATTCCATCCTTGACAACACTTCTCAGTCTTTCGCTATGTTTGCCTGCGGGAAAAGTCATAGGACCTTGACAGTCCAAGGGAGATCCTTGTGCCTCGCTTGAGAAACAAGCTAACATTTACGTTAAATAAATAATGGTCAGAACAAAACTAAGCACTTTTTATTGAAGATTTTCGATTAAAATGCTTTTATTTTCACATCTACTAATATCTTGGTTCACTTTTTTTTTTTTTTGAAACTTTCTACGACTCTTACTCTTTGTTCTAAGGGATGACTCACTGGTATTGGGAGAGAAAGCTAGATGGAAACAAGATAGATAAGTAGAGAAATGTTCAGCCTGATTTCAAATCATGCCCTATTTACAAGTTAATCCTAAATCCTATGGCCCTGAACAAGTCTCTCAGCCTGTTTTCTGTTCCATAAAATAGAGAAAATAATTTTATAGACCTCATACAATTTTTGTGAGGATTAAATGAGATATGTAAAACATCTTATAAATCTTAATGTGCTTCCATAAATGTTAATTGTCATTATTAATATCATCAATAAAATATGTTTCACAAAAAATGAAACTCTGAAGTTGAACTGATTGGAAAGAGAGAGAGAGAATGGTACAATTTGAGCTGTATCTAAAGAGTAGGATAGTGTAGGGAGCCTTAAGGAAGGGAGTTCTGGATAAAAGCATTGGCATGAGTGCCATTTCTGCAGATGGAAATATGAGAGGCCTCTTTATTAGTCAATCAGAAACCAGCCAAAGGCAAGGGGTTAATGTTAGGGAATCCTGAGGCATAAGGTCAAAGGGCTAGGATGATATCATATTTAAAGGACTTGTTCAGCAAGTGCCAGTTGATACCTCTCTGTTTGCTGGATATTTGGGGAGCAGTATGAACTCAGTCCATTCAAGTATCAACTGTGTACCCCTGCAGTGAGATTTGGAAAGAGATTGGTCCCTGGCTTATGAATTGGCCTGCTTTCTTTGTGCAAGAGTCCATTGAACATCTCTCACAAGCCTTGAGGTAATTGTCTCCATCACATGTTCCAAATGAGCACCCCAGGAGAGGTGATTGCCCCAGAAAATTTCCACCCAACTGGCAGGCAGTGAGTTCCTGCAGTCACTTTGCACCTCATCCTGCTAAGCAGGTTTCAGCCCCATCTGTTGTTCTGTAACTGGGGATATGGGAAAGGTAGAAGGAACCTGCCCTTCATGGTATTGACTGTGTGCACTGTGGCCTCCCCCATCAATCACTCTTCCTGCAGATGTGCTCCCAGCCCCAGAATTTCACACACACACACACACACACACACACACACACACACATTATTCCCTGTTATTGAAGTGCAGGAAATGAGGATGAGCCAGCATGGAGCGACCGACCAGTGCAATAGTTCCTCCTTCCTCTCTTCCTGCCAGAGTAACTCCCAAGTGGTCAGTGGGAACTTACAGGTCACGAGCCCCCATTAGTCTTTTTTCCCAACAGCACTAAATGAGCTGATACTTAATCCTTCAAATGAGTGTGATTTTGTCAGCGTGTGTTTTTGCTCTTTGTCAATGCAGATCACAGTTTGCTGTAACAAAGTATATCATTGTAGTATATTGTCTTACAGTGCTGCTGTGGTTGAAGAATGGGTTACTTTCTAGACCACATGGTGATGAAGAAACCTGTCTTAGCTGGGCAAGTACTCAAATGATGGACATACAGTTAATTCATCACTAGGTCCCAATTTGAAACCTTTCTGACTCAGTAGGATCTGCAGACCTTGCATTCTGCTGGCATCACATCAAGATTGCTTCCCTATCACCATATGTAGCACCTGGCATGTAATAGGTGCCTAATTAATGCTTGTTGATGGATTAAATGAAGCATTAGAAAAGGAGTGTGGTAAGGGAGAGGCATTAACACATTGATAAAATGATCATGTTATCAATTAACAAGTGTTTATGAGAGGAAGGGAAATGTTCCAAAATGGTAAGAATTCTGACCCCAGACTCAGAAATCCTGGGTTCAAATCCTCTCTCTGATGTTTCTTACCTAACTGACCCTCGCTTGGTTAGTCCCTTCATCTCCCTCAGTTGGTCTCAATGTCCTCATCTGTAAAATCAGGGTTTAGGACTCTGTGTTTATGATTTTGTTTAACACCTACTCTGCGCTGGGTACCATACTATGCATTGGGCATACAATTGCAAAAGGGAAATAATATCTGTTCTCAGGTAACTTACATTCTGTGGCACCTGTGTTTTAATTTGTTAACTCAAATTTGTATATGTGGGTGTGTTGTATACATATGTGTTGCATATATGTAATAGATACATGTGGATGTGTTCAAAGTACATACAAAATGGAACCATTCTGTATTGGAGGGGGAAGGGGAGATTGGCACAAGCCTCAGGTAGACCTGAGTTGAATCTTGCAGGAAACTAAGGATTCTGGGAGGCAGAAATGAGGAAAGAGAGCATGCTGGGCCATAGAGTCAGGGTTGGAACTTGGACTAGAGTCCATGAAAGGAAATTAGGTAGAACAAAGTTAGAAGGGATAACCAAGGGTAAGGGGCAGTGTTTGTATTTTATCCTAGAGGTGGCAGGAGGCTGGCTCCTGGAGTTTGTTGAGTAGGGAGTGAAAAGGTGCTATCTGGACTTTAGGAGAATCACAGGCAGTTGTGAGGTAGATGGATTAGAGAAGAGAGAGATGAGGAGGCAGGAGGACCTGAACATGTGAGTGGAAACATAACAACAGATGGGAGAAACATTGTGGTAAAAATGATCAGATTAAGCAACCGAGAGTGGACAGAGCTGGCTGTAGCTCTTGTACAAACTGGCTGCAGCGTCCTTGGCTCGGTGTCACATTTGGGGTATGGTATGTCCTGAGAAGCCCACTATGCACCTGCTTTGGGTGGTCCTCACCAGTACACCTGGCCCCAGTAGAAGTCTTTAAGCAGGGGCTGGATGAACATTTGAATGAGGGTAGGATGGGATGGGAGGAATGTGTCTTTTTATAGAAGTGATTTCTGTTTCTTCAGGTCTAGGTTGGATTTGCCTTCCTAGCAAGAATGGATTAATTCCTATCCTCATCATTTCAATGATAGGAGAAATCTCCTGCCTAAAATACCTGTTTACTCTTAATGGATCTGCATGCTTGAAAAAATATATATCCATCCATCCCTATAGCTCTGAATACCACAAACTGAGAGAGAAGCTGATGAGTGTAATTCACACCAGCAATTTCCCATTTCATACATAATGTACTAATTTTGTCTTTTTTAATGCTTTCCAGAAATGAGGATGCAGTCAACCAGATGGCTGTTACACCTTTTCCATTACCAGTCAGCTCCCAATCTTCTATCGAGGTAAGGTTATTCTTGATTCACTTTTAGGACATTAGGTAGATTGATCATTTGTTTTGTTTTAAAATAGAAATTAAAGAACAATCTGAAAATGTCAATCCAGCATTGGATCAACCTCCATTTTTTTTTCAACGTGCATCCTATGACAGCGTCAGATTTACCACTTTCACCAAAAGCACTTTCATCAAAAGCACCTAGTCAGGCTTTCTCATTTTACAGATAAAGAAATTGAGGCCCAGATAGGCAGAATGACTAGCCCAGGGTCCCACAAACGGCAAATGACAAAACCCTTATTCCAACTCATCATCCTTGACTCCAAATCCATGGAGCTCTTCCATGGGCTGTCATGACTGCAGGTTTCATTATTAAAGGACTTCTCCCCACTTCTACAAACAGTGTAGCCATGAAGTTGACTCTGAAATAATGAGAGGATCCCTTTGTTATTTCTTAAAACACACCAGGACCCAGGTATTTCAAAGATTCCTGTGTCCTGTACCATCATTACCATTTGTTGGATGGGGAAGAAGAGTAGGAACTTGGGCTTTTGCCCGTAGTCTAATGGTGCTGCCAATGGTTCCAGTGTTTCTGGATCTCTTCTTTGGGAATGACCTTTGTGGTGGCTTGAGAAAGCCAGCAAGGTGGGGTCTGAATCCTGCCTCTGACCCCTGCTAGATGTGTGATCCTAGTAGGGTCACTTAGCTTCTCAGCTGATTTCTCTGAGAGGACAAGGTACGGTGAATGTGCAGCCTACTCTCAGTGGAGGGAGTTTCACATGCCTGGGAGTTCTTCTACCTAAGAAATGGGAGTCCCCACCTCATCTGCTTTAGCGGAAGCTAAAAGTCATGAGGGAAGCTGAGCCTGACTTCCCTGCCTTCTCAAGACTTAGCTGCAGTCTGCAGGAAGCCTTTCCTATTCTCCCTGATTCTCTCCTCTCTTACCTTCTACTGATTCCTATATAAGTCACCAAGAGGGATGTAATTAGGGGTAGTGATCTCTGAACTTACTTATTTTGCGTATGTACGTAGTTTTGTACTTGTCATCTCCCCTCTTCCAGCTATAATCCTTTCCCAGTCCCCTTATAACCTTAGGGACCCTGTTTTTGCATTTTTTTGTTTCCCAGCATTTGGCATAAAGCCTGGTGCGCTTGGTAGGGACTTAATGAATGATTATAAACCGATTTGAGTAACAAAGCCATCTTAGTGGAGGCTCTAACTCAGGAAGTGGGGCTGGGAAGGAATTCTGGGGAGAAGGCTAAGTATGCCTGTGTGGGACAAACGCCATGGCTGGCTAGTCCAGGAAGGGGAGGATGTGACCAATCTTCCCATGCTCACCTTGAGGGGTGACCCCATAGCCTTTCACTTCCTACTTTGGGGACCATAGATCTAGTTCATTCACAGTCTCTTCCTGGCGTGGATATTCCAAATAAATATTTAAATCTGGACTCAATAAACCCCAGTGATACCCACAGAACATTTCAGGTCAAATATTTTTTTCATCTGTATCTCATCCTTTTTTAATTTTCTGTTTTTGTATATATTTTATAAAATATATAACTTAATCTAGTGCTGCAGGAATAGAATTTATAAACAGTTAACGAACGTTCATCCAACACTCACCATTGTGCCTCTGTGCCATTGGCACTGTGCCAAGCAAAAGGGATGTAAGAATGAAACAATCTGTACCTAAAGGGAGCCTAAGACCAGTACATGTATATTGGTTTTAAAGGACTTTTTCCCTCCTTAAGTCAATGGGGAAACACTGGAGTTTATTGAATAGGAGAGTTGACATAATCAGGCACATATTAGTAGTATAAGATCACACCGTTTTTTTTAGTAAAAGATCATGTGATCCAAAACACTGGGGTAGATGGATGTACTTCATATGTGGCATTGTTGGAATTTAACCATTTTGGTTTTCCAGAAAGGAAAGGTTTTTTTCTAATGCATTATACCTTTCACCTGATCCTTTCAGAGCACTTTGACAGATGTGGTGGGATGCAAGAAGCAAGGCTTTTCAACACTTAATTAATGGAGAGATTGAGATCCTGCAGGGCCTGTATGATCTCCATCTACTTAGAGGAGCTGTTTATATACAAACATCTCTGCCCTTCCCCCCCAGAGAGAACCTGATGGTCCCACAATATTTTGAGAAGACCAGATTTCCCCCTGTATTTATAGAGTGTCTTAGACCAATATTTTGCCTTTTGTGGACTGCCTGGCCTGGGTCTGTGTTTTGCCAGTTATAAGATTCACACAGAAACTTCATCCTTGCTCTTAGGGAGGAGCTTTTGACTTTCTAGAATTTTCAAAGTCTGATGCTTTAGCAAAGACAGCTTTTTGGCCAATAAAGGAATTATGGGCAGGGTGCAGAAGCAAAGAGTGCGTCACAGAGAGATCCCAGAAAAGCAGGAACATTTGCGCAGGTTCTGAAAGCTGCCTGCTCCTGCACTTTTTGATAAATGACCCCCACAGCTAAATGAAATCACATCTTTGGTGTTAGATGGCTTGTGATTTTTTATAAAAAAGCTCTTTACCTGGCAGGCATTTGCTTTTATTTACATATGCATATATTTCAAAACAAACCTGCATCTGCTGGCTCCCCATACTCATCTGGTTATCTTCATTTGTGCCACGCTAGCTTTGTTCTCCCCAGGGAGAGGCATTCATCTGTTCATTCCATTCAGTCCCATGAGCACAGACCCTTTGAGGCCCCTTCTATCTCTTGGCCTGAATTCACTGTTCTTCTATGTCCTCCTCTTGTAGTAATGGAACTCTTGATTTTCTCCAAACCTTTATTTCTCTGTCTCACTGGGCCTTTTTTTGGCTTGTATTAGTAGCAATAGTAGTCGTAGTAGTGGTAGTGACAGTGGTAGTGGTAGTGGTAGTGGTAGTGGCAGCTAGTGGTGGTAGTAGTGGTAGTGGTAGTGGTAGTAGTAGTAGTAGCAGTAG
Source organism: Potorous gilbertii (assembly GCA_028658325.1). Classification (NCBI taxonomy): domain Eukaryota; kingdom Metazoa; phylum Chordata; class Mammalia; order Diprotodontia; family Potoroidae; genus Potorous; species Potorous gilbertii. Next base: position 682,040,483 of record CM053770.1, read on the forward strand.
TGGTAGTGGTAGCGGTAGTAGTAGTAGTAGCGGTAGTGGTAGTGGTAGTGGTAGCTAACATTATAAGGTACTTACTATGTGCCAGGCCCTGTGCTAAGCCCTTTATAAACATTATCTCACTTGCTCCTCAAGAATCTTGGGAAGGAGTTGACAGTATCATCCCCATTTTGTAGATGAGGAAACTGTGGCAAACTTCTGTTAAGTGATTTGCCCAGAGAAGCACAGCTTATAAGTGCCTGAGGCTAGATGTGAACTCAGGTCTTCTGGCGCCAGGTGCCTCAGAAAGCTGCCTTTTGGGCTACTAATGACACTCTAGTTTGAAATGAAACTCAGAGGTTTTCTAATTCAATTTTCTCTTTTTTTGGAGATTTGTGGAAAAGACCAGATCACAGGTCAGCTAACGGAAGCAGAGGGAGTTGATGTTATCAGGCACCAGGGGCTGTTGGTCCCCCAGGTAGTTACTGAGTTTCTTGGCCCCTGAGCCCAAAAGGGATACACTTTTCATTTTCTGATGCAAAAACACTCCCTTTGGCGTGAAAGCTAAGAGAGTGAATTACTTTCCTTTCAAGGTCCCTTTCAAACCCTGAGATTTATATAATTTGAACAGCCTTTTAATATTAATAACTTATATATTCACTTGTCAGATACTTTGAACTCTAGAACAAATAAATGACATAAATCTTGTACTACTTACTTTGCATAAGATAATCTATATGGGGCTCTTCTCATAAGTTTCCCCTCTATTTTACGGTCTGGCTGCTAGGCTGCATTTGTAGCACCTTAGATGGAGTGGAAAGAACTGTAGAATCAGGCCATACCAACAAGTGTCCCATTAAGTTCCTACTATGTGCAAATATCCTCTTCTCCAGGAATTTACATTCTAAAGAAATGAGTTCTTCCTGGTTTTTTTTCTGTTGTTATCCCTTTAATGGTCTTGTGACATGTACTGTTCCCTTCTTTGAATTATATTTTTAAATTCGTAAAATAAAATGTGGAGAATTACAAAGGAAAACATTTACAGTAAAATGGATTTATCAAAATATGTTTTTTTTAAAAGTCCAGGTTAGGAGCCCTGGTTAAGGGAGAGGTCATTCATATGTGAATGTATGAATAGAAAAGAAATGAGTGGAAGGTCATAGGTGAGATTCATGGGAGATGAGAAGTAAAACAACTGAAGATGGGGTCCCGGTGGAGGTCGGCTTTGGGCCCCTCTGGGGCAGCCACGTGGCCCAGTGGATAGAGCACTGCCTCTGGAGTCGGGAGGATCTGAGATCAAATCCAGCTTCAGAAACATACTAGCTGTGTGAGCCTGGACAAATCCCCTAACCCCTTGCCTTAAAAATACTAATCCCTCTTCTAAACTCAGCTCTATCATCTACTCACTGGGTGGTCTTTCTTGGTGCCAGGCTCTGTGCTCAGTACTAGAAATAGCAAGAAAGGCCAGAAGAGTTCCCTGCCCTCAATGAGCTTATATTCGAATGGAGGAGCCAACATCTCAATATTGGGGGGTAGGAAGTTGAGGCGGCAAACCCTCTCTTCCTTCACATCCCAGTTAAAATCCCCTCTTCTGCAGGAAGCCTTTCCCTGCCCACCTTAATCATTCCCGCTGATTATTTCTCACTGAGATTGTGAATTGTTCACATGCTGTGTCCCCCATGGAGGGCAGGGCCTGTCTTTAGCCTTCCTTTGTATCCCCTATGCTTTGCACAATGCCTGGCACCTAGTAGGTGCTTAATAAATGCTTGTAGCAAACTGAGACCCAGAGATGTTCACTGGCTTTGTCCAAGGCCCCAAGCAGCAGAGCTGGATATGGAATACACACACACACACACTCACGCACAAGTCCCAAACCCACCATTATTACCCCTGCGGCTGCTGTCTCCTTCCTCCCTGTTCTCTTTAGCTCTGTGTCTCCTCTCCCCTCTCTTTCTGCCACCCCCACCCCAATTAAACTTCCAGTGGTTCCCTAATGGGTTTCAGATTAAATCTAAAACCTCAGTTCCACATTAACATTCTCCAGGAGCTCCCCACAACCCCCAGGGCCCTTATCTAACTTCATTTCTCATTATTCCCCAGCATGGTGCTGGGTGCGTACAATGCTTGTTGAATTGAATTAAAATGTTTATTGAATTGTTGAGTCTGGGAGGCAGTCTGCCCTACCTGATCAGATCCTGGTTTTTGTTATCTGACTGTCTCTTTTGAAAAATTAATTAATCTATTTATTTTTAGTTTTCAGCATTCACTTCCATAAGATTTTGAGTTTTAAATTTTCTCTCCTTCCCCAAGATGGCATGCAATCTGATATAGGCTCTACATATACATTAATATTAGTCATGTTTTAAAGAAATAGAACCAATGGGAGGAGCCCCAAGACAGAATGTGATCTGTCTTATCTCTTCAGAAAGATTGGCAGTGTTAGCAGCCAGGCCTTGTACTGTAGAGGCAGCAGACGGAGGCTTTGGAGCTGAGAAACCTGGGCTGGAATCCTACATCCTTCCTTTTCCTCCTCCCTGACGCTTAATGACTGTGAAACTGAACAAATTATGTTACTTCCCTTTACCTTGGTTTACCCTTCTATGAAATGGGAATGTTACCTTCCTTGCAGGACTGTAGTTAGCAAAGTACTTTCTAAACTTAAAATAAATATTAGCTTTTATGTCACAGTAAATTTTTATTACATCTATAATAATAGCAAATATTTATGGCACTTTAAGGTTTTCAAAATTTTTTTTATATTTGATGAATTCATTCCTGTGATTTCTTATTTCTTTCCTGTTGATAACCAAGATAGTTTTTTATTCATCTAATTATTAATTTTTAAAATGAGGCATAAAACAGTCATATATGGTCACTAAAGGCATTAGCTACTGTCATGGAGTGAGTCCAGCACAGAATCCACATAGAACTGGGATTCCCTAATTATGCTGAGTACTTCCAGATGCGATTTGACAGTGACATTGTGCTGATACCACCAAGCCATGGATCCACAATCACTCAACTGTCTTCAGCCTTATCATCCACATGAGAAAAACCAGGTGGATAACAAAAGCTTATTTTACAGGCTGTGGTACATTTTGAATGCACACACCATAGAGTTGATCTAGTAGGACTTTCATCTTTAACATTTACTCCAAATAGACCAAAGAGCAAGTATCATTTTCTTCATTGTAGTAGATACGTTCATGTTACCCTGTATTCTAATAACTGCTCATTGTTCACCAGCTACCAACCCTAGGAAATTCCAACATGGTGCCCCATGACTAGGATCAGAGGAACCATGATGCTTGGAGGCACGGGAGTAATATTCTGGGGAAACCACCACAATCAGAGTTATGAGTCTAGGTTAAGAGCTAGAAGAGACCTCAGAAGCTATTTTGCACATGCGGAAACTGAGGTTCCAGAACAGTAAGGGATTTTAGAAACACAAGCATCAGATATTTATATATAAATATACTTATATATGTAAATATAAATAAATATAATAAATATATTTTATATAAATATAAAAATTTATATATCTATATAAATATATAAATCTGATGTATATCAGATTTTTCTTGTGATCTTAGATTTAGAACAAGAAAGGAATCCGGGGCCCATCATTTTAAAGACAAAGAAACTGATGTAGTCAGTCAGAAAACATATATTAAGTACCTATGATTATGCTTAGCTCTGGGGATACAAAAAATGGTCAAAGAAAACCTCAGCCCATGAGGAGGCTGCAGTGTAATGGGAGACAACGCCCAAGCTATGGATGACAAGCTATGTACCGGGTAGATTGAACACCATCCACAGAGAGGAGGCAGTGGAAGGCAGTCTTTTAGCTGGAACGTAAAGAAAGTTGGGGACTGTGGGCAATTTATTATAAGCCATCATAAACCTAATTTAGATCATGAGATAGCTCTGGAGGATAAGTGAGGCTGGTGACCTGCACAGCCTTCCTTCACTCAAAACAAGTCAGGTGCAAGTCATGTCGTCATTTCTCTAATAGTGTGGTCTTCGGCAATGAAGGACGAACACTACGAATTTAGATCATAGGACCATGTGGATCGCTGTGTGACCTTGAGCGTGTCCTTCCACTTCTAAAGAACACTGAGCCTCAGACTCTCTGTAAAACAGCCTCCAGGATTCCTGCCTTGCCGGAGGTTTCTCAGGAAAAACATGCCTTCTCAAATGAGCCTTTCCTCATCCCCCTTAATGCTGGTGCCTTCTCTGCACTGAATTTCTCTATTTTATCCTGCCTGTGGTTTGTCTGTACATAAGTATCTCCATGTTGTTTTCCCCATTAGCCTGTAAGCTCCTTGAGGACAGGGTCTGTTTCTTGGTCTTTCTTTGCATCTATCCCCATGCTTATCACAATACCTGGCACATTTTTGTTCAATCATGTCCAACTCTTTGTGATCCTGTGTGAGGTTTTCTTGGCAAAAACACTGTAAGGGTTTCATTTTCTTCTCCAGCGAATTAAGGCAGACAGAATTGCCCAGGGTCACATAGCTTGTGAAGCCAGAATTCAACTCAGATCTACTCTGACTCTAGCCCAGTGTTCTATCCACTGAGCCATCTAGCACATAGTAAGGGCTTAATAAATTGTTCCTGACTGATTTTGTCTCTCTAAAATCCAATCTCAATATGAGCACTTTTTGTTTTCTGATTCTTCCTCTGCGAGGAAGTTGAATTTTTGTGAATATTTAATGAGATGATGTGGGTCTGGTAGAGGGAGAGATGGGGATATTTGCATAATTTCCATTTTACTTTCCATTGTATAGAGCCTTTCCTGAATATTCTACGGCCTTATAAATAAATAAATGAAGGGAGGGAGAGGGGGGAAGGTAATGAGATTTGTCACGTCTCGTAAACATGGCTCTGCCAAGAGAAATGTCTGGGAATTTAGGCTGACGATGGGAATAATAAATCATGAGGGTTACTTGAAGAGGGACAGGACATTGGATGGAGGGCACGGGACAAAGGATGCCATAGAGAGCCCAGGCTGAATGGACAGGGACACATCCCGCTCGTCAGTGGTGTGTGGCTGGGGCGATTCTGCTCTTGCAATAAACTCTCAAGGTCATTAGAAAATGAAGCAGCTGGGTATTTTCCCAGACTCTTCTCACTCTTTAAAAAGGTAGGAAATAATGAAATTGGCTGGACCACCAGCATGGTGGATTCTCCCCTCCCCAAAGAGCAGCATCTATTTCCATGACCCTTTAAGAACATTCCTTGTGAACACCAAGTTAGGCTGTGCATATGTTATTATTTCCACTCTGCAGACCAGGCACCTGTGATACCCAGAGGAGTGATGAGCCCATTATCAATTTATTAAGAGTCTACAAGACAGTGGACTGAAATTTCTGCAAGTGTAGAATTGGACGGGTCCTCCAAGCCCCTCTGGGTCATGAACCTGCAGCTCTCTTCCACCAATGCTAATTGGTATAAGCTGATGAATGACCTTAAAACCCATACACAGCTTCACAAATGCACTTTTTGCCCTCCCATAAGGAGATAGAACAGTCATGAAAATCAGCATTCTCCATAACTCAGGCAGCATTAATCCATTTTCACCCAGCTCCAGCTTCTGTGTCCTAAGACTGCTCCACTTTTCACTTCTGGTTTTCTTATATAACTAGTGAAATTGTCACAAAAAAAAAAAACCCAACAAATAAACAAAAAAACCAACTCTACAGGAAGTATCAGCTTACCCGTGAAACCTGACTCTGGAATCTCAAATAATTAATCTGCCTCATGTTTTTATTTTTACTTTCCATGACAGTGCTCTGACTGAAAAAAAAATTCTTTTCTGTAACTTCAGAATGCACAAAGATATTTTTGCAAGTACCTTAATATATATTTTTTTGAAATATCCCCATATTTTGTTCCTGAAATATAGGATTTAAGAGAAAGATAGCTGGATGGATAAAGATCTGGATTTGAAGTCAGACCTGGGTCTAAATCCTACATTTGACACTTAGCAACTATGGAACTTAAGACTCTAATTCTCAACTTTAATGAATCTTGGCTTCCTTTTCTATAAAATCAGAGGATTGGGCTAAGTGGACACTGAAGTCTCTTCCAGCTCTAAATCTATGATGCTGGTTTTTTAGGTAGGGACCTGGGTACACATATAAAAATAATCACTAACATTTATATAGTTCTTCAGATTTCACAAAGCTTCTTTATATCTGTTATTTCATTTGATCCTTAGAATGACTCTTTGAGAGATCAGTCCTTATTATCCCCATTTTACAGATGAAAAAACTGAGTCTGAGAGAGGTTGTCATTTTCTGAGGATCTCATAGCTGATAAGCGTCTGAAGCAGAATTTGAACCCTCCCTACTCTCTCACTCGCTTTTCACCACACCAGCCAGCTCTCTAAAACCTAGTTGTGATGTGTGTTTGTCTTTGCTTTGTCATCCAGACCTATTCTAGGGGACCAATCACTCCACCACAAAATCACTGTTTTCTTTGTGAGGGAAACTCCTTCACCATCAAAGATGGTGGTGATGCTGAGGAATGGTCTTGTAGCCTGGCATTAATGGGCCTGATTCTGTTCTGAATGAGTAAAAAAAGTCTTTTGTAGGTACCTACTCGGCACGAAGCCCTGTGTTAAAGGCTGGGCTCACAAGTGCAAAAACAAAGGCAGGCTCTGCTCTCAAGTGGTCTCCATCCTAATAGGGGAGATGCCATCTATATGGAGAGCATAAACCAGCGAGGGGTACTTTGGTATAAGGGCCATGAGTGGGGCTGCAAGGCAGGAGACTGCTATCTGCCATTCATAAGCAGTGACAGAGTTGATTTAATTACGGTTCATGGTTTCAGAATTAGAGAACTGGGCAAAAGAGACTCCCAAGTGTGTGTCTGTGGCATGAGTGGTAGAGTGGTCAACCTGGAGGCAGTAGCAGAGTTGTGTGGAGAGGAGATGGTGAGGACTTCTCCTGAGATGGTGTCTTGGAGGGTCAGTCACCAAACAGGAGAATCAGGATCCAGAGAAGTTCCTTCAGTCCATGGAGTGTGATGTGGGCAGCAGACTTAATGGAGGAGCTGGGTAGAGATGAAGGAGAAGCTTTAAGAGTCAGGAGGTAGGCAATCAGCATTGATTAAGCACCTGCTGTGTGCCAGGCACTATCGATACAAGGTAGGGCAGAAGACTTTCCCTGCCCTCAAGAGGCTCATGGTCTCATGGGGGAGACAACATGGAAACAACTATGTACAAACAAGATCTACACAGCATGGAGTGGAGATGATCGATAGAGGGAGTCCTTCAGGAGGGTTGGGAAAGGCTTCTTGGGAAGATGAGATTTTAGTGGGATTGGAAGGAAGCTCGGAGAGAAACCATCCCCCACACATGTGACAGGTCTGGACAGAAGATTCTGGAGGCAGAAGGCATGAGCTCAATCCCAGCTCTTCGGAATATGCGAGAATACCTAATTTCTCTGAACGTCCACTTTTTTTATTTGTAAATTAAAGACAGTAATACCTGAAGTGGCTGGCTCCCTGCTGGTCATGAACTTCAAACGAGATGTTGAATGTCAATCACTTGTTATCGTTACAGTGCAAACCCCGAGTCTTCTTACAGGACGTATTTAGTGGCAGATGTGCCCTCCAAAGAAGAAGGATTCAGTGTATAGGAAACAGACTGATAAGCTAGAGAGCATCCCGAGGAAGTTAGCCAGGAGAGGGAAGGACTGTAATGAATATAACTTTGGGTGAAGTGGCGCGGATCTTGGGGTTTGCCTGGGGCACTTTGGATCTAGGGTGTTCTCCGACCTCTGTCACCCTCAGTTTTCTCATCTGTTAAATGGTGATCATTATAGCGCCTAACTCCCAGGCTTGTTGGGAACTTCAAATAGTGTGTGTGTGTGTGTGTGTGTATATACAGACACCCATATATATATATATATAAAACACATTGTACATTTTAATGTACTGTGTGTGTATATACAGACACCCATATATATATATATATATATATATATATATATATATATATATATATATATATATATAAAACACATTGTACATTTTAATGTACTGTGCCTATACGCCTATGTACATATAGAGAGAAATATATTCATATACACATATGAATATATACCTACATGTTTATATACATATTTGAATATATTTGTGGATATAAATTCACATTCATATATATATGTTGGTACTATGTAGATGGTAGATAATTAGGGCTCAGCTATCATTTTGAAGTACTGTCATGACTGCTTGGGGGAAGGGCAGTGATCTGTATTATAAGATCCCCCTTAAACCTTAAATTATTGTACAAATGTATTATTAATGTACTTTTTACAAATGATTGTTAGGGGCTCCCAGCTGTGTGACTAAGCAGGTAATATCACCCCTCAGTCTCACTTTAATCATCTGGGAATCTTAAGGTGCTCTAAAAACATGGTCATCATTGTTATCTGTTGAAGGAACTGGAGGTTACTATCCTGGAAAATAGAGGGTTCAAGATGCAAATGAGAGCATTCTTGTGGTAACTTGTGTGGTTATTGAAAGAGGGATCACTACGGTTACCATTAATGATAGATGTCATCTATATACTACTTTAAGATTTTCAAAATATTTTACATATGTATCTCATTATGTCCTCAGTGCTGTTGTGATTCCTATTTTACAGTTGAAGAAACTGGGGCAGGCAAAGATGAAGGCAGAGTCACACAGCTTGATTTGAACTCAGGTCTTCCTGACCACACCCAGCACTCTAACCACTGCATCACCTCTCTGCTTCAATAACTCTGTTGATTTTAGCCCCAGAAAGCAGAAATAGGAACAAAGAGTAAAAGTTCAGAATGTTGAAAACGTGTTGGACTTGATAGGGTCTCAAGTCCCTTCTATCTCTGAAAGTCTGGCCAGAGCTGGGTGAAGTATAATACTCATTTTCTAGAGAAAAAAAATGAAGAGAAATTCTGTGAGACAGAGTTCTGTACCTGACCTTGTTAGATGGAAGAGTAGATAGAGCCCTGGTCCTAGAGTCAAGAAGTCCTGAGTTCAAATCCAGCCTCACACACTTACAAGCTGTGTGACTTTGGGCAAGTCATTTAACTTGCCTCAATTTCTTCAACTGTAAAATGGTGATAAAAGCACCAATGTTCCAGGGTTGTTGTGAGTATATAACGAGCTAAAGCTGTTACCATTCAAGTCACTACTACTTTAGAAGGATGGTCTAGCCCTTTCCAAAAAGAAAGCAGTAATACCTAAGCGCTACCATCGCACTTTCATTGATGTGGACTCCCCCTTCATTAGTGGTCTTTAACCAAATGCTGGTGAAGCACTCACCAGGGCTGTTGCCAAGGGAATTGTTGGTTGGGTACCAGTTGGACCAGAAAGCTTCTTACAATCCTCTTGGACCTTGTAATGCAGTGAATTGTTTTTAGTGAAATTAACCTTATTGTGAAATGTGCTTTTTTTTTTAAAGTCTGATCTTTTTACCTTTTACTTTTAAAATCCCTTTCAGGATCAGAGTGGTCCAGAAGCTATAAGCAGTGAAGAAGGAGCCAGTACTGAAGTTGATCTAAAGCAATTACCAGAGAGTGACTGTACCCAAGTGGTAGGTATTCCTGGAATCTGACTCTCTGTTGGAAATGAATTATTCATCTCATATTCTCATTCAAATGAGATCAGTCTTTAAAGAGATACCTAAAAGTGAGCTCACTTTTTCCAGAATCCCACTTTTTTCTCTGATTTGTTTTTAATTGTTTTTATTGGTATATCTTGTTTTTATAAATCTTAACATTTTCCAGGGCATCCTTTCCCCTCCCAGCGATCCAACCATTATAACAAAGAAAGCAAAAGTGGGGAAAAACAATTCAGCAAAACTAACCAATATTTTGAAAAAGTCTGACCATATCCAATGTTTCATACCCATAGTCCTCCACTTCTCTTTTGTCTAATCCAGGATTACTGAATTCAATAAGTATGTACAAGCCTCTGTGATATGCATATTTGCCTTAGGTTTAAATCTGCAAACCTATTTGCATTTCTAATATTGATATGTTTGTTTCCCTCAATGAAGACTTTTTAGCCTTGTTACATATTTCTCTGAAAGGCATAAAGGGTCTCTAATGTGATTGGTGGTGGGCATTGGGGGATGCAAAACAGCCCAAAGTAGGATCGTTTGAAGTCTTTGCTCTCATCTTCTGCTTGAGATGGATGGTCAGGGTTGAGCTAGGAAACTGAAATCCTTGGCAGGCTTCCTTTGCTCCATTCCTCTGCCTTCCTCCCCCATCATCCATCAGCTTTTCCCACAGCATCATAGCACATGGTTCCGATTTCTTTATTGATAATTTAGCCCCATTTTCTCTTTCAAATTTATCTTCAAGTGTGTGTGTATTCAAAAAGGTCTTGACAATTCAAAGTACAATGGTCCAAAGAGAAAAAGAAATTTAATAGCTATAATTGTGAAGTTGTACAATTAAATTAAAAAGAAATGTGTCACAAATAAAAAATGGAAGATTTCTCTAGGTAATCGGACCTATAAAAGACTTAGGGGTTTTGGTGCAATACAAACTCAGCATTAGTCAACGTTGTGGTTCAGCTGTTTTCAATTATGTCCAACTCTCTGTGACCTCATTTGGAGTTTTCTTGGCAAAGATGATGTAGTGGTTTACCATTTTCTTCTCCAGTTCATTTTATAGAAGGGGAAACTGAGGCAAAAAAGTGTGAGTGACTTGCCCAGAGTCACCCAACCAGTAATTTTCTGAGGCTAGACTTGAACTCAGGAAGATGAGTCAGCCTGATTCCAAGCCTCATACCCTATCCACTGCATGACAAGGTGCCCCCAGTTAAGGATGTATTGTGGGTCATATGTTGTGCAGCAAAGATAGCAACAATTCTTGTCCTCAAGAAGCTGCTTACATTCTACTGGGAGGAACACTGTTCCAGGAAGGGCATTATTAAATGAGACAGCACCAAAGGTGGATGGTAACTAGGAGAGTGTAGGGCCTTATATTCATGCCAGAATAAGATGGCTGAGGACGGCTGGAACTTTTTATTTAGCCTTTGGAATATAAGACTTAGAATAGGACAGGATACCTGTGTCCACGTCTGTGAAAGTCTGCCCCATTGTGTTTGACTTATCCCTGTTGATCAGATTCAGAGAATAAGGGTTATAGCTTGCTGGGAAAACGAGTTTCCATACCAGGCTCCCTTCTCAGCCATCCTTTAAAAACCCTGGTTACCTTGAGCACCCCCAGAAGAGCTCGAGGCAGTCTTTACCATCCCACAAAGCCTCTCTCGGAACTAAGATCCCCTCTCCCCACAAGTTACCACCACCACTTATGAAATGCCAGAAAATGCCAGAGGTCACCAGGACCAGCCTTCTTGGTGTCCATATATGGTTCAATTCTAACCTTGAGCTGGTATTTCCTAAATGCGATGGCCTAGCCTTCCATGAAGCCTTTAGGGATACAAAGATAAAAACAAAGCAATCCCTGCCCTCAAGAGTTTTCTTTCTTGGGTTCTACTCTTGGGAAATCCCAAATCACCTCTTTTTCCAAAGTGATTCCTCCCCTCAGGTTTTTAACAAAATTCTTAAAGCCCAATTAAATGGAATTCTACCCATGCCATCCATGGTCTTATTAAATTCTCTTAATAGTTGCCCAGAAGATCCTGCCCCTGATGTTTCCCCACATCACCTCCAACCAGGCACTTGGTCTCCAGTTTCCTCTTCTTGGCAATAATGGGCCTGATCTGTAGGTCCTCCGGTTGTAGATGGATTCTTTTCTCTTTTCCCCAGGACTTAGAAAGGCTCTTGCCCTATACTACCTATATGTCAGTCAACCATCCTGCAAGAACTAACCAAATATCTACTCTGTGCCAAGCAGTGTGCTCAGTGTTGAAGGGCCCTATTCTGAAGGGTGTTTACATTTTAATGGGAGAGGTAAGAAGTGCGTTTAAAAATACATCCAGCATAAATGTAAAATTAATAAATACAGGCATACACACACCCTTGGGAGCAAAGACCCTAGCAGAGGTATCAAGGATGGCTTTAGATAGAAAATAGGGCCTCTGCTTCATCTTAAAACAGAAATATTCTGTGAGGCAGGGGTCACAAGGGAGTGGATTCCAGTAACCAGAGTGGCCAGTAGAATTGCAAAGATTTGAGATTTACTACTTTGATTGGATCACAGAGCTGGGAAAAGGAGGAAGTACTGCCCATTGAGGCTAGGGAGATAGAGTGAAGCCAGATTGAATGGGCCTTTAAAAAATAAATAGATTTTACTCTGGGATAGCTAGGTGGTGCTGGGTCTGGAATCAGGAAGACTCTAGCTTCTGCTAGTTCTGAGCTGAAGCTTCTGCTAGTTCTGAGCTGAACTGGTTCTCAATTACCAGGAAAATGCATATTAAACCCTGTGTAACGCACACAGTAGAGTCAGCTAGGTGACACAGTGAATACAGGAAGACTTTTCTTTGTGAATCCAAACGCTGCCTCAGACACTTCCTAGCCAGGTGACTCTAGGCAAGTTACTTAACCCTATTTTACCTCAGTTTCCTCATCCGTAAAATAAACTAGAGAAGGAAATGGCAAAGCTCTCCAGTATCTGTACCAAGAAAACCCCAAAAGGGATCACCAAGAGTTGGACATGATTGAACAACATATTTTATTCTAGAGACAATAGGTAGCCCCTAGAGTTGGCCGAATATGTGAGCCACATGATCTTGTCTTAGGTGAAGGAAAATTATTCCTGTAGTAGTGTGTGTATGTATGTATGTGTGTGTGCTTGGTGTGTAGTGTGTGTGTGTTCTTGGTCTGATAGTTTCTAAGATCAAAATCACACTTGTTTCCTCCTTTCCAAGACTCAGAAAATTGAGTCAGTCTTTCTGTTTTCTGTTTGCTGGTTGTGTTTCCCCCCATAGTAGTGTGGCAATGGCAGTATCTGAATTTGAACAAAGGTTTTTCGGCAGTTAAGCCCAATCATGTCTGATATTGCTTAATTCCTCATCTCTCTGCCTGCCGCAGTTGATTAAAAATTGTCCCTAAGAGCATACAGAGTATTCCCCTCATGTTTTAAATATAGCGTGTGAATAATTACGTCTGCCATTAAAGCCGCAACTGATTTTCTCTTTTCTTAGACCCAAACTCTCAAGAGGAAGATCTTGCTCTCTTTTTTCATGCAAAATCTTAAGCTATGCTCCTGAAATCAGTTTTCTTTGCTAATTTACACTCCACTAGCAAGCTGCCAGGAGAGGGTTGATGCCATGTGGGAGCCCACAGCAGCCTGGGAAGCTCATTTCCTGCTGCAGAACAGAGCTGAAAAATTTATACACACACACACACATACATACACACATACACACCACACACCCCTCAATCAGGATTCTAAGAATTCCCCTCTGGCATCAGGAACAAGCAGGAGCAAACCAGGTTATTTCTCCTGGGTGACTTCTTTCTTTGGAGCATGGACATTGTTGATACATTGAACACTAGTATGGAAGCATGAAACGTTTCACAGTTTGATTTTCTTTATATCTTGTACTATAGAAAATCACTTGAGGTTTACACACATGATAAATTTCGGTTTATCCTGGGCATAAAAAAATATAGAATGACACTGTTGGGTCCACATTATAAGTGGGAAATTTTAAAGAAATCTTTCCAGCCTCCTTTTCCAAGCGTTTACTTCTTCTCATTGAAAGTGAAGGGAACAAAGAGACTCGCCTGACCAAGGCAGTCAATGACTCCTTTAAATCTAGACGTCAGGGGTCACTGGGTGGTGCGGTGAATGGTGTGCCAGGCCTGTGCTTTGGACCTAGTTCTATTTTACTTGGCTGCCTTTCTCCCTTACTCCCATAATAAACTCTTGTTCCTTACCACAAAGAAAGCTGAGTCGTCAGAAAGTCCTGAGTTCATATCTGTTCTCAGTCGCTGCCTAGCTGTAACATCCTGGTCAAGTCACTTCACTTCTGTATGCCTCAGTTTCCTCATCTGTAAAATAGGAATAAAAATAATTTGTACCTCCCAAAGTTGGGATCAAATGAGATAATGATGGTAAAGTGCTTAGTGTAGGGCCTGGCACATAGTAAGCGTGTGTGTGTGTGTGTGTGTGTGTGTGTGTGTGTGTGTATCTGTTTGCATGTATGTGTGTCTGTTTGCATACGTGTACACTTGCATGCACACACACACACACATATCTTTAATCTCTCCTGAGTATTTATTCATTGTGGAGTGAGGTGGGGGCAAGGTCACTAGCCTTAGGGAATTTTTAACATCTTTTTATATATTTTAATTGTCAAGGTTTTATCTGTCCCATTAGCCACTTTGAAAGCTTGTTAAGGCCGTGGGTAACATTCATAAATGGCCATCTCCAGTTGTCCTGATCAATATCTTGCCACTGGACCCTCTGGCTCAAGAGGACAAAGTGAGGTTGGGGCCTGCATATCCCTGCCTCACTTCAATCCACTTCATTTGCATGTCGTGGATCACTTTCCCAATGCCATGGTGCACTTTGAGACTGAAGGACAAACTATTCACAAATCACCAACTGGAGAGTTCCAAGGGACCTTGTTGGCCATCTAGTTCAAGCCTCAATCTAAGACCAGTATGACGTCCCTAACAAGTGGTGCTGAAGCATCTATTTGAAGATCTCCAAGGAGGGGTCGCCCACTGCACTTTGGGATGAATGGTTAGTGTTAGGAAGAAGTTCCTGCCAGCAAGTCCAAATGAGCTTCTTTCCCACTTCCACCTGTTGCCTCTGGTTCTGGCCTCCATGTGACTGTCTTTAATATACTTGAAAAGAGCTATGAAGTCTTCACTTCTTTAAGATAAACCTCCCGTTTCTTCAAGCAGTTATAATGGACACAAGGTCATCCACCATCTTGGTTCTCCTGCCCTACATGCTGTCAGCCTGTCAGTGTCTTGGTTCTCCTGCCCTGGATGCTGTCGGCCTGTCAGTGTCTTTCTTAAATTATGACACCTAGAACTGAACCCAGTATTCCAAAGGAGGTCAAAGAGTGCAGCACATAGTGGGACTGTTACTTCTCTTATTGGGGAAGCTGGGCTCTTCCTAGTATGTGAGGACCACCTTAGCTTTTTTGGCTGCCCCATCAAAATGATAACTGATCTCAGCATTTCAGTTCTTGATAAACCCTAGATTGTTTTCAGAACTATGGCCTAACCATGACTTCCCAAGATTATATTGTGAAGTATGTTGTGTTTGTATGTGTGCATGTGTGCACACCAAAATGAGAGATTTTACTTTGGTCTCTTTTGAGATATAACCCTGGCTAGATACTAAAAATTCTCTTGGGTAGAGATGTAGCTGGTTGGGGTCTTTAACAGAATCTTATAAAGCAAATTAGGAGAAAGTATTAGGTAGGAAAGGTTGCCAGGGAATCTCAGGGCAGGAAAAGATCCAAGGTATCAGCTCACCCAACCTTTACTTGGACAGGAATTCTCTCTGCTCCCAATGTGTGGGATATCCACTTCATTTGGATTTCCCCTATAATGGAGATCTCACAGCTTCCTGAAAGAATCCTTTTCACTTTCAGTCATTCTAATTATTCATTTTCTCCCTGATATGAAACTTAAAATTTTCCTGCTCATCATTCCTGCTTCTGGGCCCAAGTATACCAAGGCTAGTTCTTCCTCTATGAAAGTCCAGTAAATACTTGAGGACCACTCTTCTGTCCTACCACCTCCCACTTCCCCCCAAGCCTTCTAAATGTACCCAGTTCCATCAAGGGAAGGACAAGGTTTCTGTTAGGGAGAAGGAGGTTGAAAGGGTCAAGGCTTTGGAGGAGTGTGGCCTCTTCTCCCTCTGTGGATAGACTTCTTTTGCATCAAGGCTTAGTTCATGCGTCCAGTCCCTTTCCCTTCCTGCTCTCCCTCATCTTCCAGCCTCCCTGCCAATATCTCAGTGTTCTTTTCACTCTCAAGTATTTTCTGTATATGAGAGATCCAGATTCTCTCTGGTTCTACTCTTCTTTTTCCCACCATGGCCCTCCTGGAAGGCAGGAGCTGTTTTGTTCTTATCCTTGTGTCTCTAGCACCTAGCAATTCTAGTTAATATAACCAGCAATTATTACATGCCCACAGTGTACCAAAAACTGTGTTAGGGACTGAGACTATGAAGACAACGGAAAGATCTCACCAAATGGGCACAGTGCCTGGCACTCAGCAGGCATCCAAGAAATGTTGATTAGGATTTGTTTTTTAAAATGTCGCATTTTATCAGCATCAAATCCCAGCAGGGACACTGGGTTGTCATTTCATCTGACAGCCCCATTTTACCCATCTGTAAAATGGGCATGATACTAGCTCCATTACTGACTTCATAGTCTGATTTTGTTTTTAGCAACCTAGTCGCTTTACAGCTGTTTAAGGTTTGCAGAGCACTTTCCATATAGGATCTCATTTCCTCTTCGCAACAGCCCTGGTAGCTGTGTGTCCTTATTACCTCCATTTTTACAATTGAGAAAACTGAGATGGCCACAGTTTAAGTGACTGGCCGAGGGTTTCAGGAAAGCTTTGGATTCAAATATAATCCTTCTGATCCTTCCCACTGTGCCACCAAGGCCAGAGGCTCGCTTTGAATTCCCTGGGTCAGTGGCATTCTTGATACCGTTCTAAACCTTTTTGGAATGGGAAACCTGTGTCATTCAAAGACTAAATGGAAATGCTGTTTCTCCGCCGAGAGCAACAAACCACAACCTAGTTATGTACTGAAGCTAAGCTTTCACCTCCTTTCTGTTGTAGGACGAGGTGCCCCAGGTCGTCAGCCACCTCCTGGCAGCAGATGAAGCCAAGGGTGGGGAGCCCCTCCCTGATAATGTACGTATCTGCTCGGTTCTCCTCAGGTTCATGGGATGATGTAGGGTTTGTTCTGGTGGCCTAGGGCTGCCGCCATCATCTACTGACTGCCCTGGAGTCAGGGCTATGTTGACATCATCAGCTACACCAAGACCTGTGACCTCAAAGGGAGAAGACCCAAAACCTCACAGCTCAGACCCAAGTCCCTTGTAAACACAGTACTGGTATTCCCCATCCAATACATGTAGCTTCGAGTACAGACCAGTCCCCATATATCCCATTCTACAAGTGATACAGAATCTTGCCTATGATGTGCTTCCCTTCACTTCCACTGCTGACTTTAGCAATGAGAACATTTTAGGGGAGTGGAGCACCCAGTCAAGTCCCATGTCCACCTCCCAGCTTCCCACTGTTCCAACTCTCCTCCAGGAATAGGGGCAGGTAGTGATAGTCCCCCTAAGCTCACAGGGACCTCAGGGGCCATGGAGGCCAAGCCCCTCATTTGACAGGTGAGGAGACCTTGGGCGGCCTGCCCTGGGTCACAGAGCATATGAGGCAGAATTTGAATCCACATTTTCCTGACTGCTTGCTGCCTCTGCCCTTGTCAGACTGTACCTGGGGTAGTCCATTCAGTTCAGAAAGGCCCAATTGCAGGACTGATGATAAGCAGAGAAGGCCAATGAGCACAGTCATAGTTTTAAATCTGTGAAGAAAGGAGGCGTACCTGGGCATGCTTTGAGCAAGAACACCCTGATGAGTGTGTCAGGAGACTCTTGTGAGTGTAAGTTACAAAAAAACCAACTTCATCTTGATGTTGGGAGAAGACTTCCCAACAGTGAGATCTGGGAGTCCTTGAGAGGTGGTGAGTTCCCCATCCTTAGAGGCCTGCAAGGGAGGCTAGGTTACCGTGTATCAGGTATGCCCTCATGGGTGGGGGGCGTGTTTGGGGGTGTAGGCTGGATTAAATCACTGACCTTGAATGGGAGGTCTAGGGCCCATTGTATGGTTGTGCAGCCAACCCTAGGAAGGTGGGAAATAGCCCAGCATTCCAACAATCACGTCCATGAGGCTTGACTCTGTCCCTCCCAGGGCTCTCTTAATCCCCCAGCACTCTTTGGCTTTTTTCTCCTTAGCATGTCCTAGCATCCCCACCCCTGAACCAAATGGGAGCCCTTCAGGATTCTAATCTACCCATCCCCCAGGCGCCCACAGCTTTTGTGTTACCATTTTACAAAAGAGAAAACTGAGACCTTCAGGACTTGCCCAAAGTTATGGCCTATTAGCAGAGCCAGTTAATTACATTCAGCAAATATTTATTAGGTGCTTCCTGTGTACCAGCTAATGTTCTGGGTGCTTAGGATTCAGAGACAAAAATGGAACTGTACCTGCCCCCCAGGAGCTTACGCTGGGGTAGATAGGACAAATGGAGATGAGTGGGCTAAAAACCATATGGAATCTGGTTTAAAGCATTTGATCTTTTATGTAAGTAAGAAAGGAGAAGCCACTGCTTGCTTAATTTACACGGAACACCCGCCAAATCCACCCCTCTAATTCAGGGCCTATTATGACCCTTCTGGGTCAAGGACCCCTTCCTTGGGCAGTCTTATGAGCCCATGAACCCCTTCTTAGAGTCATGTGCTTAAATACATTTGAAAAAGAGAGAGGATTTCAAAGAGCATCAGTTACTGAAATACAATTTTCAGAATATTAAAAAACGTTTTTTCAAGTTCCCAGACCTCAGGTAAAGAGTGTTTTGGAGCCTGGATTCAAACCCAGATCTGATGATTCCGATGGGGCCTCTTTGTCCCCGCTGCTGCTTACCCAAAGACTCTCCCAAATGGTGTTTCATCTGCCCCTCAGCATGGCCTCATGACTCACACAGAGCTGGTATTTTTGTCTCCTTTACAAATCAGGAAAAGCTGTAAATGACTTGTCCAAAATCACACAGCTAATTAGTGGCAGGGGGTACATTTTGAACCCAGCCTGCAGAGGCTGATGTAACATGGCCCAGGTGCCAGCCAGGCCTCCTGGTAGCTGTTAAGTGACTTCTCCATTGCCAGTTTTCCTTTCCTCTGCCCTGTCTCCCACACTTACCTCATTACCACAGGCCAGATATAGCACAGTGGCTTTATTTTAATGAAAAGAAGTGATCACAGCAAGTGGGAAATCTGGAGGGCCCAGGCCTCATGGAACCCCTGTTGGGCCCTGCCCTTCTCTTGTCTGAAAGGGTCACTTTGGCTTTTTTCGGTCCAGTTCCCAGCCTTGGGCTAGTCTTGTTATAACCTGGTCATCTCAAGGGGCCTCGAGGAATTCTGTCCAAACTGAAAATGTGCCTTGAGGACATTCCAGAGCAATGAGCATTGTTCGGAAGCCATCCCGCTCCACTTTTCCTTGTATATGGGAGGAAACTGAGTTCTAAAGTGGTTTTGTACAAGATCACAATAGAAACTAATGATAGAATGACAGAAATGAGTTGGTGAGGGGTTAATCTTAGAGCAGACAGCGATGGATGGATGGATGGATGGATGGATGGATGGATGGATGGTAGATAGATAAGAATGTTACATATAAATATATTACATAATACTATATGTATGTATAGTACTATATGTATGTATATATATAATAGAGAGAGAATTTTTATATATTTTTTCAGCAGAGGAAAAGGGAACTTTCAAATTCCTTTTTGTAATTTGCTTTGAGTTGTGACTTTTTGACTGGGGTTTTCTGTTTAGCTAGAACTGCAGGAGATCTTAAGGCCATATTACTGAGCCCCCTACCATTACTGTTGTAGAAGCCAGAGGCCCAAGAAAATTAAGGGACATGCTTAAGGTCACTAAGATTTCAGATATTCCCCTGAATAACATACTCTGATGTTATGGACCAAGTGAAAGTTCTCATTTGTTCACATTCTGTGATGACTTTAATCTGTCTTATTTAACCTGTGTCATGTTCAGGGGATATGAGTTCACATCAAGGCTGCCACTTAGAGCCTCCAGGACTTGGTCAGTTTGCTTATCCTGTCTGGGCCTCAGTTTCCTCTTCTGTTAAAGGGATTGAGAAGCAACAAATTGAAGTGAGAACCATCCCAAATATCAGCTGTATGGTTTTGCAAAAATTATGTATCCGCTTCTGACCTCCCTTTCTTTCATTATAATTATGTAGACCAGATGCCCAGTGCCATCTGAGGCTCCTGCCAACTCAACATCTATTATTCTGTAAGGTTTTTTTGGAAGCAAAATGAATTTTGTGGCATCTAGATATTGACTTTATTTTTAAAATTTTCCCCAATCGGTGTTAATAGTCGTGATAATTTTAGAGATCCATTTATTAAACTTTTCTTGTGTTACATTTCAAATCCCCCCCTTCCTTAGTGACCTTAAAGAGGCAGCTAGGTGGCACAGTGAATTGAATGCCAGGCCTGGAATCAGGAAGACCTGAGTTCAAATACATCCTCAGACATTTACCAGCTGTGTGACCCTGGGCAGATCGCTTAACCTTTGTTTGCCTTAATCCATTGGAGAAGGAAATGGTAAACCACTCCAGTATCTTTGCCAAGAAAACCCCACGGACCATCAGACACGGTTGAATGAGGAAGCAACAACAGTAACCTTCATATCAATATAGACACTTCCCTAGCTCCTCAGCGCCTGCCCTCCTAGAGGGTCAACATTCCTAATATTTTGGAGAGAAATCAAAACTCAGGGAAGAAAATTGTTATTTTTTTCTTAATATCATTCTTGTTCTTGCCTGAATAATGTTAATTATATAAATGAAGAAAAAGCCTAAGAAAAGATATTTCTGATCCAGTAAAAACCCCCTAGAAAACCCAAAGCTCCATTTCACAGGCAGAGTTGACGGGTTATCATTCAAGATGCCGAGAGAGCCTCACAAGAGAACTCTTCCAGCTTTGGGTGGGCAAGCATTTTTTGTGATATTCCACATTCTTCCAAAGCAAACAATTTCCCTTTCATGGATTTTTAGTGTTTTGGTCACAGTGCTAAATTGCTTTATAGAATAGGCCTTTGGGGCATGGGGTGGAGGAGGGTTTAGTTTGTTTCACAATCAACAAGCGTGTATTAAGCGCTTACTGTGTGCCAGGCATGGTACTAGGCACTGAGGATATTATCCTGAAGGAGCTTACCTTCTGTAGTGCTTACATTATTAAGTACTTAGAGCTTGGGCAGACATCGAGCAGGCCAAGTGCATCCCAGGCCATTGCGCTCTTCTTGACTGTTGTCGTAACTGGACCCAGCTACTAAGTATCTTCAGTGGGATTTGAACTCTGGTCTGTCCTTTGCCTGTCCTAGGCCTGTTCCAGTCCTAAAGCTCCATAAAGTGGTGGCTTTTGCCATTTTTGCTGTCGTCTTGATTAGAATCATTTTTATTCCTTATTCCCTTTTTCTATCTTGGGCCTGATGTATCCTTTGTTTTCTTTCTTTTCCAGACAGTCAACCTGGTGAAACAACCCAAATATTCTACCAAAAAGCCCGCTGATTCTGAGGAGATCTCTCTGGCTCCCTCTTGCTCCTACCGTTGCACGGACACAGAGCTCACCAGCTATGGTAAGAGGCTCTTTGGAGATCCCTGACAAATCCCTTTCAGGCACATATTGCCAGTGGGTTTTTGGTTCCAGCTCAAGAAGCTAATATTTGTTTCTTCTTTATCTCTTCCTGGCTGACGCTGCATTCCTTGAGCTCTTAGAGTGAATAATGGATTCCTCTCCAACCTTACTCCCCATTTGCTTTGACTGTGTAAGAGACAACTGAGTGATGGAATATTTAAGCATGGAGAAGCTCACCAGTGACTGAGACTGGGATTAAGGCAGTTGCTTTTGAGGGTCTTTTGCATATTTTATGATAATTCTTGTCTCCTGAGCAACTCAGCCATCCAGTGGTGATTTTTCAAAGAATTGACAGTGACATTAACTCTTCCTTCACGCGAACGTACTACATTTTGAGCATTCACGTTGCTTATGAGTACGCCACTTATACAGAGTTTGCTTTGGTGGCAACCTCTAAGGACTAAAGCCCAACTGAGAAGTAGGAATTAAGTAGAAAGTGCTTCCAAATAGCCTAAGTGCATTGCCATTCATTTATTAAGATTTATTAAGTGCCTGCTTGATATATAACCATCTGGTTGGCAGTAAAGGAACTACAGTGGTGAGGTTAGACAAGGCCTCCGCCCTGGTAGAAATTACAGTCTGGGAAGGGGCATGAGACAGGAGCGCTTGACTGTACCACTCAATATCTTATTCTGAACAAAGTTCTACTTAAGGTCCAAGGGAGGTCATTAGTGGGCCAGGGAGTTCGGTCAAGGCTCCGTAGAGGTGATGTTATTATGGGAAGACGGGATCAAGGACATTCTGGATGGGTTACAGTCTGCATTATCATCAGGAACATCCAGATTTGTGAATGCATAGAGCCCCTGGCACATTTGACTCTAAAGGGTGATAAGATTCCATGGTCCTAGTGAAGAATTGAGGGCATCTCATGCAGAGGGAACTGCAAAGGAATAAAAAGGAGATACTAATGGCTTTATTACAGAACCAGAAATTAGCTCAGTTTACATTACCTACACGAAGCGGAGTAACATCTGAGATGAGGGACAACAGTGTCAAATTATTTAGGACCTTGAAGGCCGATCCAAAAAAAATTCAGAAAATTTTTGGGAAGAGAATTGGAGAACTCCTCACAATTTACGAGGTCCATTTCATTAGGCTCTCAGGGCTTCAGAAAATAGAATCTGGAGTATGGCTTTGCAGAAAGAGAGCTGAGTTTATAGTCAGAAAGACCTGGGTTTGAAACCTGCCTCAGACTGCTGCACCCTAATCCTGGAAATGTTTACTTTTGTGTCTGACAGTGCCAGAGAGATGCGTTGTCTCTGCTTCTTCTGAAGTAACTGTTCCCTCCTGTGAGGGAGACAGACTAAAGCCAAGGAAAGGTTTAAGGTCCAAGGGATTCCTTGTGGGCCCAAGCCAGTCTTTTTTCCCTCTGGGACCTTCTTGGGGCCACCATTCTCACTGAGTCTCTCCTAAGTGGTTGGTTTTGTGAACACCTCATTGGGCTCATTACCTCCACTTAGAGCATTCTCTGTTCTAGACACATCTTTGGATTTTCTGTAATTCAGTCTTTTTTTCTCTGTCAAGTGATAAAAATGAGAATCAAAAAATCTCAAGAGTTCATGGGGACCTCAGTGGCCATATCTGAGCAAGACTCCTCTTGATAAGGCCCCCAGCGAGTGGTTGTCCAGCAGCTGCTCAGAGACCTCCTGTATTCCACGATGTGACAGCTCATTGTGAGGACACAAGCCTTAATTTGGCCCTCTTCCCTTTCCCCGTTTTGTTCCCAGTTCTATCATCCAACACCAAACAGTCCAGTCCATCTGTGTCTCCCCAGATAAGACATAGGCTCTTTAATAAGGGAATTTCCATATCTTTTGTGGTGCCTGGGTAGGGTAGACTTTGTGTAAGGATGCTGCCTTCAAAATTCACACAGTAAAGACTAGCTTTTGTTTTTCTGTTGCCTCTATCTCCTTCTCCTGTCTAACAAAACTTACCTTGTTACAAAAAGGTTTTAAAAGAAAAAGAATAAAACAGTTCAATAAATCCCCCAATACAATGCCATACACCTGTACTGTGCCCCCTTGGCAAGGAACATGCCAGAATGCGCTCTCTCTCATCCTCTAGGGAGCCAGGCTGGGTATCACTCCCATCAGCCTCTTTCTTTTGGTGCATGTGCTTTCCCTTCACACTGGCCTAGTCATTTTTATTCAACATTTTTCTGTTTCCTCGTACTTTATTCAGCTACTGGCAATCATTCAATCAACAAGCATTTATCAGGTACTTTCTGTGTTCCACGTGGAGTGCTGGGTTCCATATAAATGTGTCTTCCCATGCTTGGCTGAATTCTTCAGATTTTTCATTTCTTACATTTCAACAGGATGCCATTTCACTCAGGTACCACAATTTGTTTAGCCGTTCTCCCACTGATGGAGGTCTTTTTACAAAAAAACAAAACAAAACAAAAATAAATGAAACTGCTGGTGTGTTCCTTTTTCCTTTTTGTTTGTTTGGGGAGTGAGCTACATATGTTCCTTCATTTAAAAAAGACAACTTTTATTAAGACCTTTTTTTCCCTTTATAACAATATTACCTTCTGTTGTGCCCCTTCCTGCTGTGTAGCCTCCCTGAGAACAAAACAATACGAGAAAAGGAAAAGAAACAGTTACGTGAAACCATCTGGCCCAAAATCCTGAGTTGGAGAGTGTTTCCCACATTTAGCACCCATAGTCCCCCCTTTTCTACCAAACAGAAAAATGTGTGTTTTGTTGTCTGATCTCTGGAATCTAAACGTAATCCTTCCTTCCCTTTTTCCTTCCCTCCTTCCTTCCTTCCTTCCTTTTTTCCTTTTTTCCTTTTCAGGTGGTTTGCAGGTGCCATTATCTGTGGACCCAGCCACATGCCCTATAGTCCCTGGTCAAGAGATGATTATAGAAATCTCCAAGGGACATTCAGGTCTTGGTCTCAGCATTGTGGGAGGAAAAGATACTCCGCTGGTAAGTTTCTAGAAAGAAAATAACCCATTAAGTTAATTTGACCATGACTTAGCTCCATGATAGAAAATGTAGAAAATGTCCTTTTGTATTATGGCAAACCTCTAATATCCG
Organism: Potorous gilbertii; assembly: GCA_028658325.1. Classification (NCBI taxonomy): domain Eukaryota; kingdom Metazoa; phylum Chordata; class Mammalia; order Diprotodontia; family Potoroidae; genus Potorous; species Potorous gilbertii. The sequence goes on from CM053770.1 coordinate 682,064,913, forward strand.
ATAACTCAGCTTTCACGCTTTGGACGGTAAAAAGGAGGCATGGTGTGGACCTTTTCTTCTCTGACCTCAGGTGTCCCCCCAAAGTCATACATCTAGATGTTCTTATATTACCTTGGGGTTAAATGGCGCATGGGAGAAAGAGGTAGGGAGTGGTTTAATGGGTAAAACAACGGATAAATGGAGAAGGAATTTTTTTTTCCTTTTCTTTCTAATACTGGTGATGCACAGGCCCCATGATTGCTTCTCTGGGCCATATTATCCAATCATTTCCTTGGACCACATCCAGTTAGGAGAAAGGCAGCCAAAGAAAACAATGAGGGCATCTTCAAGGAAATTCTGGAAAACGTTGAGGTTCTGATATTATCACTATTTCCATGTCTGACCTTGATTGTCCCCTTGGGGTGAGTAGGCTTTTCCTCATCAGGAGCATATGGATTCTGGAACTGTTCCTTCCCTCTGCTTGGGATTTGGGGTCACTGCTGTATACCCCCAAAGCCAGGACAGGAGAGCAGGCTGTGAGCACCCACACCTGGACAGCTGTGAGTGTTCTGTTGAGGGAACCCTGGGAAAGGCAGGCCCCTCTGCAACCTTCCTGATCACCGTGAGACTAAGTTAATTATAACAGCGATCAGCCTAGAAACCACTGCTCCCCTTTTCCTCAGCTTTGTAAGGGCTCACCTTCTCTTTTCACAGAGTGAAGGGCCAGACTCCTTGTCTGCTGGCCTGAGCCTCCCCCCAGGGCGGTCCATATCCCCCCAGAAGTTTAAGCTTGGTTTCTTTGGCCACTTTGTGCTTTAGTTGAATGTAACCCTTCAACTCTTAGCACTGATTTAAAGCTCTGAAAAGTTCAATATCTGTGGGTCTCTTTCTTTTTAAGTGAGCCCAAGTGAGGGGAAGGAGCACCCATTGTTTTCTATGTGACCAAGTGTTTTATTTGATTATTTCCCACAAGATGAACTCTGGGCAGTAATTTTTTTTTTTAAGTTTGGTTTGCTTTGGCAATCCACCCCTAAAAGCTGAGCTTTCTCTGCCGTTATTGCTTAAGTCATATATTTTTACACCAAACATCTTATTACCTCGGCTTTATTATTTTAAAATCAAAGCAGAGTTTGCAAACGTCCATGACTGCAGAGCAAAGGAATGTTAATGAATGGTACCATTGAAAAATCCAAGTTAGGGCAGTTGTGACCTTCCAGAATATAACTGTAAGCAAAAGTAGGAGTAAGCCGAGCAAAATTTAAATAAATAAGGACCAGATGGAACCATAGGGGCCTATAAAATGTAATGCAAATATTATCCATTTCCCTCAAATAAATCTATGTTTCAGTATGAAAAATTATATGTATATTGAAGATGTGGGCAAACTTTGTTATGAAACCTGGCAAGTGACCCCTGTCCGTAATAAGATTTTGCAATTCAATGGAAAACAGACTCACCTTTGACCTCATGAAGAGAAACATTTCGGTATTGCAACCCATAAAATGGTCTTACATGAGACCACCGATTCATTCTCTGTATTATATTGGCTGTTTTATTGCTGAGATATTTAGTTGAAAGTTTCAGATTGCTGTTAATATTGGACAAATGTCAGCAGTTGGGGTATGAGAGTGTTGGGGTTGAGGGCAAGGAGAGCCATTTCACCCATGATGTTATGTAAGGCTGTCTTTGGGGAATATCTCCCCCAGATCTTTCTTGACCTCCTCTACCATCCCTATTACCCACTGCTAGTGCCTTTCCTCTGGGATTGTCTTGTATGTACCAGTTTTTTTTTTTTTAAATGCTATTTTCCCAATTAGAACATGGGGTTTGAGGACTGGACCTTGTTCACAGCTATGGGCTAATTGGTCCCTAAAGCTCCCCCTTCCTGCTTTGAGATACCAGGATTCTTTAATCATGAAAATCTTAAGGGATGATTTCCATTTGGCCAACAGAGCAATCAGTTAATCAACAAACATAGTTACCTTCTTTAGCATCCCCAACACCTCACCCAATGCCTGTCAAATGATAAGCGTTTATTACATGTTTGTCAATTGATTGGAAAACTTTGTGCTCAGCCCATGGGGAAGGGCTTAAGTGTTTTTTGACCAACTGACTGACGTTGTCAGAGATAAAAGGGGATGAAGAGTCGTTTCCCACAAACTCATATCTGCCAGGGATCCCTTCTACCACATTTTTCCTTCCTTACTATAAATTGTTGTCTGATTCTCCTGCATTCTTAGATTGACATCCATGAAGAAACCTTTCCAACAACTCTCTGAGACCTGGATCTTCTATGCTAATGAAATCCGTGTTCAAATAGGAAAGATGCTGTCAGTATTGATTACGTATTATCAGCAGGGCTTCTATTGTGTATGGTTCTTTAGTGATATAAATAAAATATGCTGTAGGTGGTAACTCACTGCCATGCATATCATAATGGTGTTTATATTACAGTGTTCATTGTGTCTGCAGGAAAGGGCTTAGCCTCCGGTAGAGTGGAGGCAGCAGGAATCCCAGTTAAATCAATCCCCTGTGGGTCTAGAAAGATCCTCTTATAAACTGCACCTCCGAAAAGAAATCTGCTCCCATAAAAGAATGCTTATGGGTACTCCACAATTCACACGAGCCTTTCTTTGCAAGTAACCCAAGTGCAAGGCTTACTGAAGGTTTCTCAGCCTTTCAAATTTGCGATCACACAATCCACTGGCCTCTTTGTGATGTGGTTGGCATGTTCATTAGTAATGTTGTTATCTACATGTTGGCAGCTTTACCCAGGAGAAAAACGATAACTATTTTCTTTGTGTCAGTCTGCCCTGAAATACAGGAATTCCCCTAGCTTGTGCTTCAGGCTTTAAATTCCCCTGAGAACCTGGGACCATTTGTGGGGTTCGCTGATGAAGAAGTCTATTATAGTAACTTGAGTCCCTCAGGTTGACATATAAATCAGTATAAATACTGACTCTGGAGTCAGAAAACCTGGGTTCAAGTCCTGCTTCTGATGCTCACTGCCTGTGTGATCTGGGAGATGGGCCTCAGTTTCCCCATATGTAAAAGAAGGTGTTAAGCTGTTTGTCTTTTGTCTCAGTGATCCAGGGGCTCCCTGGTAAAGACTTCTTGTAAGATTGCTGAGAGTTGTTTATTTTCTGTAATTTGACTTTTTTTCCTTTCAGCTCCTGATTCCCTTTCTACCCCACTTAAGATGCTCCGCCCTCATAACGATAAACTGTTTGGTGTACATGTCCGCCAGCGTGTACTTCCCCATGAGAGCTGCCCCTCTAAGATCAAAGACAAGCCTGGCCCCTTGAGTTTCTCACAGCCATCTCCTTCCTGTTTTTTCAGCTTCATGCCTCAGTCCTCTCCATACACTCTGTGGTTTGGCCACTGAACTAATTCCTGTTTCTCATTCAGGATGCTTAGGGAGTGACTAGGCTAGCCCCCAGTGAGAGCGGTCCCAAGGGGTATGGGCTGCCTTAGCACTGCTTAGCAGGTAGTGTTCCCCCTCAGTGAAAGCCTCCCTGCAAAGGATGCAGATCGCTTGCTTCGGGTGTGTGAGGTTTTTGAAAACTTAGTTTTTTGTTTTTTTTTTTAATCAACCAAAATCTAGGTTCCCTCCCTCCCAACTCTTCTCCCACCAAGCCATTGGAAAACAAAAGGAAAATCACACACACAGACAAATTCCCTAACTGACCCAGTCCCCAAAGTGCGTCTCCGTTTGTAGTCCGATCCCTCACCTCTTGTCAGGAGGTGGGTGCACACTGCACCTTGAATCCTCTGGGATCCTGGATGCTCACGTGTCCGGAAGCTTCTTAGGTCTTTCCGTTGCTGTGGTCCTAGTCCAGCTGAGAGGTAGCTCCTGCGACCACCCATGGAGGACGCTACAGAAGATCCTGGTTCACAAGGCAATGGGCCAAGTGGCTCCTGCTGTTCCGCTTAGTACTTCGAGATTCTGGTCCTTAGCCACAGAACCCTTCAGGTCATTATCTGAAGGGCATCATTTCCATGTGGAACATCAGTAGAAGCTGGTCCTTTCCCTCGAGGACCTCACATTCTCCTGAGGGAAGACAAGTCACCCAAGGGGGTCATGGCCATGAGTTAGAGGTGAGCACAGAACTGGGGGATGGGGCCAAAGGGGAGTCAGCTATCACAGTTTGAACGGAAGCGATGATCTGATTGCTGCGTCTAGTTCCAAGTATAGCAAGAGATGGAAGCGGGGGTGGATGGTGATATGCACGCCAAACAAAGCAGGTGACCAGACGACCACGATGGATAGAGAAGAAGCCTGGTCTGAGGCCGGCCCCAAACCGCTGACTCTGTTCACTCCTTCACCAGTTAGCTCAGCTAGAGGCAGCTGTCAGTGGGTAGAGCATTGCGCCTGGTGGAGTCAGGAAGACCTGGATCCAAATGTAGCCTCAGGTACTTACTAGCTATGTCACCCTAGACATGTCTGCCTCAGTGTCTTCCTCTTTAAAACAAAGATCATACTAGCACCTACCTCATAGATTGTAGCAAAGATCAGCTGATACAATGTCTGCATAGCACTTAGCACAGTGCTTGGCACATAGTAGGTGCTTAATAACTATTCCTTTCTCCTCCTGTTCCCTCTTTACTTCCCTCAACTTCTCAGAAGGAACTCCACCTCACTTCAGTGAAGTGGGTATTATCTCTGATCCAGGTGGGGAGGAACAGATCTGGGGGCAGTTGGCAGGGTGCCTGAGGTGTTCCTGCAACTGAATTTTACTGAATGAATTGATGCCCCAAATAGGTCTTCCGCCCCCAAATTCAGTGTTCTTTTGCCCATGACCACTCTTTCTGCTGATGATGATGATGATAGTCCAGAGCATTTATAAATTGCTTTAAGGTTTGACAATTACATTGCAAATATTACCTCATTTGACTCTCACTGTCACCCTGTGACATTTTACAGATGAGGAAACTGAGGCAGACAACAATTAAGTGATTTGCCCAGGCATTCACTATGGCACCTTTTCTTCCCATCTCTGGCATGGTATAGCTCCATTACTGAGCATCTTAAATCCTTAAATACTTCTATTTATCACATTGTCACTCCAGAAGACATTATTTATTCTAGCAGTTAAAGAGAAGGCTCTCCAGTCAGCACATGCCCCCATGTAGACAAATGACCTTATGTCAGCCAGGCACCACAAGCAATTTAATACCTTACCCTTCCATTCCCTAAGCTTTGGAAATGCCCACATAGAACACAGTGGGATTCTGCCTAGAGTTTCTACTTTCTCCCTGTTTCACTTAAACTGTTGGGAGATTAGCAAAAAGAGAGGTGGGGTAGAGTGGCATCCTCCCTGATGCCAGTGATGCCAGCAGAGGCTGTCTTGACAGCAGACCTCTCAGAAACACTCAGTCCTATTCCCTGACACAGCTGAGCCAAAATCAACCTCGGGGTCGATACCCAAGCCTTCCATGGTATGGAAGGGGATGAAGTAAATGCCAGGGTTACAAATTTTAATCCTGGAACATGTAAATTTTAAATTGATTCTTGTTTTAATTCTCTTGCTATTAAGCACCTACTATGTGCCAAGCATTGTGCTAAGTGCTATGCAGACATTATATCAGCTGATCTTTGCTACAATCTATGAGGTAGGTGCTAGTATGATCTTTGTTTTAAAGAGGAAGACACTGAGGCAGACATGTCTAGGGTCACATAGCTAGTAAGTATAAGTATCTGAGGCTAGATTTGGATCCAGGAAGAAAAACCCTCCATTTGGACACAAAAGGCCTGCATTCAAATCCCAGCTCTACCATTTCCTAGCTTCTTCTGTCTCTCTTCTTTGCTCTGCCTTTATCAGCCCTCTTTGGGTGTACTGGATTTGATTCTGGTCACCAAGGTTTAGGAAGGGCCAATGAACAGAAAATTCTGGATCAGACAAGAGAACTGGCGTTTTCCCCAGGTGTTTCTGAGGCTGTCACCTATGCCTTGTCCTGCTTGTTCGCAGAGGGCAGAATTGGGAATTGTAGATTAAAGCTACACAGAAGTAAATTTAGGAGCAATGCTCAGAAAATCTTGTGAACCATGAGAGCTGTCCCAGTGTGGAGTGAACTGCCTAGAGGGGTGATGTTCTTCTCTTCCTTGGCGGTCTTCGATCAAAGGCAGGACACATACTTCTCTGGGGCATCATTGTGGGCATTCTTTTGGTGGTTAGAGGTCCTTACCAACCCTGGGACTCTAATTCTGTGATACCTGAATGATTTTAGGCAGATGACCTCACCATCCCAAGCATCAGTTTCATTATCTGACACTCCTTTCATTACATCTCCTTCCTAGGGGAATGGACTATGATGTAAGAGGACTGTATTCTATCTTTCACTTTCAGGAAGTATTCCCTTCCATCGAGCCCAAACCATCATTTCCTAACTTCTTTTAAAAATTTTAGTTATAATTAATCTCAACTTGTAACCATTGCTGCACGTTCCTTTCTTTTGTGGAAAAGATGAACAAGCCTAATGTATCTTCTCCAAGCAAATTATTTCTAGTTCCTTTGATTGATATCCATATGGTATAAGGACTTTTACCACTCTCTTCAGTTTATCCATTTTCTTCCTAAAATGTGGCAGGTAACAAGAATTGAACCCAATATTGTAGGTGTAGAGTGACCAGGGAACAGGACAGAGGAACTGTATCTCTCCCCACCCCCCCACCCCCCCATGACCTCCTTCTAATTTGACATAAGAACACTTTAGTTCTTGGAACTGGCAGGTCACTTAATTTCCTCCTTTGAAACATGGAATTCATTTTAACCCTCAGAACTTGTTCAGATAAAATGCTCTCTTACCTTATCTCCCCTCTTATATTTATAAAATTGATGTTTTGGACTCCAGTGTCAGAATTTACCATTATCCCTATTAGAATTCAATGGATTAGATTTGGCAGAATGTTCTAGCTGCTCAAGATCTTGTCATCCATAGTGGTACCCGTCCCTCCTCATTATTTGTAAGAGTCATAAGCACGCCCTCTTTGCCTTTGTCCAAGTCATTGATAAATCTCATTGGGGTCAAGCACACATCTCCATGTCTTTGCACAGAAAATCTCCTTGTATGTTGATACTGAACCATTAAAGACTATTCTTTGGATCCAGCCAGCTCTCAAATCCATGTGAAGATATTCAGTAATGTTCAGTTTGGTCAGCCATTCCCAAGGAATGAGCAGCCCTTTTTTCCAGTTCTCCAGTACCATGAAAAGAGCTGCTTTGCATCTTTTTATACATGTTGGGGATTCTTTTTGACAATTTCTCCTAATGGTGTTCCTCCAGGAGATGGAGGAATTGGACATTCTTGTCACTTTATTTGTACAATACTAAATTGCTTTGACAAGTTGGTTTCTACAACTTCACAAGGCATTAATGGACCAATTTCACCACATTCCTCCCATATTAACTCTTCTCATCCTTTATAATCTTTGCCTCAGAATTGTTTTGATCTGCATTTCTCATATTATCAGTGATTCAAAGCATTTTTCATATAGTTACTAATAGTTTATTTATTTGAGAATTGTTTGTCCATATCCTTTGACCACTTTTCTGTTAAGTAAATTTTCATCATAGATTTGTTAGTGGTCCATATATCTTAAATATCAAATATTTAATCTGGCCCTACAGGACAAAAGAAAAGATGGGGACAAGAGAAGGGAGGGATGATAGCAAGAGAGGGCAGATTGGTGATAGGGGAAATTAGAATGCTGGGTGTATCGGGGTGGGGGGAGGGGACAAATGGGGAGAAAATTTGGAACCCAAAATTTTGTGAAAATGAATGTAAAAAGTTAAATTTATATTAAAAAATATCAAATATTTATCAGAAATATTTGATATTTAAGATATATGGACAACTAACAAATCTATTTATCAGAAATATTTGATACAAAGAAGTTTTCCTACTCAACTACTTCCCTTATCTTTGATACAATTTTTGTTTGTTCAAAATTCTTTAATTTTCTTTTAATAAAAATTTGTAATTGCTTTTAGCCCTTGTTTGGTTAGAAGTAATACTCTTCCCATAGTTACAAAAAGGATATGATCTATTCTTATCTTTTTTTTCTTGTGATCTTTAGTATTCATGTAGTATAACCATTTTAAATTTATTGTATAATATCTTGCAAGATGGTAGTATAGTCTAATTTTTCTCAGATTGCTTTCTAATTTCCCCAACAATTCTCATCAAACAAGGAGTTGTTTCCTGCATACTATATATTTTCAGTTTTACTGAACATTGGGTTGTTAGATTTATTTTTTTCTGATTCTTCTTAGTCTGTTCTCTTGATCTACTTCTTGTTTTTTAACTAGTATCAGGTGGTCTTGATGTTTATTCTTGAAAATGTATTGAGGTCCCAAAGTGCTAATTTTATTTTATTTCTTTTCTTTTATTTATTTATTTTTATTTTATTCCCCTTTATTCCTATATTTTCATTATTTCTCTTGATGTTCAAGATCTTTTTCCTCCACATTAATTTTCTTATTGTTTTATCTTGCTCTCTAATGTAACCTTTTGTTTATTTGGTAAAGCATTAAATCTATACATTAATTTTGATGGCATTGTCCTTTTTCATTGGCATGGCCCAGTCATGAGCACTGATGAATCTTCCAGCAATTTAGGCTGTTTTTCATTTTTTTAAAGAGGCATTTTGTAATTGAAATCTATTCAAGCAGTGAATGGGCTTTGGAAGACTGAGTCCCAAATATTTTATACATTTTGTGGTTATTTCAAATGGGATATCTCCCCTTTCTATTTTCATCTTTCAGTTTGTATTATAATACAGCAATGTTGATTTTTGTGGATTTCTTCTGTAGCCTTTATTTTTGTTAACACTGTAATCTCCATTAAGCTGATTCTCTTATATATTCTAAGTAAACTCTCATGTCATCAGTAGGTAGGGCTAGTTTTGTCTCCTCTTTATTATTTTTGCTAACATTTCAATAAAGCTTTTCCTACTCTGTCTCCCACCTGGTTTTTTGGTCTGACCATACAGTCCTCCTCCTTTCCTACTGTATATTCCAGACATGTTGGCCCTCTTGTTCCCTTGGATACCATCTCCCTCTTCTGTCTTTCTCCATGTTTTCTTTCATGTTCTCTCTCTTCACCGTCATCTCTTAGACTCCCTACCTTCCGTCCAAGTACAACTCAGGTGCCCCCTCCCACAGAGACTCAGTTATTATGTTCTCTAACTCAACCCTCTCTCCCCCCCGACTCCCTGCCACCCATTTACTTCATATTTGCTCCATACATATTTTCTGTTTACTTTTCTGTATACATATTTCCTCCCAATAGATTGTAAGCTCCTTCAGGAAAGGAACTGGGTTTTGTTTTTTTCCTTGTACCCAAGAACCTAGTACTTAACAGACTCATCATAAAGACTGGTTGAATTGAAATGAATTGAATCTCCCTACATGTTTGTAACTATGCAAAAGAGTATGCAGAAGGTTCTCAAGGCAGCTTCCAAAGAGGATTCCAGATGTAGCTGATCAGTGGCAGCATCTTTGTAATAAAGTGTATCATCTATCAAAGGGATGGCTTTGATGTATAAGAAAATAAATTATATTATTTTTACAGTCACACATAATACTCTGACTGTTAGTTCCTTGAAGGCCTAGACTGACTACGGTTTATTTTTTCCTGTATCTGGGACAATCACAAAGATATTGTTAGTGAACTGAATGGTGACTGTCAGGCCCGTGAATGTCCTAGCCAACGTGACTTAAAGGCCTTTTATTGTTGCATCTCAATCATTTCTTTTTTTCTCCCTCCTCCCAGCCCAACACACACTGTGAACCTTCCCTGGTGACAAGGAAAAGCAGTTAAGCAAAATCGAGCAACAGAACACCCTTATCTGATAGCATTGGGCAGCATTCTGCCTCCATGTTCCCCCAGCTCTCCAAAGAAAAGCGGACTGTCAGTTGATTATCTCTTCTCAAGGGCCAGGATTGATTGTTGTAGATACATTTCACCATGGTTTCATTATTTTATTCTACTGCTATCAGATGTTCCACTGATTTTCTTAGCTTCCTTTGGCATAGTTCATGCAAAACTTCTCATTGGCCCTGAATTCATCACATTGTCCCTTCTGACTAAGAGGATATTCAGTTACTTCAGGATATCACAGTTTGTTCAGCCAGTCTCCAATCAACTCAGTTCTTTCTAACTAACTAATTATTATACTGTATGTTTAATTTCAGTCCCTTCTCTCATTACTTCACCTAAATTAGACCTCACAGGCTAACTAGCTCTGCTCCCCACTAAGCTTCAGAGTCATGTTTAATAGCCTGCCTCTGCCAAGTTCTTAAATGTCCATAGAGATGCAGAACCTGGTTTCAGATTTTTACCATAAAATGTAAGTAAAATGGTTCACAGTTCACCTACAGGTCATTGGTGGCCAGCAGCCATGGACAAAAGTGCCACCAAAGACGTTCAGCACAAAAACCATTTATCAGAAGACACAGAGACAAGAAAGCTAATAAACAGACCTTGAGAAATTCATTATCAGGCTTAAATATACCTTCTTCGTCTTCGTGGCAGCCAGAGGTCACCTGAATCATTTGGCCTCATTAGTTTGCTTCTTGGGTGTGAGTATGGGTGACCACTGGTGGGGAGTCATGGTCTCTTTCTGGGTTGTCTTTCTTTGCTCCCCCAGCTAGATTACAAGTTCCTGAGGGCAAGGACTTTTGTCTGTATATCCCCAGTGCAGGGCACATAGTAGATGTTTTATAAGTAATTCTCTATTGGATTGGATTAAAAGTAATGAAAACTTGTTTGGGGGCATGTTTTTGACAGGATGCTATAGTTATTCATGAAGTATATGAAGAAGGAGCAGCGGCCAGAGATGGAAGACTTTGGGCTGGTGACCAGATTTTAGAGGTAAATGGTTTGAATTTTGCTTAGAAATGTAAATTCCGTGGATGACTTCCCCTTTGTCCACAAGCTACCCTCTTCTAACTCAGAGGTTCTAGGTTGCTTTTCACAGGATTCTAGGGTCTCCCACCTTCTGTTGATTCACTCTTTTTCTCACCACGCCTTATGTTCTTTCCCACCCTTTTCCTTCTCCCTCTTTCTCTTTCCCTCCCTTATTTTTTATAAGGCAACAAAATCCAAAAAACTGGTTTTAAAGTCAGAGTAATTGGGTTGGAATTCTGGCTCAGCTGCTTAGTACCTGTGTGACCTTAGCCAAGTTGCTGGGCCTCTCTGGGTCTCAGTTTCCTCCTTTGCAAAATGGGGGGATGGACTTCTTGTTTTCTGATATCTCCCCTATCTCTCTTGCAATGAGACAAAATAAATTCAGTCCCACCTATGGTGCTTCCTTCATTACTTAGTCACTTCTCCTTTCTTTGCTGATGCCATATTTGTGGGAGCAGATCAGAGATTTCCTTCTTATAAGGAAATTCCCAGGGCAGTTAGGTGGCGCAGTGAATAGAACACTGGGCTTGGCATCAGGAAGACCCATCCAGCCTCAGACACTTACTAGCTGTGTGACCCTGGGCAAGTCATTTAACCCTGTTTACCTCAGTTTCCTCATCTGTAAAATGCACTAGAGAAGAAAACAGCAAATGACTCCAGTATCTTTGCAGAGAAAACCTAAACTGGGTCATGGAGAATCTGATAGAACTGAAACAACTGAAGAACCACAAACAAAGTTCCCCCTACAAAGGCAGATCCGTAATCCATGGCCTTGGAGCTCTGCTTGGGGCATTGACAGATTGTCTCTCCCCAAGTCACAGGGCATACATCAGAGATGGGACTGAACCTAGGTCCTCCTGAATCTGATGTTGGTTTGCCATCTATCCTGCTCCCTCTTTTGTGTCTACATTTGCTCCCAGCTTTGAGTATCATTTTCTCAAGGCAGATAATTGAATTACACCAATTAAATTATGTCCAAATGGGCAGCTCCTTCCTTTTCCCCGGTTTTCCTGGTCAGCTGAAATTCGACTCTGGGCCCTCTTGTTGGCCTGCTATACTGTACCAATGGCTCCATCTTACCAAGCTTTTCTCATTTGTCATCACTTTGTATAGGCACAAAAGTGGTCGCTTAGTGCCAATAACAGGTAAAAGAGAAGCCACAGCCGGTAATTTGGGTAGGCTGGACGAAAGCGCTTACTTTGTGGCGTGAAGCCGTTAGGCAACATTTATTTCCTTTATTGGAGGAATTTAATTGACTAGTTAACATTTTATGGTGAGCATGTGTGCATTTTGCTTAGTGACTTTCATATAACCCAGGAAGGCTGACATCATTGGATCTCAGCCTTCAATGCATTCTGCCCCTGGGGAGGAAACTAAAGAGCCAAGTATGGGTTAGAAAATACAGAAAGGAAGGGGTTAAAGGTGTAACCACACTGACTACAAGGTGAAAGGAGACTTGGCTCAAACAAGCCATTTCAAGGCAGACCTTAACTGTGTTTCCATGCTGATACAAATGATATTCCCAGTGGGTTCATTATACTATATGTGTATAGGGTTAGCAAAACAGAGCAGGGCCTCTTTGGGGATGGGCTTAATAGTTTTAACACAGAACATGGTTTTAATGATTAGGTTTTTCTCATTTTATAATCAGCTAGGATTTACCCAAAGCTGGTAATTAGCATGATGAGGTAAAAGGGAGAGAGGGCAGCGACTCCTTAATTGAATATTTGGAAGAGGTCGACTGCTTGCATGCTGTGAACTGTATGTAGTCAGCCCCTACACGTGATGATGATGATGATGATGATGATGATGCCAAAGGTCAGTATTGTTAAATTTACTTAAAGTGAAAGAGACTTTTTAAAAAGTTGTATTCATGCCTTTAGTTAGTACATCCTGGCCATTTCTGAGTATACCTCTCCAAGTAAGCTTTCCCATGTAGCAAAGTAAAATAATATGGTAAAGCCAACCAACACAGTGACTCCTGGCAGTGTATGCCCCATTGCGTCCTACTCATCCCTCACCTCTCCAACAAAAAGAGGAGGGATCCTGAATTAGACAATTGTTTCATCTGCCCATCACTCCCCACATGGTATTATCTACTTTTCTAACATATAAAAGGCAGACTGGGGGAGCGTCAGTTTTAGAGTTGGGAAGTTCTGGTTTAAATGTCTGGAAAATCACTCATCCTCCCAATGCCCTAAGCAGCCCTGGAAAATTTCCCATGATGAAGAAATCACAGAGTCTAAGGTTTAGAAGGGGCCACTAAGGTCATCTAATTCAATCCGTATCTCAATCAACCAATGAGCATTTATTAAACACCTATTGTGTGCCAGGTACTATCCTAGGTTCAAAGAATCCGAAGACCAAAATTAAACTTCCTGCCCTCAAGGAGATTAAGTTCTTTGGAATAAGACAACATCTACATATATGCCTAAAATTAGGCAATTCATTTCTGGTTTCAAGGCTCTCAACCACTGTACCCATTCCATTTCCCCCAAGGCTCCATATTCTCTGCACTCATCCATGCACATGAATTGTACCAGATTTGTCCTGTGTTTCCTATGCTCTAATGAGAGGGATTAAGCTCTTCTCTTCTCCTTCCTGCCTCCTTTCCTTCCTTCATTTCTTCCCTCTTTCTTTTCTTCCCTCTTTCCTTTTTTCCTTTTTTTTTAAACTAGGTCTCTTTATCATCTAGGGTAAAAGTACAGCTGCTATTCCCAAGCTCAGTCATAGAGCTAGACTTGGAGTCAGGAAGTCTTGAGTTCAAATACAGCCATAAACATAAATAGCAACTGTGCAGTTGTGGGTAAATCACTTAACCTGTCTGCCTCAGTTTCTTCATCTGTAAAATAGGCATAATAGTACCCACCTCTCAGGGTTGTTGTGAGAATCAAATGAAACTATATTTGTAAAGTACTTTGCAAATCTTTAAGTACCATATAAATGCTAGTTATCACTCTCCATCCCACTGTTGAGCAGTACCGAAGCTTTAATTTGTTCCATTTCTGTCCCGAGCCTGTTTGCACTTCCCGAGAGAGTCTGGTGGTCCCCCTCCCCTCCTTGGGGGCTTACCATTTTGAGTCTGGACTTAGTCTAACCCCTCTTAAACTTAAGCCTGACTGCAGCTCAAAAAGCCTGAGCTCACACAATCCAACACATCAGGCCTAACCTCCCTTTACTTCATTATACCTCTCTCCAGGCTAAAGGAGGAGTAGAGAGGTACTCAGTGTACTATAGGAATCAGGTATGGGACAGCTATTCATTTCACACACACAAAAGCAATGTATAACCCAGAATACACATAAGCACTTTGACAGAAAGACAAATAAGTGGCATTGTTACACTCGGTGGGATGGTATCTTCTAAGCAGGAAGCAGTTTCACCTCAGCCCTGTTCTATATCCCTCAAAGTCTGTGGTATCTAATATGTTAGGTCAGCAGTAAAATTCAGCCTCTTGTCAGTGGTATCCTCATCAATACAAAAACTCCCTGCCACCAGTCAGTTCCATCCATTGTAAACAAGACCTCAGAATTATTTGAGCTCACAAGAACGCTTTCACACCTGAACACCCCCATCCTCAGATCAATATTCACTAATCTACTCAGGAAAAGGGCAAATGCAAAAGGAGGAAGCTTGAAACTAGACAGGCTTCCCCTAAGCAGGTCATGAGCTTTAGCTGCCAAGGGCTTACGAACACAGGGCAGCTAGTGTCAGGGCTGAAGTGAGCCTCCTTTGCCCCCCACACTGAACGAGGAGCAGATCACAGCAGGGTGGATGGTGTCCAAACCAGAAAGAGGAGAGAACACCAAGTTTGTAGTCACTCATACACTGAGTCATTGGATCCTCCTTCTTAATGGCCATCACAGGAATTGCCTCATCACCTCAAAGCTTTAAGCCATCATAGTGCTGAATCGCGTCCATATGGTCAGCTGGAAGAAGCCAAGAACTCTATGCATGGGCTATGGAACTGTTACATATGTGAATGGAAAACCAGGTAATTGCAGCCAGGGTGGGGGCCACTAGCACTGGGCAGTGGCCTCTTCTAGCATATAGCATTTAAGCTGAGTGAAGGAAGCTGAGTTTGGGGGGTCCTGAAAGGTGCATATGGAGAGGGAATGCTTTCCACACAGCCTGTGCAAAGGAGGAGAAACAGGTGATCCAAAGAGAGTGTGCTGGACCTGAAATCATGAGAACCCAAGTTCAAGTCTGGCCTCAAACTTTGATTTACTAGCT
Source organism: Potorous gilbertii (assembly GCA_028658325.1). Taxonomy (NCBI): domain Eukaryota; kingdom Metazoa; phylum Chordata; class Mammalia; order Diprotodontia; family Potoroidae; genus Potorous; species Potorous gilbertii. Next base: position 682,080,036 of record CM053770.1, read on the forward strand.
GGGAGTCTATGGGAACACTAATAGCACTGACGTCTCAGGATTGTTGGAAGAATTAAATGAGAGAATACTAGTAAAGCGTTTTGCCACCCTTAAAGCTCTGTAGAAATGCTAGCTATAGTATTGCCATTGTCATTATTTATCATTTTTGTTGTCCCTAAGAAGGCCAGTTTAGTTGAATTACTGAATACATGAAGGGAAATCATTTTTAAATCTGGAAAGCTAGCTTGTGAAGGGTTCAGATGCAGAAGAGAGGTATTCATATTTGAGCCTGGAGGGAGTAGGGAAACATTGGAGTACTTGAACAAGAATCTTCTCTATGAATCTCCAACGGTAGGGAAGCCATCCTCCTGAGGCATGCCATGCCATTTTGGACTACCTCTAATCACAAGTCAGAACCAAAAATGAAATTATAAGGCACAATGTTTACTCTTCCTCATGGGCAGCCTTCATGCAGAGGCTGAATGACCCTATGTCGAATGTACTTAGAGAGGATTCTAAGTCAGGGATGGTCCCAGATGGTCCCAGAGGTCCCTGCTGTCTGTGAGATTCTGTGATTCCTTGGACACTCCCCTGCCCGTGCACAGAAACATTCACTGCCAATGAGCATGTGTAGCATAAACATGGCTGTGCAGGAAACAGAATTGGAAATGCCCACTGTTCTGTCTCCCTGCCTATCTAGTGCCTGGCCTCATTCTATTGAACAGATGGGTCTGTATCTTCCTTTTCAGACCATCCAGGAAAAGCTAGTCTGTCATCTCCATCAGGAATCCATCCTAGCATGACTTCAGTGCCAGACAAGCCAGGCCATGCATAGTTTGGAAAACAAAGATCTCATTTGGTTATATAATAAACTTAACAGGACTCTGAAGGTGTTGACATGGCGGGACCCATTCCGAGTGGTTTCTCCAGTCATCCTGGATATACCCTGCTCAGTGTACATATGGCATCACCCTATGCTCTAGCTCCTATTAAGGTCCCATTGTGGCCCATTGAAAGCATTTACAGGCTACTTGACCAACATTATTTGGGATAAATCATGGACAAAAAGCTAGGCATCTTAATTAATGAGTAAGAGAGTCATGGAAACTTTGAGGTGATGGGGATCAAACAAAACATACAGAATGCCCACAACAGGAAGGAATGGAGGGAGGGAGGAAGAAAGTAAGAGAGAGTAGGAGGAAATGGCCCTTCTTTCCAGAGATTAGAAGCTATGGTAATAAAATGATGCACAAACTGTCAGACTGGGCCAGTTTTCTCTCTTGGGGATGTGTGTGGGGGGCTGTATGTTCTTCTATTCAGTCTTCAAGAGATGCTTTGCCTCATAGTGCAATATATATGTATAGAGAGATTTAGAAATGAAGATGAAATTTTTAAAATAATTACCCTTTTTTTTATTTTTAAAAAGGATGCTATATTTAGAGCTGGTAGCATACTTAGAGGTCATTGAATCCAAGCCTTCCTTTTAAAATGAGGCACATACCAAGGTCATGCAGTAAGTAAGTGTGTCAGACTGAATTCAAACTCAGGCCTTCCTGACTTCCAGCCTCAGAAAGCATCTAGCCTGTTCTCTGAATGAAAATGATCTTTGCTATAGGACAGCCCGAGTACTGGTCCTTCAGCTCAGATTTGGAAAAGGCATACAGTCCTCCAGGTCTGTAATTCCCAAGTTATGGTCTCAAAGTTTCTCCTGCAGGAAAAAGGAAGGGCTTTTTCCTGCAAGTTAACTTTATATTCTTACCCTCTTTCCTACCCAGAATCAGCTGTTTGACTTCGATAAATTACCCTCAGGGAAAAGGGGGAGGGGGAAGGAACAAGCATTTCTAAGCCGCCTACTTTGTGACAATACAGTCCCTGCCCTCAAGAAGCTATTAATATAATAGAAGAGGCAACATGAAAACAATTGTGTACAAGCAAGATGGAGATAGAATGTTTAAAAAAGATGTCTTGCAGAAACTAGGATTTTGACTGAGACTTGAAAGAAACCAGGGTGACCAGGAATGCAAAGATGAGGAGAAAGAGCATTCCAGTCATTGGAAACAGTCAATGAAAATACCTTGAGTCAAGAGGGTCTTGTTCTAGGAATGGAAAGTTAGACAAACTATACAAGAGCCTTATACTTCATAGCCTGTCCCTTAATTATCCTGAATTAATACATGACCTTCAGTCTCACATCTCCAACTGCCTTTCAGACATCTTAAACTGGCTGTCCAGAAGGCATCTGAAACTTACTCTCCAAAACTGATTTCGATATCTCTCCCCTAAACCGTGTCCCCCCACCCCCATTCCTATTACTGTAGAAGGCAACACTATCTTCCCAAAATAGCAGGCTCACAACCTAGGCATCATCCTGGATTCCTCACTATCTCTTATCTATATCCACGCTGTTTCCAAGACCTATCAGTTTCACCTCTGCATGTCATGGACTTCATTTCTGCAACATCTCTAATGAATTTCACCTCTAAGCCTGTCTTGTGGATTTCCCTTGGTAGACTCTTGTTAATTTCACCTCTACAATCTCTGGTAGATTTCACCTCTAGCCCCTTGTGGATTTCACCTTTGCAGACTCTTGTAGATTTCACCTCTGCAGTCTCTCAAGCATTTAAGCCTTTACAATGTCTCCAGGAGCCCTCTTTCCTCTCTGACACTGCCCCCATCCTGGTACAGACCCTCATCATGTCACACCTAGATTATTTCAGTAACTGTTAGGAGGTTCTGCCTGTCTCCAGTCTTTCCCTACTCTAGTTCATCTGTCAGTCATTTGTCAAAGTGTCATTTATCTTAAAGTTTAGATCTGTATCATTCCCTCCTAGTCAGTAAACTCCAGGGACTTCCTATTTGGCTTTCTTTTACGCCTTACTCCCTATCACATACTTTTTGATTCTGTGATGCTGGCCTCCTGACTATTCTACAAACAAGATACTCCATCTGTTGGTCCCAGATTTTTTCTGGTTGTTCCCCATGGTTGGAATTCTTTCCCACATCTGTACCTGCTGACTTCTCTGGCTTCCTCTGAGTCCCAATTAAAATCCCATCTTCTACAGAAAGCCTTTCCCCACCCCTCTTAATTCCAGTGCCTTCCCTCTCTTAATCATTTTCCATTTATCTTGTATATAAATTGTTTGCTTGTTTCTCCCATTAGATTATGAGTTCCTTGAGGGCAGAGACTGTCCTTTGCCTCTTTTTGAATTCCCAACACTTAACACAGTGCCTGGCACATTTGTTGTTGTTGAGTTGCTTCAGTTGTGCTTGATTCTTTGTGACCCCATTTAGGGTTTTCTTGGCAGATACTGGAATGGTTTGCCACTTCTTTCTCCAGCTCATTAGAAGATGAGGAAACTGAGCTAAACAGGGTGAAATGACTTGCCCAGAGTCACAAAGCTAGTAAGAGTCTGAGCCCAGACTTGAACTCAGGAAGATAAGTCTTCCTGACTCCAGGCTTAGTGCTCTATCCTCTATACCACCTACCTGCCCAGCTGGCACATAGTAGGCACCTTAATCAATTGACATGACGATCATCTATACTTTGGTAGCAGGTAAAAATTCAACATTTGTTTATACATCTTGAGTCACTCATAGATCCAGAACCAAAGTTACCTCAGGTGCCATTTTGCCAAACTTTCTCCTTTTATAAAGAAGGAAATTGAGGTGTAGAGAGCTGAGGTACCTTGCCAAATACTAAGAGTTGGAAATAATATTTGAACCCAGATCTCTTGACTCTTCTTTTCTCCCTGCTGCTTCATTAAAAGCAGAGTTTTTCTCCCCACCCTACTGACAGTAGTGAGAAAGTTTCACTACATAGGTGGAGTAGATTCATGGAAATCTTTGACCTCCTTGTCCATCTCCCCCTACTCTTGTCACTTTTGGGATGAAGACTTGTGATTTCATTAACATGAGAAAGTCTCAATCTGGAAACTCCATCCACTGATGTAAATTGGCAACTTGTCAGTAACTTATAGCTTTAGAAAGTGGTCTACTCCATAAGATTGTAGATTCGGAGCTAGAAGGGACCCTAGGTATCATGTCCTTACCCTTATTTTAGAAATGAGGAAACATTGACCGATAGAATTGAGTCAGACATGAATTCAATGATAGCACTCCCTCCACTATGGTACACTGCTTTGTGATTCTGTAAAATCCACCTTCTCTAAATAGGCTATTCCAAGGAAGAGATGTCCTGCCTGCTTAATCCTCTGTCAGTTAACCCCTGCTTCCTTTCTCTCTACCTTTCCTGTGGACAGGAAAAAAACGGTGTCTAACCGAATGAATAGCTGTTAAATTTGGGAATCCTATTGTGCTTCTAAAAAATGCATATAATCTTTGTGTGACTTTATTATTGATTATAATAAATGTCTTCATGATATTAATTCCATGTATCAAGTAATATTTTTAGTTGCTCTTACTGGTATGCCCGAAGGTGGTGTATGATAAACTAAGGTATAAATAGAAGCCTTGAACCGAGAATCGAACATTGGGATGTGGCCTTTGTAATTACTAAAGCATTAAATAAGCAGTGCTCTTGTGGTATTAGATTTCTGGGCTTTAGGAGCAATGCTTTTCATTAAATTGAAACTGTTAAATGCCCATATTGTTTGTGTGTGTGTGTGTGTGAGAGAGAGAGAGAGAGAGAGAGAGAGAGAAAGAGAGAGAGAGAGAGAAAGAGAGAGGTGGGGGGGGGAGAGGAGAAAGAGAGAGAGAAAGAGAGAGAGAGAGAGAGAGAGAGAGAGAGATCTACTCCTAGATCCTAGGACCTAGAAAGTTCAGCTCTAGTACTTGGAGCTTTTTACTCCCTTGCTTAACATAGAGTGAAATCATGGTCTCGTGTGCCATCTATTGGGAAAAAGCAAAACAATCTGCCAAACACCTGAGGTTCTCTGAAGCCAGTTTTTTTCCCTCTTTTTGTTCCATGTGTCCCACATGCAAATACTGAATGCACTCTTTGGAATATAGCAACTGATCTCCTCTTGCCAACAGACAGAAGCCTTCCTGTTCCCTGTAACTGTAATACTTCAACTCCTCATAAAAGCCCTGTGAAACATACAGGAAATCTGAGGGGGAATCAAGTAAATGCAGCATAAGCCTCCATGATAATGGAGAGGAGAAAGGCCTTGCCTTCATCAGCTCCAGAACTGCAGAATCTCCATATTGGATGTGCCCTACATGTCTGCTTCCTCCAACTCATCTTTGGATGAAAATTCCTGCTAAAAACATAGCCAGTGTTGCCCTCTAGCTTTTCACTCCAGAGTTATTATGAGGAGAATAAACCATTGATTAAGCACTTACTGTGCGCCAGGCACTATCCGATAAAAAGGCCTCTGAAATACCTAATTGTTAGCAGAGTTCTTCTGACATCAAGCCTTCACCTGCCTCTGCAATTTCTCTCAATTGTTATCTGCTGGAGTACTCACTAAATTGTTTTGAGCTAGTCTTTTAAAAGAGCTTGGTAACTAAAGAAAATAGAGGGTCACATGCAGGGAAACATGGGGACAGTCATTTCAGAGCATCAGCAAGAAGGGATGGTTCAGTGCCCAGCTCCCTTCCTTATTTACAACTTCTGTAACTTGAGGTCACTGATATGTTCTGAGCTTCTGTTTTCCTCCTCTGTAAAATGGGCATAAATAATAATTGCCCTGGGTCCTTCTCAAGTTCAGTTCCTGAACATTTTATTTTGCTGTGTGGTAGAAGTGAAATAATTAATGTAGAAATGCTTTGTCAAACCATCATTTCTGTCCAAACATAAGTACTCATTACCGTCACTCTGATCACTTCTTCTTCTAGGTCAATGGCATTGATCTGAGAAATGCTGGCCATGAGGAAGCTATAACTGCTTTGAGGAAGACACCCCAGAAAGTGCGGCTGGTTGTTTACAGGGATGAGGCGCATTATAAAGATGAGGAAAACTTAGGGATTCTCCTTGTCGATCTTCAGAAGAAAACAGGTCGAGGGCTGGGCCTGAGCATCGTTGGGAAACGGTAAGGTGCCAAAGCAGTCTGTTCTGGGAGGTTCTCAGCCTTTGAGTGTGACTCTCAAGAAAATAAAACTAGCATGTGGATCTTGACAGATACTGTATACATATGGTTCCCCAAACCAGTGACCAAATTACATATTAAATTGTGATCATTTCAGAGCCATGTTCATTGGTAATTCTAATGACACCATGACGTGTGCAGGTATGACTCCAGTCCACGTTTTGAGGATAATTTCAGGAAATATTTATGTCTCATATGAAGTTCCTCCTCTCTCTAATCCATTTCCCACACAGCTGCCAAAGACATATTCCTAAAGCATAGGGTTGACCGTGTCGAGAAACTCCAGTATCTCTCTCTGACCCTACAGTAAAATATAAACACATCCTCTGCTGATATTTAAAGCCTTTCACAGCACGCTTTCAGGGAAACCTTGGAAGACTTGCATGAACTGATGCAAAGTGAAGTGAGCAGAACCAGGAGACAGTGTGTCCAATATCAGCAACTTTGAAAGACTTAGGAACTCTCATCAGCACAAGGACCAACCACTCTTCCAGAGGCCTCATGATGAAACTTGCCACCCACCTCCAGATAGAGAGCTGATGGACGCAGAGGGCAAACTGAGGCATTTTGTTATTTTTTTGGACATGGCTAATGTGGGATTTTGTTTTGTTTGACTATGCATGCATGTCTGTAATGGATTTTGTTTTTCTTTCTTTCTTGATGGCGGGAGAGGGGATACAGAAGGGAGAAAATTTGGACCTGAATAAAATTGAATTAAAAAATAAATCCCTTTACAACCTGACTTTCAGGGTCTATCTTTCTAGCTTTATGAATTACTCCCCATTGTGAACTCTACAACATTTGCAAAACTGTGGTTATAGGACACTCATCTCCCTTCTCTACTTCTTTGCCTAGGCTGTCCCTCATCCCTGGAATGTACTCCTTGTCTCCTGTATTTCTTAGGATCTCTAATTTCCATCAGAGTTCAGTTCAAATGCCACCTCCTATGTGAGACCTTTCCTGATCCCTTCCAGCTGTCAGTCTCCACATACACCTCCCCCCGCCCCCCATTATTCTGTATATCTTTTGTATAGACTTATATGTGCACAAAAATGTCTCCCCTGCCCTCTTGAGTGCAGGAAGTGTTTCGTTTTTGTCTCCAACACAATATTTAGCACAGAGTAGTTGCTTGCTTGCTGGCTGGTTATTTGTTTGCTTGCTTACTTATCTCCTGTGCTCCTGGAACCTGAGAATTGGGAGAAGAGTCACCATTTTATTTATCCGTAACTGGATTTAGGATCTCATCCATGTAGGTACTCTTTCCCTCACTCCAGAAGTACAGATTGCAACCCATCCACACCTTCTTGTGCTAGGCAGTTCCTTGTTCACATCTTAAGCCCTCTCAGGAGTTTATTCTCAGTATTCCTGAGGCCTTAGAAATGTATAGGATTTACCTCTTTCCAATGCAGAAATTAAAGCATAAACCAACTAAGTGACTTGCCCAAAGTTACCAAGTCAGTGGTTGGTTCCACTTTGCTCCAGTCCAGAAGGTCCCCAGAAGAGGCAACATTGAAAGTCATTGGGAAATCTGTGAAACTCACTTTCCCTTTGTAAGCAAATACAAAAGCCAAATGAGTGTGAAGCCATTGGTAGATCACATCTTATTCTACAACCTTAATCCTGACCAAGGTGCCCTCAGAGAGCTTATACTCTGCCAAGGGAAATATCATATACATGAAGAGATAAATGCAAATTCTGCAAAATTGTGTGTGTCCAGTTTGTACCAGTCCTTATGCCAAGTGCCAGGGATACAAAGATGAAAACTAAATAGTACCTGCCCTCAGAGAACTTACACTCTCCTGAATGAAGTGACATACTCACAAGTGAGTAGATGCAAAATATACATAAAGTTAACCAAGTTTGCATGTGTGGGAATCATCATTGTTTCAGAAAGAACTTGGAAATTTGTGGTATGGTTTGGAGTTAGTGTGTCTCAACTTCTAGGAATGGTGTGTATGTGAAAGAAGCCTGAGTCACTGGCCCCCTGCTTTGTGATCTTGCCAGAAATGGAAGTGGAGTCTTTATCTCCGACATTGTGAAAGGAGGGGCTGCTGACCTTGATGGCAGATTAATTCAGGGAGACCAGATCTTGTCTGTGAATGGAGAAGACATGAGAAATGCTTCCCAGGAAACAGTGGCCACTGTCCTCAAGGTGAGTAGATTGCATCTGATCGAGTTATCTCACAGTGCTGGGTAGCTAGCAGGCACCCTCTCTGCCCAGTGTCATTCCTAAAAGCATAGAGGAAATGGTATGTAATAAATTACAAAGTATAATTCAATGGAGCCAAAATCTTTTTGGCTACAAAGCTACATTGGTTTATGTGATGACACAGGAGGAAAATAAAAACTTACTCATTTTAGAATTTAACCCAAACACAGAATTGCTTAGTGGATAGTAAACTGGACCTGAGATGAGCCCTGCTGCCCCCCACCTCCTGTGCCTTCTCCTCTGCATCTTTCCCAGAGATTCTCAAGACTCTAGGTCACAGGAGTTGTTTGTGTGCCTCAGGAGATTCAGTCTCTGTAATGGGAATTCCTTTCATTGATTTAAACAAAACCAAAAATAAATGCCCTGATTTAACAGAAGGCAAAAATTCTAGAAAAAAGGAAAATTCTATTTCAGCTATATAATATGCGAAGAGGATTTTTCAAGACTCGTATCTTAAGCTACCAGGTACCATAGACAGATAGATATATGGTCTTGATATGAATTCATTTCATCTCAGAACAGAAGGCTTGAAAGGAGTTCACAAGGTTATTTTTCTCCTCCTCTTCCTCCTCCTCCTCCCATTTGATAAGAGGTACAAGCAGCTGGCTCTCACTGAGACTGGCTTTTAGGTCTTTAACCAGCGGCTAGATCCTGAACTGAATAAAGCACTGAACCTAGAGTTAGGAAGACATGGATTTGGATCCTCCCTCTGGCACTTACTAGCTTTGTTAGCCTGGCCAAGGTACTTAACATCCCTCGGTTTCAGCTACCTTATCTGTAAAATGGTGGCGATAAAAGCACTATGTCCCAGGGTTGATGTGAGTTTCTTAAAGTCCAGCTCTCAATACCTTTGTTACTTAGGCCCTGCCTTATACAAGAAAGCCACCGGTTAGTAAACTTGAAGCAGACTCTCCAAGCTGAACAGCCCATCTTCCCTCACTGTGTTTCCCCTATAACTCAGAGGCAGAGAGAGTATTCAGGAAAGGCATATTCAGTTTTCAGACTGTATCTCTTCCTCCTAGATACCATGTCCCTGGCTATGTACATTAAAAACAAAAAAAAAACAAACCTGTTCCTTACTTAAACATGTTTCCTCCAGAGTAGGCAAATTAAGAAAGGAAATCCCAAGCTAGGCCTTTGTTGAATCAACTTCAGTTAAAAAAAAAAAAGCTAACAGACACAGAGGTGAAATCTATTGGTTGAAAAGTAACTAAGAGTAGCATATTGAATCCCTCAGTAAGCACTTATTAATCACCGACTGTGTTCCAAGCTTGATACAATGGAGATACCAAGGTAGCAATGAGCAGTCACTTCCTTGAAGGAAGTTTTTCTCCATGGGAATGATCCTTATCAGTCCCCTGCCCTACCCCTAGTTATAGAGCTTTGGCTCAGAGATGCACAGAGCTAGGCTGGAACCTTCCACTGATGGTTTTCTTTTTTTATCCTAAGTGTGCTCAAGGTCTTGTGCAGCTGGAGATTGGAAGACTTAGGGCTGGTTCTTGGCTCTCTTCAAGGAAAACCTCTCAGAACAGCCAGGTGAGTAGTGACCTTGAAGGAGATTACTAGTAGAGATGAGTGGGTGGGCTTCTCTAATTCAGAGGGAGGGGAATGCTGTGGAAGGACTCCTGGAATCCCTGGCATATACTTACTCTGTGACCTTGGGTGAGTCATTAACCTTCAAGACTCTAGGCCAAATCTGTAAGACTAATTAACAAAACCAGTGCATGAGGAGAGGAAATTTCCAACAGAAATTGCAATGAATCATTCTGATGAAAAGGAAGACCCAGACTTGAGATCAGACCCCTAGGTTCAAGCCCTGACTTGCTCTCTCAGGTTGGCTTTCTTCTACTATAGAGAGGAGGATAATGATTCCTGCAGGACCGATGTCATTGAGGTTCCTGTGGGGACTGAATGAAAGATGACATTTGGGTTCACGTAGCCAGCTCCTCACGTGCAAGATGGAGAAGCAAAGTTCTGACAGTTATTCCTAGAAAGATGTAAAAATGTTAGTGAACTGGAAACTCAACATACGTTAAGGAAAGGACATGGCACCCAGACAAAGAGACTCGTGCCATCTTAGAACTGCCTTAGGATAACCGTAGTATCCAGGGACAAAGGGTGTGTGCTGTGGTCTGATCTAAGGAAAATATGGAAAGATTTGCACAAAATAATGAGCTAAATGAGAAGAGGCTCTTAAGAGAACCTTGTATACAGTAAGAGCAATATTGTTTTGAGAACACCTTTGAGCAAACAAGTCATTTTGAGTATTTTAAATACCCAGTTAACTATAAAGGACATATGAAAAAAGACTGTCTGCATCCAGAGAAAGAACTGATAAAAAGAAGTATATATAGAATAATTTTACATGTATCTATACCTATTTGTCTCTAATGGTGGCCATCTCTAGGATGGGGTAGGGAGGGAAGAGAAAAGAAAAGTACATGATGACTTTGTGATATATTTAAAAGGAAAAGCAAGTTGTACATAATAGATTTATAGTTTCTTTTTATTATACTACATTATGGAAATGCTTGTTTTAGTCCATAGATTAAAAAATAAATAAATGTTTTATAAAAGGTATCCAAGGGAGGCCAACTAAGATGGTGAAGGTTTTGACTTCATGTCATCTAACAATAGATTGGGGAGGGGTGGCTTAGAGAAAACTCCAAGAGGGATGTGATAGTCATCTGCAAAGATTTCTTACACAGAAGAAGGATCCCTTAAGCTCATTCTGCTGGACCCCAGAGGACACAATAAGAGACAATGAGTGGTGGTTGCTAGAAGCCAAATTAGGCTTGATGTCAGAAAAAAAAATCTTCAGTGTGATTTACCAGTGAAATGGGTGGCCTCAGAAGCTAGTGAATTTTTCTTTCCTAGAGGCTCTCTGACTCAATGATCTTTTATTGGGCATTTTGTAGAAAGGATTCTTGGGCTGAAGTGGACTGGAATTCCCGCTGCAAACTTCTGTGATGTAACTATGAAGCACAACATGCGTGCAAGATAGAATAACTGTTATTATTTACTTACAAGATCATATAGATCTAAGTCAGACTCCCTGCAGGAGAAGTCATTCACCTCCAGAGGAGGGAGCTGATGCCCGAGGTCACAGGCCCTCTGACGGTTTCCACAGCATCATTCTGCCTCCCTTTTCCTTTCTTCTCTCCTGACAGAGCTTCCACTTTCCCAGTTTAATAACAGTGACTTTTAAAACCTCTGGCTGTTTGGATTTTTGTCTTCTATAAAGAGCGTTTCGGGTCCCCCGGTTCCATATTATTTCAGTGAGGTTTAAGTGCAAAGGGATGGAAAATAAAAGCGAGGGGCTTATTAATTCACCGATGTTTCTGGTCCCTTTATTGCCGGCAAACATTTTCCTCGAAACACTCTCTTCTGCTCCCAGTTGGGGCTGAGTTGCCTGACTGCATTTGGACACAGCTGTGTTTATTAAAAAGGTAACATCTGGTGGCAATTTGACCCTCATTAGCTCAGCATTGTTCTGGTCCTTCAATGAAATTTTGCCGAGCTAACTTATGAAGAGCGAGAAATGAGTCATTCTTGGGGCAGTGGGAAATGCCAGGTTCCCCCTGATTTTGTGGACTGGCAATACTTGCCGTGCTGGAAGATAGTTGGGCTTTTTTTGCAAAATTAAAATAAGCATCATCTTAAAAAAACAAAAACCCCTTTGCAGTGCTATCTTTCCTATGGCTGGCTCTGAATGCTGGTGGTAGACAGTTAAACTGTATGGCCTCACGGAAGAGTCCTTGCTGTACTTAGCCCTCTAATCCACTCCATGCTGTGCTTGGGTATAGATGGCCTTTTGTCTTAAGGCTGCAGAAGCTATTTTCAGTGAGAGGGGTCACCCCATTTCCATGGTTGTCAGCCTGCAGCTGTTTCTAGATGACTGTCTTGAGGACCCCCTTTATGGCCCAAGCCTGCTAAAGTGAGTTTCCTGGAGAACAGGATGCGTATTTTGACAACCACAATGACTCTTGTATAAAAGAGATTCAGTGGGGCTGCCTGCTCTCTTCCATTGGTTTTTTAAAGGGAATGAGCCAAAGTGGATGCCATGACTCTGACCAGCCAAGGTAGAGAATGACCTGAGAAATTTTTGTGATTTCCTTGGTCACGTAAATAGAACCAGGAGCCGCTGATGACACTGTGGGCTTTTCACAAGAAAGTGTATACTTCCTGCAGGAAGGTAGAAGAGACAGCCAGTCCAGTTAAACCATATTAACGTTGGAATCTCAGACTTTGGAAGCCTTACATTCTACTCAGCTTTGGGTTCAAATCCTGACTATGGTGCTTAATACATGTGTCATTTGGTGCAAGGCACTTAGCCTCATCATCCTGACTTCCTCATTTGTAAAATGAAGGGGTTGGGATAGATGTAGTCACTTCTACCCCTAAATGTATGACCTTGGGACCCAGGAACCTGAGAAGGCAGAAGAGGAGATTAGCAAGGTTCTGCCTTTCCATCTTGGGGCAGGGATTGGGGAGGAGGTATAAAAACTATCTTCAAGTATTTGAGGATTATCACACCCTCAGAAGAGAGATCAGAATTGTTCTTTTTGTCTCAGAGGGCAGAAACAGGAGCAATGGGTAGACATTTGAAAGAGGCCAGTTTAGGGCTGATAAGAAGATAAACATCCTAATAATTACAGCTATCTGAGAGTGAAATGAGCTAGTTATATTATTATAATTTATTATCCCCATTTTATAGTTGAGGAAATTGGGGCAGACAAAGGTTAAGTGACCTACCCACAATTAGTGTCTAAGGCTGGATTTGAACTCAGAGCTTCCTGACTTCAGACTGAGTGCTTTGTACACTGTGACCCCACCCAGCTGCATTTATGGGAAATGATTAGAAATAATGAGTAAGAAAAAAAGTAATGAGTTAAAACAAAGAGATACAGCATTTCTTGGTGGTGGTGTTCCTCTGACTTACTCCTGTCAGCAAGAAGACATGCCCTGATCTGAAGACAAGTCCTTTGAGGCATTTTCAATGCTCAGTTTTCAGAACAATTCCTATGTGGGAAGATACCTGTGGATACTTATTAGGACATTTAGACCTGTGGATACTTATTAGGACAGTTAGAAAGAGTCTCCATAAACATAGGGTATGAATAGGAATTGATTATATTGGTATGATTTCCAAAAAAAAGAACGTAGGGGTAAGAAAGAGGAGTGCACTGAGAGAAGGAGGAAAGGAGAGGTAGAATGAGGTAGATTTTCTTCCTTAAAAGGAGTGCAAGGAAGAACTTTTATAGTGGAGGGGAAAATCACAAGAGTGGGCAATGCTTGAACCCCACTGTCATTGGAATTGGTTCAAAGAGGGAAGAATATATATATACACACTCAATTGTGTATAGAAATCTAACTTTGTCCAAAAGGGAAATGGTAGGGAAAGATGATAGAGGATCGGGGAGGGAGTTGGGGGGGCAGAAATGATAAACAGGAGGGGAGATTAGAGAAGGCAGTGGTTAGAAGCAAAGTAGACTTTGGAGAAGGGACAGGAGAAAAAGAAATAAGAAAATGGGATCGAATGAAATACACAATTATTAATTATAACCATGAATGTGAATGGGATAAACTCACCCACAAAATGGAAGTGGTTAGCAGAATGAATTAGAAACCAGAATCCAGCAATGTATTGCTTCCAAGAGACACAACTGAAACAGAAAGACACACGGAGAGTTAAAATAAAGAACTGGAGCAGAATGCTTCAGCTGAAATTTAAAAAAAAAAAAGGCAAGGATAGGAATCATGATTCGAGACAAAGCAAAAGCCAAAATAGACCTAATTAAAGATGGTAATCAGGGAAACTACAATTTACCAAAAGGTACCATAGACAATGAAGTAAGACTCAAAAATTTTACAGCAAATTCCTCTGATAAGGGTCTCATTTTTCAAATATATACTGAGTATAGAATTAAGACAGTTTTTTAAAAATTCAAGTTATTCCCCAATTAATAAGTGGTCAGTTTTCAGAAGAAGAAATCACAGCTATCTATAGTCATATAAAAAAATTCTAAATCCCTATTGATTAGAGAAAGGCAAATTGGGGCTACTGTTTTATTGTTTCTTGAAGTTTCATGGAACAAAGCTAGAGGGGATGGGAGGAAGGTAGGTACCCTAATGAATTGTTGGTGGAGTAGTGAACCAGTTCTGGAGAACAACTGGGAATGATGCCCAAATGGCTCATAAAACTGGGCATACCATTTGACTCAGCAATACCACTACTAGGTCTGTATTCCAAAGAGAATAAATAAAAGGACCCACATGTACAAAAATATTTGTAGCAGCTTTTTGGAGAATGGCGAAACAAGTTGTAGCTTTTGATTGTGATGGAGTGCTATTGTCCTATGAGGAATGACAAGACCTGTATGAACTGATACAAAGGAAAGTGAGCAGAGCCTGGAGATCATTGTACACAATAACAGCAGTGCTATGTTGGTGATCAACTGTGAAAGACTTGCCCACTTGGATCAATGCAGTGATCGAAGACAATTCCAAAGGACTCATAATGAAAAATGCTATCTGCCTCTAGAGGGAACTGAAGAACTTTGGTGCAAATTGAAGTATAATATTCTTGCTTTATTTTTCTTGCTTTTAAAATATATATATGACTCTGTGAAAATATATTTTGCCTGATTTCACACATATAATTTCTATTATATTGTTTACCTTCTCAGTGGATGGGGGTGGGGGCAGAAGGAAGGGAGTGAATTTAGACCTCAACATTTAAAGAGAAAAGAAAGTGATAAATAATCAAGATTTGGGGGGCCATTGCCATGATATCCCCCTTCTCCCCACCCCATCACGTGTCACTCAGACCCCTTCCCCTACCTGTCTCCTTCGCATGAAGACATGTCTCTGTTGCCATTGCAGACATACCCGTGTGATCCATTCCATCCCAAAGTTTGCAGCAGTTGGTGTCCCACTGTCATCCCCACTCTCTCCCCAACTGTTGGAGAAGAAAAGAAGAAGCATTTGAATGGATGCCAGTTAGAATGCTCAGCTGGCATTCCTTCATTGTAGGAGCCCAGATCGGAGATCTCACTGTACAAGCGAGAAAGTTGAGGGCCAGTGAGGTTAAACAAATTGCATTAGCCATGAAGTAGCCATGCTTAAAGGCAAACTCGGGGCCTCCAACTCCTACATCCAAGCCTCATACTGCAGTGCCACATTGACCGACTAAGTGGTGTAGTGGAAAGAGCCTTGGTCATTGGAAGAAGAAGACTTGAGTTCCAGTTTTGCTTAGATAGTTAATAGCTATATTTCTCTCAGCCTCAATTTCCTCATCTGCTAAATAGTCAACAGCCACATTTATTTTACAGGTCATTGTAAGGACCAAACTTTTCAATCTGACTACTTTTGTCATTGTAGATGAGTCAACACAGTGTCCGGAGTGGCTTTCCCCCTTCCCTGGCTCCCGTTATCACAAGCTTACAAAACCTGGTTAGCACCAAGAGGCCCTCGGATTCTTCCCAGAGAACCACAGGTACAGTTTGCCTCTGCCTCTATGAATCTGGAGATAGGCAGGTCATCTCCTCACTGGGCACGATTTTCACCTTGGTCCAAAACTCTGTAAGCCTTTGGATGTTGAGACCTATTCCTCTGGGTTCTCACAGGCCTACCAACAGTAAATAAGACCAGAGAGTTTCAAATATTTCTTCCACTTTATTAAAGCAGAGAAGCATTTGGACTAGAAGAAAGAAAAATCCCCTGGGGTCTTGTAAAATAAAACCAATATATTAAAGCAGTTCAGACAGAGAAAATGAAGAAATTGTAGGTCTTTAGAAGCAGGTCAGCAGTCCATGCTTAAGGGGGAGGTGTGAAGGAGGGGAGAGAGAGAGAAGGGGGCCAGGGAGGGAGGATGGAAAGAGAAGGAGAGAGGGACAGAGTGCAGTAAAAGCAGCTGACATCTTAGCAGCTCCAAAACCCTTTCTTCACATTATCACACTTTAGGCCCCCCTCCTCCTGCCCCATAAAATGGATGCCCTAAGTGCTATTTTCCTCCAAAACTAGAACAGGTCACAGGCAAAACTTGAACTCAGGTGTCCCTGTCCAAGGCTGAACCTTTATCCCCTCCAAATTCTGCCTTGCCAACTGTAGACTATCCACATAGACAAAATGAAGTCAATTGTCATTCAGCAGAGGCAGGTTGGAAGTTCACACTTGAAATCTTTTTAAATAGAAGAAAAAGGAAGCATGTTGTACTGGGCAGGCCAGCCTTCCATTCAGGATAGAAAAAAAAGAACATATCACTTTCCTATAGACAGAAAGGGTCCAGCCTCAAGGCCAGCTGGGCATGTTCTCTCCCTCCCGCTACTTCCATGACACACTCCATCAGCATCTGAAAGATCCAGGTGCAATGATTATGGATCTGTCCATCTCTGCCAAACTACCCTCCTTGTAATTGCAGACACAGTCCATGGTTAATGACTCCTCATTGGTTAGGTGGCAAATTGGATAGAGTGCTGGACCTGGAATCAAGAAGATTTGTCCTCCTGAGTTCAAATCCAGCCTCAGACGCTGACTAGCTGTGTGACCGTGGACAAATTTTCCTCAGTTTCCTTATCTCTAAATGGGGCTGGAGAAAGAAATGACAAGTCAGTCCAGTATTTTTGCTCAAAAGAACCAAAATGGGGACACAGAGTCAGATACAACTGAAACACCTGACCAACAGCAACACTGGACTGTTGAAAAGGCCCTGGTAGTTTTCATTTAATATTATCTCTTCATTGAACAGTCTCAAGGACATTAACTCTGTACTTCTTTATTTAATAGGAACTGATCCAGGCCCAAGGACAGTTGAGATCATAAGGGTAAGTCAGTCTCTTACAGCCTTTGTAAGTCTCTCATGGGTGTCCTAAGGAGCATTTTCACAATCTGGGTGAACACCTCTTCTGGATCCCTGTTCCCCCGAATCAGAAATGGCCTCTTCCTCCTTAGACTTCATGTAGCATTTTGCATTGCACCTCCCTTACAGACTTTCAGTGTCAAAATGCCAAGGTTATCCCATGGATTTAATTTTATTTTTATTTGCCTCATAGAGAGAATATAAGGTCCTTGAGGACAGGGACATCCTTAATTTTGTCTTTGTACTCCTAGCACTTAGCACATAGTAGGCATTTAAATGCTAAGCAGTGCTTATTGGTTGAATCTCAGAGTTGGCCGGGACCTCATTGGCCATCTGTGCCTGAATAAGAATCTCTTCCATAATCCCCCAACTAATGGTCTGCCATCCTCTGCCTCAAGGTATCCAGTGGGTGGAAACTCACTACCTACCAAAGTAGCCCTTTCTACGTTGGGACCACTCTTGGCTTCTCCTTTGATGTTCTAGATTATCCTTATCTGTAGTGACATCTTATCCCCAGCTAGATGGTAAACTCGATGGGGATAGGGGACGTCTTCTCTAAACTTGTATCTTCCTGACACCAGATACACAATTAATAAATATCTGTTGAATTTTTTAATTGAAAATAGGATGGACTATGATTTCCAGCTCAGTGTGATGTGTGGTCCCCTTACAAGGCAAAACTGGGAGCTCCAAGGGTTGGGTGGGTCAGCCTGCAAGTTTGTAACCCAGGGTTATTATTCCTATTTTACAGTCAGAGAAACTGAGGTAGACAGAATTTATACAGCTCGTAAGTGTCCAAGATTGAATTCGAACTCAAGTCTTTCTGACTCAAGGTGTAACACTCTATCTTCTAAATGTTTATTTAATTTGCTTTGTATTGTACCAGAACAGTGTGATGTATGTTCAGAGCTTTACTTAACAAACTACTTAAGGACAGATTTCAAGTCTGCTTGCACAGGGTCTTATAAGGAGAGGTCTTCTAGTCCAGGAATTATTCACCTTTTGTGTGTCTGAGACTCCTGGGGTAGTCTGGTGATACCACTTCCCAAAATGTGTAAGAAAAGATACCTAGTCTCTATCTATCTATCTATCTATCTCCCTTCCTCCCTCCCCATATTTTAATACCTTTAGTAAGCCCAAGTTAAGATCCCTGCCCCACAACAGATCTCTCTCTCCTTTTACATCTCCCTTTCCCCTGGGTTACATAACTAGTGAAGAAGATAGCTAGGGTTCAAACCTTGGGCCTCTAATTAGAAATTCAGCATCTGTCTCCCTGTGCTCTCCCACTCTCTTATTTCACCAGAGTATTTCCTGAAGTCCAGCAAGTGATGTTACTATAAGTAGATTCCTCTCTTTAAGGGAGTAAAAAGTGAAAAAGACCTTGGAGATGATCCTCCGTTTATTCCTAGGGTTGTAGACTTAGAGCTGGGAAGAAATAAAATATTAAATTAATAAGTTTTTTAAAATAAGTCAAAGAGCTGGAAGGGATCTTACAAGTCCCTGAATCCAGTTCCCTCCTTTATAAATGAGGAAACAGAGTCCCAGAGAGGTTAAATGACTTTCTGTGGTTCACACAATTAGCAGCTATCTAAAGCAGGATTTGAGCCTAGGTCTTTCTTCCAGGTCCCATGCTTACCCACAACCCTGTCTACTTCTCTAAGTCAACAAACAGTTGTTAAGATCCTCTGATGAGCCAGGTACAGGTCTGATGCTAGAGACACAAATAAAAAAGTGAGATGTCTACCCACAGGATGCTTATGTTCTCCTGAATGATGAAACTGAGTCCCGGAGAAGGAAAGGGGGTTGCCCAGGGCAGCACAGCTAGTAAGTGAGAGTGCCAACAATGGACCAAATGTCTTCTTTATTTTGTTATTTACCTTTTTTTAATTTTGAATTTAATAACTGACAGAGGGAAAAAGGAAAATTATACTCTATAAGAAACTGTGGACTCTTGTTATTTGTAGTTTATTTTATAGTTTACTTTAACAAAGACATTTAACTGCATATGTGTACACCTATGCACTGTTTCATTAAATAGCAACACCTGGTACTTGGTCCTGGCACAGTCCAACTTGAAAGATCTTGCTCTTTTCTCCTCCCATCAGGAGCTGAATGATGCCCTGGGAATCAGCATAGCAGGGGGAAAGGGCAGCCCTCTTGGAGATATTCCCATCTTTATTGCCATGATTCAAGCTAGTGGAGTTGCAGCACGTACACACAAGCTCAAGGTAAGGAAAGAAGGCAAAGAGAATGACCAGTCCTAATTGTGAAATACAAAATGGCACCTGGATGGAGCAAGGCAAGAGAGGCAAATCCCAACCCATCCTTCACTGAGGGTTAAATCAGTCATGGGCATCCTGCAGATCTTAGAGGATTGCTTGTATCAGAGTTTCCTGTAGGAAATCTTTTCTGCCTTTTTTTAATACTCCATTCAGCTCAAAATTGATTTTTAAATGAAAAGGGTTCTCTCCGTAAGGTTTTCCTCAACCACCAGAGTCGAGATTTTTATGATATTGTGCCTATTACCACCTAATCTGTACTTCGTTAGAAAAATAAGCCCGTGAATATTTGGCTTCAGTGTTAGGATTTTATTGACCAGCCAGTTTGAACCCCCCAACTCTTATCAGCAGGTGTTCATCTGCAGCCTTATCATTAGTAGATTAAAAAAGCAGTCTACCAGGTCATTTTTCCATGTCACAGACTTAATAATAAAATCTAACCCCCATCTCATTTCTCTGATGGGTCTGCAAAAAAAAAAATTCTTTGGAATCATAAAAATTCCTTTTACTTCCTTGAACACATATTCTCAGGGGGAAATATAGAAGCTACACAAAAGCCATGTATAGGTAATACAACTTCCAAAGAATTTCCAGCATTCTCCTCAAATTTAATTTTTCTCTAATGATAGTCATTTCTTTCCACTTTTGTCCTTCTAGGTTGGAGACCGGATTGTCAGCATTAACGGGCAACCTCTGGATGGACTGTCTCATGCTGATGTTGTTAATCTACTCAAGAATGCTTACGGGCGCATTATTCTGCAGGTACAGTGATAAATGGTGCAGGCAGCTGCAATAGGTAGATAAGTGGCCTTCAGAAAAGATTGAGCGTCACTGGCAGGAACCAGCATGGCCCAGCCGGGAAGCTGCTGCTGTGAATTATGCCGGCTGAAAAGCAAGAAATTATTATTTTTATTCAGAAATTCCTTAATGCCACCCATCCAGGCAGTGAGCACGATTTTCCAAAAGCCTAACTAGGGGAGAAAAATTACTCTCCGCTACGCGTGATAAATCAACAAGGCTTTTGGCTTCCAATGTTCCTTTGTTAACCCAGGTTGGCTGGGAATGGGAAATGAGTTCTTTCCTTACGCCCAGACACTGTGACTGAGCTGCCCCATGTATTAATTTCCTCCGCCTTGAAAAGGAGGGAGGAAGCGTAATGTTCATTTTCTGGAGCCTGAATAGTTGCCCACATTTTAACTTCCCAGTAGAGAGACGTGATCGAGCAAAGCAGACAATTATTTATCAGCCTCGGTAGCCCCAGGGTATTGTCAGAGGGGAAAATGTACTGGGAAGTAAAAGTCGTTTCTGCTGTTAATTACCTCTCCTTTTATTTCAACATTTCAAATTTCTGCAAGATGGAGCCCGTGCAGGAACTGAGGGGCAGCAGCCGATTCCAACAAGGCTCCCCACAAAGTCCAATTGTAATTGCCACACTTCATCAGAAGCAGCTACAATAGTTTTATAGGCTAAGAAGGAGCCAAACTTGTTATTTTGTAACTTTAATGTTGAAGGAATGGGTGGGTGGTTATGGCTCATACCAAAATAGTTATTTTTTAAAACTAAGTTTTCAAAAGTCTTTTGTTTGAGACTCAGTCTAGTTTGTCCAGCTGTGTAATATTTCCAGATGAGATTTCCTTAAATGATAGGAAATGCTTTTTCCTCAAAGGGACTGTTTGTCAGATTGTGTTCTAGGTACTGCAATTTAGAAAGGATGTGGAAAAGCTTGAGTGGGTCCAAGAAGGATAGAGGGTATGCTAAAGTGACTGGAGGCCTTGCTACGCAGGAATCGTCAAACAGCCAGTCAAAAAGATATTTAGTAACCACCAACTGTGGACCCTCCACCGTGTTAGCAGTCCTTGGATCAAAGTGAAAGGGAGCTTGTATTGGCATGTGTTCTAATGGAGGGCAGAACAAGAATGTGCAAAATATATCCAGAACAGAGAATCTTAGAGGGTAAGGCATGAGCAGCTTGGGGATGGGGGGAAACAGGGAAAATTCTCCTAGAGAAGAAGGCCTTGGAGCAGAGTCTGAAAGGAAGCGGAGATCTAAGAGGCAGAGGTGAGAAGGGAGAGCTTTCCAAGGGTGGGAGCCAGCCAGGGGAAGGGCACAGATCTGAAGGAACTTGGATGTTTAGCCTGTGAGGGCATAGCAACTGTCTTCAGGGATCCGTATGGCTTGGTCTCCAAGGGCAGAACAGGAGTGACTGAATGGGAGTTTCACAGTGCCTGGCGCATAGTAGGTTCTTAAGAAAGTCTTGTTTTCAACTGCCTCTCTCCCTTCCTTCTTCCCTTCTTCCTTGCAGAGAGGTAGTTACACTTGATGTGGGGGGGATTAATTATTAATAGAAGTACAACACATTTATAAAGCACTTCAGGGTTTGTAAATGCTTTCTTTATATGTATAATCTCTCATTTGACCAGGTATTGATATTATCCCCATTTTATAGATGAGGAAACTGAGGCTGACTGAGGTTGTGACCTTTCAGACGCCCCACTCCATCCCTCTGTTGATTATCTCCAATTTATTGTGTATATAGCTTCTTTGCATGTGGTTGTTTTTATATTGTCTCCACAATTTAACCGTGCCCTTATTTAGGGAAGGGATTGTCTTTCGCCTTTCTTTGTGACCCTAGGACTTAATAAAGTGTCTGGCCTATATAATAGGTGCTTAATAAATGTTTATTGATTGATTAGGAAGACCTGAGTTCAAATTCAGCCACACTTGACACTTACTAGCTGTGTGACCCTGGACAAGTCACTTAACTGCTGTCTGCTTCAGTTTCCTCAACAGTAAAATGGGGTATTAATAATAACACCTACTTCCTAGGGTTGTTACGAGGATTGAAGGAGTTAATATTTGTAAAATGCATCTCAGATCTTTAAATACTGTGTAAGTAGCATGTTACTGTTGTTGTAGCTAGTCATCATTTTTATATTGAACTAAAATCCTCCTGCAGGACCCGTGATGACTTGGAGGTGACCTGGGTCCTCAAGGGCTAGGCCATGAAACGCAAGTTCCAACAAGCTGGAATCAGTGGGCTTGTTGAGAGATTGTCTTTTCTCTGAGGTCCAGCCTAAACAGGTTCAGAGAAGCTCGTTACCTTTATCCTCTGGATGCCCTCCAGATTATCAATGCCTTTCTTAAACTATGGCTTCAGGAACTAGACACAGTTCTACAAGTGGAATTTGACCTGGTCGTTATATAGAGAGACCAATACTCCCATAGTCCTGGGGACTGTGCTTTTTTTAATGTCCCCAAACATCATGGTAGCATTCTTGACTGCTCTGTCACCCCATATGTCCTTGAACTTGCATTTCTCTAAAACCCCAGATGTAGTGATTCATGCAGACCCTCTCATAGGAAATGGAGGGCCTACAAAGAGATTTCCCAAACCAACAGAATCACCAATTCTTGAAGCTGTAAAGGCAGACAGTGGAGAACACAAGGGGTTGTTGACATGAGCATCACTGTTCCATGATTTTTTCTCTTAGTCTTATCATGGAACTCAGACTTGAGACTCTGCTCACACATTTCTACCTTTCTCCCTGTAGGTAGTTGCTGATACTAATATCAGTGCCATTGCAACTCAGCTGGAAAGCATGTCTGCCAGCTACCACCTTGGCTCCCCTACCAGCGACCACCATCCAGATGACCCAGAGTAAGTGATCAAGACTGACATATACTGATTATCTACACTGGCGAAGTTCAGAGTTATATTCAGGATATACCTTTTCCAAGCTCTAGAACATATAGGTACATGCATGATGACATAGATAAAGCAATGGAATTGTTGCCAGGAAATCTTGGGTCAAAAGTTTATTGTTGACTCATACTAACTGTGTAACTCTGGGCAAATCACTTAACCTTTGTGAGCCTCGGTGCACTTATCTTTAAAACAAGGGGGTTGAACTTGCCAGCTGTGGAGGTCCCTTTCAAGCTCTTTGTCTCTGATCCTATGATCCCCACTGGCCTGGCAAGATGAGTGAGAAGTTATCAAAAGAGGAACATACATAAGACTTTCTGTGAATTGTAAAGCTCTATATAAATGTTGGCCATTAGTAATGAAAGGACTTTTTCTTCAGTGACTCATGTTCTTCTCATTTTCCAATCAACCTGAGTCTGATCTTGAAGGCACAAGACAAATGTATCCAGTCAGTCCTTTTTTACACCCTCTTTTCATCATTCTCAACACCATGATTGGGAGTCTTTTATGAGTAGTCACAGTAGTACTATAAACTGATGAGCTTTATTCATCATGGTCCAAAGAAAGAGCATGTACTCCGGAATTGTAGGACCTCTGTTCAAATCTTGCCTCTGAGGCTTATTAGCAGTATGCCCTTTGGCATCTCATTTTATAATGACCATAGTCCCAAGAGCTAGCATTTCTATTTCGGTTTGCAGAACTCTTTATAAATATGATTTCATTTGCTTCTTACAATAACCCTGTGAAGCAGATGAGGAAATAGACTCAGGGTAAGTGGTTTGCCTGGGGTTACACATCTACTGTTTGAACTCACATCTCCCTGACTCCAGACCCAGCACTCTTTATACCCCCAGCTGCCTCTAACATAATACGACAGCTCAGATAACATTCACCAAGAGGTTATTTAAAAAGCAAAGCAAATCAGGCATGACAGAGATCTGTCATTTCTACACAATCCTTGTTTTCTCTTTTCTGTGTATATGGAAATCCCCATTTCATTTGATATCTGTTATGTCCAAAATAAAAATAAAATATTTTATAAATAAGAGTAATTTTAATGTTTTTCCCAACTATATGTAAAACAGTTTTTAGCATTTGTTGCCTTTTTTTTTGTTTTGAGTTTCAAATTCTGTCCTTCCCTTCCCCCGTCCCTGAGATGATAAGCAATCTGATATAAGTATACATGTGCAATCATGCAGAATAGAATAGTTTTTAAAGTGATAAAGATGCAGAGCTTGGGCTCCAAGAAAAATATGATTATGTCATATTTTTGCTCCTGCCTGCTGAGCAGACAGCAAGCCAGAGCTAAGCAGCTCCACAAGGGGATGCCTTAAATGGGTATCATGACTCAGTTTACTTTCTGGAGTTGGAAAATTGACCTGCCTAGCATGGGTGACCTGAAGAGAACCTCAACCTACTTTTACCTGGTGGATTTAATCCATCCTGAATATCCTGTGACCAGGAAAAGGGAAAACCTTGGGGTACATGCAACTCATGGCCTTCAACTAATGACAGATAGGAAATGTATTCAGGTGGGTTGAGAGGGGTCCCCCAAAAGATCTGACCACTCAGTGTAAAAGGCTCTCTCCAGTTTGTGTGCTTTATGGTCATTAAAGCAAGAGTCTTCAATATCCCATCTTCCTTTTCATGGTGTCCATTCTTTGAACGAAGTACACTTTTTAAAATTAAGTTAATTAACAACTTTTTCCTTCATTCCTTTCTTGTGCTTCCAGAGCTCCTCAGCCCAAGCTGATTGCTTTGGAGAAGGGCTCTGATGGGTTGGGCTTCAGTATCGTGGGGGGGTATGGAAGTCCCCATGGTGACCTGCCGATCTATGTCAAGACCATATTTGCAAAGGTATTTTTCTTTGTTTTTATGTCCTGTATGGGTTTTTGAAAGTCAAAGGAGACTTGGTAAGATGGAGAATAATATTGTGTTTTACCTTGGAGCAGTCTATTTGTCCTAATCGTGGATCACAGACTTCGAGATAGAAGGGAACTCAGAGGTCATTTAATGCAAACTCCTCATTGTACGGTTAAGGAAACTGAGGCTGGGAGGCGTGACTTGCCCAAGGTCACACAGGTAATAAGCATCAAAGGCAGGATTTGAACCCAGGTTCTAGTCTTCATAGCCAGCATTCTTTCCACTGTGCCACCACATCTGGAAAAATCTCACTATCAGTGTTGAAGAAAAGGTTTTACAGAAATCAGATTGTTCAGATGTGGAAGGCACTCTCCATCTAGGGAAGTGTCCATCTGATACCTCCACAAGAATCCCCCCAACAAATGGCCAACCAGCCTGGGCTCGAAGCCCTCTAGGGAGGGGGAGGCCACTGCCTTTTTAAGGCAGCCATGATCCCAAATCATAGTTCAGCTTCTAACACCTGTGTGACCTGAGGCAAGTCTCTTCATTTCCCCAGGCCTCAACTCCCTCATCTGTAAAATGGGGTTGAGAATTTGGACTAGACAACCTTTCCCAGCTCAAGAGTTTATTATCTTCTGATTTCTTTTTATCACTATGATTTCTTTCTTCCTTTTTTTTCTTTTTCTGCAAGGCAGTAGGCTTAAGTGACTTGCCCAGGGTCACACAGCTAGTAAGTGTCAAGTGTCTAAGACTGGATTTGAACTCAAGTTCTCCTGACTCCAGGACCAGTGCTCTGTCCACTGTCCCCTCCAGCCACTCTTCCTACTTCTGCCCTCTGGAGTTGAACTCATCTGATCCCTCTTTAGCAGTGACAGAAGCAGCTGTCATGTCCCTGTCTTCCTTTCCTCAGACTTTTCTTTATCTAGTGTTCATCCGTCATACACCCAAGGCCCTTCTATTGGCCTCTGTACATTCTTTATCCAGTCAATGACCTCCCTAAAATGTCATGCCCAGGAAAGAGCACTTCTCTCCCTGGACCCCATATTCCTCCTTGTTTTGCAGTCAACGATAATGCTATACTTGTTTATAGCTCCTGAAGGTTTGCAAAGTACATGCCGAACAGGAACCTCATAAAATGAGGGTTCTTCCCCTTTCTGCAGACATGGGCTCCCCTGCCCCAGAGTCTGGTGCATCCTAGAGACCTTCTCAGAATATGGTTTGTAAATGCATAAAATAAAATACATTGAATTACAAAGAAAACCAACTGTAGCAAAATACAGTTATTAAAATGTTTTTCAAACATGCTCCCAGGTCTCATCCTGGAATGCCCTCACATATTTCTAAAACCTGCAGCCCAAACCCTGCTTTGATCCAGAGCCCTATAATCTATATACATGTAGGCTGCAAAAGATTTTGAAGTGAAAACCTTAAGCTGGCCAGGTTGGTGATGGTGCCTTCTTGTTTGTAGGGAGCAGCAGCAGAGGATGGCAGACTGAAGCGTGGTGACCAGATTTTGGCTGTTAATGGTGAGGCCCTGGAAGGCGTGACTCATGAGCAAGCTGTGGCCATCCTAAAGCGTCAAAGGGGAACTGTCACACTCACAGTGCTGTCCTGAGCTTCAGCTCATTGTGGCAAAGTCGATGAGGCTGCTTGCTGTGGCGCCAGCGGTGGCAGCAGCGGCCAAAGCTCTGTACTAAGGCACAGCCCTAGCTGGAATGATAACCAATTAACATAAGTCTTCAGTCTAATTCACATCATCTCCTCTATTCTCAGAAGAGATTCGTGGTTTCATCTACCTGTAGAAAGAAATCTTCTCTGACCGTCATCATCATCATCATCTTCATCTCTCTCCTCTCTCTTCTGTCTCTCCCTCCCTCTCTCTGCTCCTCTTTCTCCCATGATATGCTGAACTTCTGCAATTGAAATAAACCTGAACCTTCCTACCTTTATTACTGGAGGGTTAACATCTTATCCCTGATTTCTCTGCTAAGAGCTACACCTGGAATTAGCAAACACAGCATCACCCACAGGATGAATGACGTCGTTAGAACACAGCTGATAAGCAGAACCAAATACCGAGTGACTTGTCATCTCTGTCCTGATTCACTAATGCTAATCATTTTTACAAAGAGACCAGAAAACATTAGCGATATAATTAAATTACCAGCATTCTAAATGATAAAATAGCAAATTCTCCTATGGGACTTTATCTGTACTCTTCTCATTAAGTCTTTACCATTGAAACATGCCTCCTATTTGGTCTTTGTGAGTTAATCTTTGACAGTTATAATGAGTCAATTTGCAGACTTGAAGATGAAAATATGGACAGGCTTATGAAAATCTTCCCCCAGTTGTTTTTTTGAACTGTGGAAAGACCACTTCTGAAATGCATCTTCAGGAGAGAAGACCGTTTTTCCAAATATATTGCTTTGTTCAGCTGATGCAGTTAAGATTCATGTTCTGAATATCAACAAGGCAAAATTCTTTTGGGGTTTCCAGAGTTCCCCTGGAATTTATCTCAACTCCCATTTTATGCCACTATACTTCCACCAACCCACCCTGGAAGTGAGGGCTTCCCCGCCCCCAGCCCTGACCAGCTCTGTGAGTTGTATTAGGTCTGTAGCATGTTAGCTGCTGGGACCAGTTGCCTTCCCTTTATGGGAAGGACAGGGCCAGAATTCTTACTCTTCCTGTTCTCTCCACATCAATCGTTCTGTCTGGGCAGATTGTGGGGACCATGATCAAGGGATGCATGATGCCACCAACTGACTTAACAAATGAACTGGAGGTGGGAGGGGGGAAGGACAGTCATGCTTTGTTCATGTCTTCCTAGCTTCAGAGGGGCTACTCCATTACAAGAGAGTTGCACGCCATGGAATGCAAATTAAAAAAAAAAAGAATGAAAGAAAAACAGGAAAATCTTTCTTTTAAACTGGTCCTGCACATTATTACCAGAGGGTTGGGGGGAGGTGGGAGGCTGCTTGTCTGTGGATGCTCTTGGCTGCCTGTCAAAACTCTATAATAAGTGTAGTACCAGGGTCAGTGAATAGCGTTATTTAACCATAACACGATTTTGTAAATGGTCAGAAAGTCATAAAAAAGCAAATTTTGTGGGCTCTAATTTAAAATGTTATTTAATAAGGGTAGATTTTAATGGAAAATCCTCTTTGAATATATGTAATCACAAAGTGCATTAACATGTTGGAATATCACATGGCTATTCCAAAGCATAGAGTGCCTGAATTTTATGTCCGAAATGTCTTTGGTGTCTGGCGGTGATTGCTTTTCAAACTTCCAATGGATTTCTGGCTGCACAGTGGTAGTCAGAGCTGGCTGCTCAGTGCATTAAAAACAACAGATTCAGGAACCTCCAGTATGTATGTGGGTTTGCAAGAGACCCTCCAGCCCCTTAGCAGGCCGGAAACTTAAATATGCACCTTGAAGAAATCACACTGGAAAATGGGACCTCAGCAGTCTTCCTCCTGGTCAGGATGGATGATTGCCAGGGGCACCTTTGGGACACTGCAAGGTCTTGGGTTCTGATCCTCCTCCTTTTATGTGTATGCCTATAAAAGGAGAAAAGAAGGAATGGAGACCCTTCACCCTTGTAACTTGCACTTTCTCTCTATGTTACGTATGTACCTGCCAAAAAAAAAATTACATTGCAACTTTCCAATAAGCCAGTGACGGTGTGTGGGGAAGTGAGTGAATGTACTTCTCACCTGGGAAGGACCAGTTCTGGAAGGAAGCCACACTTTGGGTTTTAGCCAAACCATTTGGGCTTTCGTTTAAAGGTTAATAATTTGGGAGAGGAGGGTCATGGGAAGCAAGCCGTGAAATATAGCTGCTGAGTGTGTATGTGTATTATTGGATCCAATGTTTATGACTTCCAAAGATTCTAAATAAAGATTTAGTTGACTAAGGAGTTGCAGGAATGTTCATTGTTTGTGGATGAAGAGAAGAAGGGAGAAATGGAGAAAGAGAAGGGAAGTTGGAACTGGGGACTTGTCCTTAGGACAGAATATGAGAAAAAGGAGATCGCAGTGAGAATCATCATTTCTATGTATTTCCTACCTGCATGACACGGGGCAAGTCACTTAACCTAACAATAACCCACATGTATTTTAAGGTTCCCAAAGCACTTTACATATATTATCTTATTTCCTCTACACACAGTAATCCTGAGAAGTAGGTGCTCCCATTAGGCACCTTTTACAGATGAGGAAACTGAGCCTTAGAGGGATAAAGTGACTTGTCCAGAGTCACCTCTAAGGTCTGATGTGGGATATAAACTTAAGTCTTACTGACTGCATTCCAGGGTCATAGGCGCTAGCCATGGTGCTCCTCCATTGTTTGTTAATAGGGAGAGGTAGATTTCTGCAAGGCTTTGAGCTCCCCAGTTTTAGCTGAGACTTTGCAAATAAATGGACACTCACATTGGAAGGTAAAGGTTTGTCAAGACCTAAATGTTAAATAAATTTAGTGATAGTGTTGGTTTTGTTTTTAAAGCCTATAGCATTGGCATGGACGGAATATCGGTGAAATTGCCTATTCCTATTTTAATCACAGAATTTGAGATTTGGCAGGAACCTCGAGAGCCAACATACATGAAAGGAATTCCCCCTCAGAATGTGCCCTACAGATGGCTCTGCAGCCTCTGTCTGAAGACCCCCAGTAAGGAAGAACCCACCAACCTTCCCAAGAAGCTTGCTTCACTTTGGGATAGTTCTCTTCATTAGGAATTATTTCCTCACTTTGCGATAACATAAATTTACTTCTTGGCAAAGTCCACCAATTGCTCCTGGTGCTGTCCCTGATCCCAATAAAATGAGTCTAATCCCTTTTCCACGTGAAAATCTTTACAATTCATGTAGACAGCTCCCCTGTCTCCCCTGGACCTTCTCTTCTCCAGGTAGAATATCCCCAGTTCCTTGATCTTTATGACATGGACTCGAAGCCCTTCACATCCTCTTTGCACTTATGCTCTCCACTTCTAGTAGGGATTAGATTGACGAGAACCTTCTCCTACTCCAAACCAACCAACATTCCTTTGCCCAGGGATATCGTGGAGTCAGCTTGGCTTGAGAAATTCAGTTGGTGAATTTTCAATGTGAGCACATATATCTCAGAAACCGGGGTTTAGTTTATTGGTTTATTGTTTCGTTGATTGTCTAGACAAGAAAGGGATGGAGAAAATGTTAATGGTGCTGATTTATTGTGTCATGGAGTTTTGGAAGAGCCCATTCAAAACCATTTGCCAGAATACCCCCATGTAAGCCCATCTACAAGTGGAACCTGGCACCATTCCCCTGAATATATGACTGAAAGAGTCCAGGGAAGAGTCAGAGAAATCCCAAAAGCCATTGATGAGCTCCGGAAAATTTTTGCTATGCTGTACCCGGTAGGGTCTCTGCATATGACATTGAGAAAAGGCAGATGTCATAATTTTCAAAAGAGAGATAGATGAATTTTGCCAAACATAGGCTAGTGGATTTGACTTACTGCTGGCAAAAGTAAAGAATGTTTATTAAAAAGGCAATGCAATCTAATGAGTAAAAAGTTGGATTTGAAGTCAGGAAGCCCAACGTTCCAATCCTGCTTCTGACACAACCTGAGTCACTTAAAATTTCTCTGAACCTCAGTTTCTTCATTTGCAAAACCATTATGACTCAAGTCAACAAGCTTTTATCAAGCACTGACTCTGTGCCTGGCTTGGTGCTAAGCACTGGAGGTTAAAAAAAAAAAAGACAAAAACACCATCCCTGCCCTCAAGGAGCTCATTCTGACAATACAAGGATTCAAGTGAGTCATGGCTAATTAAATTCAGCAAAGACTTACTAAGCATTTACTATGTACCAGGAACTGTTCTAGGTGCTAGGGATACAAAAACAAAAATTAAGCAATCTTTGCCCATAAGATGTTTACATTCTACTAGATGGAGTAGGACTGGAGATACAGTATTACCCCTGTAAGTATATCCAAAGTAGTTCTATTTGTTTTTTTATCTGTGCTTTTTTTTTACATTACCTTTGTTTATTAACAAATCCCTTCCCTTCCCGTAACCAGAGAGCCATCCCCTTCATTGCTGTTCAGTTGCATCCAACTCTTTGTGACCCTATTTAGGGTTTTCTTGGCAAAGATACTGGAGAGGTTTGCCATTTTCTTCTCCAGCTCATTGTACAAATGGGGAACTGAGACAAACAGGTAACAAAGAGTAAAAAAGAATGAGGGGGAAAAAACAGTTCTGTAGAGCTAACCCCTTACATCAACTGAGTCAAGTCAATGAGCATTCTTCAATTAAGAGCCACTATGTGGTAGGCACAGTGCTAAGCCCTATTGTATATATAATGTTCCCCGCCTCTGCACACCAAGGTAAGGGAATATTTTCTCATCTCGGGAAACATTATAATCATAGCATTCCACTTTTTTAGCATAAAATAATTTCAAGAGGGAAAAGGCACCAATAGGTGAATCCAGAGAGGTCTCATGCAAACATGCACCTGATCAATGCTTTATAGGAAAGTAGGGAGACTACAAGGTGGAGGTAAAGAGTTCATTGTAGCACCAGGGAATATTGGTGCAAAAGTACAGAGATCAGAAATGGATCTTGGGTAGGGGAAAAGACAGTTTGCCTAGAATGCAGAGTGATGTAGGGGCATAATAGGAAGCAAAACTGAAAGGTTGGTGGCAACCAGATAGCAGAGGACTTAAAATGCCACCTTGAGGATTCGGTAGTTTTGCCCGAGAGGTGATATGGAGCCATTGTAAGTATTTGTATGGAATAAGAGGTGGAGAAATCACTTGGTCATATTCGTGTTTTGGGAATCTGTTCAGCAGTGGTGTGGAGGGAGGATTGGAGAAAAGTGGAGCCAGGGACACCAGTGGTCTAGAAGAAAGATCATGAGGGCCAGTCCTAGGCTCAAATCTGTGTGAGTCAAGAGAGACCAAGATGAAATGTGTTTCAGAGAGAATCAACAGGACTCTCAACTGACTGGCTGTGGTTCTGAATAACATTGGCAGGCCTTTCTTCATGATATTGCTGGGGGGCTCTCGTGAGATGCCTTTATACACTGCCTACATTCTGGTTATCCATATGATGGGATCACTTGTGAGCCCATAGGTTTAAGCAAAGCTTTTGACAAAGATCTCTAAAACAATTGTTGTGAACAAGACAGAGAAGGATGCATTCTCAATGATACTATAATTAAGCCTGTTCTCAATTGGCTGAATGATCAGACCCAAACTTCTATTAATGGGTTGAAAATGACTTAAAAGGAGATCTCTAGTAGAGTGCCTTGGGATCCTGGGTCATTTAATGTTTTTATTAATGCCTTGGATGAAAATGTAACTTTGCAAGGGATAGAAAGTAGAGGAGGACAGTGAGTACACTGGATAATAGGCATGATGCAAAAATACCTCCATGGAATAGAAACTAGTAAGATAAAATTTAATAATAACATGATTGCTATAATAAATAATATGATGAATCCAGAGAAGTCTAGGAAAGCTTCTATGAACTGATGCAGAGTGAAGTAAGTAGAACCAAGAAAACAATAGACACAGTGACTAAAGTGATATAAATGGAAAGAAAAATCAAAACAAGACTAAATATTGCAAAATTACAGTGAATAATTGATATTAAATTATATTGAGGCACTAATTGAGGGGCCATTGATATAAAGGAGATACTGTGATGGGTGATTGATATTGGGGACAACACTCCAGAATGGAACCTTGAGTCAATCACATTAGAGAAGAATCCACTGACCTTCAAGGGTAACCTAGAACCATGAGGGACTGATACTGGCTGCATCAGCCCCCTGGAAGACTCAGCTCATTGGGAGTGAGAATAAGGACCTCTGAATTCCACAAAGGCTACAAACAAATGCATGAGTAAAGAAACAAATGAACTGATAAATCAATGAATGAGAAAAAGAAAGATTGAAAGGTCAATGGGGGGAGACAGAGAACATAATGTTATTACATGGTTGGGAGTGGGGATTGGCACTCAGGAAGAGAAACCCTCATAGTTGTAACTATAAGGTGACCCTCTTCAGGAACACTACTATCATCTGTGTTTTTATTAATAGCTGTTTAAAAGGTTTCTGAGGGATTTCTCTAATGTAATTTTTCTTCTGCTGGGAAATACACTTACTGAACTAGGAAGATGATCCCAGGATCTTGTAAATGTGTGGAGATCTTCCCATGTTTTATAAGTGGAGATAATGGAACCAAGAGAAATGAGAAAGTCTTCAGGGAGAAACCAGGTCCTTCATATCATGGAAGTCTCTGACAAATGGCTTACAGGAAGATGAAGGTAAAGGCAAAAGCTAGAAAGAAGTTGCCCATCAATCAGTGAAAGGTTTATCAAATCATGATATATGAACATAGTAGAATATTACTGGACTCTAATAAACAGCAGAGTATGGAGAATTTGGAGACTCATAGATCCGTTACAATCCGATGAAGAATGAAGTACATACGATGGCTGTAATCAGCCAATAAGCATTTGTTACATTTCTTCTATGTGCCAGACGCCATGCTAGACACTGGGGTACAAAGGCAAAAATGAAACCAGTCCTCTGCATAAAGAACTTAGGAGAAAAGAATGCTCACATGTAGTGTATTGCCAAGAAATTGCAACAACCCATCTTGGCTCCTGAGAAGAAATGTTTCCCATCTTTTGGTAGGGAAGTGAGGATTTCTGGGTGAGGAATGTTGCATGATGTGTCATCAGGTCACTTAATTTAGCTGAATAATTTTCTTTGTTACAAGGCAGGAGTCATGGTGTGTGTGAACTGATCATATTCAGAAATACCTGTGATACCAAAAATATTAAATGGTGAAGGTGGAGACCCATAACTTTCCTCATCTGTAAAATTAGGGTTTGGGACTCATGGACTCCTTCCAGTTCTTAATCTCTGATCCAATGAAGCAAATATGAAAATAAAAGAATCCTGGTCCTATAAGGATAACATCAGGAACCCTAAATCCCCCAGAGACCTGTGGCTAGTTCCAAAGGCCAATGACAATCAAAAAGATGTGACTTAGATCATAGATTCTGGAGAAAGGCAAAACTTCCACATCTGCTTCTGTTTTGTCTACCAGGGATCATCATCTCCAGACTGTAAAGGACCTGATAGAAATAACTAACAGGAAATTGAAATCCAAGGGATTTGAGGAAGTGAAGAAGACAGAAGGAAGCACCTAGCTGACTCCAGTGAATTCATATGATGAAGCATGGAATGTATGCTGGAAAAACTTGGGCAGTATAAAGTGTAAATTACTGGATGTGACTGTTAGTGAGAGACCCTCAATGGCCAGAGCATCCACAAGAGGGCAACCAAGACCCAGCCAGTCTTTAGGCAACAATTGGATGACCACCGGTCCGGCATGCTGTTGGGCTGGGTGCTCCGCTTGATATCAGGAAAGCCTAAGTTCCAATTTGCCTCGGACACTTTTTACCTGTGTAACCTGGGCAAGTCTCCCTAAGCCTCAGTTGCCTCATCTGTAAAATAAGGGTAATAACAGTGCCTCCGGACAGAATTATCAAATCAGGCAACAGAACGATACCTTAAAGTTCCACAAATGCTGTCATTACCACCCTTACCACTGTTATGGTTGTTAAGGATTCTCAGACATGTTTTGTACTGAATAACATCTGAGCTTCCTTCCCCCATGGAGAGTCCAGCCTCCTGAGGGAGGTACTGGGATAGGCAGGAGATTGGAGGAGGGGCTTTAGGGAGGATGCAGCCAGCAGCACAGGTGCTGCTCCGCTCCCAGTTCAGAAGGGTGCCCTGAGACACTGGTGCTCCAGTGGGAGAGCAGGAAGAGCCATAGTCTGCTAGAGAATCCAGGGGGGTGGGGCTGAGGGGATAGAGGGATCACTGATCAGACCAGATGGTAAATAACCTGAGCAGAGAATTCAAGGAGATTGTAAAAGATTGTCAGCGGTGGCGCTCACAGTGGGAAGCACCTCGTTCTGTCTCCTCTTTTGCTTCCATGGAGATGAAGGAATGAGAGGTGTCTCCAGCTGCCCGTTATTTGTCCAGGGTTTTCTCAGCCCAGACACTACAGCCACCAGGCGGAAGAATAGAATGAGAGCAAAGCTGTGCTCTCGACCTTCCCTAGAGCTTCCTGTGGGGTGCCGTCAGCTCGCTCCCTGACTTATGAGATGGTAGTTCTATTTTTCCATCTTGAACAAACTAGAGCATCATATATAGAGTATGCCTGATGCTTCTCCCCACATGGAAGACACTGGGGAGCCTTTTCAGGGAGAGTTTGTGAGGGTGTGCAATAGAATTGATTTGGAGAGACTTTGGGGCATGCATGGACATTTTGTAACTGGTTTTTATAACTGGTTCTAGTCTACCAACTATGTGGTTAGGAGGAGCCTTTAGCTGCATAGTCAGAACTGGGGGTGCCTTCAAAAGCACCAGCCTACCAAAGCCTCAGCCATTCTCATCAACTGTCTTCAGCTGCGCTCTCTCTCTCTCTCTCTCGCTCTCTCTCTCTCTCTCTCTCGCTCTCTCTCTCTCTCTCTCTCTCTCTCTCTCTCCTCCCCTTCTCCCTTTCCCTATCTCCTTCTTCATGCTTTACTGTACTCTGTCAGCCTATCAGAGGAAAGATAAAACTTAGAAAAGGATCCTCCTTCCAAGAGAAGCCACTCTAAGGGCTTAGTCAAGATGAATGGAAATTTGGAGAGAATAAAACAAGTTGTACATATTCAGATTAAGGAGTAAGTTAGTGGGGTGTTTACCCCAACATGTGAAGACTTCCTCTAGTGGAATGGGTGGATGAGAACCATTTCTTCTAATGGCCATGAAGGCAGTTAAAGCAAGTGCTATAGAGCAGGCATGGAAGAGGCCAGTCATCCTTTGCATCTTGGGCCATCATAGCCATCCTAACTTTCATCTTACCACTGGACTTTGATGACTCTGGAAAAGAGAGTGAGGCTAACGGTGCAACTCTGCCTTACTTAAGTCCGATTCATGCATGAGTCAAAACATCATCCTGTGATGTCACTGGTCCTCAACAACATTCGATTGTGGCTTGAGGGAAAAGAATATGAGCCATCACTTAGTCTAGCACCCTCTTGTGGCCCAGAAAACACTTAAGTAAATTCACCGCCGATAGCAAAGCGAAAACTTGAATCCAGGTCATAGACCTAGGATTACACCATAGACCCTGGAAAGTATGGAAAGTATCTTAGAGGTCATATACCCAACTTGATTTTTAAAAAAAAAACAAAACTCATTTTACAGATGAGTAAGTGAATCCAGAGCTCCAAGGTGACGCATCCAGTTTTTTCCCAAATAATCCTTGTAAATTTTATTAACATTCACTAAAATTAAATTAGTTGCAGTTAGACTTTTTCCTGCAGACATTCTGCCATCTGTGGTGAAACTGAGAAGTTCCTAATCAAAAGCACTTGTCCCCTGATCCGGGCATTCTTTCCAGGTCCTCTGATTGTCACATTCTGCATGACTTTTTCCCAATGTGTTAACTATTCCTAATAATTTCTGCCAGCATTTGGATACAATTCTGCATTTTTCTGATAGACATCTTTGTCCCTTTACTCTTTCTTCTTCATCTTTTTTTTTTAATTCCAACTCTTGCTTCCTTGCCCCCCCCCCACAACTCCCCATTCCTGGATCTTCAGTCAGACTCATTGGAGAACATACTGGGGGATTTGCAGTATCCTGTGAGTAGGATAAATCCAAGTCAGTTGGCAGAGCCTGAATTTAAATCCCAGGCCATAGGATCTACAGCGGGAAGAAATCTCATGAGCTATCAACCCCAACTGTTTCATTTTACAGATAAGGAAACTGAGCACAAAAGAAATTAATTGATTTGACCAGGATTATGCAGCTAGCAAGCCTCAAAGATGGAATTTGAACTCAGATCCTCTGACTCTTAATCATGGGTTCTTTCCTCCAAATTAAACATTCCTGCCTAATCTTCCTAGTAGCTACCAAAGATTTGTATTTCCAGAGTCCTATTGCTCTAGTATGCCTTGGTCACCATCAAACAAGTTGGCCACCCAGGTACTAAATATGGAAGAATGCTAATGGTAGTGAACCCAAATTCATTGATTGTGTACCACAAATGAAACAGGTCTTTTTTTCTTCAATCTGTGTTTGAGAACCTTGCAAAATCCTTGATGCAGTTTATCCCCACATACAAAATAATAAGATACAAGTGTTTCATGGTATTTCTCCAGAAGAAATTCTCTAATGCTTCTAAATTTTTCCCAATTAATCAAATGATGATTATCTAAGATACTTGACACTGAAAACCCACCAAAGCAATGTGACCAAGCTGCGCAGAATGGCTAATACACCTTCTCTGGAAACAATGAAAACAAATTAACTTAGTACCAAGTAGACACCAAGCATAGGCTCCTGCAGCTGTGGGCAGCCCCACGCTACAATTCCATTATAAATTGTTTTCCCCATGCCTTTCTGATTTTATATCCATAATTGAGATACGTTTATTCTCTCTTTTAAAATAATTTCAAATCATTGTTATCTATTCTGATGCTACAAGAATCCTGGGAGGCCTGAGGAAACCATGCCTGGCAGGTTTATTTGGGCAGACAATGAGAAAGGGCCTTAGACTAAGTACAGGTCCCAGGTCATGACCAGAGGGCCACTCAGACTGGAATTCTTTTCTCCTTTAGAACTTTGTGTTGCTAACTGGATGCCCATTGATTGAAGAATAGAAAAGTCTGTGCCCAAATTGTGGGCCATGAATGTCAGGGAAGGTTATTTTACATAAGGAAAAGTCAGTATGAAGGTTTCAAGGAAGGAGGAGGAGATCGTAAACTGACGCAGGTGGAAGCAGGGTACAATATACATGATGACTCTGATAATATACATACAAGGAACATAGAAATAAAACTGCATGCTATGGGCTTGTTATAGCCAAGCTGCCCTCACCCCATGAGTTCAGAAATACACCTTCCTTCCCTCATCGAGAAAGGGAGAAGGGAAATAAACATACATCAGGAACCTACTGTGTGCCAAGGACTGTGCTAAGTGCTTTACAAATATCATGTCATTCATTCTTCACAAAAACCCTAGGAAGGAGGTAATGTTGTTATCCCCATTTTACAGTTGAGGAAACTGAGGCAAACAGAGGTTAAATGACTTATTCAGTGTCAATCACTAGTAGGTGTCTGAGGCTGGATTTGAACTCAGATCTTCCAGACTCCAGGCCCAGCTCTATGCACCACACCACATGGCTGGATAATAGGGCACAAGCTATTCTGCTTCTTATGTCAATAGTCATTAGCTGAGCTAATTACATTGTTGTAGAGTCTCAGAGTTGGAAGGGACCTCAGTGACCAATCCAGCTCAAAGACAAAAAGGGGTGTCCACTATGAACACACACAACAAATGGTCATCTAGCTCCTACTCAAAGAGCACCAATGATGGAGGGACCCCCTTCTGGAGTGTCCCTATTTTACAGATGAGGAACTGAGGCCAGTAGGGGTTAATTGACTTGCCCAAGGTCACACAGCTAGTAAGTGTATGAGGCTGGATTTAAACTCATCTTTTCCTGATTCCAAACCCAGTGCTCTATCCACTGCGCTGCCTAGCTGCCCTTTTCAAATATAGGGGCCTCTTATCATCAAAAAGAATTTGCAAATTTGTGATAGTAGGTGGGAGATTTATATCCATCAGTTGAGAAAATACATGATGATGAAAAGCTTCTCTGGATTTAGTTATGCTTTTAAATCACTATTTCTGGCATCCAGGGTCAGAATTAGTAGACATTGGGTAGTTAAGACTTTTCCCCAGGGGGCTGCCCTTCTCCCTCTCCTCCTCCTCCTCAGAAGAAGAATGACACCCTTGCTCCATCTTCAATTACTCAGAGCGCCAACCTCAAGATCCTGTTATGATTAGAGCTACTTTGCCGCTGGATTGAATCAATCCCCACAAACCTTCTATTTTAGAGTCCAGGACACAAGTGAGAAGAAGGACAAGGGAAGGATCCCTGGCAATCACTGAAAGAGTATTCAGGCACCACTGCCCTCCCCCAAGCCCAAAAGGAAACTCATCCCTGTCCTCCTCTGCCCACTGGATGCCATAGAATCCTGGCTTTGGAGTCAGCATCCCAGCTCTGTGACTTATTACCTGTGTGACTCAGGGCATGGTCCTCCATCTCCTACTTTGTAAAGTGAGGGGGGTTGAGCTAGATGACCATGTTCCTGTATAAATAAATCCCATGTGAGAGATTGTGACTGTGTCCATTTATGCAGAGGCAGGTAAAGGGCTGGAATTGAAATCCGAAAGACTTGGGTTCAATCTCTTCTCTACCCCTTACTAGCTTGAAATGGGCACAAGTATGTTCCTCTTTCTGGATTTCAGCTCCTCAACTGAGAAATGAGGGGTTGGATCTTTGTCGTCTAAACCTCTCTAAACCTCAGTTTCCCCATCTGTAAAGCAGCGGCAAGAACATCATAAGATTGTTGTAAAGATGTAAAAGTGTTTTCCAACTTTAAAGCATGAAATACATGCTAGTTATTTTTATAATGACCACATCTGGAAAACTGGGGATCATGACAGTGCCTTCCTAATACAGCTGTCATAAGAATATGTTAGTGTGGGTTAAGTTCCATGCCTGGCACTTAGTAAATGCCTAATAAGTTTTTTGATTCACGTACCAGATTGTGGAAAGCCATCCTATTACATGTGGAAGGTTCAGAGGGTTCCCCTGCTCTTAGCTTCCTGGTCCATATTCCCAGCCCTCAGCCCTAAGTGGAGAAGAGCCAGGCAGGGCAGGGCAGAATGGGACAGGTCAGAGCTGAACAGTGGTGGTTGGGAAACGAATGGGAGGTGTGCTTTCTCACATAAACCACTAGGTGGCAGACATTAACCAGTATTCCATGGTCAAGGCAACCTTTGGAAGGAGTATCTGGAAGGACTGGTTGTCCCTGTACAAAGTGTTGTAGATGCTTGATTTGGGGCGACACAGTGTTGCTGTGGTTGTTGTCTTCTGGTCATTGTCTTCCTTACAGGTTTTTAAAAGACACAAGATGAAGTCTGATTGCTGGGGTTGCTGGGGATCCACTCAGAGTGGACTCTTGGTTTTGTGGCGGGCATCGATGCGCTTCCTCACTGGGTAGCTGTGTGATTCTGGACAGGTTGCCTCTTCTCTCTGGGCTTGAGCTCCTCATGAGAAGGATGGTCTATAAAGTTCCTTCCTGTTCTAGATCCCATGATCTGACTTCAGGGTCTGGACCAGAATGCTCAGAAGGCCACTAGGTGGCACTGGACCTGGAGTAAAGAAAACCAATGCATAAATCCTTCATCTGACGCTGCATTTGTGACCTGTGGCAAGTCGTGTCATCGCTTCCAGACTCAGTTTCCTAACCCTAACCCTAAGTATACACCTTCTTCCCAGGGTGGTTGTGAAGATGAAATGAGATGACCTTTGTAAATTGTCTAGTAAATGTTCAAAGCATGAATATAAATTCTAGATATTATTCTTACTACTATGAGGTATTTAATTCTATCATAGATCTAAAAGATCACAAGATGGCAAAGTGGGTAGAGCGCTGGATTTAGAGTCAGAAAGACCTAGGTTTGAATCCAATTTGGGACACTTCCTAGTTGTGTGACCTGGGTCAATTACTTAACACTTTCTCAATCTCCATTTCCTCATTTGTAAAATCTCGGATAGTTATAGCACCTAATTCCCTGGGAGGTTGTGAATATCAAATGGGAGAACATCTGTGAAGTGCTCCGCAAAGCATCAAACAAATTCTGGCTATTATAGTTTATTCGGCAATGAAAGGGGATTTATTTGAACTCAAGTGGTGGGAGGAGAGATGGAGATATCTGAGGATCTCACTTCTGTCTCAGATCTGTCACTTAAGATTTTAAACAAAAGGAAGTCAAGTAGTGAAAATGCCTTTATTTGTAGATGAACAAATGGAAGCCCAGATTTGCCCAAGGTGTTATCGGTGTTGTTATTGTTTGGTCTATGTTCTGAAGAGGATGCAATGAGATCACAGGGTGATGTCTTGACTTGCTCAGTGACTTAGATTGAAGTGATGCTGAGTTGCACAAAGTCATCAGCCTCACTCTCGTTTCCTGAGTCAACAAGTTCAGTGGCAGGACAAAAGTCAAGATAGCTGGTGATGGCCTGGAATGTTGAGGATGACTTTGGCTTCTTCCATGTCTGGCTGAGCCTGCCTCAGCTGTTGGAACAGATTCTTCTCATTGGCCTATTCCTCTGGAGGAAGCCTTTATGTCCTTGGGGTAGATAGCCCCCGAACTCACTGACAGTTTTGAGGTCCACTGGTTACCCTCAGCCTGGTTTAGCCCAACTGCCAAGACAGTTTACCAGGATGTGACTCTGCTTATGCTACAACTTCTTGGAGCCACAGGTGAGAGTTTGGTAACCAGTAGACACCAAAGGTGAATAAGCATCCCTGAAAAGGGCTCAATAGCCCTCCCACCATAGGTGCTCATCATCCCTGAGTACCCCATATACCCATATATAGATAGTAAGAGGCAGAGAGATGTATCAAACCCAGATGATAATGCTTTCTTTCTCCTGGTTCACTTCCTCTGCATGCAATTGCTCTTTTTTCAATCTCTTTTGTAAATTGAGACTCCCATCCCCTACTCCTTAGACTAGGTGCCCCCTCTCAAGGCTCTGTCCCGGACCTAATCTCTCTCTGTGTTCTCCACTTATGTCTGGATTTCTTTGTTCAGTTCTGGCTGCCACATTTTAGGAAAGATTTCCATACTGGAACATATCCTATTTATAGCAATCAGGGCTTTATAGCAATGAAGGGTCTTGAATTTCTGCCATATGATGATTGGTCAGAGGAACTAGTAGGCAAACAATGAACACTTGTGTTTGGGGAACCCCCATTTAGGAAGAACACTGGTAAAGTGGAGAATCCAAAGGATGGAAATCAGGGTGGTGATGGGTCTTAAGTTCATGTCCATATGGTGAGTGAACTGGACACAGTCACAGAATATCTGTCCATGCTCTGAAGGTGAGTCAGGGATTGCATCAAACTAAGTATGCTGCATGGATCAGTAAGGGTGGGCTCGTCGGGAATCCCTCATTCCCTCACTGTGTGAAGATCAATTGAACTAGGATGTTCTGCTGAAGAACAGCAGACTCAAAGGGAACATCATGGCTGTCCCCAAGTATCTGAAGGTCTGTCCTATGAAGGAAAGATTAGACTTGGCCTTCTTGACCCCAGGAATCAGAACCAGGAGCAACAGGAGGTGTAAAGAGGCAAATTTAGGCTTTATCAGCTTTATCAGCAAATTTAGGCTTTATCGGCTCTCTTACAACTAAAACTGTCCAAAAGTTGAGTGGGATGGCCCCACAATGGTAAGGCAGCCATCACTAGAGATCTTCAAGAAGACCTGGATGAACCTGTCAAATACATTATACAGGAGATTCTTGTTAAGGTTCGAGTTGGGCTGACTGGTCTCTGACATGCCTTGTAGCTCTCACATTCTCTGATTCTGTTATTTTAACCATTCTGGAGAAAGGGGATTTGGGAGCCATCTTCTCTCAATAACAAAATAGCCGTGAACAATGAAGATAGCCTAATGGAGGATTGACCAATGAGCACAGTCCCTGTGAGCATGACCTGAGTGGTACTGACGCAATCCCCCTGGGAGAGTGATATAGCTTATAAGGGTTATCCCTCAAAGAGACTTGAAGTGGGGTAGACATTCTGTAAGTGGTACCAGTCTGCTAACCACCTGGTAGACAGCTGCCTACATCTGTCCTGTCTTTTCCCCAAGAACAGCATGAGAGAGCTTTCCAAATGCTTCCTTGAAATCCAGATAGATATCACTAACTAGAATTTATATAACACTTTAAGGTCTACAGGGGATATATATGTAGCGAATAGAATGGACTACCTGCCCTAGGGTCAGGAAGACTCTTACTTCTGAGTTCAAATCTAGCCTCAGACACTTCTAGCTGTGTGACCCTGGGCAAGTCACTTAACCCATTTGCTTCATTTTCCTCATCTATAA
The DNA here is from genome assembly GCA_028658325.1 of Potorous gilbertii. Classification (NCBI taxonomy): domain Eukaryota; kingdom Metazoa; phylum Chordata; class Mammalia; order Diprotodontia; family Potoroidae; genus Potorous; species Potorous gilbertii. Next base: position 682,123,002 of record CM053770.1, read on the forward strand.
AATGAGCTGGAGAAAGAAATGGTAAACCACTCTGGTATCTTGACCAAGAAAACTCCAAATGGGGTCAGGAAGAGTCAGAAAAGACTGAAAAACAACAAAAAACCAAATTAAAGTCTACAGAACACTTCAATTATGTTACCTCATTTCAGCCTTACAACAACATTGTGAGGTTGGTGAATCATTTTATAGATTAAGGAAATGAGAATTGAGGTAGCTTTCTATGATCACGGAACTACTGAATATTAACTCCAAATCTCCTTGAATTTGAGTCCAGTCTACAATATCCTACACTTCACGATCTTCTTTAGTCTGGGATTAGAGTTTGACCTAGGAAGGATGTTGACTGGTGTTGCCTTTGAAATGAGATGGGACATATTCCAAATCTCCCTAGACATTCCAGACAGAATCAAGGGGCACAATGATTATTAGGAGCTGGGGACAGTAGGGCCACTTGGGAAAAACAGCTCTACCCTGAAGGATATCGGTTCTAGACTGGTGTAGATCAGAGACCAACCTGGAAATGGCATTTTAGGGAACATGGAGTCAGCATGTTCTAGTGAATCAGGTCTAAAACTTGGGTGTCAGGAAAACCTGGGCTCAAATCCTGACTGATAATTGCTAATTGTGTGATCATGGACAAAAAAACAAGATCCCTTTATCTTCCTATACCTCAGTTTCCTCATCCGAAGAATGAAGATGATATTGCCTGCAGCACCTAGGTCACAGGATTGACGTAAGGTATGTATATCAATATCAGCTACCACAATGCTTATGGAGAGCTCTCAAGATTCATGGGAGGAGAATAATCTGGATTATAACATCCTTTTCAACTTTAAAGTGCTTTATAAAAGTGAGTTATTAATGTATCTTTAGTGTCTTTTCACAACCCTCATTTGAGTCTCTAAATCCCACAATCTCTTTTCTGGTCCTTCTGACAGCTTAGCTTGAGATAAATTTACCTTCATTTTTTGATGTAAGGGGGCATGTGCTGCATTTTCTTTGGAACTACATTCCCCAGAAGGCTGTGCATAAATTCATAGAGTGAAACACCTCTAAGTTTGAGAATTTTGAAAAACCTTTGGAGAGTTACCATGGGCCATCCCCATCTGAGGCCAACATGGACCTCTTTTCTTTGCTACTTTGACCCAGGTGAGCTGGCTCCTCATGGAGTGGAAGTTGGAGTGCTTGCTTTAGAAGAGGCCTCATGGCAGTGGAAGAGCCCTGATCCCCAGTTTGGAGCAGGCACTGACCTGATTGACTTCCAAACAGTGGGGAGGACTCTTTTTGATTTGCTATGGGACTGGCACTGGGGGGGATATGAGCCTCTGGTCTTTACATCTTTGCATTTGTTCTTTCCTGTTTCAGGTGAAAGCAAATGCAAAGAGCCATGACCTTGGAAATTTCCAAAGGACAGGAGAGTCAGCCACAAGAAATCTGGGATTTGGAGTCCATTCTAGAATTTGCTAGAAGCCAGAGGATGAGAATGGAAGTCTTGAGTGATCTTTCTGGCTGAGCCCAGCAAGAGGAATGATGCAGCTGAGGATATAAAGATCCCTCAACAGTCTTTGCTCTCAAGGAGCTTACAAACTAATGGGACTCCCAGACCACTTTATGGTCTCATTATGAGGGTACATTGAATAGAGTGTTCAACTTGAAGCTACCTCCCACCTCCCAAGGTTGTGAGGGTTAAATGAGATAATTTTTGTAAAGTGTTTCACAAACCGTAATGTGCTATATAAATGTTAGCTGCTATTATTGTTTTTATATCACTTTCAAGCATAGACATATCCATTTACATGTATATATGCATATGTATACATATATTATGAATACATAAACATACATATCATGCATACCTGTTTGTACACACATATATACACACTAGATATAGCCATGGATAAAAACATAGATATGGATATAGACATAAATATAGAAAGAAATACAGATATAGACACAGACATGGACATAGACACATATATAGATATAGAACTGAAAAAGGCACCTTGGACTTACTTAGCTGAGTCCCCTTGAACCAGCTGCCATATGAGAAACATTGCCATGATTCTAGATTTATAGGATGCCACCCAGAAGGTCAATACACAATAATAATCTGTATACTATAAAGGGAAAGAGCCAGAAAGAAGTCTCTCCTTTTAACTAATTCAACACCCTCTCCCTTTCCCTCTCCATCTCTATCATGGGTCAGGAAAAAGTCAAAGGGAGCACTCAGGAGTTTCAGCACCCTATCAAAGCATCAGGTCCTTTCTGCACTGAACCTCTACATAGATGGAAACAACTAGGAAGTCTGTCATCTCCAAAGGACTCAAGTACTGAGTTACCATGTCCCTGGAAATCGGAGGTATGCTGGTAAATGTTTAACAACCAGCTCTCTGAAGAGTAAAGAAGTGCCAAAGCCCATTTTTAGGCTTAATCTACACCAACACTTTCTCCATAAAGTCTAGAATTTAACAAACCAACAAATCAAGCCCTGATTTGTAGTGTTTGCCCATTTCTGAAGTGTAAATCTCACACTGAAATATTAAGTTAGCTCTCAGGAACTGGTACAAGCTAGCTGTAGGACTCCCCTACACATTTCCTGTGGAGTTTTGGGCACACACTTTCTGGGAAGGTGCCTATAATCCAATTCTGTTCCCACTCAAATCCTGTAACCTCTATGGATACTCTAGAGAAAACGAGAATGACTTTTTCTGTTGCTATGAGCTTAATGCTCCTACTGGTGAGTCCTTCCATCCCGCGGTTAGCTGCCAATAATTAGTGCCCCAGTTCCATTTAACCAATTAGCATCCATTAGCTTTTCAAAGGAATGTTTATTTTGAAGATGTAGCCAGAACAAAGTATAAACATATCCTCTTGCTATCTAGTAGCACTCTTCCCTAACCACCTCAAACAAACGCACTTTTGGTATAGCATTGCCCCACCAAGTTCACTTCCAAATTCAGAATAGCCAATGAGTCTGAGGTACTGTTATGACTCAGCTGGGCCAGACTGGTCCTCACCATTCTGACTTCTGGACTTCTCCAAGTTCCCAAGGCCATGGCCATCACTAATCTCCTAGAACGAGAAAGAAGAACCCAAGGACCAGAAATCCACATTCACCACAATCTCAGTCCTATAGCAAGTCAAAAAAGTTCCTCATCATCAGTGGTTAGAAAACCTGAAATGGCCACAGGACATCTGTCCGCTTGAAATGGGGCTCAGGACTCTTCTATGACCTATGATCATGCCTCTCCTGAAGCAGCCTCCCCAAGACTTCTCCATAAAGAAGAGTCCACTGTCTTAAAAGGGAAAATCCAGTGCACAATGCCCCCAATTAACCCACACCAAATCACCAAAAGCCAAATTAATGAGGCTTTCCTCTGTTTTCATTTTCTTTGCCATTAACTTGGTTTTGCCAAGATGAGGGTAGGACAGGATTTACCTGTGCAGCGTGGTCTTCATTAGACCATTGAGGTATAAGGTCAACCATATAGAACTTGAGACAGAAGCCTAGGAAGGCCAGCTGAGACCCCCTTTGCTGGCCACTGAGAGTCATTCAGGGGAACAACGTAGATGTGTGTGTGTGTGTGTGTGTGTGTGTGTGTGTGCGCGAGTGTGCGCCCATGTGTGAATTACATGGAGGAGGCCAGTGACCTTTCCCTCCTTATAGGTATGCCATTAGAAGTCCAAGGTCCCCCCTGGGGCAACACCTTCATCTTGGTGCTTTAGCAATTCCATTGAAATGGAGCTGGACTGTCTGAAGTGAATGCTAATGCATGCTGGAAAGGTCACGCTGATCCGGCTCACACATGTCCTTTGGTTAGAAGGGAGCATGGCTGCTTCTGGCTGGAGATGAAAGCTAAGGAGGTGACTTTCGAACAGGAAGGCTGAGGCTTTCTGTGATTATACCCTGGGCCCAAAGTTGGTGGGGACAGTTTGGAAATCATCCAAGATCCAGGTTCAGGTGAGTTTGAACACAGAGCTCGATCACTTCAGACATAACTGGAGTCAACCCCTAGCCTGACCGTGACTCCCTGTCTGACCTTAGGCAGAGGGCCTAAGTTTCCTGAGCCTCAGTTCCCTCATCTGGTTTAGATGACCATGAGGTTTCTTCTGTTTCTAAGTCTCTGGCAGGATTAAATCTAGGGAACTCCTTGGTACAGTGAACTCTCAGGTGTGGAAACTCCCTCTACCAGTGCATATTGGTCACATCTCTTCCACACTCATCCAGAGTACCTGCCTAGGGTTCCATGGCTAGTATGTGTCAGAGGCAGGACTCAAACCCCAGTTTTCCTGGAGGCTGGTCTTCTATCCACTATACAGTATACCCCCCCAGTGATACCAGAAATACATTCAAAGAGAATTCTTTCTTACCAGTGCCATAGTTGGAATTCAACCTTTATTCCTGATGCCTTGGGGGTCCTGGGTTCAGATCCCAACTCTGATACTGTGTAACCTGGAAAAGTCAGATGACCTCCTTGGGTTTCCACTTTGAAGGGCGTTAAGCAGATCACCTCTGAGGTCCTTTCCAGGCCTAGAGTTAGGATCTTAGGACTCGGGAAATATGGACTTGAAGTTTTACCTTGCTATCTCCTCCTTGTGTAACTGTGACTTCCTCCGCCTTTCTTTGACATCCTTTTCTCATCTATAAAATGGATATACTTACTTCACAGAATTATTGGACAGAAAGCACTTTGTAAACCCTAAACTGTCATAGAAATGTGAGTTATTATTTTAACCTTCACGTCAATTGTTTCTAACATAAAATACAAACTCCTCTGCTTGATATTCAAAGTCCCTCACTACCTAACTTAGCAAGGGTCTCCCATGGAGCTCACTCTGAGTGACTCTTCTTGGTTCCAGGTGACCACATTGAAGGTGGAGGTTGGGGGAAGGGAAAGGAGGAGAATCCTGCTTCTCAACACATGCGGTTCACCTCTGAGGGCCTTACATTTGTACAGGACAAACAGACTCTCTTTTGGCTGAGGATACAGAAGAACTAATGACTCAGTGGATGTTCAGAAGGGAATAAGCCTATCTCTTCACTCTCTCTTCTCTGCTGAAAATTGTGTTTCCCTAGAAGGAAGCAGAGAGAGGAGGAGTGGTTTGTACAATAACTCATTCCTATCTTGTTACCCTCCACTCCAGGCTCTGTGTAGCCATGAGCACGTGGCACCTTGTCCTGATCAGGCAAGCCCAGGCTTACCTGACCTCTTTCACATTTATCTTTTTCCTGATCTTAGGTAATCAAGGATCCAGGTTCAGGTGAGTTTGAACACAGAGCTATTTCAAAATGTCCAGGCTTGATGATGATCCCCTGAGTCTGAGAAGTGTAGAGTTCCTGAGTTTCATTGGTTTGGAGCTGGGCAAGTGTCTGCATTGGTGAGGATGGCCACCAACAAGAGGGATGGTTGTTGTTTTTTACAACATATGAACAGAAGCATATGAGCAGTTGTTTGGACAACTCAGAGCTGAGGCTAAGTGTAAAATGCCTAAACTGGCAGTTTGTATTCTGATGAATTTAAGTATCAGTCTCCTAGATGATTGTAGCTGTTGTCCTAAATTAAAGAATTCTGATTAAATCATTCTGTTGATGCATGCTGGGTTTAGTATTCTGTGTATGCTTATGTGTGTATATAGAAATAAATTACCATTCCATACCTGATTAAAATTGTATATGGAGGGCATTCTTACCCTCTTCTTTTGGGGGGAACCCTAGAGGATAACCATCAGTATACGTAAAACCATCCCTGAAACCCTCGGGTGGCTGTTTAATGAGCCCAGAGTGTGAGAACAGGAGTCTGAGTTCTCTTCTCCTTAGAGTCAAGCTCCTCAGGACTGAATCCAATCCAGATCACATGCTTTAGTACAAAACAGAGAGTAGATGTAGTACCTGAGCTCCTGTTGGCATAGTTGTTTTTAATGGTATAAATGTGTGTATGTGTGTGCGTGCATGTGTGTGCACATGTGCACACTATTCAGAAGCATTTAGTCACCTTGGATTGACTGGGTTTCCTGGAACTTGACTACCTACATGTATAAGCTCATTGTCTTGCAGCAGATTACAGAGGAGAACTAGAAGTGTCAGACAATTGTGTACCATTTTTGTACGAATGAGGAGGTGCCCTCAGTCCACTCGTATACTCTAAAACAAAGTTGGATGATAGAACTTCAGAACTGGAGGTGATGTGGGCGTCCGGCTACTCTGACCCTTGATCAATGCCTTCCTACAACCTGGGAGGTGCTGAATGGAATCGGCTTGAACTGGCTCTCCAAAGCAGATTGTTACAATCTCAGTGTGAGCATTTACACTTCAAAATCAGCTAAAGCTATAACTGGGGCTTGTTTTATTGAAGAAAGTGATGAAGAAAATGTTCATAGTGCAGATTAAGCATTGTGTAGGGGATGCTTTTTTTTGAGAGCTGGATATTCTTCTCCCAACCAATAGTCATCCAGCCTCTTGTTGAAGACCTCCAATGAAGGGGAGCCCACTGACCTTCAGAAACCCAGTGCACTTGGTTGTTGTTCAGTCTTATCTGACTCTGTGACCCCATTTGGGGTTTTCTTGGCAGAGATAATGGACTGATTTGCCAGTTCCTTCTCCAGATCATTTTATAGATGAGGAAACTGAGGCAAACATAGTTAAGTGGCTTGCCTACGGTCACACAGCTAGTACGTGTCTGAGGCCAGATTTGAACTCACAGTCTTCCTGATTCTGGGTCGAGCACTCTACCCACTGTGCCACCTGGTTGTCCTGCAATCCACTCTGGTATAACTCTAATTATTAAGAAGTTAGGATCATGGGATCAAGGACCCTTAGAAGACTCCAACCCTGGTATTTTACAGATGAAGGAACTGAGGAACAAAGATGTTAAATAACTTGTCAAATCTCATACAGTTTGTAAGTTGTAGAGACAGGATTTGAACTCAGGTCTTATGATTTCGAATTAAGTGCTGTACTATGCTCAATTTAGTCTATAGCTCTTCTAACCTGATAGTCACAGGAAGTATGAAAGATTGTGTGAAGGTGATATTTGGTAGCCAGACAGGGTGGAACTGAAGACAGGGGGTTCCAGGACACAGGATGAAACATTCAGTCAGCCTGGCTTGAGTCCATTCCCTTCCAGATAGATCATCTGGGGACCTTGGGTAGCAAAAAGTCCTCAGTATGGAAATGTTGAGAATTTCTTCCATGTGAGGAACAAACAGGCCACTGTTGAGGAGAAAACCATCTGGGCTTGGGGAAGAAGATTTTCTTACAAAAAGGAAGTTATGCACATGGGAAATCTTGACCTCCTTCCTACTTTGCCCTCTGCTCCCCAGCTTGACTTGTGCTATGTTAGATTTCTCTGTGCTGGGCTCCCCGAATGGTGATCTCCAGGTCAAGTCCATCCCTCCCCTGTCCAGAACCCTCCTCTCCTGCCTACTCTAGTTCATGTTTCTCTGGACAATCCCAGTTATTCCCTGCTCCTCAAAAAGTGATTTTGTAAATATCTGGTATTCATTGGTACCCATTTTTTTCCTAATAGAATGTCACTTCCTCCAGAGCAGGCACCATCGTCTTATTGTCTGTATTCCTGCTATAAGGCATATAGTCAACAATTAATACTTGAGTTGAAATAATGAGCTGAATATTCATGCATTGTATGAATGCAATGAAAGGATGGTTGTTGTATCTCAAACTGGGGGTCAGCTTTGCTTCGTCCATTGCCCGGAGATACAGACTGGGAAAAACTAGGTTATTAGGGACTATACTAGGAAAGAAGCTCTGACTTTAACAAATGAAAAAGAGAGAAAATAAAGGGAAGAGAATAGGACAGGGAATGAGGGAGGTGGAAGCTGGATAAGGAGATGTTTGGAGGTTTATAGAAAAATCAGAGATGAAACAGAAGTTTTGTTTTGCTCCTGATAAATCCCCAGCTGGCCATCAGTAAGTGCTTCCAAATGAGGGTAGGACTCAAGATTCATAATTAGAATCAGAGAAAAAGAGTCCTCCATGATCAAAAGTCAACAATCTTGACCCGTTGTCTTCATCGTTCAGCAAGGGCAGTCAGTTTCAATCACTTTGGCCATGACACCGACACTGCCTCCCCTCATTACAAGGGGCTAGAGAAAAACCCCAAGCAAGAGGGAGAGTGGAGGAGTCAGACCTTCAAATACCTTATACGAGAAAGTCTGCGGAGAAGTAAATAAAGAGGCACAAATTCCTTTCCCAGATATGGGCAGAGTGGTGAGGCTACAAGTCTGGGAGGCTCAGGAAAAGTCCAGTGGGCTTCTGTATGGGAACTAGGGATTCCAAGGGGCAGAGGACAAAAGGGAAAGTCTTCCAGACTGAAGACAAAATGAGAGCTGAGGAGCCCTAAACCAGAGATGGGATAAATAGAAAGGTGGAAGATGGTTCTAAAGCTCTTTGCAACATGATCTCATTGGATCTCCACCACCCTTGGTGAAAAAAGTGATTACTCCCATTTTACAGTTAAGGACCAGTGTAAGTGACTTGAATTGATTCTACATCTAGCAGCTTCCCAAATGGGAATGCAGACCCTACATTTGCCTTGGGACAGTCATCATAGAGCAAGCACTGAGACAGTTTAAGACTTCCCTATTGATGTTGTGAGGCTGTTTATGGCTCTGGGAGGCAAGTCTGACCCTCATTTTTCTCTGTTCCTTCCAAAGATGTTCAGAATGTTCCTTAGGTCCTGGCAAGGCATATCATACCAGTGAACCACGCTGAGAGTTCTCTACGTAGCAGAAAGAATTCCTTTAGGTAAGAAGAAGACATGAACCAGTGTTCCCAAAGAAAGCTTTGTTAATGGCATGAATATAGAGCAGCATTATTAAGAAACCCTCAAGAAATCCAGTCCATGTGAGCCCAAGGATTTGGTTTTCTAGGCTGTGGGTTATGTTCCCAGAATTCTTATCTTTTTTCAAAGATTAGCTCAGATGCTACTTAATACAAGAGACCTTTTCTCATTCTCTTAGATATTGTTTTTCCTTCCTGAAATATCTTCTGTTTACACATTCAGGTAAATATTATCCTTCCTCTTCCCACCCTTTACCCACCCATAAGGTATGTAAGCTCCTTAAAGGGATTTTAACATCCCTTCTTGCAATAGATGCACGTAGTATGTCTTAATATTTGCTTGTCCAATTTCAAGTCAGTCTAGCTGAGCAGCAGGGCATTTGGAGGGAGGGAGGGAGAGGGAGAGGGAGATGGAGAGAGAAAGAGAGAGACAGACAGACAGACAGAGAGAGAGAGAGAGAGAGAGAGAGAGAGAGAGAGAAAGAGAGAGAGAGAGCAGAACTAGGCAAGCCAAACCACTTTCTCTGACACTAATGGCCCAGGACCCTGGGCCCCAAATCTCATGTCTCTCCCAAACCAACAGACCTTACAGGCTGGGTGACCCTGGACAAATCACTTTACTTCGGTTTCCTTAAACGTAACGTGAGGATAAAAACAGCGCCTACCTCCCAGGGTTGTGCTGAGGACCAAATGAGTTTACATTTGCAAAGCACGCTGCACAGTACCTGACGTATAATAAGTAGGTGTATATAAACATCTATTCTGGGCCTCTCTCCCTTCCCTCCCAGTTCTAAGGTCTTTGGTCCTTTGAAAGGTTATCAACACAGTCTCCTTACTTTCCAAAAGAAGAAACTGAGACCCATCAGCCTCTGGTAGTCTTTGTCTGCCAGGGAAGAAATCTGCATTGATAAAGGAAGATCCTCACTGGCACCTCCCTCTCCAGAAATCTCAAGACTCCTCTCTAGTTTCCTTACATCCTACTCCTCCCCCTCTGCCCTTTCCAGTGGTCCCAGCCTCCTTACTGTTCTTTGCAGGAGACATTCTGTCCCTGGTCTCTGGGGGTTTTCCATGGCTGTGGGAGCTTCCCCCTTGTGGCTTCCCTGGTTTCCTTCAAGTCTCTGCTAAGATCCCACCTTCCACAGGAAGCCTTCTCTTCAATGCTGGAGTCATTCCTCTCAGTTATTTCCAGTTTATATTGTCTGTCTTGTTTGTACAGTTGTTAGTTAGTGTGTTGTCTCCCTCATTAGACTGGGTGCTCCTGGGAGGCAGACTCCGGCATTTGCCTTTCTTGGTCTCCTCAATGCTTAGCACAGTGCCTGGCACCTAGTAAGCACTTGATAAATGTTGATTGATCAATTGGTATCTGGTACACAGTAGGCACTTCATAAATTCTAGTTGACTCTCATCTGTTTCTGTCTTCTCTGCCACCTGATATGTTCTAAGGAGATCCAGCAATGGTGATTCAAGGACTGTTGTGACGTACTAACATTCCAGATGAGGAACCATAAAATTGAATTTCTTATTGTCTCTGAGACAAAAATTAGTATCTTTTTTTTTTTTTTGCACCTAGGGAATGCACTCCTCCTGATAATGAGAATGCCATGCCTGCTGTTTTTGAAAATCAAGGATTTTCATGGCTGGACCAGAATGTGGGGTTTATGCCCATAAAGCGACTTGCTGAAGGGACCCGATTCACAGAAGCACCTGGAGTCATCCTTGTGCAGGATCAGCATTGGATGTTGGTTCCATTTACATCCAAAGCAAATACCAGTAGTCATTTACAGAAAGCTCAGGGCAGCCTTTTTTCAAGATGGAATAGTTACTGAGGATGAGACATTTTAACAAGATACATGGGGAAGTGGCTGAGGTGGAGAGCTGGACCCGGGTGTTGGGCAGACTGGAATTCAAAGCCTACCTTAGATACTTTCTAGCTGTGTGACGATGGGTGACTCATTTAATGGCTCTCGGCCTCAGTTTTTGAATCTGTTAAATGGGAATAAAGTAGAACCGACTTCCCAGGATTGCTGAAATGCAAAGTATTTTTCTGACTTCAAAGCTCTAGATAAATGTTAGCTCCTAGGGGAGGCTGCACTGAGCTGATCAGAACAGAATAAGATGGGGCTTTGCTTCTGAGATGGAGTTGTTTGCCCTTCATTTTCAAAGAAACCAAATATGTAAATTGAATTTAAGTGAGACAGAGTTGGGCTGAATTGTCATCCTCACTCTTTCTTCCAGAGTCACCAAAGTCCAGTAAATATATATGTGAAATATGCAGGAAGGCCAAGAGAGTTATTCACTCAAGAACAGTCTTGGTGCCATTCATTCTGAGTGAGCCATCCTGGTATTTGTATTAGCATGAGGACAAAACACGTGTAGTTTCCAAACTGAATCCCAGGAGTTGTCAGCTACACTTTACACACACACACACACACACACACACACACACACAAACACACACACACACACATTCACACATACATATGTTCACACAATACATTCCTACTCCACATACACACACATCCACATAAATTCACACTCACAATATACATACATACACACATTTACATGCTGAAACACAACACATTCACACTCACATAAATTCACACACTTATACATACATATGCACACACTCAGTCTCTTCTGCATAGTTCCTCCTTTTGTTATTTTCTTTTCCTCCAACAGTCTAAATCTGTCCAATTGCAGCTTCCACCCACACACAGTTGCTGGTTCTGCCCAGGGTGCCAACCAAAACAAAGCGAATCCCTCTTTTATAAACCTTTTCTTCAATTACTTGAAGCCAGCTCTTCTGTTCCCCCAGGATTTTCCCTTCTCCAGGTAAAAAATCGCCAGTTCCTTCTACCATGAACTCTAGCCCCTTCACCATTCTGATTGCCTCTCTGGATGCTCTCCATCAAAGGCCAGAGTGGTTATGCAGGGCCACCCAGCATGGCACTATCATATCAAAGCCTCTCACTCCGACTTTCCTGTGCTTGATCCCAGGCACTTTCATGACTTTCTTGGCTAGGCAATGGGAAGTATTCATCAATAAAAAGTAAATAAAGAAAATTTATTCCAGTTTTAGGTGACTTTGAACTGTTGGTCCCATGCCTGGTACCCCAAGTATGGCAGCTTGGGAAGAAAGAAGCAGCTGAAATGTGGGAGGGTAAGACCCAGGACAAAAAGCCCCTCTCCTGTAGTCAGTCTGGGGAACCTGCTGCAACAAGGGGTTTGTGTGTGAGGGGGTAGGGGCAGGGCCTTGGGTAAAAGAAGCTTGAACCTTCAGAGCAGATGTTCAGCTGAGGGGAGGCTGGGGGGAGAAACCAGAAACTGTCATTGGAAATGGTTCTCAAGGAAATGGTAGGGGAAGCCTCTGAAATGGGGCTACCCCAATCCTACAGGGAAATTTATTCTATTTAACCTCTTTCTTATGCCAGGTCAGGGAGAGCTGTTCTCTCCCAGCCATACCCGAGTACTCTATAAAGACCTGGTGACTTTGGACAGATAGTGTTTCCTGGGTAATTCTGATTTAATTGGAAAAAATAAGAGCCATATGGCAGTGGTGAATTCAGAAAGCAAGACACCCGGAGGCTTGGAGTGGGTACCTTTGTGTTGTGGCTTCCTGCCCTGTCTAACCTTGATGTTTCCCTCTCAGTCCCATCTCCCTGTAAGATCCCATAAACCAGGGCCTCCATTTCGTCAGCCCTACTTGGCATTTTTTCCTGCACTCAGAAGTTTTGGTGACCAATTCCCAGGGCTGGTGCTAAGAAACCTAATCCTGTCCCAACATTCAAATCCAAGTATACTCAGTCAGGAGGACCTATATTCAAGGTTTGTTTCTAACACAGCCCTACTGGGTAAGCCTGGGCAAGTCACTTAACCTCCATCTGTTTAGTTTCCTCATCTGTAAACTAGAGATGATTATAGCACCTTCACCCCAGGAACGTTGTGAAGATAAAATGAGATATTTGTGAAGTGTATTGCAAACCTTAAAGTGCTATGTAAATGATATTATGATTACATGTACCTAAGAATGTGTGTGTATAAAAAACTTTTTGGTCTCCTCTCTACCAGGGCAAATCAGCCACCACCCTGCCATTTATAATCTTACAGTTGCCTGGATTTGTCAGAAGCAAAACCTTAGTAAAGGTCTTTCCAATTCTTAGGCCAGCTCTCTATTTTCAACAGGCTGCTAGGTGGTGTTACAATGGATGGAGCGCCAATTCCTCTTCCTGAGTTCAAATCCAGCCTCAAAAACTTAACTAGCTATGTGATCCTGGGCAAGTCACATCACCCTGTTTGCCTCAGTTTCCTCATCTGCAAACTGGGCTGAAGAAGGAAATGGCAAACTTACTTCAGTATCTCTGCCAAGAAAACCCCAAATGGGATCACAAAGGGTCAGACATAACTAAAATAACTATCTACAATGCCCTGTTGCTATGATTACTGCCATACACACACACGTGCGCGCACACACACACACACACACACATACAGGTGAGGGAGTGATCTTATCAGTGTAGGGAATTCCCACCATGGAGTCTCTCTCCATTGATGTAGACTGACAACTTTTTACAGTTTTGGCACCAAGAGGCACAAGGATCCTCCCAGGATCATTTGGTCTGTATCTATCAGACAAAGGATTTAGATACAGATCTACTCTTCAAGGCTATGTGCCACAGTGAACCCTTCAGTTCAAAAACATAAAGGGGCCCTCTCTCCATGTGTTCACACATATCTATATCTATATCTATATATAGATATGTATATATATATATATATATACACAGACATTATAGGTAGACACAGAAACACATATACATATGGCATACTGGATAGGTTGGAGGTCTTGGGAGTCAGGAGATATGGGTTTAAATCCAGCCTCAGATACTTAGTAGCTATATGACCCTGAACAAGTCACTTAAGCCTTCTTGCCTCAGTTTCCTCATTTGTAAATGAGAAGGGGGTCAGAATTTAAATCTATGATCTTATCTATAATGAGGACATATGTGTTTATTGGAACTTCTAGCTCTAAATCTATGGTTTAAATCGATAGAGATCTATGTGCTTGTCCATACATATATATGCATTCATTTGGCTGGGCCAGTGATTTACCCAGTAGGGGAAACTCACTCCACCAAGGCAGAGCAACAACTCCTCTATCACTTCTAGTCCCTCAAGGTTACAGGGCTACCAAGACATAGGTGCCTTTCCCAAGGTCATGGAATCCATATGTGTCAAAGGAAAGACTTGAATCCAGGTCTCCCTGTCTTCATCCACTCACTCCGGTTCATATCTAGGTGCTTTAAAATAGAAGACGAAGAGGGGAAAAAAGACACGTATCTTTCAATTTCATGTAAAAAAGTATTGCTTTGCTAATGTGCTCTTGCAACTTGCCTTGGGGATCCTTTGTGCTAATAAGGGATACAGAGTAAATAGTAATGTGTTAAAAAGAAAACCAAAACAAAGGGAAGGGAGATACCCTCTCAGTGTCCTGCAGCCCCTGCCCTCAATGAGGCCAGGCTTTGTGAAGACTATGAAGCGCCCTATAAGCAGAATGATACAGGAATGGGGAGGCTTGGCTGAGAGAAGCTGGAGATCCAGGAGCTGTCCTATTACAGCTTGTCCCCCTCACATGGCTGGGATGAAGGAATCCCACAACGATCCTTTTGTCCAAGGGTACCAGCTTCTTTTGAGCTCTTCTATGGCCCAGGGGACCTGCCCTGCTCTGCGTGGGCCCACAAGAGGTCAGCGATCTCCCCGTGGGCGGGTGACGTCAAGGCCATGGACAAGGCCGTGTGGCCAGCCTAAAAGGGGAAAATGAGAGATTCATTTCTTTCTCTGCTGATAAGTTATGGCTCGTGACAGGGAGTGGGGTTAGGGGCCATGAGTTCATCTTCCGGATGCCACACTGGCTACACAACTACATAGCCCCCTCACATCAGAATTCAAAGCAGCAAGACACAGTGAAGAGTGCATGGGACCTGGGAGGCAGGGATAGGGGATCTAAATCTCTCCTCTGACAATTACTGGTCATTTTGGGGTCTGTTTTCTCTTCTACAAAATGATGGGGCAGGGACACGTGGCGTCAGAGGTCCCTTCTTTCTCTGACTTTGCCATCCCAGGCTTCCAGCCCTGTCTTGCCCTCCAGGAATGGGAGGCCAGTTCAGTGCTGTTATGCGGATCACCCCTCCCCTTGATTTTAATGGGGGCCCCTGTTCCTGGTATAGTCCTTTGATGTCCACCAGTCGAGAGGCTGTTTCTGATTATAGGGCTGGGGGGGCTGCATCGTGTTAACATAGCCCCTTTTGTGTGGCTCCAGGGGAGAGCAGCCTAATATTTAGGAAAGGCACCACTTCTTCCTGACAGCAGCCCCCTCGCCTCCCCTCCCCCAGCATTCATTTTGGGATGCTCTGGGTTCTCTAATTACTTCCCTACCAGTGCTTCGGCCAACCCAGGTATTTGGGATCTGCCGACAAATTGGGAGAAGGGGAGGGATGAGGATGCCATCCTGGCCACAGGGAGGTGTGAAAAAAATTTGGATTGTTAACAGAACTGAGGAAATTCAGATGTTACTTATTAGGACACTAGGCACAGGACAGGGAGGGACCTTGGTACCAGCAGCTCCTCCCAATCCCTAGCACTCTTTACATTTGGGTGAAAAAAAAAACAGGTTTGGTTTGAAAAAAAAAAGGCATGTCAAGTGTGCAATGAATGCACATGTACGTGGGCCAGCTCTTAGGTGGCTTTCAAATTGGACAGGTTGCTTTGGATTCTAGCTCCCTCCCAGCCTTGGCCAAGGGCCACCACCTCCCATATGGAGGAGCCACATGTGCTCTTGAAGGAAGTCCCCAGTCCACCTTTTAGACTGACTAGTTGTGAAAGCATCCTTACAGTCTCTAGATCACAGCCAAGACCCTCTCACCTTGTCAGTCAATGTGGCATCACAGCCTGGATGAGCCAGAAGGAGTTTCACCATATCTGTGTTGCCATGGCGAGCAGCTAACATGAGGGCTGTTGTTCCATCGTTGTCCTGAAGGTTGATGTCAGCTCGACAAGTCAGCAGGGCCTTTACCATGTCCCCCCTGTCATGGCTCACCCCCAGCATCAAAGCAGTCTGACCTCCCTGGAGATAGAAGTATGAACAACAATGAGCTACCTTCCCATCACAGAATCCTTATATGAGGAGAGTTGGTTTCCATCAACTCGAGTGACTTGGAGGAGAACAAGAACGGCTCTCCCAGTGGATCTTGACCAGCTTAGATCTGGAACTCCCTTCGTTCAGGGGAAACCTACTGCCTCCAGTGAAGCCCCTCCTCCTTCCAGGGAGGAGAGGTTCTAATAGTCAGAGACTGTCTATTCTTTTAGGATGTTATATTACCCTGGGGTTGCAGGATGAGAGGGGTGAACCAGCAGGAACTCAACACCAAACAGAAGTCTGAAAATCAGGAGTAAAACATGGGAAAGGTACCATGGAGACAAGAAGGGCTGAGAAAAAAGCAGCCGACCCGTCTGAGCATCACTGAAAATGTGTTCAATAGATAAGTGCCAAAAACCACACAAGTATTTCTTCTCATCTGCAACAAATCCCACAACATTAGCCATCATTACCTTCCTCTTCTCCTTCTTCCAGGCTTGAACAAAGATAAGGATTCTAAAACGCAGAAGGAAGGAGAGAGCAATCTAGGCACGAAGTGCTGGAGACAGCCTATGCAAAGGCATGGTGATAGGAGTTGGCATGAGTAAAGGGAACTGCTGGAATGTAGAATCAGAATATCATCAATTTTGAATTATAAGAGATCTTAGAGGTCACCTGGAGTTAGAAAGGCTTGAGTTTGAATCCTGCCTCAGACACTTACTAACTGTGATAAGTTACTTCATTTACTTTGGGTTCAGTTTTCCTTTTCCATAAAATGTGGGTAATAACCACACATGATTTCACAGGATTCTGGTGAGAACCAAATAAGACAACACATTAAAGTGCTTCGCAAACCTTAAAGAGGCATGTAAATGCTGGCCACTGTTACTATCTTTGCTGAATGGTTTTGTTTTGCTTTGTGTTTTCCTGTATTTCCTTTTGCTTGCTCCCAGGGACTGCTCTCTGAGTATGGGGGAGGGGAAGAAGACTATATTCAGAAATCAAAGTGTGGATCTGAATACTGATATTTTCCTCAGCAGAGACCAAGCTTCCTGAGGGCAGGGAGCATTCGACTTTTGTCATAGTATCTCCATAATTTAGCAGAGAACATGGCACTCAGCAGGTACTGGATAAATGAGCCCTCATTAGGTCAGACGGGAGACCAAAGGTATGCAGATCCCTGGGTTTGGACTTAGAGGAGGGGGTCAGAATCCTAACTCAGCCACTCACTCCCTGGGTGATGTTGGAAAGGTCTCAGTACTTGGCAAGTTTGGAATCCCCTCTTAGCCAGAACCATGAGAGACTCAGCATCACTGATTTCCAAAAAGCCATGTGGTCTAACAGGACCCTGCTATTTAGAGCTAATTCAAGCCTTAGAAATAATTTTACAGATGAAAATGAATTGGCACATCCAAGGTCTGACAGGAAGTAAATAATGGGAAGGGTTATTTTTATTTATTGTTTTTATTACTTTTTGGGAAGCAATCCCAGGAAGAGAAAGAATCTGAACCCAGCTCTTCTGCCTCAGACACTTCATTATAGCACACAGGTTGAATCAAAGCCCCCTTTCTCCTAATTCCAATGCACACACACAGAGGCATGCAAGCCTGCATGTACACACAATCCCAACCTTGGAATGGACATAGGAAGTCACATAATCCAAACTTAACAGAAACCTTCCTGGCACGTTCCTGACAAATGGACAGCCAGTCTCTGCTGAAAGGTCCACAGGGGGAGTGAGCACAGCGAGGCTTATTCCATTTAGGGGTAACTGATCCCTAGAAAGCTTTCCCTGAAATCTCACCAATGGCTGGGTTGTTACAATAGCTATACTTGTTACAATATCCCATTTGTTACAATGTTACAATGTCCTCGGGGAAAAAGACTAATCCCTTTTTTTATCCAAGAGCCCTTCTAATGCCTGATGAGTTATCATGTCCTCCTGAGTGTCTCTTCTCCAGCCTAATCACTCCAGTTCCTTCAACCCAGTCTCCTAGGGCATCTAAGATGTGACGCCCAGCACCAAGCCCAGTTATCTCCAGATGAGGTATGATCCAGGCAGATGGCAACAACCCTGTCACTTTCCCGGATGACAGCCCACAGCAGCGGATTCCTAACCCAGTATTTGCCCAAGATCAGACCATGCAGCAACTGCTCATCCTGTTGAAGTCTAAGGCTGATACTGGCTTCGATATTATTCTTTCACTGCCCTTGCAACATTGATAAATTTTTATTATAAACTGAATCCTCACCTCAACCAATATAAATGAATAAATTAATAAAATGACTGAATCTTAACTAATTACATCTTGAAAAAGGAAAACCTATTTAGAAAGTATCATTTCTTTGCATCTCCATCTGACAACTTTTCCATTAGAATATTTTTAAAGCCTCTGTTACATTTCTTCAGTGGAATCATTTTTTGATTACTTTGTATATATTCTATAACTGTTATCTGTACAAATGTTGTTTTCTCCCAAAGGAATGTACAAATGTCAAGGGCACTTTTGTTCCTGTTCTCAGGCCTGAGATTGACTGAGGGGCATCCGCTTCACGTGTCCGGTATTTGCCTCTCTATTCCAGATTCCTCCCACTCATACTGTGTTTTCTTATCCTATCTTTGCCTTGAAATAATTGTGCCATCTTACTAAATAATAAAAACAAATCGGTTGGGGCTCAGAAACTACTGTTTTAGAAGCCCAGACCCACAGAATACCTTGAATTGCATACCATGATGCCCTGCGGGAGCCTATACTATGAGCACAGTTGGGGGTCTCCCAATGGAGCACAAAACGACAACAACTCAAGAAGTTTACATTCTCTATAATATACTACAATATAATATATTACAATCACTAGATTAGAATCAATATCAGAATTTGGAAACTGGACAGCAAAGAAGATAGGGTCATCAGTTCAGATCTGGGAGAGACCTCAGAGATCCAACGGTGGGGAACCTGCAGCTTCGAGGCCACATGTGGCCCTCCAGGGCCTCAAGTGTGGCCCTTTGACAGTATCCAAACTTCACAGAACAAATCCGCTTAATAAAAGGATTTGTTTTGTAAAGTTTGGATTCAGTCAAAGGTCCGCACTTGAGGACCTAGAGGACCTCATGTGGCCTCAAGGCCACGATTTCCCATCCAATCTTTTAATTTTACAGTAGAGGACACCATAACCCAGACAGGTCCTTGAGTACACCAGGATTAAAACAGTGCAGTCAGGATACAAACTCAGGTCCTTGGTGACACAAGCTAGCTAGTTAGCTTTTCGCTGCACTAAAAAGGACTGTTCCATATATAAAGATGCAGCTTTTCTCTGGGGTGATGGGGTGTGAAGACAGAGGAGTGTGGCGGCTGGGTCTGTGGAAGGTCTACCTGATCCACCACTCAGCCTCTACTGTACTGCACCTGGTCTGTGCCTGGGACAGCTGCCCATACTCTCCCAGGCCCCCCCTCCCCCATGAACCCCTTTTTTAAAATAAAGCTGGTGAGGCAGGTGTATAGGGAACATGTCTGGTTGGCATCAACTCTTCGTTTTTCTTCAAAAGGGATTCCTGGTAGATTAATTAATTTCTACTATACTTGTCTATCACCTGCCAGGGTTGGAGGGTGTGGGCAATCTTGGCAGTGTTTGGTGCAGGACGCTATCAGCACAGCCCAGATCAGTCATCCTCAGAACTCCTGGCCCTGGTAGTGCTGGTGGAGGGTGGAGCTGGCAAGGTAAGGATCAGGATCCTCTTTAAAGGACCAAATCTTCAAGGCAGACACTCACTGCCCCTTTTAGTCATGGGCTCTCAGCACCCCAGAGATACTCCCAATCGAGAGTGTGTGTATGTGCATGTGCGTGTGCATGTGTGTGTACATGTGTGCATGCATGCATGCGTGTGTGTGTGTGTGTGTGTGTGTGTGTGTGTGTGTGTAATGAGGAATGACGGGCAACCTCCAGGTGTTTTGCAAGGTCAGCCAAGTCTGCAAATGCTTCCTCATGCCTAGTACCAGTGGAATGTTCTAAAAATCAGCACCCAAATGGAGCTTGTCCAGAATCAAGTTGGGGCACAGATCAGGGGCTCCCCGACTTCTGCCCCAGCCTGTTTAGGATTCTGAGGGAAACAAGCTCTGCATTTTGGAAAGACACCATTTGGAAGGCTGTGAGTTGCATGGTTTCCTTTGGCATCAAGCTCCGACAGGGAGAATAGTGAATCCCTCCTCCCAAGACTGGGATGAATTCTTGGAATTTATTTCAGGATACAAATGCCCCTAGACTGGTAATGAAGCTTAATTTTATGTCCCCTCCAACCTCCTTCATACTCTCTACATTCGAATCAAACCATGCTACTAACTGTTCCCCAGACTTAGCATGTCATCTCCAGTCTCTGTTCATTTGCCAGGTGCTCCTCATGCTGAGAATGCCCTTTCTCTCCCTTCAAGGACTAGCAAAGATGTTTGCTCCTCTAGGATGTCATGGTCAGACCTCACCTGGAGGACTGTGTTTCTGTTGTGGGTGTCATCACTGAGGAAGAACATTGATTAGCCAGAGGAGGGCAACCATGGTGGTGCAGAGGTGAGTGCTGGCTGCTCCTTCTCCATCACAAACTCCCTTACAATAATATTACATTGACAGGTGGAGAAGCAGGAGCTTTTTTGGGGGGAGAGGGGATCTCCAGGACTTTAGCACACAGGAGATCAGATTTCCTCTGATGGCCTCAGGAGACAAAGCCAAGAACAAGGAATGGGTGAAAGCCCAAGGAGGCGAACATGGACTCCATGGTCTCAGCATGGGGGCTCTTCCCAAGCCGGTCGGGATGGCTGCCTAGGGAAATGGGAGACTCCTCTCACTGGGAGTCTCCAGGGAGGGGCCAGTATAGGTGATATTTAGGATTATTAGTCACCACTGTCCTTTCCAGTTCTAAAATTCTGCACAGCCTTCCCTGTTGCCATAGCGCCTGCAATCCAAGGGAAAATTCCCTCTTCATTTTTGACCCCTCCATCTGATTCTCCTTTACCCCACTGTATCCTTTAGACTTCAAGCACCTTGAGGGCAGGGACTATGTTTTGCCTGTTTTTGTATATCTGGTGCTTAGCATAGTGCCTGGTACACAGTACATGTTTAATACAGGTCTATTGATTGATTAGTACCCTCCCTCTGTATAGGGGGCATGATCCCCACCCCCTAATCCCCTTGAAGGCAGGAACTTTTAATCTTTGTACCATCAATGCTAAGCTTAGCACCTTGCACATAGTAGGCACTCTATCAGTGTGGATGCAAGTGAAAGGAAGTGGCCAAGAGAGGCCAGGACTACCTGAGCCGCCTGTATATTCACATTTCCTTGTTTCAACAGTTTCCCGACCACATCCATATCTTCGTCCGTCTCTGCCGAGGCCAGGGGGGTGATCATCACAGCTGTGTACCCAGCCTTGTTTTGGTGGTCCACATCACACACACCTGCAGGAGGAGGGTCAAGACTTGGCAAAGCATCCCAGAGAGTGGGACAAGTTCGGGCAGACCCCTGCACGCCGCACAAAACCTCAGCCTGCACTTAAGTACCCTGGCCACCTAACTCCTATGTACCATTCCAGGGCAACTTCAGATCATTCTCCTCCATGCCCTCTAGCTTTTCCAGGCAAGCCAGCCTGACAAGCTTCCCTAAGCCTGGAATCCCTTCCTGCTCACCTCTGCCTCTTCAAATCCCGAGATTCTTCAAAGCTCAGTTCAGGTGCTTAGCACAGGCCCTGCCACACAGCAGGCATTTACTTGCTGATTGACTGACTGATCCTTGCATTATTTCTTTACTCCTTTCACCACCCTAGCAGAGCCACATCCTAAAAAAGACCAAAGGAATCAATCCCCCAGAGCCTCATGTTATAGGGCTCAGAGGCAGGGTCTGTTCTCCAACAGGGGTCATGGAAGGTGAGATGAAAGGTGGTAAGCACCACTTTCTGAGGGAAATATCCACCAAAGGGAAGTGCCCACCATGCTATAACCCTTTTGAATTTATCTCCCCAGCACTTAGGACAGTCCCTGGCATATCATGAGCATGGTAATAAAGATTTTCATTCATTCATTCTCCTCACTCTAACTACTGAGGAATTAGGATATCATTAATTCTAGGTAAGAACTCAGTAAGTGAATTGACCCCCTGACCTTAATGGATGGTTCAGGCAGTGGGACATAGTCACGGGTCAGCGTCATCCAAAGAAAAGTGACTCTTAAACACCTGATTGACTAGTGGGGGATGCAGAAATAAGAAGAAATATCTGGATATCAGTGAAAAAGCAGTACAGTGATGGAGGGCAACGTTGGACTTCACCGAGAGAAGAAAATCAGAAGATAAGCACAAGGCAGAGCAGCAGCTCTCTGAAAGCAAAGCACTATGACTGGGGGGCAGAACGTGGAGAAGAGAGATAAGGTAGAAATGAATTTTAAGGAGATGAGGCCAACACCCTGGGCAAAGGAAAATAGGAAATTTCATGAAAATGCAAGTGTCATTTAAATGGATGTTGGAACTGTTAAACACAACCCAGAGACCAGAGGTTCATGAAAAGAGCATTTACCCTGGAAAGTACAGACACTTTCTTCTCCAGTTCATTTGAAAGATGAGGAAACTGAGGCAAACAGAGCTAAATAAAATTGCCCAGGGTCACACAGCTAGTAAGTGACTGAGGTCAAATTTGAACTCAGGAAGATGAGTCTTCTGACACCAGGCCCAATGCTCTCTTCTGGAATAACTTCCCTTCTGCTCTCAGTCCAAATTCCACCTTCATGACCTTGGGCAAATTATCCTGGCTCTCTGAGCCTCAGTTTCTACTTCTGTAAAATCAAGGAGTAGAACTGAATAATTTCTATGGTCCCATAGAGGCTTTGATCTCTCTGAAGGCCAAACCTCCCAGCCTCAGAGACTCTTCCCACTAGATCTCCTAATAAATGTGGGCCTCAGTACCTTTGTAACCTCAAAGGTCCCTCCCAGCTCGAAATTCTAACCTTTTCTGCATGATTCCAGGACACTCACTGTCTGTTTCCCTCATTTGGACACTCCAGGACTCAGCTATAAGGATGTTAGGGATAGCCTGCTCCAAACTCCTCATTTCAGGAAGCTGAGAAAAGAAGACAGAGCTATAGAAGAGCACATGAGCTAACAGAAGAGAGGAAGAAGATTCCAGAAGTGTCTGCCTTTATCTTGCATTAAAAAGTACAACTCATTAATCAATTAAAACAATAAATGAATCAATCAACCAGCATTCAGTAAGGACTATGGGCCAGGTACTATGCAACACATCGGGGATACCAAGAAAAAGCCCCAACCCTCCGGCCCTCAAGGAGCTGATGTTCTCCATGTAAGCAAACAGTATGTACCAAATCCATCCAGAGAGGTGGAAGGTCTTATAAAGGAATGCATCGGCACCTGGGAGGTTCAGAAGGGCTTCAAAAGAAGGCAAGCTTAGAGCCAAGTCTGGAGGGCAGGCTGGCATTCTAAGACACAGAAGTAAGGAGGGAGGGCATTCCAGGCATGGGGGCCTGCCAATCCAAAGGTATCATGGGGTGAAAAGATGGGGCGCCATGTGTGGGATAGCTAGTGAGTAATGACTGGACTGTAGACGCCATGGAGACAGGCCATGTATAGATGGGAAGGGGATGGGTGTGAAAGACTTGAAAAGCCAAAGAGAGGAATAAGACAACAGGGCGTGGTTCAAGTTTATTGAGGAAGTGAGGTGGGATGGTCAGACTGGCAGCTCATCTGGATTTCTGCTTTTCTTCCAAATAATATTTCCAAATATGTCTGAGACAATGCCCTGCAATTACATGTATTTTTTCCCCTGGGTGAGGATTAGTAGAGGATGAGGGACCTTGGGGGACTTCAATGACTCTTGTTGGGTCAGCTGCCTTAGGCCAGTAAGAGAAAGTTGGGAGGACAAAGGAGAGAGGAGTCATTTAATAGAACCCAACTTCTGAGCAACAAACAGCCTCCTTCCTCAGGCTATCATTTCAACTGATGAAAGATTCTGACCCAGAAGCCCCCGTTCACATAAGTCACAGCCTCTGCAGACCTACCAGTCAGGGAGAATTGCCATGCACCAAAGAACAAAATGAGAGGCCTCAATCACCTGTGACACATTCTTTAGCCTCTGAGTCCCATGGTGGAGCCTGGATTTGGCTGGTTTTTTTTAAATGAAAAATCTCCAAATAATTTTTAAATGGCTCAATTTAATATGGATTCTTTATCTTCATTGGGAAAAATCTGGGAGCAACAGATACGAGACCTGTACTTTTCTAGCCCAGTCAGTGGGGTTTCTGGAGGTATGGACGCAGGGAAACAGGGCTAACCTCAATTTACCCCTCTGTAAGATGGGGATAATGATATTCTGAAAGTACTTTCTGTGTATTTTGTGTTTATTCATCTGAGTATAGGTTGCTTCCCTTGATGGAAGGTAAACTCCTTTAGGGTAAGGATCATTTTGGTTTTGCTTGGCATCCGCAGTAGGCACTTAACAAAACTAGTTAAATGAAAGAAACCATTAATGTTCTTCCAGCATGCTTGCATAAGGTATGATGTACTCTTAAAAGAGCTCTACACAACTGTAACCATTCATGTACTCAGAAACCTCTACTCAGAGCATGGGATGCTCTGGTTAACTGAACATTCTGGTTAATGGAAAATGAATACACTGTACATGGAAGACCCATTTTCAAGAAGAGCTCCCATTTCTAAAGCGTTTCAAGTTGCACAGATCACTTCCCTCATGACAACATCATGAAACAGATACTAGAAGTAATGTTATTTTTTAAACACTCTTGGGGAACAGGCTCAAAAAAATAAATTGACTTGTTCACAGCCCTCAGCTAAACAACTGCCTGGAGTTGTAATCTGAACTCAACCCCTAATTCCCAGCCCAGAGAAGTCAAATTTTTAAAAGACCTCCTCCACCCCTCCATTTGGATGGTATGGAGTACTGATTGTTGTCAGGTGCTCTCACAGATAAGGCTACAGGAGACCTCTACATGGAAAGGAAAATGGCATGTCCTGACCTGTGTCAAGCAGCAGCTTAACGATGGGGAAGTTGGAGTGGGAAACACTATAGTGGAGAGCCGTGTTCCCATTGTCATCCGCCAAGTTGACAAGCAGCTTCAGGAAGCCGGGGTCACTGGGCTGGAATTCACTAAGATAGGCTGCTACGATCGAGGGGCTGGAGGATTTCCGGCTCGTAACTCGGAACCATTCTTGACTGACGGTATTCAAGCTTTGCCTCTGAAATACCAAGATGGTCTGATTACTGGTGCCCAGCATGGATGACCTCTAGTGTCCTGGCATGGATGACCCCTAGTGTCCTGGCTCGGGTGGGAGATTCTTTGGGTCTGAAGCCATGTCTGACCCATTAGCTTCCCTGGGGGCCTGCTACTGCCACTAACTGTTTACTTTGAGAGGGACTTTCAAGAATGTAACCCGTGCTTTACAGCTAGGTAGAACTGGGGATAGAGCCTAGAGTCAGGAAGACCTGAGTTCAAACCTGGCCTCAGACAGTCCCTAGCTGCATGATCTTGGGCAAGTCACTTAACCTCTGCCTCATCTGTAAAATAGGGAAAATAATGGCACCTATCTCCTAAGGTTGTTATGAGAATCAAATTAAATAATAATGCAAACAGTAGGTACTTAATAAATTCTACTCTTGTTGTTAGGCTCAAAGAATTTAAAGCTAGTAACTACCTCAGAACTCATTAAATCCAAAACCCTTATTGACTATGTCAATTGGAGATGAGGGCATTGGACTCCCTGGATTTGGATTCAAATCCCAGCCCTGCCACTTACTACCTGTGTGACCCTGAACTTGATTCAAATTCTCCGGGCTTGTTTCCACTCCTGTAAAATCAGGGAGGTTGGAGTGGCTTCTGAGGGCCCTGTTCACTTTAAATCTATGATCCTCTGCCTGATCCCCCTTCATCTTAACCTTCATATTTAAACAATCATATTGAATAATTTTCCCAAAGGTCACCCAGCTGGTAAGTGGACTTGACTTCAATTCCATGGTAAATTCTAGAGCTGGTCACTAAAAGGATGGTTAGTGAGTGGTCAGACAAATTAAGCTAATCTTGTCAAGTCCAGTAATACTGTGGATGGAATACTGTACAAAATGATGAAATGGATAGTATCAGAGAAGCCTAGGAAGACTTGTATGAACTGATGCAAAGTGAAGTGAACAGAATCAGTGGAAAAAGGAACACTACAATAATAACTTTGGAAAGATAGCTTAGAAAGACTCAAGAACTCTGATCAATGATTAGGAATCACCATGATTCCTGAGGGCAAATGAAGAATGCTACCCACCTCCTGGCAGAGAGGTGAGAGTCTCAGCTTGCAGAATGTGCCATCCACTTCTGGATGTGGCCAATATGGAGTATTATTTTACTTGACTATATTTATTTGTTATAAGGTTTTCTTTTTTTCTCTCAATGTCGATAGGGTGAGAAGGAGAAAAATGAATATTTGATCGCTAAAAAAATTAGTTTTTTACTACGGCTTCATCAAGAATGGGTCAGACAAGACTAACCTTATTTTCTTATTTTGACAGGGTCACTAAACTGGTAAGTCAAGGGAATGCTGGATTTTGACAAAAACATTTAAGCAACATCTCTCATGCTATTCTCCTAGAAGAAAAGGAAAGATGTAGGCTACTTGTGGGAACATTTAAGTAGATGATCTGGCTGCATAAACCCAGCCAACGAATATCTATTAACGGATGGTTTTTATCTTCTAAGAGGACCAAAATGACGCCACCATGATAAAGTGAAGTTTCAGTGTGTCCAACTGTGGCTGATCAGACCAATACCAGCTCGGAATGCTCTACCACAGGTTGGGCACAGATAGTCCAGGTAAATATTTGGGGTAGATATCCCAAATTTGTGCATCCCTGCGTTTACTTTGTGCTGTCTCAATTCTGCTTTGCTCAAAGAGCACAGCACCCAATGAAAGGTTTAGTGTCAACTTGAAGGAAGTCTGCAGCATCCCAGTGATCTGACTTTGACCCAAACCAGTTTAACATCTTTAACAATGATGTGAGTAATGATGGCCCTATCAACATTCCAGATGACAGAAGGCTGGACAGATTAGACAACAGCCTATACATCAATATGAGGATTTTTTAAAAAACTTGACAAGCTGGAAAACTGGGCTGAATCTAATTGAAGATGAAAACTAGGGTCTCCTACTTGGGCTTCCCAAACCATCTTCACCAAGTACATAAGGGTGGAGGTGTGACTGGACAACAGCTCAAATGACAAAGATCTGGGTCTCTTCATCGGCTCCCAGAGCTAGAAGAGTCATCAGAGGTCATGAGCCCCAACACTGGCCTTTTACAGATGAGGAAGCCAATGAATCCCTGGTTTCCTTCAAACCAAAGCCAAGATGCCACCTTCTACATGAGGCCTTTTTAGGTCTGCCCAGGTTCTACTCGTGATCTCTCCTTCCAAACAACTTTGTATTTGATTTTCATATAGTTATATTGGTGCAAGCTCTCTCCCCCAGTAGAATTCAGTTCTCGGAGAGTATTCATTTCAGTTTTGTCTTTGTATTCAAGGGTGTGCTAGATCTAGTTCAAACTGGTTCTCCAAATCCTATTGTTAAATATTCAGCAAATCAGCAAACACTACACACTAGGACTTACTT
Source organism: Potorous gilbertii (assembly GCA_028658325.1). Lineage (NCBI taxonomy): Eukaryota > Metazoa > Chordata > Mammalia > Diprotodontia > Potoroidae > Potorous > Potorous gilbertii. Next base: position 682,150,590 of record CM053770.1, read on the forward strand.
TATTTTTCTTGTTGATGGCATAGACTTACAAAAGTGATAGAGGAAATGTTAATAATGCATATTAAGTCTAAAAGTGTGTTATGAGTATATGTTTTTCTTGGTGAGCTGGTTGTTAAACATTTATGAGCATATTACTATTCCCAGTGCCTAGTACAGTACCTACCCCATGGTCAGTGCTTAATAAATGGACTGATTCACTTTTCTGCTGTGAAATCTAACAGTAAAAAGCTTGAAAAAAAACATAGCCATCCTGTAAGGCTGAGGTTAGCCCCATCAATTGCCCCTAATGAGAACTGAAAAAAGCCCCATTACATATCTCAGAGATGATTTTTGCAGAGGCAACAATGGACTGATCCATGCTTAAACACTGTTTTTCTCACTGACAAAATTTCCCCAAAGCATCTGAAAGCATTTCATGGGGCCCAGGTGAGCAGGCTTAGAAAGGAAGAGAAGAAATTCCTCCTTGCTCCAATCTGGGTCTCACTTGAGTAAGTGGACTCAGAGGAACGTCCTCTGAGTACTAATGTCTATGAATCTATACCAGGAGCCTGCTTGAAATCCATCACTGAGAAGGGCCTGCACCAGCCTCAGAAGAACCACAGATGCACTGCAAGCAAGAAGATAAAACACATCCACTAGGCAGCTGCCAACACTGAATCCATCACGGCATCCAGCCTTCCCACTGGTGCGGCCCATGCAGGATGGCGGGCTGGGTGTGAAGAAATGTGCAGAGGCTGATGTCAGCTACTGATTATAGCTGATCTCAGAAAGAATCTGCTCCTGACTTTATTCTCAAAAACTTTAAGAAAGAAGGGAGGAAGAAAGGGATGAATGGTGAAAGGTGGGAAGGAAGGGAGGGAGGGAGGAGGAAAGGAAGGAAGGGAGGGAGAAAGGAAGGAAAGAAAGAAGGAAGGAAGGGAGGACAGTATAGTAGAGTAGTAAGAATTCTGGACATGGAACCAGTGGTCCTGGGTTCTGATCCAGCTTTGCCACTTCTGTGCAGTGAGATATTAAAGCACCAGCAATAACAAACAGCTCACATTTAGAGGGCCTTACTCTATGATTTACCAAATGCTTCTCACACATCTCATTTAAGGCTCACAAGTCTGTGAGGAGGTGCCACTGTTATCTCTCTATGACAGATGAGGAAGTGAGTCTGTCCAAAGTCACAGTTAGTAGTATCTTACGTTGGATTTGAACCCAGGTCTTCTAAAACCCAGGTCCAATTCTACCTACAATGCAGAGGACACATGGCAAAGCCAAGAAAGTAATAGGCCATGACACCCTTTCAGAGTTCACCCTCACACAAAGAATTTTCTGATCAAGTCACTGTTGCTGTGCTTAAGAAGGCCTAGGTAGCTAGGGGGTGCCACAGTGGATAGATTGCTGGAAGACCTGAGTTCAACTCCAGCCTCAGACACTCAAGAGCTGTGTTACCCTGAGCAAGTCACTTAACCTCTGCTTTCCTCAGTTTGCCTATTTGTAAAATGGAAATGATAAAATGGGAATACTAACCCCCCAGAGGTGTGAGGATCAAGCAAGGTAATACTTAGAAAGTGCCTACCAAAGGCTGGCAAATAGAAGGCGCTTAAAAAATGCTTGTTCCTTCCTTTCTGATAAGATTTATCCTCCTTATGATTATAAGCTCCAAGTGGTGCAGAAAGTTCCGTCTGGTCCCTGGGAGCTCTGAGGCAGGGGCTCACGCTATCCACCCTAGGCTTGGTCTGCTTGTCACTCAAGGCTAACTGTTTAAACATCCCCACCCTTCTTAGATCCGTGGAATAAGAAGGATACCAATTGCTGGTCAGTTGTGGTCCAAACTTCAGGCAAATGTTTGCTCAACAGGTGGCATCCTGATAGAAATTCTTCTGAGGGTTTATATCTAAACAGAAAAGGAAGAAAAAAAATCAGTGAAGCCACATGTGTTTTAATCGGCTCTCCAGGCAAACCTAAAATAAGAAATTCCCAGACTCAGACTCCCCAACTAGCACCAGATGGAAGAGACCTCGCTGGCCACCCATGGCTGCCCTGGTCTGGACAAGAATCACTTTGATTTTTCTCTGACAAAACAGTCATACAGGCTTGACCCAGAGTCGCTACATCCACAATCAGCTCATCTGCTATTGGAATCGCTCTTATGTTTGGGAAGATCTTTCCATTGAGCCTAAAGGTCATCCTCTGCATCTTCCACCCATTGCTCCAGATTTGCGTCTCTCTCACTTCTACTTAGTTCCCTTAAAAATTTAACTCAAGCACCATCTGCTCCATGAGACCTTCCCTGGTTCCTCCAGCTGCTAATGACTCCCCCACAACACATCAAAAGACCTGCCTGGTAGCCACGTTCTAGGTACTATACATGCACATATTGTCAATAGAATGGAAGCTCTTTGAGGGCAGTTTGGTTCCATGTTGTGGTGGTATCGTAAGCTCCCAGGGTATCGAAAGTGCCAGGTACCTAGCAAGAGCTTAAGAAACATTTCTCAATAAGTCAACTTCTTCTAGTTCTGTTTAATATATCAAAAGCCCCCAGGTTTAGTCTATATGTCCTTGACACTGTAGTACTAGGTCTTTCTGATGCTAAAACACCAAGATGGGAGAACTTCCTTGAACCTAGAAATCTAGTTTTTCCACAAAGAGGACATGTCTGGCTTAGTTCCCAAGCTCTCCTGGAGATGAAGCCAAGTGTACTATTGTCCTCGATCTAATAGTGCCAGAGTGGAGAGCAAGGTTGCCAGAGCTGCTGGAGCCCATGGGCCAAGTGGCAACTTGGAACATGGAATAGAAAGCTTTTCTTGGTTGGTTGTCAACAGAAAAAATTTTCTGCCTCAGGGACTTTAATAATCCCCAAAACCCAAGCCCTGTGAAAGCAATTTTCTTCCAGTTAGCCTTCCTTGAAGGACAAAGGAACTGATAAAATTTAATAAAATGACAATCCGTTATTAAGCCATGGAGTCCGCCATGATATTGTACCAAGCCTGCACTGTTACAAGGCCACTGTGTGGTTTATGACACAACTTATTGTGTACAGAGTCAGATGGAGTGCTTGGTTCATTCAACACCTTATCATAATCATTCTTCTGAAAGAAGAGAGCCTCCAGTTTTTCAGAAGCCTGCAAACCCACTCACCAACTAGACATTACTCATTATTCATGACTCCTGGTTCAGAAACCTAGGTGCCAAATTCATCCCTGACCTAGGAAGGTGCCCTGGCCAACTGAGATAGCCTCTTCCGTATCTGGAAAATAATAGGAATAATATCTGTACTAAAGAAGCTTAGAGAGTTGTTTTGTAGAAGGTGCCTTGGAAACGTTGAATTCTAGTACAAATGAAAGTTATTGTAATGGAGATAAAAAGAATCATGGTAGAACACAAGAGTTTCTTAACATGAGGCCTCTGAACTTGTTTGTAAAAATAATTGCACAACTGAATTTCAATATAATAGATTTTCTTTGTAATCCTACGTAATTTCATGCATTTAGAACATGATTCTGAGAAGGAGTCCACAGGCTTCACCAGACTGGCCAAGGGGGCCACAGCACAAAAAAAAAAAAGAGAAAATCTGCTGAATCCCTTCTTGGAATAGTGTTTTTAAATGCATAAAATAAAGCATAAGAATGAGAATACAAAGGGAAATAATTATATTTAAATAGTTATTAAAATATAATAAGAATAGCTAACATTTAAATAACACCTGCTATTTGCTAGATAGACACCGGGCTAAACACTTTACAAATATTATCTCACTTAGAGGCGGGGGCTACCATGATGCTCGCTTATCCTACTTATTCCCCATTTTTAAAGATCAGGGTTCAGGAATTGGACCCTGATGGGGACATAAAGTACCTCTCAGACTTGTGATGAGTACTAGCTGTGGCACCTTCTCCCCCAGTGGCACTGCTCTCCGGGCCCATGCTCCTGGTACCCTCCTCTGTGTCTGGGACTGTCTGCTGGTTTCGCTCTGCAGCTTTGCCCAGTTTATGTTCAGGGCCGTCCCCCTTCTTGTCCGCTTCACTATCAGAACAACCCTCTGATGCACTGTCTTCACCGCTGGTCTCTTCACTGGAGGTTGTCTCATAGCTGAAGAAGGAGATCAAACATCACTGGTTGTGGCCTTCCTTCTACGGCTAAACAGAAGATCAAAATCTACAGTAGGGCATTCATGCATTATTGAGCTAGGCAGGAGCCTGGCAGCAGTTTCAGTTGATCAGTTTGCAAACATTTATTAAACACTTACCACATGCCAGGCACTGTGTTAAGTGCTGGGCATACATAAAAAAGCAAAAATATGGTCCCTGCCCTCAAGAAGCTCCTATTCTAATGGAGGAGACAATGTGCCAACAACTATGTGAAAATAAGATGTAGATGTAAATGGGGGTAATCTCATGGGCAGTGGGGAAGAGGTAGATGGGAAAGGATGGCTGAAGAAGGTTTGAGCCGAGTCACGTAGGAAGCCAGGGATTTCAGGAGGCAAGACAAGGAGGGCGCTCCAGTTTGGGCCAGTCCACATGAGAAGCTTCTTAACTCAGAGGCCAATTAAGACAAGGAGTAGTCAGGCAAGATCTCCCCAGATGGAATCAAAGAAGCAGTTCATCACTCAGTAACTCAATAAATCAGAATGCTTGGGACAGGTAATCCAGTCCTGGCAAAAGCTACCAATTTGGGAAGCCAGATATTCATTCCAGAAATGTCAAAATCATCGATTCATTTTTCCCCTACTGAAGTTCTCTGAATTATCTGTCAAAATCCTTCTCTGGATTCCCTGGACCTAGCCCTTCCCTTTAGCTGATTTGTTTACAGTGTGGCATAAATCTCACTTAGGATGCAGTTTTGTGTTCAGGCTCTGGGAGGTGGACCCAGTAGGAAGCGATCTCTTCTCCAAAGTTAAGTCAATGTGAGGAGAGGGAAAAGGGTGAGTTTTCAGTCTCTAGGACAGGGCTTCTTAACCTAAGGTCCCTAGACCTTTCCCCACAAAAGGTCCGTGGATAGATTTCTGGAGGTCCATAAACCTGAATAGGTAAAATACATCTTTATTCTTACTAACTTTTGCATGAAATGTAGCATTACAAATTTATTTTAAAACACCATTCTGAGAAGGTATCCACAGGCTTCCCCCGACAGCCAAAGGGTTCCATGATACAACAAAAGTTGTAGAATCCCTAGTGGGTTGGAAGAAGAATTTTAGGCTTGTCTCTCAGTAGCTATGTCCAACAGTTCCAGATGTTGACATACTGAGAAACTAAAGCATGTGCAGAGGCAGGCAACTAGGAGAGGAAGGGGACTGCAGACCAGGCCATGTAAGCATTCATTGAAAGAAATGCCAATGCTGAGGTTGGAGAAAAGAAGGCTAAGAGAAGGCTGGAGAGCAGTCCACCAAGAGTTAAAAAGTTGTCCCATGGAAGTGAGATTACACTTCAATCAATTAACAAGGGATGAAAGCTCCTTAAAGATTCCTCAACAGTGAGAGCTGTCCCAGAATGAAGCAGGCTGTCTCAGTAAGTGTTGGGCTCCCCATCTTTGGAAGTCTCAAGAGGAGTATCAATAGCTATACATATATAGCATATATACATATATACATCAATAGCTATAATATACAACCAGGGACATTTTCAATGGAATTCTTGGTCAAGTAAAGGCTTTGGACACATGGGGAAGGACACTGATAAACTGGAGGATATATAGAGGGAGGTGATAGGGTGTGGTGAGGGGCTTGGAAATCAAACCATATGATGATGCACTGAAGGAATCAAAGGAGAAAAGGTTGGGGGGAAGGGGATGTTGGGGGTGTAATTGATTACCTGACACCTGTCTTCAGGCTGACAGGCTCTGATGCAGAAAAGGAATTAGACTTGGTTTGGCAACTGGGGCAGCAGAAAGAGTCCAGAGGACCTTGGTTCACCTGCTTTAAAATCTGTGTGATCACTGGCAAATCACTTGAACTCCCTGAGACTCAGATTCTCAATTCTGATTCCTTTCACCACATTAAAAACTATGTAAGATTTGGGGATTTAACTAGAAAATGTATAATGTCCCTACCAGCTCTGAGTTTATCATCCCACGCTTGCCCTCCCATGGTAGGACCAGAAGCAGTGGGTAGATGTTACAGAGGCAGTTGGGCTCAATGGCTTATGATAAAGGACTTTTCAGCAGGGAAGGCTACTGATCATTTGAAGCTTTTTTGGAGGTGCTACCTCTAAGTTACCACCTGTTCTGTGTTTTAACAACAAAAAGAGGACCTGGGTTATTCAAATTAAGACATTCCACAGAAAGTGATCATGAGAGCACACCCTGGATGTGGCATGAATTCCCATGCAGCAGAATAATGAAGGGAACTTTGGGATCATTCACTCAATGCCTGGAGAATTCCCAAAGCGAGAAGCCTGAACTTTCATGGCATGGGGAGTGGCATCAGTTTAATGAGAAAAGGAAGAAGATTGCTGATCTGGAGATGGAAGGAATTTCAAAAATCAACTAGTTCCACCCCCTTCATTTTTGCTTGTAGAGGAGGAAACCAAGAACCAGAGAAATCAAGTGACTTGTCCACAGTCACTCATCCGAGCAGGACAAGTAAGTTTAATGTATCATAGGGTTATGGATTTAGAACTAGAAGGTTATCAAGTCTGACATATTTTATAGTTGAGGAAACTGAGGCAGCCCACGAGGACTTAAGTGTTTTATCCAAAATCACACAGGTAGTTCAGAGCCAAAATCTGAACCAAGGTCCTCTTGCTCCAAAGCCAGCACTCTTTACACAGAACCAAAGTTACTAAGAAATAACCCTACAATCTGCCTCCCCACCCACTGGCAAGATGGCAAAACTTTGCATTTCCTGCTCTGTACAGAAGCTTCTCAGAACTCTGCCCAGTGTGGAAGAAGAGGAAGCAGATTAAACTGAGGAAAGTCTAAGTGAGATGGCCTAGGGCAATCAGAAAATAAAAGGGCAAGGGATAAATGGCCTCATCCAGCTTGGTTGGAAGCCCTTTGGCAAGGGAAGGACGGTGACAATCTCCAGGGGAAAGACTGCTGAGAGCAGCTGCTTGAGTTGAAAACTCTACAAGAACCTGAGCAGAGAAGACCCAATCAGGGCTCTCCAGAGCCTTCATAGGGCATGAAAGAGAAGTCAGTGGTCTATCAGGTCTCATCGTGGCCATGAGACCACTGCCTGTTAGGAAAAGGGTCTAAAAAGTTGATCACAATGGTAGGAAGTCCCAGGCTCATTAAATCTGCACTAAGGAAAGCAGCTGGCTGCATAGTGGAGAAAATCACTTCAGCTCTGAGACTTGACTCTCTAACGCTATAAATTGCAGAGAAGGGACCAGTCTGCTTTGATATAGGGAGCTCTTTACATGCAAGAAATCACAATTCCAATGGCCAGTCCCCTTTCTAACATGGGGTGTCTCAAAAGTCCCAGTCAGTGTAAAGTTTTCATCAGTACAGACAGCAAGCTTGACAAATCAGAAGTGGATGCAAAGCTGGGTAACCCATAGGACAACAGAGTCAGTCTCCCAAAACCTTTTTAGGTTAGAACACTGAGCTGAATCCAGAAAGATGAAAATAAGATAAAAGAGTGCAGCAGAGTGGAGGATGAATTAAAGTATGTAGAGACTGAAGGCAGGGAGATCAACTAAGAGGCTGTTGTAATTGTGGCACATGACTGTGATGTGCTACAAGAAATGACAAATGGGATGTTTCAGAAAAACCTAGGAAGATGTACATGAACCGATGCAAAGTGAAGTAAGCAGAACCAGGAGACCATTGTACACAGTAATAACAATACTATACAACGATCAACTGTGAATGACTTAGCTACTCTGATCAATACGATGATCCAAGATAATCTGAAAGGACTAATGATGAAAAATGCTATCTGCTTTTAGAGAGAGAACCCACGTACTCTGACTACAAACTGAAGCATACTTTTTCACTTTCTTTAATTTTGTTTTATTTTTTTGTTTTTTTTTTCAACATGGCTAATATGGAAGTATAGTTTGCATGATTTCACATGAATAATCAATATTATACTGCTTGACTTCTCAGTGGGTGGGGGAGGGTCTGGAGGGAGAGAGAATTTAGAACTCAAAATTTTAAAAAATAAATGTTGAAAGTAGATCACATATGTATGTATACATATGTATGAACCTCATTTTACAAATGGACTATATATATGTGTGTGTGTGTGTGTATATGCATGTGTGTACACACACACACACATACACATTAAAAAAAAAAAAGAGGCTACTATAAGTGTTCTCCATGAGTCAAGACTATTTCAACAGAAAGAGATCTCAGGCTGCTGTGTCATGGGTCTCAGTCATAACAGACCCTCTTTTATTTGCCTCCCACCATCTTCAGCTCTCCATATGTTGCTATGTATGTAGCAGACTTGTTAAATGCTGCTACTAATTAAGGAGTTGACTAATAAGCACGCTGAGGGCAAGGTTGCTGTTTACCTTTGTAGTTCCACAACCTACCTTGGAGTCTTGGGCACAAGGACTTAGGAAACATTCACTGAAACAAATGGAACATAACCCTTCCTGGCACATCCGTTAAATGAGTGTGCCTTGGAGTCCCTGGTTTCATACTTTCTGTGGATGACATCTCCCATGATGGTTAGGCAGGCCCAGAGAGCTAGTGTCATTGGAAGACCATGGATAGCAAGTCCAAATCAAGGTTGAGTGTCTGGGAAAGGTTAGGTTTCAAAGGGGCCAGGAGGAAAAGGCAGATGATTGTGCCATTGTGGACCAGTGAATTTGGGGCAGCAAAAATGCAGCGTTGGATTCGGGCTACAGAAAGCTTTTCTTTCAGCTGGTGTATGGCCAGCAGTCCCCCAGCTCCTTCATCTCTGGTTATCACCAAGTGTACAATATGTGTGGTGCCCAGAACTGAGCCTCACCCTCCAGATAGGGTCTGCAGGACTGCCCACCTCTCCAGCCCTAGGCAGATGCCCCTTAACGCAACTTAAAATGGCATTAGCTCTTTCAGGAGGCCATATCACAGCCTTTCTTCACCTTGAATTTGCAGTCCACTAATAACCCAAGATCTTTTTTTTCCAGGCTGCTAGAATGCCAAACTCATAAAAACCCAGGAGGCAGGTTTATTAAGAGCTTTATATGAGTAAACCATGGGAAAAGGAAAGGAAAAAAAAAGCAGGTTCCCCCCTCTGTTCCCACTGGAAAGAGATGGAGCTGATATTAGACACTGAAAGTCAGTCTGACCTTTATGAACGATGCTTACCCACCGTTAACCCCAACAAACTGAAGGTTCTTTTTGGTCCCATTACCTCCAGCACGGAAGCCATAGTCTCGCTTTTTCATTATGGATTTAAGGCTTGTCGACGGGAAGATCTCTAGGCAGACATAACAGTGGAGGTTAGGAGGAGTCATTGGGAACAGAAAATCAAAATGCAGACATGGGAAGGCCTGGGACCTTGGGAATGGGGGTGGTCTATTAGCGCAGGAACGTTCAGGCCCAACATAGAGCAGGTAAGGAGCACTCTGTCCCAAGGCAGCTCAGCATGTTCACCACAATTTGGTCTTAGAAAGTTGTCTGTGCTGCTATGAAGCTACCTGCCTTGGGCTACAAATCCAGTGCATGACAGTGCCTTGAACCCATGGCTTCCAGATTCTGAGACTGCTTCCCATCCTGCAGTTAGCTGCCCTACTTCAGGGGACTTCTATGTGGACACAGTCTTAAGACTTTAACAAAAAAGAACAAGGTTTCTATTTCACATTAACATGGTGCCTATAGTTTAGAAGGTCCCCTTTCAGTCATTATTTTATAAGACCTCCCATGCCACATCATGAAGTGAGCGGAGCAGGGTGTTTTGGTTAATTGGTTGGTTTTAATTCAAAAGACAGCATGGTACTAGGGACTGTAGAGTCTTAGCACCCAAGGTTCAAATCCTACCCATGCTATTTACTACTAAATATCCCTGGGCCTCTGTTTCCTCATTTGTAGAATGAGGGAACTGGATTGAATCATCTTGTGGCCCTCTCTAAACCTTGAATGAGGATGTTAGGGTCTCTCTGATGGTATGAGGGAGGAGAAGCTAGATTTCTTAGGACCCTTTTCCAGCTCAAAACCTATGAACCCCATTTTACAGATGAGGTAACTGAGTCTCTGAAAAGTCACAGGTACACAGATGTAAAGGCAAATACAGCTGTGCTCAAAGTCACACGACTGAGTCCAGATTATAAAATGAGAGCTGGAAGGAACCTCAAAAGTCTGTCCAACACTCTTACTTTGTGAAAGATAAGGAAATTAAAATGACCAGGGCAACTTGGCTAAGGTCACATTGTCATTACGAAGTAGAGCCAAGATGTGCAGGAAGGTCCCCTGAGTTCAGACCAGTCAAAACTACCTACTACCCCACCCTGCCATCCCTCCCTCACACCCGTGCCTGCGGGCAAAAGGGGAAGATGGGTGACAAGTCCTCCTGTCTCTGCCCAGAGAAGAGACCAGACAAATACATCTGTGGCAGCTACCAGAGCTCTGAGCCCTCCCTGCCTGACCCCTCCTCAAACAAAATCTGGTTCTACTTATCCAAAAATGCAAGGGGTGTGCAGTTACAACAGAGCATGCCTTTATGCCAGTAGGCAACTGTCCAAATGGGGGCCAGACCTCACGTCTACTCTCCATTCACCTCTTTCTCCCCCATTTCCTTCCCTCCCTCCCTCCTTTCTTTCTCCCTCCTTACTCTATCTCTGACACCCTTTCTCTTTTCCTCCCTCCCTTTTCTTTTTCTTCTCTCTCCCCTTCCCTCCTTTCTTCTCCTTTCCTCCTCCCCTTATTCCTTTTTTCTCCCTCTTTCTCTTTGTACCTACCTCTCTTCCTCACCCTTCCTCCCTCACAAATATAATTTATTTAGTTCTGAAAGTTATCAAAATAATAACACCCTAAAACTAGCCACAGGGAAATCTCTAGTGTAAGGTTCACAGGAACCTGAATGCTGGGTTTAGAGTCAGGAGAGCTGGGTTCAAATCTCACCACTCTTGGGCAGATTACTTCAGGTCTTTTGGTCTTAGGCCCCGGAAGGCCCCTGCCTTCCAGCTCTGTCTATAACCTCAGTAAAGGTCTGAGCTCAGCCTGCCACCAGACACAGCCCAGGGAAGTTGCTGTTCACCTAAAGCTCTAGAGATGGAAGTGACTTCAGATGCCATGCAGTTCCAGCCCCCATTTATGGAGAACACTGAAATGACTTGTGCAAGGTCACATGGATAGGAAGCCACAGTCAGGATTCAAACCCAGGTTTTCTGAAGACCAGTCTGCTCTCTTCCTACTCCTATCTAAGTCATGCCAACTGACTGATGGCGAGAGGGCTCTGGCAGTGCCAGGGGATCAAGGCAATGACACAAAGAGGAAGATGTGAGAACAGAAAGTAGGTAGGCTCTATTCAATTCCATGCATCATTTCTGCATTTTAATATTTTTCATCTAGTCATATGTAATGAATAAATTCCTTGCCCCTGCTTTGGTGTGAAAAAGAAAAATGGTGCCCTCCTTTCTTCTTATCCCCCCAATCACATTCACCCCCCCACCTCCACCTCATGCCAGTATTTACCTGGGGATAGGGGTCTTCTGGCAGGCACCCTTCTCCCTTTTCACCAATATTCACCCACCCCCACCCTCCCACCCTCCCCTTATGTCAATATTTACCCGGAGGCGGAGGTCTGCTGGCAGCACCCTCCTGCTCTGGTGATGATTGCTCCGAGTATGCTGACAGCAGCAAGTTGAGGGAGTTGACCAGCTGGCTCTGAATGGAACTGAGTTTGGACGCGGGCTGTTTGATGGCGTTGGCCAGCTCGGGGTAGCCGTGCTCCAGGCAGGTCCACTGCTCATGAAGGAGCTCTTGAATTTTCTTCACATACTGACCAATGGTGATGTCCGGCGGGGGGCTTCGCTGCTCAGTCCCTGGGGAGGAGCTCCCCGCCAACCCTCTGGCAGGAGCCTCGGTGGCCCCCTGCTCAGGGTCTGGCTCTTCGATCTTGAGCTCAGTAGAAAGATAGCTGTGCTTGGGTGTGGGGGGGAAGCATTCCGACTCCTGTGGAGGGAGCTGGAGCACTGACCTTTGCCCAGGGGTGACCAGCGGACTGGCTTCCATGATGACAGGCAGATTGAGCAGGGCCCTCTCGTCATATGCCTCGCTGCCTGGGTCTGTGTTGACAGCTGCATCGTGACAGGTGTCACTGGCATTTCTTTGGCTGAGTTGCTTTTCCAGCTGAGCTACAGTGCCCATCAATTCCTGAATGCTCAGTTCCTTGTTCCTCATCTCATCTCCTTGCTGCTGAAGGGCTACCACGACCTTCTCTAGCTCCTCAGTTCTCTTAGACAATTCTCCTTCCAGAATGACAATCTGCTGCTTGAGGGCAGACACACTATCGGCTCCTGCGGTGTCTGGATGCTGAGGCTCAAGACCTAAGCTCTCCTCGGTCACCCTGATCCCAATACTTCTGACATCCATCTCCACGGGAGGCGGAGGGGGGATTTCACTGATGTTCAGTTCTATTTCCAGGGGGAATTCATTTTCAGGGATGGGGGATGGTAGAGGCGGAGGGCTTGGGGTGGGGGTCCCAGGTGTGGCTACCAACTCCATTTCTGGGACCTTCAGCTCTTCTTCCGTGCTCTCCAAAACCACAGGTAGGTCCTGAGGAAAGGAAGGCTGGCTCAGGAGACAGCTGTGGTTCTGCAGTTCTTTGTCCTGGTCCAGATGCTCTGGCCCATCCTGGACAAGGTCAGGAATTACTGGCACCACACCTGCCAACTCCTTCATTTGGGGCTGAGAGAATGCTTGTGGGCTTGAGCTGTGGAGATCTGAAAATCCCTCCGAGGGGCCAAAGGCACCGTCTGGGAAACCACCATCATCTGGGGGTTGTGGGAGAGGAGGGGGCTCAGGGAGGGAGAAGCTGAGACTAGGCTCATCTGAGCCCTTGTGCTGTAGCAGGGTCACCGGCATGCTGGAAGCCCTCAGTAGCTGAGGCCGCCCTCTCCCGCCATCAGGCTCAGCTTCCATGGGTGGGGTAGCCTCTACTTGGCGAATGGTCCCAGCCAGTAACACTCTCCTCCTGTAGCTGATCTCACCCCCAGCAGCCAACAGCTGAGCAGAATCACTAGGGGCTTCCTCTGCCCCCTTTGTGGGCAAGCCTGGGAATGAAGAAGTCCAGGTTGGGTGGGGTGGGGCTGCATGGGGCCTGGCGCCACTGTCGGGGAGACTGAAGTTCCGAGGCAGGGTGCTAAATTTGGGCTGCTTGGTTTTCCTGCGGATAGGAATTCTCTTCATAGTATGCCCTTTCTCGATGTCATCCACATACTTCAGGAAGTCCAAATCTAAGTGGAAACCATACGGTGTCTCCACTGAGTATGGGTGACTTTGGGGGGGTTCTTTTTCTCCATCCCCTTGGGATGTTGGTTGATCTCTAGCTGGAAAAAAGAAGACACACACACATATGTATTTATTTATTTTAAAATCCAAAACTTCACAGACCAATAGGAGGAAGCCTGTCTCCCAACACTCTCTTGCATCTCCTTTAAACCTCGCCAGCATCCAAAATATGCTGGAAAGCTTACAGTCTTTTTGGCCTCATGGAGATGCTGCCTTATTAAATCAATTTATACTGAGGCAGAGTCTGCAGGGCTGGGGGAGAAGGAACAGCTTCCCATTTGCAGCATGTCCTTGGAAAGGCTAAAGAGAAATCTGCCTGGAGATACAGCCACAGAGAAACAAGAAAACAGTCTCCTTTGGCTGCTGGGTTGGACTCACATAACTGCCATGCTGAGATGGCCCAGAATTGGCCAAACCAGGCCACTAATTAGCAATTAGGTAAATGAAAGGTTTCAGAGGTTGAGCCACAAATCCGTCTGAGCATCCAAAAAAAAATCAAGCCCTGCATTAGTCAAATAAAGCCCAGCAAACCTTGCTGGGCCCGGAGATTACAGTGATCTATCATGTGGTGGTTAGGGCTTCTTCAATGGCTAAGCCTCCAAAAATATGAGTGCCATCAAGAACTAACCAGATCGAGGAATACCCCCTGTTTATTCTCCCTGCTTTTTCTCTGGACTCCTTCCACCTGAAGGTCTTAGAATGTGTTAACCTCCCCTGCAACTCTGGAAACAAAGAAGTGAGACTACTTCCCCTGACTGGGGAGAAAGTAAAAGGCCAAATTCACATGACAGGGAGACTTCAATTCACCTGAAAATATTGACTACTTTCTATCCACTCCAGATAGAAAGGTCCCCAACTCAAGTGATTAAGGAGTTCCCTTTTGTGTCCCTAGTGCCTAGCACACTTGTTTAATACATACTTGTTTGTTTGTTGACTAAGTGCCAGTAGCATGGAGGTATAACACTTAGGATTGTCTCCTCAGTCCTCCATGATATGGACCCAACCCACTCATCCAATCTTATTTCATGGGATCATAGGATTAAGAACTGGAAGGGGTCTTAGAGATCATCTCTCAACTCATTTTACAGATGAGGAAACATAAATCTGACCAAATACAAGCACTAATCCTGCCAGGGACAGGACTTGAATCCAGGCTGTCTTATGGCAAATGTGGGGCTCTTCCCATTCTATCCTACCGCACCACACACTCTGCTCCCATCTCACTACCCTCCGTACAGTTCCATGCTTATTCCAATTCTCTAGGCTGTCCTTCCCAGGTGGAATGCCCTGTTTTCATCCTCTCCTTCCATCGTGGTCAAATTCATCCATCCATCCAATTCCAAACCTTTATCTCGATCCCAGCCCATGTCATATCTCCCCCTTAGAGGCTTCTCTGACCTTTCTTTGACTTTCTGTTCTACACAGAGTCATTCACATTCAATCATCCAGTCAACATGACTACAGATATAAAGACCTTACATTCTACTGCTGGGCTAGGGAGGGAAATCACAATATGTATACAATATGATAAATCAAATCAAAATACATAACACGAAAGAAAGGGAGTTGTGAGAAAAGGATTAACAGCTCAGGTGGGGTCAGCAAAGCCTTTTGCAGAAGGCAGAGTTTGAGCTGAGCCTTGAAAGGACCTAACTTTCTCTGTTTAACCTATTAAGTCTTTTTATGGTCCCAGAGGGTAGCAGAAATACCAGTGGTAATATAACAGAATTTACGTAGCGCTCTAAGGTTTGTGAAGAACTTGACAAACATTATCTCAGTTTACCCTCACAACCACCTTGGGGGGTAGGCGCTCTTATTAGCCCCATTTACATATGAGGAAACTGAGGCAGAGTTAACCTCCGTGGATACCGAGGTCCCCGTCAGCTCCTATGAGTGAATCATTCTTACCTTGGCCAGTCTAGCACCCTAAACATGTTAGATGTTCATTATATACTGAGAGATTTTGCTTCTTGGCAGCTAATGAGGTGGGGAGAAGGAAGTAGCCCTTGGCAAAATCCAGTCTTCCCACAAGACCAGTTAAGAGAATGCCAGGAAAATGCCAAGACCTATCCCCGAGAAATCCAAGAGTAGCTTTTTGGAGTGGGCGAGGGAGGCTGGGCCACATGGGCAAAGGCTGGGTACCACTGAGGACTACAGTGTCTCCCTGCTGGCCCTCCCAGTATCTCCCCTCTCCGGGCCTTAGCTTCCTAACCTATAAATGACAAAGGAGTAATGAGTGTGCTTATCATTGGAGATCCTTCTAAAGCTAGTTGGGATCCTAATACCATGTGTGTGTATTATTTGAAAATATGTCATATACATGTATAGTTATCACTAAGCATATACATGTGTGTATGTCCTATATGTGGCAATTATGCATATATTATATATTGTGACTATATATATATAGCTCTATATACATTCATAAATATAATTGTATACAGACTCAAACTATATAGTAATAAAATGTATAATTATGTGAATATATGATTGTTGTTCAACAGCGCCCAGCTCTTCATGACCCTTTGTGGGGTTTTCTTGGCCAAGTGAAAAGGTTTGCATTTCCTTCTCCAGCTCATTTTACAGAGGAGGAAACTGAGGCAAACAGGGTGAAGTGTCTTCCCCAAAGTCACACAGCTAGGAAATGTCTGAGGTCAGATTTGAATTCAGGTCTTCCTGATTCCAGGCCTAGAGCTTGATCCACTGTGCCACATAGCTGCCCTGTGTATCTGTATACAGTCAAAATATATAATCATTAAATATATAATTGTGCATGTAGAGAGAGAGATACATAGTCCCAATATATATGCAGGATGATTAAATTTAAACATATTTAAATCTGAAAGGCAGCATGGCCTCTGAGATGATGAGATGGCCTCTGACACAGACTGTTGTGTGAACCTGGTCAAGCCAACCTCTCTGTGCCCCAGATAGCTCCAATACCAAAAAATGTGGACAAAGGGCAGCTTTGCAGTGGTACAAGGAAAATCCTCACTAAAAGCTCCTTTTCAGTGATACAATCATAGGTCATATTCCATTATTAAAACAGCATCTGATATAAAGAAGAACTTTAGTGAGGCCTTTGTGAATTTCTACGGTTGAAAAAACATCACTGCCTGGTGGCCAACTCTTTCTGGTCATGGGGCCCTTGGCTCTTCATTGGGAAGTTACTGAGATGACTGTCCTTTGCTAGTACATAGTGATTCCCTCCAGCTGGACAGGCCTTGGCATCAGCTTTACTGGCATAGGTACCAACAGGGAATGGCAGCCAGGACACCTCTGTTATCCATTAGTTGTTTTTTTAAAAGAGTCATTAAATATATATATAAATTATATTAATATATATTAATTAATGATGACAGTAGTTATTCTATAGAAGGCTGAAACATAGTGTGATACTGTGGTGCTGCCTGAGCTTAATTCCTGCCCTGACAAACACCAGATATTTGGCCCTGGAGAAGGCACCAACTTTAGAGGGTGTCAGGCCATACACTAAGACTCTGAATTGTAGAGCATTGCCCATCTGCACTGCTAGAGGATGGTACCTCACTCCAAAGGAATTACAAATCAAGTCCAAAAAATACATTCTCGTCCAGCCCATGACCATAGCTTGACATGGGCCAGTTGACTTCTCTCTGGTCCCCAGCCAGAGGTTGCACATCCTGAGCCCCTTGTGGCCACCTTGAAAATGTGTTGTTTTAAAAAGGGTAAGATCACTCAAGTGCAAAGATTTCAGTGCGAACTCATCATTACCTGCACAGAAAAACCACTCTCCAGTGCATGTCCTGTGGAGTATGAGCTCTGAAGACACTGTTCCTGCCTTGGCTTCCAAAAATTCCATCCCAATAGACAAATGTGGTGTTTTCTACCATGTTCTTAAGAGAGACAAACCCTCTGCAATTTAAGATCTTTGAGAGCTTCTGTGGTCAAAAAAATAATCAATCAACATTCAAGAAGCTTCTCCCAAATGAGCTAGGCTGGTTCTGAGGGGACAGTGTCCATCGCTGGACTGGGCAGCATGAAAGAATGGAAACAGGGATGGGCTGGCAGTTGACTGGAGGGCATCAGTTCAAATCCGAGCTGTGCCATTTAGTACCTGTGGGGGACTTTGGACAAGGGATTTCACCTATCTGGGTTTCAGTCTTCTTATAAAAAGAGGGAATTGGACACAATGATCTTGAATGACCCTTCTGGCTATGACCTTCCCCAGGGGGGATCTAGAGCTATATAATTCACCCTTAGGGACCATCTCCTCCAATTCCTCATTTTCTAAATGGTGAAACTGAAGATGAGATATTAAATTCTTGGCCCAAGGTCACCTAGCTAGGAAGTAACACAGTCAAGAGTCAAACTCAGATCTTCTGACCCCAAATCTAGCCCCTGCCAATGTGCCATACCTGCTCCTTGCCAGCTCCCTACTTTCATCATCATATCATTTGGCACTCTCGGAGAGCTCACTCCACCCGGAGTCTTGGGATTGACAAACAAAGCTCAAGTGAAGGAGGTAAAAGTTAAGGAGAGGAGCAGTTTCTGACCCAGGAGGCAGAGACTCAACTAATGGGGAAACTGTGTTATGTATCTTCTTATGGCTTCAGTTTAATGAAATGGCCCTGATTTACCCCCCAAGACCGTGGAGAGCAGGGCAGAGACATAAATATTTCTATGATATTAAAAAAAACAGTGAAACCAATTCAAAGGCAAATTTACCCATGAGAAAAGCGAGGAAAGCAAGAGGCCTCACTGGAATGAGAAGTCAGAAATATGGGTTTAATATATGCTCTCCCTCTAGGGCATTTCTATTTTATTTTTTTAAAAGCAGCCGTCCAGCTGTGGTATAGCTCATGCTTTCTTGAATCCTCCCCAGAATTCTGAATTCCCATACCCAAATGAATAATAAGTCTGGCCCTCTCAGGCCTGATCGGATGTGTTGGGAGATCTCATACATATTCACTTCTGATTAAGTATTAATCCTATTGCAATGGCCTTTGAATTGGTCTGCATGCCTCCCTCCATCAGTCTATTCCCCACACAGCAGCCAAAGAGATTTTGTTAAAGCTTGGGCCCAACTATATCACCCTCTTCCAGGCAGAAGCAAATGTAAACGCTCTACCTGATGCTCAAAGACCTTCAGAGCCTGGCCCTTCTCTCTTTGCCCCTCCACTCAGCCTACAATCCATCCCTACCAGCCTCCCTGCAGTGAAAGGGCAGTGAGTGTGGGTCAGAAGGCCGGGGTTCAAAACTTGACTCTTCCACTTCCTGGGCAGGTTACTTAACCCTTCTGTAAAATGAAGGGCTTGGGCTCTTGGTGTATCAGCTCTCAAACTATGACCATGACCAAAGCATGCTGGGATAGTAGACCTGAAGGAGGGCAATGGCCACATGGATTCTGAGGAGGAAAACAGCCACAAAGGTGGAAGGCATAAGACCCAAGTGGCCTTGGATGGGAGGGAGAAGAGGAGAAGGGATTTAGATGGATTTTTTCAAAACTGATCTGAAAAACAGACCCTGGAGAGAATGCAGGAAAAAAAGTAGTCAAATCAAAGGTGAATTAAGTCTCCCTCTGGAAGAAGCCAAGAGAGAGGTGGGAACTTTAATCCCTTGTCTTCATCTGTCCGAAAAAGGAAGATGGGAAATTCAAGGAGGAAAGGAGAGCTCGGGCCTTTCCCCAGGCAGGCCCAGGGAGTCCTTGGAAAACCACAGGCTGCAGAACTCAAGAATCCTGAGACGACTGGCCAGATGGGAAGGGGATGGCCGTGATGTCTCAGGGCTGGGCTATGGGTGTGTTGGGCACATGTGAGATGCTGTGATTGACTGGCTTTGGAAAATGGTAGAGAAGTAGCCTGGAGGTGGCGAGGGAAGGTGAAAGGCCATCTGGGGTGAGGGTAATTATGGGAATTTCCCTTATTTCCTTATCTGGAGGGAAGCATAGGCCTCCCTCAGCAGACAGAAACTTAAAGGCAGAAGGGGCACTAAGCAAGGAACCAGGACAGCCCAGTTTAACACCGCTCACCAACTAAATAACTGGGCAAAGGAATGCCTTTCCCTCTCTGGGCTGCAGCTTCCTCACCTAAAAAAAATGAGTTTTTGTGGTTGAGTCACTTTTCGGTCTCATCTAACTCTTCATGATCCCATTTTGGGGCATTCTTGGCAAAGGTACTGGAATGGTTTGCCATTTCCTTCTCCAGCTCACTTTACAGATGAGGAAACTGAGGAAAATAGGGTGAAGTGACTTCTCCAGGATCACACCGTTAGGAAGTGTCTGAGGCTATATCTGAACTCATGAAAATGAGTCTTCCTGATTCCCAGCCCAGTGCTCTATCTACTGCACCACCTAGCTGCCCAAAAATGAAGAGACTAGCCTAAATTATTTCTAAGATCCTTTCTAGCTCTAATAGTCACAGGTTCATGAGTCATACACCTAGGTAGCTCCAGAGCTGGAAGGGGCCTGAAAGGCCATCTACTACAAATCCCTTATTTTACTAATGAGGAAACTGAGGCACGGGATGTGACTTGGCCAAGGTCACATACAGGATCCTACATCTGGAAGAGATCTCAGGTCCTATTTAGTCTGCTCATTTTGCAGATGTAGAAACTGAGGCCAAGGGAGGTGGGGGATGGGAGCCCAGCTCTTTCTGACTCCTCCTTCCCCTCTACTAAGCTGCCTGTGAAAACACTTTGAAAACACACAACCTGATTCTCATCTTGCTGGAAATAGCTATTTTGAATCCAACCAATGCCCAACGTTGGAGGTGGAGCTAGAGGACCTGGGTTACCCTGAGATTCCCCAAAGTCAAGTTAAATGTGAAAACTCTCCTTGAGATCAATGAGAAAACCACCTGCCTACCATCTGTCTTCTCCATCTTCGAGGGCATCAGAGGGAAGCCTCTCCGAGTCACTTCATCAGCTGAGTCAATGGGCCGTGGTCACCAAGCTCTGTAAGCAACAAGAGATAAGGCCAAGTTTGATTATTTGGAAGTAGACCTGGATCAGCCTTTTGTGAGACATGCCACCTGACTAGTGCCTTGAAAGAGGGCAAGGATTACAGGAGGCATGTGTGAGGAAGGAGGGCATGCCAGAGGGACTGCCTGTGCCAAGCAGGGGAAGTGGGAGCCTCCCTGGTGCATGGCAACTCTTTTACTCCTCTCATTAAGGTTCTTTTTCTCTCTTATTAATGGGAAGTCTTATAGAGATCTAAAATTCAGTATGTTCAAAACAACGCATTGTCTTTTCCCCAAACCCAATGCTCTTCCAAATTTCGCTGGTACAGTTGAAGATCACATCATCCTTCAACTCACCGAGATTCACCAGTTAGCATCGTCATTGACTTCCCACACCAACCCATCCCCACCGTATCTAATCAGTAGCCAAATCTAGTCATTTCTATGTCCACAACACAAATGAATATGGGGTAAAAAAAAAAAAAAGTCAGCTGGTGTCTTAATGGAAAAAACAATATGCTTGGAGTTAGGAAGACCTGAATTCAAATCTGACCTCAGTACCCATGTGACCTTGAGCGAGTCACTTAACCTCTGTTTGCCTCAGTTTCCTTCCACTATAAAATAGAGATAATAACATCACCCCCCCCTAGAGTTCTTACGAGAATTAAATGAGGTAACAACTGTCAAAAGTGCTTGGCACATGGCTGGCACATAGATGGAGGTGATGTCTAAGATTTACACAATTTTTTATCACAATTCTATTAGTTAGGTAGGTCCTGTGATTTTATTGGGAGTGAGGAAATGCCCTTTTACCGGTGTAGCTTCTCTGCAACCTATGGACTTAAAGAAGGGCTTAGAAAACAGAATTTAAGCACCCCACCCAGGGTGACCCAGAAGTTCTCAGAGGCAGGACATGAGCTCATATCTCATCAAAAATCCCCATCTCTCTCTTTCTCTGTCTATCCCCCCAACTTTCTTCTCCACCCCCCCAACCTCCGACTCATCACACTCTCTACAGGATCTTGAGTATCCTGCATGCTTCTGGACCTTATTTCCCTGATCTGTAAAATGGAGGAACTGGTCCCTTCTAGGTATAGCATTCTGTGATTTATGATAACCAAACTGGAGCAGCCCAAAGTCAGAATTCCTATTAACTGGAACACGCCACCAGTATCGGTAATGAAGACCACTCTGTTTGTGAAGAACACAAACCTCTATCCAGGTAAGAAAATAACAGGTCAAATGGACGTTTTTAAAATAAAGGGCTGGAAGGTGTGCATCTGCAAAACAGGCGGTGGTATTTCAATCAATTACATAATAGAGAGCAAGTGACAGCCCGTCCTGCAGAGAAAGCAGCCCATTGGCTTGGGGTGACTTTTACCTGCTGGGCTCAAAACAGAGAAGACCAGCCTTGGAGATCAGAAGATATCAGTTATGATTCACACTGTCCTTGAGGTTGAATTCCTGTGTCTCAAACATTGACGGTAAATTTCCCCCCAAGTTCAAATCGATTCCCCATCCTTTTCCCAATCATAAACAACTCAGTGCAGGTCCCTCTCACCATAGGTCATCCATTAAATTGGCTGTTTATTATTGCAACTACACACACACTAGACGCATTCGCTGTCAATGGCTCTCCAGAAGAAAGAGGAGAACTGCTTTAGGAATTTTACTTAACTCCCTTTCAACTCTACAATTCTCAGATCTATGGTTTCTGAGCCCAAGTGGACCAAGCAGGAGGTATAAGGAGTGGGAAAGAGGAAAGGTGATGGACAGGACAGTACAGAAAACAGGAAGAAGGTAAACCAAAGACCACATAAGACAATTGGAAAGATACTGGTTCTGACAAACAGGAAAAACAAACTAAAGCCCTTGGCTAGGACACTTTGACTGATCAGAGAATGTGGAAATGGATGGAAAGAGCCAACGCTCATGGATGGCATGGTTCTACCAGGAAGACGGGCAGGGTCAAAATCTCTCTAGAATGTGGTACATGAAAAGAGGATTTTATCTGGAGTCAAAGAATCAGAGATTTATATGTAGAAGGGACCTTAGAATTCAAGTCCAACACCTTCATTTTACAGGAGACCTGGAGAGTCCTCATGACTTACCCAAGATGTAAGTCAGGATTTGAACCCAGGGCCTGTGACTCCAGGGTCAATGCCCTTTTGTCTATCTCATGCCATTTCACAGTCAGAGCTCTTGGTTTTGTTGGGTTTTCTTAACTCTTGGTTTTAAATCCCAGCTCTGGGAGACTGAGCCAAGATGGTGGAATCAAAGAAACCAGGAAGCTCCACTGCCCCCCAAAATACCCAATGGAACAGTGTCTAGGAATTCAAAGGAGAAATTATAGATGGTCCTTTCCAGCCCAAGATAAAGATTTTGGCCTATATCCAAGTGCCCAGAGCAGGAGCCTTGGAAAAGGAATGGGCTGGGGTCACAGACCCAGATCAAGTAGCAAAAAGGCGGGAGGGTGTGTCTCCCAGAGGGCCAAGACCATGGATGCAGCCCCCAGAGCTCCCAGTTGTGGCAACACTCAGAGCTGATCCTGCACTCAGGCCTAGAGGCAGCAGAGTAGGAGAAAGAGGAGGAACAAAGCAGAGTCATGTCCTAGAGGAGCCCCCAGAGCTTTCAACTAGGCCAATAACACTGCGTGGATCACTAGAAAAATGAGTCCACACAAACGTTGAAAGCACTATTCTGTTCCGATGCTAACGATGCCCAAGACACAAACATAGAAGAGAACGACCCAAAGTAGCTATGAACCAAGAACCTAAGAAAAACAAGGCTTGCAAAAAAAAACCCCACAACTAAAATTCCTAGAAGAAAAGATTCAAGTATTTAAAGAAAAAAGCCTTAAAATGATATTACAAATGAAATGAGAGTTAGAGGAAAGAAATGGAAAAGAAATGAGAGCTGAGGAGGAAACATCTGGAAAAAGAATGAACAGCTTAGCACAAGAGACACAGTACCCCTTCCAAACAGTAAATTTCCTAAAATGGACAAAAACAGAAGTTAATGTCTCAGGAGACAAGAAGAAATAGTAAAACAAAGTCAAAAGACTGAAAAACAGAAGAAAATGTAAAGATTGGAACAGTTTTGAAAGAATGCTTCTAGAGGACCAGTGAGGAAAAATACCAGCCCCCTCCTGACAGAGAGGAGACCCAGCCTCTTGAATACAGTCAAGATGGGAGTTTCTTTTCCTTGACTATATTTATGTTACAAGTGTTTTTTTTTCTTTTTTTTCCTAGTGGGGGAGGGAGTATAGGAGAAAGACAAAAAAATGCTTAATAACGGGAAAAAAAATCAATTTTTAAAAAGTCCCAGCTCTATTACTTACTACCATGGTGACCTTAGATATGTCATCTTATCCCTCTCGCCCTCAGTTTCCTCATCTATAAGATGAGAGAGTTGGGCTAGATAGTCTGTTCAAAAGCCTCTTATATGAACACCCTTTGAAGCATTATTGAAGGGATGCAATAAATCTTTACTGAGCTGATAAGTATGAGTTATCAGTAAACAGAGCTTCCGTCATCCCTGTCTCTGTATCTCCAGTGTCTAGCAGGGTTTTGCATGGGATAAGTCCTTCATAAATGTTGGCTGAATAAATTAATGACTACATGATTTATACACCCACTCAGGAGTTATTTACTGAGTGTCTGCTGGGCATAAAACCCTGTGATAGGCATTAGAGTAATGAGAATCATCACTCCTATTTCTATTATCCTTTGAGGTTTACAACATGCTTAATTACCTACCTTCCCTGAAGAGTCAAAGTGAGAAACGAGAAAGAGTCACTGGATCAAAGAAGAAAACTAAGAAGTCATCTTGTCTAGCCCTCTCCTTTTACAAATAGTAATAAATAGTAATAGCTAGCATTTATATGGCATTTTAAAGTCCGTAAAGCATTTTACATGTTATCCTCACAATAGCTCTATACAGTTATCATCCCCATTTTGCAGAGGACAAAACTGAGGCTGGTACAAGTTAAATGACTTACCCAGGATGATGATGTTAGTGTCTAATATGGGACACAATCTAAACTCAAGTCTTTTGTCCAACGCCAATACTCTATCTACTGTGCCATCTAACTACTAAATAAAGCACCAAAGTCCTTGCAGTGACTCTAGCATTCATTTCACCACAAAACCAGTTTTTGGCTGACAAAGATCCTTAGAGCTTAAACTTGACCCCCACATCTATCTGTTCTCTCATCCCTAAGTTCCACAGCTGTGAGAGGTGATGGGGTACTCTACCAAACTGGGAGAGGCATTAACTGAGTCCTTTTAATGCCCCATCTTTGAGTGGGGGCCCAGCAGAAATGTCTCTCTGGGAGCTGGCCAGCCTTCCCCTTCTCCAAATGGCCAAGTTTGTACCCCAAATGTCCTGTGATAAATGCCTTTCTCATGCAGAGCCACAAATCTACCTCCTCTGGGCTTCCTAGGGGAGTACTCTGGGAAAAGGATATTCAGTTTTGCTTTGGACATGCTGATCTTGAAATGTTGACATGACAGTCAGTTTTTGATGTCTAAAAAGCAGCTGATGATGTGAGACTGAATCTATAGGTCCAACTAGGGCTGGAAATGGAGACTTGAGAGTCATTTACAAAACAGTTGTAATTAAACCCATATGGGATAATGGGATGATGGAATAATGAAAGGCATGTAGATGACTGAATAATGCATTGGTGAAAACTCAGAGTTAGGGGGCATGGTAGCAATGTTCCCCCTAAGTCTTCAACTTCAACCAGTCCTCATATAGCGTGATCTTGGGGTTCCTCCTCTTCACAGTAAACAAGAGCCTCCAATTTCAATCTAGGAACACCTACCTTCCTGCCGCACCATTATCTCATCACAAGCCTCTGTCTCTCTGTCTCACACACTCACACACACACACACACACACACACACACACACACACACACACAGCTGTTGATAATAACAAAGCCCTACATAGATGACAATATTTGTAGTAGCACTTTCTATGACAGCAAAGAATTGGAAACAGTGATGCCCATCAGTTGGGGGATGCCTATACAAGTCATGGTATACTAATGTAATGGAATATTGCTGTGCCACTAGAAATGACAAATGTGATGAGTAAGAGAAGCATGGGAAGGCTGACACCATCTGATGCAAAATGAAGCAAGCAAAGGCCAACAGTATTCTATACGAAGCCTGTAACCAAGTAAATGGGGAGAGCCATCACAGAACAATGAAAAGTGAATGTTGCAAAATTCCAGAGAACAATCAGGTCCCCAAAGAAGAGCTATGAGGAGATCCCTCCCCTGGTTCCTCTGCAGAGGCAAGAGGATCATGTGTGCAACACTGCACATAGTTTCAGACTGTACTGATGTCTTGATCAGTGTTGCTGATTTTCCCCCATTTCTTCCCTCTTTTATTTTAATTGAAATTATTTGTTATATGGATGGCTCTCCGGAAGAAAAGGGGAGGAGAAATACTAGGAGAAATTCTGTTGATTTACAAACAAGAGATATTACTTAAAAATTTTATTAGGCACCTATGGATAAAGAAAGGCAAAACACTGTCACTTCTCTCAAGGAGCTCATATTTTAATGGGGAGAGAACACGCAAACCACCATGAACGTGCAGGATGCATACAGGATACATTGAGGAAAGGTGCCAGCATTAGGCGCCAAGAAAAGGACTAGTGAAGCCCTCTGGCATGATCAAACTTGAAGGATGCCATGGAGGCTGGGAAGTGGCATTGTGGAGAGGGAGCATTCCAGTCATGAGACCCAGCCAGTAAAAAGGCATGGAGTTGGCAGATGGGTGTATCATGTTGGAGAAAACCAGTATTGTTTCATCAGAGTATGTGGTAGGGAGGAATATGTAAGAAGACTGGGAAGGGAGGAAGATTCCAGGTTGTGAAAGGCTTTGAAAGCCAAACCAGGAATACTATATTTGACCTTGGAGGTAATAGGGGGTCACAGGAGTTTATTGAATAAGGGGTGATATAGACTGTGAGCTCCATGAGGGCAGGGATTGTCTTTTGACTTTTTTTATCCCCAGTGCTTAAGCACATAGTAGGTGTTTAATAAATATTTACTGACTAATCAATTGACATGGTCAGGAGTACCTTTAAGGAAACCAATTTGACAGCTGAGTGGACAGTGGATGGTCTGAAGTAGGGACAGCCTTGTCAAAGGGACCCCACCCAGAAAGCTACTGCATTGTCCAATGTGGGATGATGAAAGCCCACCCCGAGGTGATGACTGTGGAGAAGAGGGGACGGTGAGAGGAGAAGTGGCAGGAAGTGGTCACATACTATGTGGAATGAGTCAAGGATGCCAACCTGGGCAATGGGTAGGACTGGAGTGCCCTCAAGAATAATGGAGGAGGGGAGGAAAATCAAGCTCTATGTAATAGACATTCACCAAAAATAAAAATTAGTAATTAGTAATTAATGTTCAGAAGAACAGAATGCTTGGGGGTGGGGTAGGGACATAATGGGTTCAGTTTTAAACATGTTTAAGATATCTGCAGGGCATCCAGTTCTCCAAATAAGCAGATGTGGAACTGGAATTAAAGAGGGAAGTTAGGGCTGGAGTCATTGCATCCATGGGAGCTGATAAGATCACACAGAACTAGGGAAAGCCTACAGTTAATGGGAAGAAGAGCTAACAAGGTAGACTGAGGAGGAAGAAGAGGAGGAGAGAAGCCATGAAAACTCAAAAAGGAGAGAGTGTCTAGGAGTACACGGTGATCCACAGGGTCGAAGGCTGCAGGGGGGTCAAGAAGGGTGAGAGTTGAGGGGGATAAGATCATTCAAATCGACCATTAAGAGGTCACTGGATGAGAGAGCAAAGTTTCAGCTGAAAGATGAGATTGGAAGCCAGACTTTCCTCGATTTCCAGCCAGAGGCTTAGAAGAGTGTGAAAGCGTTGTAAATACCAAGAAAGGGCGGTGAGATCTAGGACACTACTCAGAGGGGATGGAGGAATCAAGTGAGGGTTTGAGGGGAAAGGGGAATAAAGCAGCTTGTTTGTAGGCAGTGGGGAGACAGCCAGTAGATAGGAAGAGATGAGTGATTAGTGGCAGAGTGGGAGCAAACTGCTAGAGAAGACAGGATAGGGTGGGATCACTTGAGCATGTAGAGGAGTTTACCTCATCAAGTCTGTCCTGTGCCATACTACTTAGTCATTCCTTGGGCTGCAATGGCAGCCACCCATGATTGAGAAACAGCTCCTAGCTCACCCCAGACACCGGAAGCCAAATCAATGGTTCCATGTCTTTGGCAGAGCCTGGGAGGAAAATATTAATTCTTCTTATAATTTCTTCTTATAATATAAGTTCTTCCTTATCACTTCCCACCATTATGGATATTTTTTTAGCCTTGTATGGAAAGACATCACGTATCGGGCCATGCCCCTTTTCTAGAACTATCTGTCAACTGGAGATTTTGCAGAATTGAATAATTATCTCTAATAATTAATAATTAACATCATTTAGGCCCTGACTGGAAGGGGTGACTCCAGGTGCAATTTTTCTGTTTTTTCTTTTACAAGGATGTTTTGAAAGAGAGTAGGCAGAGATTCCAAGGCTGTCTTCCACGTCTGGAATGCCCTCCTTCCTCACCTCTGCCTCTTCTAATCCTGAGTTTCCCTCAAAGCTCAGTTCAGTGCCAACCTCATTTAATTCAACTCCACTCCAGATGCAAACATTGGTTAAGGCCTTACTGTGTGTATAACAAAGTGTAAAGACTAAACAGAAAAAGCACCTGCTGGGTGCCAGGCTCTGCACTAAGAACTAGGGATACAAAGAAAGAAAAAGTCAGTCCCTGCTCTCCAGGAGCTCCCAGTCTAGCAAGGAGACGATAGGCAAGCTAGGTATGAACAAGCTATCCCCAGGATAAACAGGAGCTGACCATTTCCTTCTCTGGTTCATTTTACGATGAAGAAACTGAGGCAAACAGGGTGAAGTGACTTGCACAGGATCACAGAGCTAGGAAGCATCAGAGAAAGATCTTCCTGAGGGAGGGAAAG
This sequence comes from Potorous gilbertii, assembly GCA_028658325.1. Lineage (NCBI taxonomy): Eukaryota > Metazoa > Chordata > Mammalia > Diprotodontia > Potoroidae > Potorous > Potorous gilbertii. Next base: position 682,178,907 of record CM053770.1, read on the forward strand.
AAGGGAATACATCTTAAAAGTCCCACCCATGTGCCAGGCACTGAGCTAAGCACCTGACAATGATCTCCTTTGATATCTACAATGGAAAGTAGGTGCCCCATTTTATAGCTGAGGAAACTGAGGCAAATAGAGGTGGAGTAATCTGCACAGGGTTGCACAACTATAAAGTGTCTTTCTCACTCCACAAATATGTAGCACATCTCCCCTGCCTTTCACAGAACCTGCCAACCTTATTCTCACCTTCCCTATAAACCAGCTTGTTCAGACCATGCGTTTTCCTTATCTCCTCCAATAGCAGAATCATCTCAGGTTCCACCCCACTTACAAGATGTTTCATGAAAATGAACACTAGTCATTAGCCTTGTGGCCATAATTTGTGCAAGAATGGGGAGTGAGACCCCTTACTCAGCTTCCGGTCACTCCACGGTCATGGGAAGGCAGCAAGGGTCTCAACCTCCCCCAATCATCCCAGAGATGGCCCATCAGGACTTTAAGCCCTCCTTCGAGTGAGTGGGGGAGGTCCCCCTGTAATTATCCCCACTTTCCAAAACAGTCTCACTACAAACCCTGGTGCGTATGTGTGTGTATGTATGTAAGTACATCTATATACACATGCCAAGACTGCCACCTCTCCCCAGAGCAAAGTTCTACTGAAAACTAGCCCCTCCCCCACACAGCAATTTCTTTCCCTCTATGCTTTCTCCTTTATTAGGCAATTATTAAAAATGCTGTATTTCGTTCTGAAGCAGGCAGCATGCCAAAACAAACAGCATCTTTGATTTTCTTTTAAAGAAAGCCTGGCTTAGAACGCAGCCTCTTCGCCCTGAAAATCCTCACAGCAGCCGACATCACAAAGTCAAATATTAGCCCAGGTACTGCACCAAAGCTGAATGTCTTTTATTCCCTTTGGCTGTTGCCTGCAGAGACCAAGTATCACTGCCCTCCTCCTCCTTTTCAAAAGCCCAAGTCACTCCACCCTGTGCACAGAGCAGGCCAAGAGGAAGTTCATTTCTCATTTACTTTTGGCAGTTTCCCACCCCCTCCCCCCAAAACTCAGGAGCCAAGGACCAAAACACGTGCCTGGCAGCCTGGGGAGATGGTAGAGAACTGTATGATGTTTAACCCTGATGACCAGAGACTCCCTCCACCCCCGGGGTGCTGAAGGTAGAATCTCCCCCAACATTCCCCACCAAGATCCTGAGCCCTCTCTGGCCAGTAAGCCAGGAGATAACTCATCTCCAATAAATGCCACATTAACACAAATCTCATTAAGTCCATCCCAACACTTTCTACAAGTGCCTATCATTTTCTTCTGCATTGCAGTAGCAGTTGGATTTGAACACTTGGGGAGAAAAAAGAGCCTGGGGGTCTGGGAAATGAAGCAGAGGTTACCTTCTCACCTTCCTCCTCAAAGCCAAGGCAGGTGGCCCAGAATCAGGGCCGAGATCCTTCCAGGGGGCTGCTTTGCCCTGCTGCCGAAAAGCCCCAGGGCTCTGAATGCCAATAGCAGCGGGTGTCCTGGCTGTTCCAAGTGATTGACGCCCTTGTTGGGCCAACAAATCCTAGACTCCTTTGTACCCCACCCCCAACAGACAAAGGAGATCAAAAAGGAATTCACAGTCCAGCAAAGAGGTAGAGTATGTCAAAGTGCTCAGCACAGTGCCTGGCACATAGTAGAAGCTCCCTTCCCTTGCCTCCAGAATCAAAGCCTTTCCTTGGGGGAGGTGGGGAAAAGTTAAAATGAAGTAACCAGATTTAGACCTAGCACGTGTACTGAAAGGGACTCAATTCTAGGACACATGCCAATAATCTATCATAAGATCATAGACTTCGAGCTGGAGGGACCTTCACATCACCTCCCCTTCTCACCTTCCAGCTCCTCTGTGTGTTTTCTTCCCCTATTATGACTTATTTGAGGGCACATCCCCAACACTCAGCTCAGTGCCTGGCACACAGTAAGCACTTAGTAAATGCTCCACTTCTTTGTCCTCTATTTCTTTATCTAGGGCAATCTTCCCGAAGAGGAAACTGAGGCCCAGAAAAGGTCATCATCACAGGACCACAGGATCAAGAAGGGATTTGCCCAATATCTCAAAGGTGGCAAAAGGGTTTATTAGGATTCGAACCCAAGTCCTGTGACCTCCCAATCCTCACCCTTGCCTATCTCTTGAAAAGCTGTGGCATCCTTTGAGGTCGCCCCTACCAGCATTAAGGCAGGTCTCCCTCCTTCCTCCCCGGACAAGTGACAGGGCTCATTAATTAAATTCTTCCTCCCCAGGGAAGCAGATTAGTTAAGACGTTTCACTTCTACAACTTGGTCCAAAAAAGTAACTTTTCCCCACCCAAAGACAAGGATGCCTTAGGGAGCGAGCCTTTCATCGGCAGCAGAATTCCGAATTCCAACCCCACTGCCCAGCGGGAACATGGCATGGCGAATTCAGGGAGGCTGTACCTGCTGCTCGCCCATCAATCCCCGTCCCCGGGAGGAGCCCAAAGGCAGCGAGCGAGTCGAGAGTCCTGACGGGTGCGGAGAGAACGAGAGAGGAGCCGATCAGTCTATTGATCTGTCTCCGGGGACAGCGGCTCAGCACGGCTCAGCCCAGCGACGTGGGGCCCGGGGGCAAGGAGGAGAGCAGAATTCTGGAGACTGGGAAGGTGGCGCGGCTACTCATCCATCTCGAGCTGTCTGGCTCTGCTCCCTCGGCAGGAGCGGCGGCTGCCTGCCAAGTCAGTGACAGTCGCAGCCGGAGAGACAGGCGGGAGCTGTCCAGCGGACCGACCTGACGCTCCTAGTGAACCTCAGTGAGGGCGGGGACACCAAGGCATAATCCATGGTGGGGAAGAAGAGCCGCCTATCTGCGGGCTCAGCCAGAAGTCCCCTGAACTTTCCACTACATGCCTGGCCTCGGTCATCCCCAGGACACAGTCACTCAATGGGGGAAGGGGTGGAGCCCATGCGGGCCCCCACTACCCAGTCTCAGCCTTCGTCAGGGCCTCCCTCAGGAGCCTAGGATCGTTCCCTCCACCTCTGGGCCTTGGTAATCCAAGGTCAAAAGCGAATCTGCCGTTTGTAGTGAGCTGTTCATAGAGAGCAGCTATGGAGCTGCTCTGAGTAACAACCCCCCCCCCCCATCAAAAACTCGGCGTTTAACAAATGCATGTTGAACTGTGACCTGGAGTGTCACATCATAAGACTACAAATACAAAAAAAAATGCTAAAAATGTCCCATTCAATGAAAAACTAATATTTACTAAGTTCCAGGCACCCTGTATTAAGTGTTGGGGATGCAGAGACAAAAATAAATCCATGCCTGCCCTCAATCACTCAGTAATGAAGACAGTATTTAAGTACCTACTTTGTCAATCAAGCATTTATTAAATACTTACTATGTGCCTAACCCTAAATCAAGACTTTATCAAGCAACTACTTATATGCTTGATACTTACCTGTGTTAAGTGCTGGGGACACAGAGACAAGAATAAATCCATGCCTGCCCTCATTTTATTCAATTTTTATTCAATAACCAAACCTTATTTTTATTCAGTAACCAAAAAACCATATTTCTATGTCTATCAAGAATTTATTAAGCACATACTGTGTGCCTAACCCTAAATCAAGAACTCATTCATTCATTTATTTTATTTATTTATGCCAAGTGCTGTATTAAATGCTACGGATACAGACAAAAATAAATCCATGCCTATCCTCATTTAGTCAATGATCAAGAAAGCATTTATTACACATCTTACTATGTCAATCAATCAAGCATTCATTAAGCACCCACTAAATCAAGCATTTATTAAGCACTTATGTTCCAAGAGCTGAGAATACAGACAAAAACCAAAACAGTTAGTTCCTGCTCTCAAGTGGCTTACATTTGATGAAATACTTATGTTAAATAAAGGAAATAATGCTCACATTTCAGGTACACAGATCTAGAGATGAAAGGGACTTCAGAAGCCTTCTAATCTAACCTCATTTTATAGTAGAGGAAACAAAGGTCAGGGATGATGGCCCCTCGAAGTTACAGACAGGAATCATGAGAAACAGTGCTGGAACTCCAGAGGACAGGCATGGATTTATTTTTGGCTCTTCTCAGATCACAATCTAGGTTCAAGTCTCAGTTTTTCCTCTTCCCAGATCTGTGGGTCTCAGTTTCCTCTTGTGTTAAATGGAAGGAGAAAGGAAGCAGCCATTCCTAAGATCCCTCCCAGGCTAAAGTCCCATAATCGAAAAGCCTTCTTGGATCCCCCCACCCAGAAGGGATTTCATCAGAGCTCATGGTGCTTCTCTGATTTATTTGTAACTTATCTTTCTATATGAATGATTTGTAACTCCTGTCTAGGTGAATGTCTTCCTTGCTGCTATTAAACTGTAAATTCCTTTGAGGCAGGGGTCCCCCTTCATCTTCATCCTTGTATCCATCTGTGTCTAGCACTGTGCCTCACAGACCTCATTAATGGGCTAGAGGAGTACGGGATGAAATAATGGATACACAGACAAGTACCAAAGATATTTTAGTTGGTCTTTCTGAATTCCTCCCCTTTTTATAGCCTTTATTACATGGTATGACTAATTGGGTAGAAGAGAAGGGAGGTATTTTTTTTTAAAAGAAGGTGATGTAACCCAAAAAGACATCAATAAAAATAAAATTGAAAACTAAAAATAAAAAGTATCTGCCGTTCGCAGCCATTAGCCATCAGGATGTTCTTTCAAAGGTCAGGTTTCTTGGCAGGGCCTTCTCTAACCGAAATCAAAATCATAGTCAACTGTGAGTCTGCCCTGCTGAGTGGCGAACCCCAATTTGGAGAAATGCCACCTATATTTATCATATGTGACACCTTTGCAGGACTCTTGCTTTTCCAAGTGTTTCCAAGTCCATGATCCCAAGAAAAACCAAAAAACCATGTGAAGCATGTTTCATGATTGCCAATATCCTTCAAATTAGGAATCTCAGTTACAGAGTAGCAGCACAGTAAATTATGGTGGGTGCAGAGTGAGAAACCAGGTTTTGGGCTCCCATTCCAGTTCTCCTTCTATTAGGCCACCACCTTTTAGATTCATGTGAGAAATCTAAAGGCCTGGTCTCTCCTTTGCCCCCTCCCTCTTACTCTCCTCCTTCAGCCTTTTCCTCTTTTCTCCCTTTCTCTCCTTCCTCCTCCCTCCCATTTCTTCCTGAAGGGATCTCAGGAATGATCTGCTCTTACCCCCTCAATGCACAGATCAAGAAACTGAAGTCCAAAATATGGAATGTTCCAGAAGTCTTAGTACAGTCTTAGTTACTAAAGTTCTCTCTCTCTCTCTCTCCCTCCCTCCCATCTTCATCCTTCCCTCTGTCTCTGTCCCCCCATCTCTCTCTCTCTCTCTCTCTCTCTCTCTCTCTCTCTCTCTCTCTCTCTCTCTCTCTCCCTCCCATCTTCATCCTTCCCTCTGTCTCTGTCCCCCCATCTCTCTCTCTCTCTCTCTCTCTCTTCCTGTCTCCTTCCATCCTTCTGGTTCTGTCCCCCATCTCTCTCTCCACCCCTCCTCCTCTCATACACACATTTTTCATTGAGTTTTTCCAAGAAAGAATTGCCTCCCAGAAGTATCTGAAATTATCACATCCATTGTTTCCACTATCAGGAATAATGTGCATCTGGAGAGGGGAGGAATTCTTCATTCTTAAACGTAGCTGTCTGCAGGAATAAACAAGTCCATCTTTGAAAGAAAACACTCATCTTCGGCCAGAGTCTTCTCTCTTTAAATAGCCCATCCGTCCTGATGTGTGTGTATGTGTGTGTGTGTGTCCAGTCTCCCTCTGTCCTTTCTCAGAATAAATATACACAGTCACAGTTCCAGAAGGGAACTCTGGGACCATCAAGTCCAATTTCCTTTTATACAAATGAGGAAACAGGCCCAGAAAGTAGAAGAGATTTTCCTGGACTGTTGCAGACTGAAACTTCAATGTCCTGTGTCCCAAGTAAGGGCTCATTCTCCTGGTTCATGCTGCCTCATTCTCACTGTAGGCAAAGGGGGATGGCTGCCAACATGCCCTTCTGTGCTCAGCATATGGACAGAGGTGACTTAAGACTCAACTCTCATCATCTTTTCTGCTGTAACTCTTCAGAGACATAGAGTCTCTAGATTTTGCACTCACATCAGGGACAGGGATGGCCCATGTTGAGGCTCAGAGATAAGAGTGTGTGTGTGTGTGAATATGTGAGAGAGAGACAGGCAGACAGACAGAGATAGAGAGGTTCATGATAGTTAAGCACAGGAAAAAAGAAAAACCACTTCAGTTCTCACTAAATACTTGTTGGCAAAATCTTTCTTCCTGGAGCAACAGAGGTCATACAAACTTAGATCTGGGAGGGACAGAATGTCAGATCTTGAAGGGACCTTAGAACATTGGATATCTGAGCTGAGAGGGATCTTAGAACACAGAATGTCACATCTGGAAGAGAGCTTAGGACATAGATTGTCAGAGATGGGAGTTTCCTTAAGACCCAGAACATTAATGGAATGGGATAAATTATCTCTCATAGAAGAGGCAGGCAGGAGTCTCCTTAATGGAGGGAAAAAGAGAGCTGGGAGAGGGAAAAAAAAAAACCATGAAGTTTACTCTCATCACATTTGACTAAAGGAAGGAATAAAATCCACAATCATTTTGGTATGATAACCTATCTTACAACACAGGAAATTGGGGGAGAAGGAGATAAG